>CM034308.1:57536868-58170866 GCA_019925795.1 Dendrobium chrysotoxum | reverse complement strand
AATCCCTCTCATTGGACTTTTAATTTAACTTTAATTTAAGTTTTAGTGAAAATTAACAATTAGATAAATAAAATAATTAAAAATTATAAAAAAATCCCAAATAAATTAAACATTCCCATGGGTCATCCCTAACTTTTAGGAGTGATTTCATGCAGTATAAGGTGAGTTTGGATTAAAACAATCAAAACCTTCTTAATTAAATAAATTAAAAAATTAATTAAATAAATTAAAAAATTAATTAATTAACAAAACTTTGAAAAATCATAACTAATTTCAAAAAAAATCAAAATTAATCAAACTTAGTGTCATTCAACTCTATTTTAGGTCTAGTATTTTCTAAAAATAACAAACCAACAGAAATATGTCAAAGTTAAAAAGTCAACTTATTGGTTAACCATAGTATAAAATTAGAACAAAACTTCAAAAAATTATAACTTATTGTAGAAAACTCTAAATTGCACAAACTCAATGGTATTGTACTCCATATAAGGCCAAATATTTATTAAAAATATCAAGCCATGAAAAATCACATAAAATAAAAAAGTCAACTTTTTAGTCAACTTCAATTCAAATTTTAACTTGAACCTTAAAAATTCATAATTAAATATAGAAAAATCCAATTTTAGTAAACTCAAAACTTTAATTCAAATTACTCATGTTTAGGTCTAGTATTTGAAAAAAATATCAAAACTCTAAAATTCAATTTTAATCAAAAAGTCAACTTTAAAGTCATCTTTAAGTTAAAATTTCAACTAAAACTTCAAAAATTTATAACTAATTATAGAAAAATCAAAATCCAGCAAACTTACAATCTAATTACTCATCCTAAGGTCTAATATTTAATAAAAATACTAAATTTCTAGAAATCAATCTTAATCTAAAATTTAAAATTTAACCCCTTAATTTAATGATTAAAATAGCCCAAAAAATTCAAAAATTTCTCAAAAAATTCAAAAATTCTATAATCAATCAAAATTTCATAATTTTTTAATATGATTAATAAAATCAATCAACCAACCCTTAAATACATACTAACCACTCCAAAGATAAAATTTTTAGGATGTACTACTTTGGGATGTGGGGCTAAGTGCCTAAGGAGGCCTGGTTCCTCGAGCATGGTGACGCAACGTCATGAATGGATTCAATGGAGTGTAAAATCTTAAAATCAATTGATTATTAATAATTTAACTAAATTAAAATTTTTAATTTAACTACATCAATCAAGTTTTTACGATGGACTACTCCGGGCTGCGGGGCTAAGTGTCCTAAGGAGGCTTAGTTCCTCGAGCCTGGTGGCACAATGCCATGAACTGGTTGATAAAAAATTTAAATTAATCTAATCCTTAGAATTAGAAACTAATCTACTTAATTAAACTATATTAATCTTTTAATTTATAACTAATTAAATCCATTTAATTAATCAACCTTAAAAAAATATATTTTAAAACAAACCTTAACACATTAACATTTAAAATTTAACCAAATTTACTCTTTGACCTTCAAGAAACCAAAACATTAGACTACTTTAACTAATTATCCAATATAAGATATATCTGAACCACACAATCTACTACACACACTTAGATGATTTGCTAGGGCTCCACTTCTAGATTTAGGCTAGGCTGGTGTTTACTTTCCTGCTATGTGTCAGGATTTTTGAGTTTTCACTGCCTGCTAGTTATTAATACTGATATGATTATTTATTTAATTTCTATACTCTATGATGTGATTGATGGATATTAGATTTATCCTTAATTTAAGGGTGATTTAAATGCTGATACAATCTTATGCAGGTGGCTATACTCATATAGGGCATTGAAATTAAAGGGGGTAAAGTTAAATTTAAATTAATTAAATTTCTACAGGTACTTCAGAATACTAAGTCCCCCTTTAAAATTTAAAAGAGCATAGCCAAGTGTGGCTAGTTTGAGTATTTAAATTTCATTATATTAACTACTTTGGATGATTTAAATATAATTGCTTAGGATAACCCTACAGGTTGTTCGAGTCTAGATTTTTAATTTTCATTAAATATAATTCAAATCTATTGAGTTGTAATTCAAAGTGATATTTGAGAGGGGATACATAAGTATCCAACTTAGATTCCAAAGAGGAGAGAATATCTCTTAGGGAAGGGTTCTCCTCCATTTGGAAGACTAAGTTAGGATAGTTTCAAATATTCAAAGGGAAAAAAATACCCCTTTCGAGGGGGAGTTTCTTTTCATTTGGATATTCAGACATGACGATCTAAGGAGCCCCGTAGAATGATGAAGAAGTGAAGATCGAGAAGAATTCCATTCTCAAATTCACTTGAGTCTTACGAGTAGAATCCGGGTTGTTATCAGTGGTACCCAGCCACTTTACTTTCTGCAGACCCTAGATTATAATATTAAGTGGCACTTGCCACATGAACTTTTAATTTAAATATTAATTGATTTGATTAATGATTGATGTATTGGTTTACGATATAGAATTGCATGATATTAGTAGTTCTTTGGTGATTTTGCATGTCGATCTTTGATTTTATCTGAAATCAGATCGGAGGTTTGTGAGGGATCGCTAAAACTTTTTCTATTTTAAGTATATTAAAATTTTTAAGATAAAATAAAAACTCTAACGCTTTTAAGAAGTAAGCTCAGGACCGTCAAGAGTTTGTACAGCATCTTATTGTACTTTTTTTCTTTTGTTAAGTACCTCCCTACCTGCAGGTTTTTGCAGACCACCTGGCCTATGAGGGTATAGATCTATCAAAGGGAATCTATGCAATCTCTAGGGAAACACCTATTTTTAAGCCTTTTTAAAATTTCTTTATATTTGATAGAAGCATTTATTGAGTCAACTAGTATGCACTGCATTAAAAACAAACTAAAATGAGTCAAAAATTTAATTGCATTATTTTAAGCTTCATACTACCCAACATAAGTCAAGAAAATAGATTAGGATATGCTCTAGATGTCGACCCCAACTCCTTAAACTTAACTTAATCAAACGTCCCTACCACTCTAATAAAAAAGATCGTACTCATGGTTTTAAAGCGTTTAGGTGGTTAGCTGGCTCCCCAATCCAAGCTAGGGTAAGACCAAATCCTGCATTACATTAGCTAGGTTTGGGTCACTAATTTTCAATATCTAATTTAGACTTAGGTTCTGAAGCAGTTAGGAATTGAATCCAAATTTTTTTAATAAAATTAACAATTCAAACTAAAATCTCTTTTAATTCAAATTCAAGTCCAACACTTAGGATAAGCTGGGGGTGCTTCTAAAATATTTCAAAATCCCAAAGCACCTCCTACCATTCTTCCTTTGATCTCTAAAAATAAGTATTCAACCTTGATCTAATCCCGTTTAAATTTTAACCCTCACTCATTTGATATCAAACTTTAAATTCTAAATAAAATTTTTACTATTATTTTAATCGAGAGTATTCGTAGCAAATTTATGTTTCCTATGATGTAATTAACTACAAGGGCTTACGCTCGTAGAAGATTTTGAAACCCAGATCAATTTTTTAAATTATTTTTTTAAAACCTTAATTAATTTTTTTTGGGAAAATTTAAATCAAAATCAACAATCATTATCATCATTTACAACAATCAATAGTAATTGATATCTTCTTTCCTTAGAAAGATATATTAATTATTATCATGATATATTAATTGTTATCTTAACTTTAATTATAAAATTAATGATAATTTATCCAAATTATCATAGTTAAATGCCTAATTGAACAATCATTTTGATCCCTCAAGATCATATGTAGTTCTTGCTCAAATTTAACTATGATAATCAGGATGAAATTTTAATCCTATAAATTGAACTCATTAGGGAATGATATGCTTGTCTCTTGATATGATATATCATTCATAATGATGTGTTCAATTTCAAAATTAAAATTCAAGAAATTAAATCACCTAAAGATAATTATTTTTTTTTCAAAACATAACTTTTTAATCAAACGACAACCAACCTTTCTTGTTTACACATAATATAATAACATATATGAATAATAACAATTAGCAATTATTTATTCACAATACTTATTTCATCAGTATACTTATATCATGATGTTAAAATCACTATATATCTTATTGTTACCCAAAATATATGAAATGCGATTAATATCATTTTAAACAGTGAACATATAAATTTACCCATTAAAAAATGATTGGAGTAATCATACTATAATGCACCAAATTGGAAGAAAATGCAATTAATATTAATTTAGGTAGGAGAATAAATCACTAAATTAAAATCTTTGAAAACAGAAATAAGATAGAAGTCGCCTATAATAATTAGAATAATTTTTGTAAGAGGAGCGACTAATAGGAAAGCCCTAGAGAGCTTTCTCTTTATTCTCTCTCTCTCTCTCTCTCTCTCTCTCTCTCTCTCTCTCTCTCTCTCTCTCTCTCTCTCTCTCTCTCTCTCTCTCTCTCTCTCTCTCTCTCTCTTCTCCTTCATTTCCTTCCCCAACAAGCCAATAAGAGAGGGGCACAAAATGGCTTAGTGAAGGAATTTATATTAAAAAACATGATTCAATGCCTAAAGCCTCGGTGCCAAAATACCCAGCATGATTGCACTGCATGCCAATCCCAAATTTTTCTTTCTTATAGCATCAACCACAAATGAGTATTTAACTTAATTAACTTGAATTACTTAAGTTTTAGGATGGTAGATATTACAATCGTACCCTTAACAAAGGATTTTTCTAAAAGAAAAATGTTGAACCTATTATGCCATGTCCTAGGTGCTTGCTTTATCCCATACAATGAATTCTTTATTCAATTTATAAACATGATTTAGAAAAGTTAAGTTCTTGAAATCTGGGGGTTATTCTATATGGACATCTTCCTTAATCACTCCATTTAAAAAAGCACTATTCACATCCATCTGGAGTATTTTTAATCCCTTGATACATGCAAAAACTAATAATACCCTAATGACCTCTAACCTAGCTATTGGAGCAAAGGTCTCCTCAAAATATTTTCCTTCTATTTGGTTGTAACCCTTTAGTACCAACCTAGCCTTTTTCCTAATGACTGATCTAGAGTCATTTAATTTATCTAAATACCTACTTCATTCCAACAGTATTTTAATCTTTAAGTCTGGCCACTAACTCCCATATATCATTCCTAACATAGTTGATCTAAATCTTCTTGCATTGCTACAATCCAAAATTCATCCTCCAATGCATGCTCTATGTTAGTGGGTTCTACCATGTAAATGAAGGCTATGGGGCTAACTTCTTTCCTAAATCTATGCATAGTTGATGGGTCTCCTATAATAAGCTCCCTAGGATAATTTGATACGCATCTCCACTCCCTATGCAAGGGATCCTGAGCTTCCTCTCTATTTTCTAAACCTATATTTTAAATTTCATGCTCTTCTTCTTCTTCTCTAGGTGGTGCATCCCTATAGTCCTCATCAAAAACTTAATGGGTTGACTATTCTATAATAAGTGTTCTCTTATTGAAGACCCTATAGGCTTTATTTATTATTGAATATCCTAAAAATATAACTTCATCAGATTTGTCATCAAACTTTTCCAAATAATACTTTATATTATTAAGTATAAAACACTCACATCCAAAGACATGTAGGTGGGAAAGATTTGGAGTTCTACCCTTTAAAAGCTTGTATGGGGTTTTATTCTACTTTGATTTACTATTCACCCTATTTAGAACATAACATATCATATTTTCTACCCAGCCCATAATTATTTTGGTATATTATATTCATTTAATATGGCTTTAACTACTTTTACCAATGTCCTATTCTTTCTCTCTATTATGCCATTCTTTTGGGGTATCCTAGGTGTAGAAAAATTATACTCTATCCAAACCTCTTGACAGAAGGATTCAAAATTATCATTCTCAAACTCTCCTCAATGGTCTCTATGGATATATGGTTGTTATAGTGCATCTTAACTTCCTTTGAATCCAATTTGAGAAAATTCTAAATTATTCAAATATGTCACTTTTACTAGCTAGGAAATTAACCCAAGTTTATCTCATATAATCATTTATAATAAAAAAACTATAAGCTATTCCTCCAAGATTTATTGTATTGATGGGTCCAAAAAGATTTGTATACAAAATCTCAAGTGGTCTACAAGTATTAATCTCCTTAAGTGAGTGGAATGAGGACTTGACTTACTTACCTAGCTGACACGAATCACAAAGATGCTCCTTAGTGAACTCTAACTTGCATACTCCTTTAATTAGGTCTCTATGTGTGATCTTCTTTAGTGTCCTCATGCTTGTATGACATAGTCTCCTATACCACAACCAAGCCTCGTCTATAATGGTTTTCAAATAGGCACCTTACTAAACTCATTTAAACTTCATAGATCACGCATGTAAATATTATTGATGTGAAAGCCAAACAAAACAGGTTTATTATTAAGTAAAATCAAACATTTATCAGACAATAATTTGACATTAAACCCTTTATCACAATGTTGGCTAATGCTTAATATATTATGCCTTAAACCTTTCACAAACACATTTTCAATTGTAAAGCCATTGCATTTTCCTATTATACATGATCTCGCTACCTTTATGGTAGCGTTGTCACCTAATGTTACCTTACATCCTCTCCTAGCTTCCAGCATTATGAACTCGTTTATATCTCCAGTCATATGACTTAAACATCAGCTGTTTAGGTACCACATGCTCTCACTAGGCCCCTTGTGAGAGCATACCTACAAAATAAATCATGGTGAGCATTTTGGAACCCACACCAACTTGGGTCCCATAGTGTGAGAAAATGAAGTCATGTCATGCTGTGTTAATGAGGCCTTAGGCCTCCAAAACAAATGTTATATATGGTGAACTCAATGTGTGTATATGTTTATAATGTGTACTACCATGCCAAAAAAAACACCAGGGACTAAATGAGCAAACCAACACGATGATGATTTCCTATATAATGGATATGCATGTGTTGCTCTCCTAAGTGGTGTATACACATATCTCAATGCATTAAACCTTAACTCTTTAATTTCCTTTTATAAATCTTCATTTGCACTTTTATTATTCCTAATTACACTAATGCTTTATGCTCACTACTATCCATTTTTAGAGATAATTCTTCCAATTCCTTAAATGCAACTTCTAGGTCAATATGCTCTTGTGTTATTCTTTAAGATTGTTTTCCAATTTTTTTTTATTCTTTTTCCAAATTACAATGCAAATTTTCAAGTGCAGTATGCTCATCATTTAAAGATGCAAACTTTCTTACCATATCCATGTGCTCTTCTAATAGTGTATTATATTATGTTTTAGGCATGATTTTTTTTTAAGCTAGCATGCATTTTTTCTAAAAAAATAGAGTAATTCATCATATGCAAAATTGCATACCAATCATTGTCTATGTCACATGTGTTTTCTTTATCCATTAAGCATAAGTTGGTGACCTCTTCCTCTACTTATATCTCAGATGATTCAGAATAAGAGTTTTCCCAAAAGGCTCACTGAGCTCTCCTCTTACTCTTCTTTGTATTGCTTTTATCCTCAACTTTTTCTTCAATTGGTTGGCTCTTGAGATTTGGGCATTCAGACTTAGTTTGACCTATTTTCTGAAACTCAAAGCACACAGTGTTAATTGAAATCTTATTGAACCTATTGTTCTTACCTTTCCCTTTCTTATTGTATTGTCTTTGCTTGCTCATAATGAACTTTTTTAATTGCCTTGTAATCAATGGTATGTCCTACTTCTTGTCACCATTAGAATTGCTATTTTCGAGTCATTTACTTTTAGCATGATAATCTTCTCCTTCCTTTTGGCACCTATATCTATAATTATTTGATAAATCTTTTGCTCATGTGTAATTAGTGAACCAAGTAAATTATCAACATAATATGCATTTAAATCTTTAGATTCAGAGATCATCATCACCTTTGCATGCCAACATTCGAACAGGTGCCTAAGAATCTTATTCACTTTTTCAGAATTTGCAATATCCTGACCAAGTGCATACAATGATGTTATAATTTTAGTAAAATATGTATACATATCAGAAATCATTTAATTTGGTTGTATGCTAAATAGTTCATAATTATGAAGCAGAATGTTTAATCGAGATTGCTTGACTTCACTAGTTCTTTCATACATAATACATAAATTATCTCATATCTCTTTTCTAGTAGTATAAGTAGACACACACATCTAATCTTTAGATTTTAAAACATAAAATAAATAGTAAAGACATTTTATATTCAATTGATCAAGATCACGATCTTTTAAAGACCATTTAGTAAAAGAAATTTCTACTTTATCACCATTAACAATTCTATAAGGCAAAGCATAACTAGCTGAATCATATACCACATGTGAAAATCAATAGACTACAAAAAGATAAACATTATATTCTTCCAAAAGTTAAATGGAATATTATCAAATAATGGCAGTCGAGTAATATAATACTCTTTTAAAGTGTTTTTATTATCAAACTGTGTCAAATCTACTCAGGTGATTAAATTAACGAAGGCAAGAACCCCGCTCTAACTTGAAAGAGTTATAACACACGAAGAGGGGGGAGTGAATTGGTATTTAAAAATAATAATTTTTTACTTAAGAGCAACAAACCAAATATGTAGTGCAAATTAACTTAGGGTGTCAATAATCAACTAATCAAAGCAAACAATATTAAGTTATATTTTTGTTTTATAAAAATATTCCTTTATAGAAAATTAGCAAAGAAATATCTAAAGATTGATTCAAAGCAAATGTTAAAAAAACTTAGGAATAATTGAAAGCATAAAATAAGCAAACCATAATTCTCAAAGTAAAAGCTTACAAAATGTAGCAAAGTAAAAAAAGAAAAACAAACCAAGTTTTAAACTAGTTCGGACAAAATAGACCTACATCCACTCCCTAAAGGTCCTCCTCTTTGTCTATTCCACTAGTAACGCTCCTTCTGCACTCAGTAAGGTGGAGAAGCCCTTCTGCATTCCTAGGTGGAGAATCAGCTTTATAGACCATTCCTCTTGAAATGTCCCTCCTTCTACTCACCAGCACAATGGAGATGCAAATCCCTCCTTCTGCTCCTCGCAACAGCAAAGATGTCGCTACCTCCTTATGCTCCTCACAATAATGGAAATGCCGCTCCCTCCTTCTCCTCGCATCGGTTGAGATGTCACTTCCCTAGCCTCCTCGACTAGTAAAGTGATCTTTCTCCAAAAGAATTTTCCATAGAGCTCTTCTCCAAGAGTTCCAACACTACAGCCCAAAGGACCTAAGGTGCAGGCCGATGAGAACAACCATGTTACTCGCACGCCTTAACTCCCTTAAGAAAAACCTCCCTCAACCTCACCTTCTCTCTCTCCCAAGTGGATTGGATGTTGTAAATCTGGTTTTGATGATGACAAACATGTTTCCAGTGTGTTTTGTTTGGCTAATCTGTTTCAGGCACAAAAGACCGCGAGCCACTCAAGCCAACTCAAGATCGGGTCCAAGTGTGTCAAATGTATGATTTTTCTTTTTATTGAGTAAATTGTAATGTAACTGATTCCCTAGCTAAGTAACCTTGCACACACACACTCAGGGAGAGAGATTGAGTGAATTAGAGTTTCTGTTAAAAAATTTTGTTCAGTTCGTCCTGGACGATCTCCACATCGTCCTGGATGATCCAGTTAAAACAGAAACCCTAATTAGGGCGACTAAGTTAAGAGGGTCTGATTAAGCAGATCGTCCTGGACGATCTTCGGATCGTACGGGACGATATGCCCAAATCAGAAATTCACAGCCGCCAGATCAAGTTAGGCAAGTTCTTATTTTAGATACTTGGTCTGATCGTCCCGTACGATATGTGTATCGTCCCGGACGATCCAGTACAATCATGCCTAATTTAATCTGGTAATTAAGGAAAGCAATTTATTTTTGGTTGATACGATCATATCATCCTGGACGATCGTCGGATCGTCCCGGACGATCATGATCGTTTAGTGCATTTCAGCTGTACGACCCGAACTGTGTTCAGGACAATTTTGGGCCTTTTTGAACTAATCGTACCGGACGATGACCCTATCGTCCAGGACGATCAAGTCATTTTTTGGTCGTCCAGCAAAGATTTCTCTGGACGACCCGAACTGTCTTCTGGACGATTTCCCTCAATTTGCACTAATCGTCCCGGACGATCGCAGGATCGTACGGGACGATATGAACAACTTTTTCTACTAATCGTCCAGAAGAGCCAAATCGTCCAGGTTGAAACAGCTGAATTTGAACTGATCGAACAGGACGATCTACCGATCGTCCTGGACGATCTTGGCCGACCAGTTGAGATTTAGGGCAAATTTTAAGCCCTCCTTTAAAAGAACTTTTTCCAATTTTCGGAAAAATCTTTTGCTGCCTTCCTTCCCTGAGAAACCCTAGAGAGAGAGAGAGAGTTGGGAGAGAGAGAGAAGATCTTGTGAGGGGGAGTTAGTGAGGGATTCACTAAGGTTGCTCCGAGCACGGATCAGAGTCGTCTTCTCCGCTCGTCGTCTTTCGTCTAGTAGGTGTTCGTCGTGGGAGGATCGTTCGCAAGAAGATCCGGGGTTCTATGCCCGCTTCAGGTGGAAGCAAAAGGAGTTCGAAGGTTCTCTGCCTGCTTCAGGAGGAAGCGAAAGGAGTTCGAAGGTTCTCTGCCTGCTTCAGGAGGAAGCGAAAGGAGATCGGGTTCTCTGCCTCACCGTGTGGTGAAAAGGAGGTTTTTGTACAGGCTTCTCCGCCTTACTGTGGGAGCAAAAGGAGAGACACTTTTGTTTAGTGCAATACCCGGAGGGGAGGCTCCGGGGAGTGGACGTAGGTCAAGTTGACCGAACCACTATAAAATATGGTTTGCTTTTCTGATTCAGTTTTGCACTTTACTTTTCTGATATTAACTGCTTGGGTGAATATCTGTGGTTGATCTTTTTATCGTTGTTTTAATTCGTTTCCGCTACACGTTATAAAAATATTTTCATTGTTATCGTGAAATTTTTAAATAACCAATTCACCCCCCCCTCTTGGTTAGCCTCGGGACTAGTTCACTAGGGCTTAACATCCCTATCGAACTTTCAAGTGGTATCGGAGAGGGATTCAAAATTTAGGTTTAAAAACTTTTGACTTTGATACATGGCTAACTGTAACAATCGTAATACTGCTGAAGGATATTCTATTACAAGACCACCGTTGTTTGATAATATTCCTTTTGATTTTTGGAAAACACGCATGTCTACTTTTCTGCAATCTATTGATTATCGCATGTGGATGTTAGTTAAGGACGGATATGAACCACCTTTTAGACTGATTAACAATGTAAAAACTGAATTGCCTTTTACTGATTGGACGTTTGATGATCGTGATTTAGCACAGTTAAATGCAAAATGCTTGAACTGTTTCTTTTGTGCTTTAAAATCTGAAGACTATATGCGTGTTTCTACTTGTACAACGGGAAAGGAAATCTGGGATAGATTATGCATAACATATGAAGGTACAATTGAAGTCAAACAGTCTAGGTTAAACATCTTGTTACATGATTACGAACTTTTTCGCATGAAACCTAGTGAGACTATTTCAGAAATGTACACAAGGTTCACTCAGATTGTTACCTCTTTGCATGTTCTAGGTAGAGAACTTACTAACTACGAAAGAGTGAACAAAATTCTAAGTTGTTTGCCTGCTTCTTATGATGCTAAGATTACTGCTATTACTGAATCTAAAGATTTAAACACTTACTCTATTGACAGCTTACTTGGATCACTTATTGCTTACGAGTAAGGGGTGAACCAAAGGCAACTTGATGCAGGTGAACGCAAGAAAGAGAAGACAGTGGCACTAAAGGCCAAGGATTCAGATGTTAGCACTTCCGGGTCTGATAGCGATGATGTTGCCTTAATCACAAGGCAATTCAAAAGCTTTCTAAGGAAGAAACATAAGAACTATCAGAAGTGGAACAAGGGTAAGTCCAATAAAAATTTTAAGAGTTCATCTGAATCTGTTTATTTTGAATACAGGAAGCCTGGAGACATAAAGGCTGAATGTCCTACACTTAAAGCTCACCCAAGCAAGGAGAAGGGTGAGGAGAAACCAAAGTTCAGAAAGGACAAGAAGCGGATTCAGAAGGCGTTCTAGGCAGACTCTACATCCGACTCTTCTGAGACTGAAGCTGAAGAGGAGGAAACAAACTTGTGTCTTATGGCTGATGATCACCCAGGTCAGTCGGATCAGGAAGAGGTATGTGAGCTTACCTACGATCAACTATTTGAAGTTTCTGAAAGAATTCATACATCGTATAGGAAGCTTAAGAAAACTCATGCAAGTTTGAAATTAGATTACTTAACTTTGCAAAAAGAGCATGATTCTGTAGTTAAAGATCATTCCACACTTGATTCAAATCACATGTCTTTGCTTGATGAATTTGATGAGTTGAATAAAAAATATTCTGATTTAGTTTCTGAGCATGATTCATTGAAAACTACGCATGTGGACTTAGAAAGAGCTTTTAAAGAATTAGATACAATGGCATGTGAAGTAGAAAGTAGCAAGGAAACCTTGAAATTTAAAATTGCAAGTTTAAAGAAAGAAAATGAGTTTTTGAAGGTAAAGATCAGTGCTTTTGAAAAGAACAAAACACCGCCTACTTTTGAACAGTTTTATGCACCGCCACCTTTTGAAAAATCTGTTGCAAGTTCTTCAAAGCATGTTTCATATACATCTAGGAAGAGGCATTATCATCCACGTAGATTAGTTAACCCTTTTCCTGATGTTAGATGTTTTTCATGTGGCATGTTAGGACATATTTCTCACACCTGCACTGTTCACCGTAGTACATATTGGGTGTGGAAACCCAAACTGTCTGTTTCACAGCACAGCACGCATGCATTGCATTCTTCTTTTCATAAGAAGGAATCCAAACCTGTTTGGGTTCCTAAGACAGACGTTTGATACTTTTGTAGGTGTGCTCTCACACAAGACCTCGTGAGAGCATGTGGTACCTGGACAGCGGATGTTCTAGACATATGACTGGAGATGCAAATCAGTTCATTTCGCTGGAGGCCAGAGCTGGAGGCAAGGTTACACTTGGAGATAACACCACCAGGAAGGTGGTAGGCACAGGTATAATTGGTGATTCAAAGAACTTTATGATTGATAATGTTTTCGTTGTAGATGGACTGAAACACAACCTGCTGAGCATCAGTCAACCCTGTGACAAGGGATACAGCATCAAATTCCTACCCACTGGCTGTATTTTAAGCTTAAATGATGAAGTTGTTTTGGAGGGGCAAATGATTAACAACGTCTACAAGCTGAATGTAAGTAGCATTAAATCTGATAATTCAATTTGCTTAAAAACTGCTGCTGATGAGTCTTGGTTATGGCATAGGAGATTGTGTCATGCCAGTATGAAAACCCTTAGGAGAGTCACCCAAAAGGACTTAGTTAGAGGTGTTCCCAAGCTTAAGTTCACTAAGGATCACCTGTGTGATGCCTGTCAGTTGGGGAAGCAAGTCCAGTCCTCTTTTCACTCTGTTAAGGACATTAGCACCTCTAGACCTTTAGAAGTTCTTCACATGGACCTCTTTGGACCTATTAGCACTACCAGCTTAGGGGGGAGAGTCTATGGTTTTGTGATTGTAGATGATTATTCGAGGTTCACTTGGGTTAAGTTTTTGTCACATAAATCTGAGTCATTTGATGAGTTTAGATCCTTCTCTACTTGGATTCAGATGAAGTTAGGATGTGAGATTATTACCATCCATAGTGATCACGGAGGGGAGTTTGAAAATGAAAGATTTGGAAGTTTTTGTGAGGATCATGGGATTAGTCACAATTTTTCAGCTCCTAGGACCCCTCAGCAGAACGGGGTAGCTGAAAGGAAGAATAGGACCTTAGTGGAAGCCGCTAGAGCCATGCTTGCCGAGTATTCACTTCCAAAATACTTTTGGGCTGAAGCGGTGAACACTGCCTGTTATGTGCTGAATAGGGTGAATGTGAGAGTCAAACTGAACAAGACACCTTATGAGATCATTAAGGGTAGAACTCCAAATCTGTCCCACCTCCATGTCTTTGGCTGTAAAGTTTTCATTCTGAACAACGGGAAGTCACCCTTAGGAAAATTTGACCCCAAATCTGATGAAGGAGTGTTCTTAGGATATTCAAGTGTGGGGAAATCCTTTAGGGTGTTCAATAGGAGGACTTTGGTGGTGGAAGAAACAACCCATGTAGTGTTTGATGAATCTGATCCTAAGGAGTCTAGATCTGAAGTAGAAGATGAAGAGATTATTGAGGTTACCCAAGGAGTTGGAAATACAAATTTGGAGGAAAGGGTAGAACCTCAAACCGAGTTGCCTAGAGATTGGAGATATTCTTCGAGTCATCCTAAAGAACTGATCTTAGGAGACCCTTCTGAAGGTGTTAGGACTAGGCATGGACTTAGGAAGGAAGTAAACCATTCTGCCTTTATCTCAATGACTGAACCCACCAACATCAATCAAGCCCTGTCGGATGAATTTTGGATTTTAGCTATGCAGGAAGAATTGAATCAATTTGTAAGGAATGATGTTTGGGAGTTAGTAGAAAGACCTAAAAATCAAAGTATTGTGGGAACCAAGTGGGTCTTTAAGAATAAGATGAATGATTCTGGTGTGGTGGTGAGAAATAAGGCAAGATTGGTGGCTAAGGGGTATAATCAGATAGAAGGGATTGATTTTGAGGAGACTTTTGCCCCTGTAGCTAGATTGGAAGCCATTAGAGTGCTACTAGCCTTTGCCTATTATAAGGGATTTAAGCTGTTTCAAATGGATGTTAAGAGTGACTTTTTAAATGGGGTAATTAAAGAAGATATTTTTGTAGAACAACCCCCAGGTTTTGAGAGTTCCCAATATCCAAGTCATGTCTATAAATTAAAAAAGGCCTTATATGGATTGAAACAGGCACCCAGAGCTTGGTATGAGAGGCTTAGCACATTCCTGTTAGAAAGAGAGTTTGTTAAGGGGAGCGTAGACACCACCCTTTTTCTGAGGAGATTAGGGGATGACTTACTCATTGTCCAGATCTATGTTGATGATATAATTTTTGGATCTTCTGATAAATATTTATGTGAAGAGTTTTCTAAAATGATGAGTAAGGAGTTTGAGATGAGTATGATGGGAGAATTGTCCTACTTTTTGGGGTTTAGCATAAGGCAAACGGATGATGGAACATTTCTCAATCAATCAAAATACACTAAGGACATTTTGAAGAAATATGAAATGGACAAAGCCAAGCCAATCAATACTCCCATGCCCTCCTCAGTTCAGTTAGATAAGGATTCAATTGGAAAATCTATTGATCAGAAGAAGTATAGAGGGATAATAGGTTCACTGCTTTACCTGACTGCTAGCCGACCTGATATCATGTTTAGTGTCTGTCTTTGTGCTAGGTTTCAGGCTGATCCTAAAGAGTCCCACCTGACTGCTGTTAAGAGAATTCTTAGATATCTTTTAGGAACCCCAAACCTAGGAATTTGGTACCCTAGGCACAGCACCTCTTTTGAGATCATTGGATATTCTGATTCTGATTTTGTGGGGTGTAGGGTGGATAGGAAGAGTACTTCTGGGACTTGTCAATTCATAGGACAGTCGTTAGTCTCCTGGTCTAGTAGAAAACAGAACTCAGTTGCACTTTCCACTGCTGAAGCTGAGTACATTGCCTTAGGGATGTGTGGCCCAAGTTCTTTGGTTGAAGCAACAAGTCTTGGATTTAGGAGTACCTGTTGGCACAATTTATGTTCTGTGTGATAATACTAGTGTCATCTGTATCTCTAAGAATCCAATCCAACATTCTAGGACCAAACACATTGATATTAGGCATCACTTCATTAGGGACCATATTACAAAAGGGGACATTGAGCTACATCACGTAGCAACTGAAAATCAGCTGGCTGACATATTCACTAAACCACTGGCCTTTGACTCATTCAGCATTTTGAGAACCAGATTAGGAGTGATTGATATAAATGCTTGATTCTGATGACTGCTGATTTATGATTATTCTGATTGGTATTCTGATTTCTGTTAGTTAGTTTTCGTATTCTGATTTCTGATTTCTGTTAGTTAGTTTTGGTATTCTGATTTCTGATTTCTGTTAGTTAGCTTTGGTATTCTAATTTCTGATTTCTGTTAGTTAGTTTTTGTTGGATTATTTGCTTTTAGTTGATTTTATTTCTTCTGCTGATTTCTGTGTTAGCCTTACTATTAGTTTGATTTGAGTATTTACTTTGCTGTGATTTTCTACCTGTTTTTATTTATTTACTGGTTCATATCTTGCACTTACTGTTTTATGCTTTTCAAGATCTGATCACCGCTCACTACTTCTGATGATCTGAATTTTTGACTGGGAGTTTTTACCTTGTTTTGGTTTGGAAGCTGGTAAGCAGTGATTGACTTCGCTGAATCTATTAAAGGGAAGAAACATTAATAATTATTTCTCTTCCTCTAACTCCTTTACTGGTGTGTAGTTTCTTTTGAATAAAAATCCTCTTCAAAATTAAAATGTTAGTTTTTGAAATAGAGATTATTTTATCCTCCTACAGTAATCTGCCTCATATCAATAGTGTTTTTCAAAGTCTTGAGTCATTAGTTTGATTTTCTAAACCAAGTGATTGCATTTATCATATGTTGTATGGCTTTTGTTTTGTGAATCGTTCTTCCTTACTGCGGAGAGTCATCTCCTGTGTCTGGAAGATAATCTCACAGCTGAGACTCTTTAATGATTATGAAAAGGAGAAAGCTTATAAAAGATGCGCAATGTGCCAGATAATTTGAAAAAGAGGTATAAAATGAGCCCAAAACTGAAAAGATGCGAAATTGCCAAATTGGATACACAAAGTGTATCAAAAATCAAAAGATGCGCAAAGCGCCAACCAATTTGAAAAAGAGACACAAAATGAGCCCAAAATAAGCTTTCTTCCCTTTCAGATTGTTAAATGTCTTAGAGAAATCTGTGCGCCACTTAATATTTTCAAAAGCTTGAGTTTTGAAAATCCCGATTTCTGATTTTTTTACTTTGTAACACTATTATATCAGATATTTTTCTGGAACGAGGCTTGAAAGGATCTCTTTTCAAATCTAATGTCTTTTCTTTTGAATCGGATTTTTGTGTTGAAAGAGGTTTGCATCGATAAGGTGCCCGGGGTCGGAGTTACGAAAGTTGATTATTTCCAACCTTTCCTGGATTTCAACGCTGTCAATCGTCCTGTCATTGGTTTTTGAATCTAAAATCAAGGAAAAATTCTAATTTTCCTGTTTTGTAGTTGTTCTATTTATGTTTTATTTTATGTTTTCTTACCATGTTATGTTTTTCCTCCTCCTTTTTGTGATGTCAAAAGGGGGAGTCAGTTGTAATCGTGTCTGTTTCTATTTTCTGAGTCATGTTTCATGTATTATTTTAGCTGTTAAATGAAAATTTAAAAAATAATTGTTTTGGTTGATCCCCTAGTTTACCTTTAGTGTTAGACTACTTTACAAATGTTTGCCATCATCAAAAAGGGGGAGATTATTGCAAATCTGGTTTTGATGATGACAAACATGTTTCCAGTGTGTTTTGCTTAGCTAATATGTTTCAGGCACAAAAGACCGCGAGCCACTCAAGCCAACTCAAGATCGGGTCCAAGTGTGTCAAATGTATGATTTTTCTTTTTATTGAGTCAATTGTAATGTAACTGATTCCCTAGCTAAGTAACCTTGCACACACACACTCAGGGAGAGAGATTGAGTGAATTAGAGTTTCTGTTAAAAAATTTTGTTCAGATCGTCCTAGATGATCTCCACATTGTCCTGGACGATCCAGTTAAAACAAAAACCCTAATTAGGGCGATAAAGTTAAGAGGGTCTGATTAAACAGATCGTCCTGGACGATCTCCGGATCGTACGGGACGATATGCCCAAATCAGAAATTCACAGCCGCCAGATCAAGTTAGGCAAGTTCTTATTTTTAGATACTTGGTCTGATCGTCCCGTACGATACGTGTATCGTCCCGGACGATCCAGTACAATCATGCCTAATTTAATCTGGTAATTAAGGAAAGTAATTTATTTTTGGTTGATACGATCATATCGTCCTGGACGATCGTCGGATCGTCCCGGACGATCATGATCGTTTAGTGCATTTCAGCTGTACGACCCGAACTGTGTTCAGGACGATTTGGGGCCTTTTTGAACTAATCGTACCGGACGATGACCCTATTGTCCGGGACGATCAAGTCATTTTTTGGTCGTCCAGCACAGATTTCTCTGGACGACCCGAACTATCTTCTGGATGATTTCCCTCAATTTGCACTAATCGTCCTGGACGACCGCAGGATCGTACGGGATGATATGAACAACTTTTTCTACTGATCGTCCAGAAGAGCCAGATCGTCCAGGCTAAAATAGCTGAATTTGAACTGATCGTACAGGACGATCTACCGATCGTCCTGGACGATCTTGGCCGACCAGTTGAGATTTAGGGAAAATTTTAAGCCCTCCTTTAAAAGAACTTTTTCCAATTTTTGGAAATATCTTTTGCTGCCTTCCTTCCCTGAGAAACCCTAGAGAGAGAGAGAGTTGGGAGAGAGAGAGAAGATCTTGTGAGGGGGAGTTAGTGAGGGATTCACTAAGGTTGCTCCGAGCACGGATCAGAGTCGTCTTCTCCGCTCATCGTCTTTCGTCTAGTCGGTGTTCGTTGTGGGAGGATCGTTCGCAAGAAGATCCGGGGTTCTCTGCCCGCTTCAGGTGGAAGCAAAAGGAGTTCGAAGGTTCTCTGCCTGCTTCAGGAGGAAGCGAAAGGAGTTCGAAGGTTCTCTGCCTGCTTCAGGAGGAAGTGAAAGGAGGTCAGGTTCTCTGCCTCACCGTGTGGTGAAAAGGAGGTTTTTGTACAGGCTTCTCCGCCTTGCTGTGGGAGCAAAAGGAGAGATACTTTTGTTTAGTGCAATACCCGGAGGGGAGGCTCCGGGGAGTGGACGTAGGTCAAGTTGACCGAACCACTATAAAATCTAGTTTGCTTTTCTGATTCAGTTTTGCACTTTACTTTTCTGATATTAACTGCTTGGGTGAATATCTGTGGTTGATCTTTTTATCGTTGTTTTAATTCGTTTCCGCTGCACGTTATAAAAAGATTTTCATTGTTATCGTGAAATTTTTAAATAACCAATTCACCCCCCCTCTTGGTTAGCCTCGGGACTAGTTCACTACGGCTTAACATCCCTATCGAACTTTCATTGGACTCTCTCTCTCTCAAGCAAGGACACACCTCTCCCTCTCTAAGTGCTCTCTCTCACAAGAAAATGTCTATGGCTACTTAACACAGTCCCTAAGACCTTTTAAAAAAGAATTAAAATGGGTTGTTTAAATTAAACCCTAATTTCAAATTTATTTACTCTGATCATAAAATATGATATTCGGATTATAATATCTGATTGCATCATTTTCCATCACAGATCATCCTATACGATATTAAGCCGTACAGTATAAATAGTAATATTGAATCAAGCATCGTACTGTATGAATCAAGGTTCGGCCAGTGAGCTCTCACGTAAATCAAATTGTACAATTTGAATCGTATAATGTGATCATCAATTAGGATTTGATCTTAATTCTATTTGTTAATCTACAAGATCAAATTAGGCATCATTCATTAATAATCGTATAATATAATCAGGTTAAATTTTAAAATTCAAATTTATCTAATTTTGATAACATAGATTCGACAGTGGGGTTTTAGCAAAATAGCTGATCATTCTATACGATTGAATATTATACAATATGATTAATTATGTTTCAATTTAATTTATTTTATTTAATTAAATATTTGAAGTAATTTCTAGATTAATAGGTTGTATATTACAATTGAGATCGTATAGCATGATTAAATAGAAATTTAAAGTATTCAATTTTTATCCCCCTTATGAGTGTGTGCTCGGTTGTCTAACCAACATATACCTAATTATATAATTGATTCCAGAAAAAAAGTACATACTTCATTTATTATAAATAAACTAGATTTTGATGATGCACTATCTTGAGTATGCTTCTTTAATCCAGCTCGATGTATGTTATACAATGGTTAGTAAAACACAAAAAAAAAGTGCAAGATAAACTATTCATATATTATACTTGATATATCATCAAAGAATTATGTTGATCAGGCACGAATCTCGAGGCAAAAATCAAGTTGAAAACTTCAAAAATTAATTAAGAGACCATCTGAACTCCGATTTTAGCAAACTTATAGTCGAACTGAACGTCTCATAAATACAAACACAACGACATCAAAATTGACCCAATCTGAGCTTAAATGAGTCCAAATCAAAGACCTGAAGCCCATTTGGAAGGTTCAAACCATAATTTGGATTGCCAAATAGTTTTCAAATGTGACATGCTTATAGTCGAATCGAGCGGCTCGATGAGACGAATCCAATTAGCCCAAGATTGTCGAATTTGAATATCATTAAGACATTCAAATGTCCAATAAATGATTCACGATCAAGGGATTCAACATCAGCTGTCCATTCTAACTACTCCCAATTTACCCCTGATCTTCTTTCTATTTACTGGTCATGCCACTCTCAAAAAAATTATAAATAGACCCCTCATTTCTCATAGAAGAGGACTACAAAAGGGGGGAAGAAGGGGCCCAAGGAAGAAGAGAAGGAAAAGAAAAAAGAGCTCTCTTGCCACCAAACTCCTCCTCGACCATCGCTGGACTTCCACCCTATAGCTGACCGACGCCGAATGTATGCCCGACCGCTAATCGGCAGCGGAGTGTTGCCAGACCACCAACTGACGTCGAATTTTCGCCTGTCGCCAGATTTCTGCCCGAAGCTGGACTTCCACCCGTTGTCGGACCTCCGCCCGTCACCAGACTTCTTCCCGACGCCAAACTTCCGCCCGACACTAGACTTCCGCCACACGCTGGACTTCCACCTGACGTCGAACTTCTACCAGACGTCGTACTTCTGCCCGTCACCATATTTCTACCCAAAGACAGATTTTCGTCCATCGCCGGACTTCTGCCTGTTGCTGATTGGTGCCGGACATCTGCTCGGCCACCAACTAACGCTGAACTTCTGTCGGGCCACTGGCTAATGCCGGACTTCCCCCTAGCCACCGACTACGGTCCTTCAGACCTCCTTCGCCAACTACAATCCTTCCGACCTTCGTCGTCAGACAACGATTTTTCTGACCTTCATCACCCGCCAACTATGGTCCTTCCGACCAGACGAACACATCATCAGTGATTCTTTGTATTCCCACTATGTAATGTACTCTATATGATGTACATCAAGCCAAGGCCTTCCCCCCAAAGAAGGGACTCATTTGTAATCGACTTCAAATAATAGTAGATTCATTCTAACTGGGCCAGGCCCCGTGGTTTTTCCTCTTTTCAGGGTTTTCTACGTAAAAACCTTGGTGTCTCTTATTAATACCGCACCCTCTCATTCATCTGATTGGGTGCTGGATCTTCGTACAAAGCTAAGACATTAAACTTTATATTTCTCTACCGCTGCGAATATTTCAGGACGCAACAATACTCATCTCAAAATATATCTATAAATTTTTAGGTCCACCCTGAACAATTTTTATGAGAATCCTTTGTCAATTTCATATGATATTCCCAAACTCTCATCATTCAATACACAAACCTCTTACTAGTGCCTAACCCTCTTATAAGGATGGCACGACCATATGCCACTTGGTGGTGGACATTGAGAGCTTCGAGCAAAAATTCAACACCGTGTATTCTATTACTTTTTAGCTGTCAACTTTTGAAAAAGAATTGGGTTAAGATAGATTTCAAAGCTATTGAATTTATTTTGTAATATATTAATAGGTAATCAAAGTTTATATCATATTTAATTGAAGGCAAATTCAATGATTCTGAAACTCCTTTCTAGTAAAAATTTTGATTAAGACATCCTAAACTATCTTTTTTTTTTTCATAATTTAATGGTTTAGATAATCGTTTCAAGTGAGAATAATAGAGGACTTGGATTACCTTTTGATTTGATATTGCATTTTTGTTTTAAATTTGTAGAAGGCATTATCCATTAAATTTGAATTTGTGATCATATAAGTTGTCGCATGGGCATTTTATGCGGTTTTATTTCAAGCGATTACATAAAAATCCAACGCAGGCATAGGGCTGGCATCTTCTATTTTAGCTTAGCATAATTTAATGTTTATTAATCTCTTATATATTTATTTAATTACTTTATATTTTTATTAGTTTTTTTTCCCTTATATTAAACATATTTTATTAATAGAATTCAAGTTAGATGGTTGAAATAGAGGAATGCATCGGGCTTGTTATATGATAGAAAAGTCCCCCTCAACCTTAAGGGAAAATTTTATAAGATGATGAGACCCGCAATACTTTATCGAGTAGAATGTTGGCCATTAAAAGAGAAGCATAATACTAAATTAAGTGTTGCAGAGATGAGGATGCTCAGGGGGTTGAGTGAATTTATTCTTAGAGATAGAATATGAAATGAGCATATACGTGAAAAAGGTTAAAGTAGCTCCAATGAAAGATAAGATTAGAGAGAGTCACCTTAAATGATTTGGTCACATAAAATGACAGCCTTCCGATGACCCGATTAGAAAAATAGAGATATTAATTTTGATTTATATTAAAAAAGATAGAGGTAAACCTAAAAAGACTTTCTCATAAAATATTAGAAATGATCTTTCTTATTAGATTTAAACGAGAATTTAAGTTTTAACAGGACACAATAGAGAAAAGAATTCATGTAGCCAACCTCACGTAGTGGAACAAAGGCTTGATGTTGTTGTTGTTGTGTCAACATATTTTATAATACCATAGAGATGTAGAATAACCAGTGATCAAGCATTTGAGAACAATCTATACCGTCTGATGCAACTATATTTTCCCAGCACATGTCCATTAATGACTTACTAAACTAATGATAAATAAATAAATTATACACTATAACTAAAATAATGGCAATTACTATAAAAAATTACGATGAATAAAAACTTAAAAAAAAATAATTAAAAAATTGAAATATATTTTTATTAATTTATTTATTTAAACAAACTCTTTTAATATTTTTTCAGAAGAAAAAAATTAAATTGAATACATTTAATGCTTATTATATATATATATATATATATATATATATATATATATATATATATAAGCATTGAGCGTATCAATATTATCAACATTTATATTATCACATCCATATCATTCCATTTTAGTTTCTTCAAGTCACCTGAAAATAATAATAAAACAAAAAATAATGAAGTAAATTCAACAGAAAAATGGACATCCAACACTGCCCAACTAAAAAGTAATAAAATTCAAAGAAAAATTTGTAGATATTTGAATCAAATATTAACCCTACGTAGAACTCTAAAAATGGATCAAAAAGCTAAATCATATAAGTAAAATATTTTAAGGTAAAAACCCTAATCATCGTAAGCAAATCCATCGTCATCACCATCTTGCAATTCAGCTCTTTCAACCCCTCCAAAGAGTGATAGGAACACAACCACAGCAATCGCTTGAGCTCCAAGGAAGTACTTGGCCCTTCTCCTAAGTTTCTTCTCGTCTTCAGTCTTCTCTCTCTTGGGTTTTGGTTTGGGCTTCGAACCTATAAAATGGCATAATTAAATCACCAGATGAGGACCGACATCTAAATCTAATAAAGAATAATATTGCAATACAATGAACACAGATTGATTCAAATTATTTTTTCAGTCATGATGGAATTCAAAGAATTCAGATCTACATTGAGATAAATATAAGAGAAATTATTCATGTATTACACATATATAGATTTTGATAACTATCCTAACAAATTTTTATCAGAATAATCAATAGAAAGTAAAAATGACATTACAAGGACAATGTTAACGGTTATACGCACATTTAACCAATAACTATATATAATGATAAAAATATAACTCAAATATTTCATTAATTAAAAGTAGGATAAAAGATCAAGTATATACTAGATTCCTCACAAAAGATAAGAGAATATCTAGCCTAAAAAGATAATGCACAAAGGAAGTTCATAGTATACCCTGAAAATCATGGAATGTGTTATATCAATATGATGATGAGCAAAAGCTCACATTAATATGCATCTACGAAATGATACATCAGCAACTAAAAGGAGACGTGTGGCTGAAGAATTCCACTTAATAGTCATCAGTATCATATGCATAGATTGCATAGATTTAGGCTTTGTTTGGGTAGCTTTCTTATTGCTTTATAAAAAAGTTTCTTAATATAAATTTTTTTTTTAATTTGAAATTTTTATACTAGAAAGCCGCTTCATAAAGCAGTAAGAAAACTGTCACAAACAAGCCTTAGTCTGATTAGCCATAGTCGACTAAAGCGATCTACTTACAATTGACCAACGTACACTACAGAAAAAGATAAAAAATGTGAAATATCTAGGAAGAGAAAGGGTAGACTAAAGAAAAAGTGTAAAATGATTCATATAAAATAAATTAAACACATGCAAAGTAGATTTAACACCACAAATAACAGTTAAGAAGAACAAATGAAAACTATTATAAAGCTAACTACAAATAGTAATTATTAAGGCTAATAATGACAACAAAAATTTTCATAAATTGGCCTTTTCTATGAAAAAAAGTTAAAATTGATAATATAATCAACATCATTAATATTATCAAAACTGTGTGATCAGCTTTATGAAACTCCCTCCTCCCTTCAATACTATAGACTGCAATAGATTATAATAATTAAAAATAATAATAATAATAATTCTTTTTTTTGTGATCAGAATTCAGCCGCATTCTCTAAATCACATGAACCTCTCAAGTTATTAATGGCATATGTAGAACTTTAAAACTTCAAAAAAAAAAAAAAAACTTCCCAATTTGAACAAGTAAAAAATATGACCTACAAAAAATTCTCCAAAACCTAACGTAACCTGGAACAAAAAGATAAATGATCAAATCCTATCATGATTCAAGTTTTTAAAAGAATAATATGATTAAGAGGACTTAAATACATACTACAAAATTCTTATGTTTTTATATATCAAACACCTAAATCTTTATATTTACTTACAAAACCTCTAAATCTTTAAGTCATATAAAAATATAACTAATATTAACATTTCTAAACTGAGATGCACATTTTAATGCATATTTTGATGTGAATGAAACACTAAAGTGTGATATAAATAATTATAAAAATTTAAGTATTAGATATATAAAAATATAAGAATTCAACAGTATGTATATAAATCCTCCTATGAATAATGAGGATTGGTTGGCTTCTTACTCCAATGTGAAGCTTTTCTTCTTGAGTTTGATTTTGATGTTGAAGCATCAAAGTGAGACCTTGGACTAGAAGTAGCTGGAACCTCCCCATCCAAAAACTGCCTCTTAAGATTTTCAGCATATTTAACTAGGTTATCATGCTTCAAGAAATCGATTCTCAGTACTGATGTATCCTATGTGGTCAACAAGTCAATAAAGAATAAGACATTATGTACACAAAGAATTTAAATAGAACTTAGAATAAATCACATGAAAGTAGAATTACACATGGTAAGTTAAATACTGCCAATTAGCAAAAAGAACAGACAGCTTCTCCCCAATTAAACATTAAAGAGTTCAAAAAAAGGCCATTATTTTTCTTCCTCCAGGGCATGTGCTCAGGTTAACACCCTGATTATCGTAAAGTTGTTACTTGGGTTTTAAAAGGATGCATATTCTATGCCATACTATCAACGAAAAAACAAGAAAAAAAACTGCTAAGAAGACTCATTTTTGTGGCCTAATTATAATTTAAGAATGATTCCCATGAAGTAGTTGTCCTTCAGAAAAACATTCTACTTCAAATGCATGAGCCTAAGTATCAAATGCAATTTAAGATGCATGTTCAATTAGCCTTATTCCATATATCATTTAATTAGAATAGATGAAATTCATAAACATTACAGTTTCCAAAAACCTGAAATTATTAAAGCGGCTACTAGACACCATATTTGTTTTACAAGGTAAAAGTATTTATGGGAACATGGAAGAGAGAACACTTCTTGATGGGAAACCTTGTAATGACTTGTAAATAATGAGAACAGTAAAAATACAACATAAAGATGACACAAATCAAAATCCACACTAGATGGAAGTCAAATAATCCATCTAGCAACATTAGAAGATATGAGCTACTTAGCCGCAACTTCAATGTCAAGGTAGTGTAGATCATGTTTGGACTCACGCTCAAGGTTTGTCTTAGGCTCTCATCCTAATTCAGGTTCTGTTAGCATGCAATCCTTTATACCAGTCTTTCATATTAAAAGGAGAAATATTATCTTCAATGTCTTTAATAGGTTCGAGTATAAACTTAGGTCATGCTAGTATTGGTGTAAGCAATGGGAAACCAATATATAGTGGAATGGATGCACAAAATTGTACCCTAGAAGTAGTAGGAAATGGTACATTGAACCTAACAAGTAGACCATGTGGGTTTTCTCAATCCATGTAGCCCTATAATTAGATGTGATATTAATATATATATATATATATATATAAAGTCAAGTTTGAGCTAGAGACTAAACTTAAACTTGAAATTTTTGAGTTGACTCAAGCCAAGTTTAAGGTGAGTTGAAAGCAACCAATTTTGAGTTGGCATTCAAGTTGATTCATGCAAAGTCTAAAATTTAACATGAATTTAATATTTATTTATAATGGGGTATTACATAATATAAAATATATACATTCATATGCGAGCATATATATGTTATTAATGAGCTATATATTATTAATATTCCGCTTATTCAATTTCTATATACTATTTTTAATATATAAAAATTATAATACAATGTCCAACCCCTGTTTGTGGCCTAAATTTTTAATAATTGGCGTATCCTGTATCTATGTCGTGTAGTGTCCGTGTCGTCATATTCGTGTCTATGTAACATAGGATTCAAGAAAACTATATCGAGATTTGAGGCGATTGTGTCAATTGAATCGAAACATAAGTTTCAAATCGAATTGAGTTATAGGTTTCAAATTAAAAACAAAAATGTCCTATAATTATTAAAAATCAGAAAACCCACTATGTTCACAAAAAGCATAACTTTAATTCATAAAAGAATAATTAAAAAGTACAAAGTTCGTAAAAATGAATAGAAATTATGAGTTCAAAAAACATAAAAATCTGTAACCTATGTTCTAAATAAGTTATGTTAAAGCCCTAAATCAAATCTTTTATGCCCCTAAAAATCAACATTGACACTAGTAGGATCATCTAAAAAAACATCATAGTATCCATTAATTCTACCGCTCTTCACATCACTATCACATGATTCATCCCATTCATCATCTTCCTCATTCTACATTATTACTTTCTACTATCATGCAACAAGATTATCATAATAAGTATACTCATAATAAAAAAACATTAAATAAAAATTTATTACATTTTTTATAATGAATATACTTTACCAACCTTTCGAGATATTTGATCTATGATATTGTTTGTGTTTGGTAGATTTTTACAAACTTTTCAACGACATCAAAGTCTTTATCCCACTACGTGGGCTCATCTACATGAATCTTTTTTCTCCATTGTGTCATATTAAGAGTCAGATTCCCATTTACATCTAATAAAAAAGGTTATTTCTAATACTTTCTAACCAAGTCTTTTTAGGTCTACCTCTATCTTTCTTAACATAAACCAAATCATGACATGAATTCTTTACAAACTTCCATCAACTTATATTACATTAGTAATATAAATATCAATATCCTCACTATCAACTGGTCTAACAACACTTTCTTCATTTCTTTTCCTCATTTTGATTAACCACACATTCATCACTTGATGGCAAATCATCAAAATCCATCATCTATGTGTGAAGTTAAGTAGAGGTGTTTATCTTTTAATTTCTTATTATATATGACATCAACCAATTTGCTCACTAAGAACAGCTAAACAATTTCTTCTATGCACTTGGTTGAATATGCTATAATTTTGTTCACATGCGAAAGATAAACATGTTAGACTTAAGACTCTAACTTCAAATGCTTTTAATTCTAGTGTTTCATGTCCAAAGTGCATCCACCAACACTCTAAATCACAAGTTAGGAAAAATAAAATTAGAATAATATTAAGTACATATTAAATAAACTTAATCATAAGTTTAATATTAAATAAAGTTGAGAGACATCTTACAAGGTGTATGTGTTTTGCATGATAATTAGGCCACTCTCATGCCAAACATTTCCTTTTTTTTATGAATTCACGTTGCTTAACAGCCTTCTCAAAATCTTCTAACAAGCTTATCATTCTCTCCATACATTTATACAAATTAATTTTAACTTTCGAGCATTCAAAACAGCTTCCATCAAAATGAAATAGAGAATTCAAATAACCAACTGATTGCAAACCATGATGTAGTCTATTGTCCCATTTTTTAGCAATAAATTCCCATATTGCTTTATAAGCTGATTGTTCTCCACCTAAATTCCTTGTTGTTTGTTCTTTTTCCTTGCATATGGCACCATAGATAAAGCTCATGACAAGACACCTATCAATATCAACCATTCTCATGATGATCCTTTAGTCTTTTAACATCCCTTGTGATAATTTTGTTGCAAAAATTATATTTGATTTGCATGTAGCCTCTCTTCACCTTCTATATGTCCAACTCAACCTAAAACTTATACTTCCAAGCAATATCTTTTCTCTTAGCACTAACTTTCATCATTGTAGTTAACAAGAACTTGTAGAAGATTAAAAAAAAATGAAGTAATTAATTATAAATACTTCAAATGAAATACTCTAACAAAAAACGTATAGAACAATCATTCTCTTAGTCATCAGTATCAAAACCACATTTATTTGTGTATTGCAGGGCAGGGAAAGCTTATTGCAAGTCCGTTGTTGATTGGAAGGGCAAAGAACAGAGCCTTCAAAGGGTGATGAATAAACGGCAGAATCGAAAGAAATGGACTGTCGGCAGCAATTCTGTGAATAAGGAGAGACGATGAGGGTTGTGACTAGTGACATGAGGCCTTGCAAGTTGTAGCTCTGTGCTTCTGCAAGCATGTTCGGGACATGAGGTAGAAATGGGTGCTATAGCTCTTAAGGTTATAAGAAAAAGTTCAGGATTTTTAAGCTTTATTTTTATTTTTATTATTTTTTGGGTTAAAATCTGATTGTTTTAGATCCCAAATCCCATAACCAAAAAATTTCTATTAAATGCCCAAATAAAATATTTCAAAAAGCCAAAGGATAGATTCAAATAAATTCTGTAAACAGATGCAACTCAAAACCTAGACTCGATGGATTTTGAAATGTTAAAATTCAAAAACCATGTCTAAATCAATTGAGGCATTAGTTTCGAAAGATCAAACGAAAAAAAAAAAGATTTTAAATATTTTTCCTAGAGCCTCAAAACGAAACGAGTTCGGAGGCATAGGTTATAAAAGTTTTTTTAATCATCCTTTATATAAAAAGAGAATTTTACATTTAAGGAAACAAAAAGGGGAAATATATCAAGCAATCAAGAGATATAATATTGAATCTTTCACAAAAATTAAGTCATTTATAAAAGGAACCTTTTCATTAAATAAATCTTGATTGTGCAAAACAAAAATCAAAGCTGCATGACAATGACATATCCAAATGAGTATGGTAGGTCAGACAGTTGATATTACATGAAGTTTCCTTGCAAAATAAAGAAGGAAAATTTTGATTGTATTGACTTAACAGCAAATTCATGAAGAAACTAACATAAGGCATGCAAAAAAAGGTAGAAGATGAAGACAATAGTTAAAGTTTGCCCCAACACAAGAAAGTTCATTTTGTTTAAATTCTTTTTCATCTATTCACCACCTTGTGCCCAGCCTAATAATCACGTAAACTCACCAAATTAGCTTAATGTTTTTCTTTACTACTGAAGAGTTTGATTTACTCTGTTTATTAAATTTTCTGATGCTAAGTACGATTCTATCAACCCATATTCTGACTCATTTTGGAATTTTATACTTGTGCCAAATTGTGTTCTTTACCTTAGTTTTTGTAAGATTTCATTGAAATTGTTTGCTTTATAATTTTCTGAGAGCCAATTGTAATTCTCAATAAAAAAAAATTGGGTCTTTGCTCATTATTAAACTTTTTATCAGAAATTGAATCAATCATAAGCAGAAGAATTAGAAATAATAAAAAGAATTGTGACGAACAAGTACTTTCATTACTATGCATTTAAAGTTACGCCAGGCATTACATTTTAAACTTCAAGTATCTAAACAGACATTAAGTTGAAAAGCCACCAATATAATAATCACGAAAGTTGCTAGAGGCAAGACAAACACATAAGAGTTGTGTATTCCATTGATGCTTGGTAACGTATTAACAAACCTCTTATAGATGGAATAAAACCTCAAAACATCATTTTGATATACAGATTTATAAACTGGCTAAATTAATGTGCATGACAAACTTTTCTTTTAAAGAAAGAGCTGCTCAATACATTAGACTTTCCACCAATAGATGGTTTAGGCAAGAGCCGTACGCAGAATTACCCAATGTTGCAAGATTATCAATGTTCATGAAAACTTCCATGTGAATGCCAAAAGAAAATCCACCTAGCTCTTTCTGCCATCTCTTTTTATTCCTTCATCATTAGACTTTGATCCAAATTTGTACTCTTTCCTCTCTCTTGTCTTCTTCCTAACATCTCTTCCTCTTTCTCTCCGCACTTTACTCTTCCCTTCTCTTTAGTCTTTCAAATAAAATTCCCCTTCCTCATTGCCTTCCTCCTATGATCTCTTCCTTCCTTCAGCACTTCTCTTCTTACAGATAAAACTCATCTCCCTGCCACTTCTACTCATCTCCCACTTCTTTACTGCTCTTCCTTACATCCACTTGTCTGTCCCCTCCATTTTCAGTTATTTTCCTCTTGTTTCATTGCAATAATAAACCTATAACCTTCCTTCAACTCATCCCCTGTGTACATAGAAGCACAAATTTTAATGGGTAGCTGAGGCGGAGTAAGGTGTGGTTAAAACGCTGGCTTTCTCGTTTTTTATAATGGGCAAGAATGAAACCCGGATGCTTTAAGGTTACGATTTAAACATCCACGTTACTAAAGGGATCATGTTTTCAATTGGTCAACCAAGCTTATTGAAAGTCCAAGATTTTAAGGGTAGACAAGATTTTGGTTTTTATTCATTAAATTCCTCAAACTAGTTTTTTTTTTTTTCAGTAAATATGCATGGGTGGTGCATCCATATAACAAGGGGTCACGCATAATAGAATAACTGGGAACATTGCAAATGCTAGAAAGAGAATAAAAAACAGGCCGTTTGCAAGGAATATAATTATCCAGATAGGTGAATGACTGCTTTTCCACACCAATGCTTACAAAATTATTGACGTCACGATAAAATCTAGAATTGTATGACCTCGTTTTAAATCCAAATGAAAAAAGAATACATAAAGTAACTGATTTTAAAATGAGATTTCAACTCGGATGACACCAAAAGGCCCTTGAATCACACCTAAAAATACACTAGTAAGACCAATAAATAGCAATGCTAGTATAGATTATTGAAGCTTAACTGCGTCAGACTATGTAAAAGGATCAATTAAAAAATGATTTCCAGACATATAGTCTTCATCAATGCATTGGAATCGTAAATATAGAACTTACGGGCAAAACATGTAGCACAAAAAGGGCATGTCCAAGGAATAGAGCATCAACACTCGTAGGCCTATAAGTAACCAAACGAAAACTGATAATAATATTCTACACAATTTTATAAAAAGTACATTAAAAATAGACAAAAAGGATCAATAAATAAGAATCGATAGAACCAAGCAATGCAAGTAGAACCTGTCCTCAAAGAAAAATGATTGATCCCCCAATCTCAAGGATGAAGCCACATATGCTAATGTAGCATTTCTATATATCTGCAAATGAAGATGACTGATCTGATTACTATTTTAAAAAATAATAATAATAATAAATGGTTAATCACAAATGCAAAATTCGATAATATACAAATGAGTGCCAAGAGAACTATAATAATTGTGAAACAATAAATTGTCATGCAGAACTAATGCAACAAATAAACAAAAAGATTTGAAGGAAGCTATCCTATAGTAATGAACTAACTACCAAGAGTTTTTAGTTCAAAGGTCATACTATGATGCAAATAACAAGAAAATTTTTAGTGATAGAAAACCTGAAGTGAGACTTCAGCTAAACTTTTCAATATGAGTCTGACCGACTCTTCTTTGAAGTGATCAATGTGAGAGCAAATTTTTATAATGTTTAATTTATATATCATGTTATTTTAAGTTATGACATGTTTATTTCATTTAATAAGGGCATGATGGTCCTTTTAACTCCTCTTAATGTTATTTTTATTACATAAAAGGATCCGCTACCATATAAAAGGTTCTTAGGCTTGTTGTATCATTATGTATGAATGAATGAAAGTATAACGGTGGCTGATTATTATCTGAAACTACTTGAGGTTCCTAGAAAGAGATCCGCCAACAAGAACATAAGCAATTCTAGGACTTGAACAGGCTAGTAGTCTCTTCTTGCCTATACAATAAAGCAACTTAGTGACTTGGCGAGTAGTCCCTTCTTAGAAAAATTTCTATCTTATGATAAAACACAAATTTCTGTCTTCTGAGAAAACATAAATTCATTAACTTTATTAAAATCAAAATACCACTATATAGCAAAATGTTCTTTTGTTGTACTGATTGTATGAGGAGGAAAGACACCACCAGCCCATTATGTATGTAGTCCGAGGATTAATCTTAGTAATAGGCAAGGAAAAAAAGCTACTCCTAAGTCCAAGTTGCACCATTTAGTGTTAGAGGCTGGTAGTTCCTTCTTGCCTATACGATAAAGCACCTTAGTGCCTTGGCAAGTCGTAGCAGTATTCACCTCCAATAGTTTGTCTTACTCCAACTCATTCTCTCATCTTATCACCAAGTCATCAAGAGCGGTCGGAATTCTCAGCTCATCATCTAGCATGGAAGATTTAAATAATTGAGGTTCTCCACATTAGCACCAAGTAAATATACATATAGGCATGTAGCTCCAACTGGTATGCATTTTCACCAATCCACATGATTATTTTGAACAACCCAAACCATATTGGTTTGAGCATGTGGCCTTCCTCTTTGGGACACTCGTTGATGTGAATCCATATTAGGTCTCCTTTATATCTTCTTCCTACTAGGTGCTGATCATGTCTCATGAACCCTTCAATCCTAGGAATCATTGATCTTTCATAACCTTTATCATTTTGCTTAGCTAATGGTGTTACCTCAATAGTAGATTTGACATCAAATGGACATTGAGGTATGTATCCTAAACATATCTTACATGGAGCTCAATTGGCGGAATTGTGCATTAAATAGTTGAAAGCATACATAATGTAGGAAAGGCTTTCATCCCATATCTTTGGATATCGAGAATCTCAACCAAAGTTAATTATTTTCATAAGTCCAAATACATGCCAAAAATAGAGGTTTGTGGTGTTTTATTTGTAAGTCATAAGGATGATCAGTATTGAGAACTTTGCAACAACACAAAAAACATAGTTTTGATCCATGTGGGTTGTGAGCAAACCTCCCAAAAAATTCATGAAGAGCGAGTTATGGAGCGTAGGTTGCAGCATGATACTAATGTTTCTCAAAATCAATTTGGATTCATGCCGGATAGGTCTACTAAGGAAGCCATACATTTATTGAGAGGCTTGATGGAGAAATATAGAGAGAATTAGGAGCATCTACATATGATATTTATTGATTTAGAGAAAGCATATGATAAAGTTCCAAGAGAAGTGCTATGGAGAGTTCTTGAAAAGAAAGGACTTAATAACGCTTATATTCAAATCATTAAAGATATGTATTCAAGAGCTATTACTTGTGTTCAAACACAAGGTGGTTTGACCAAGCATTTTCCTATTTCGGTTCAATTACATCAAGGATCAGCCTTAAGCCCATATCTTTTTGCTTTAGTCATGGATGTTCTCACTAGACATTTGCAAGAGGATGTACCTTGGTGTGTTTTTTGCTGATGATATTCTTCTTGTTGATAACACTAGAGAGGGAGTTGAAGGTAAACTTGAATTATGGAGGTCAACCTTAGAGTCTAAAGGTTTTCGCTTGAGTAGATCTAAAACGGAATATATGGAGTGTAATTTTAGTAGTAATAGACCTAGTGAGGGATTATGACTTTGGACGATCAAGTCATAAATAAGAGTACACGTTTTAGATATCTTGGATCTATTGTTCAGAGTGATGGTGAAATAGATGGGGATATTATCAGCAGAATTCAAGTTGGATGGTTGAAGTGGAGAAATGCATCGGGCTTGTTGTGTGATAGAAAAATCCCCCTCAAACTTAAGGAAAAATTCTTTTAGATGGTGGTGAGACCTGCAATGCTTTATGGTGCCGAATGTTGGCCATTAAAAGAGAAGCATAATACTAAGTTAAGTGTTGCAGAGATGAGGATGCTCAGGTGGATGAGTAGCTTTACCCTTAGAGATATGATACGAAATGAGCATATACGTGAAAAGGTTGGAGTGGCTCTAGTGGAAGATAAGATTAGAGAGAGTCTCCTTAGATGGTTTGTTCACATAAAACGGCGGCCTTCCGATGACCCGGTTAGGAAAGTAGAGGTATTAGATTTGACTTATGTTAAGAAAGGTAGAGGTAGACCTAAAAAGACTTGGTTAGAAAATATTAGAAATGATAAATCTTCATTAGACTTAAACGAGAATTTGACTTTTAATAGGACACAATGGAGAACAAGGATTCATATAGCCGACCCCACGTAGTGGGACAAAGACTTGATGTTGTTGTTGTATAAATTTATTGTGTTTGACTCAAGGCCGACAATGGCATATAAAATTGTCCCATCATTGAGTTGAGACCTACTATAGTGTATAAAGTGATTGCATCCAATTAGATGGTTTTGATGTGAGCATGTTCTGTGGCCAGCATACATAATGTTGAAAGATGAAAACAAAGGGTCCAGTCACATTGGAGGTGTGTGCTTCTCTTACCACTTCAAATTTTTTCACCACCTTTCAAAACAGAAATTGAGTCTCATTGTAAAATATTCCCTTCTTGACGATAAAACCCTCATTCTAAGCTCTTTCAATGGCGTCATTTAAGTAATCATTAGGCCTATATTAGTCGATGCACAACTCATATTGGCATGGTTGAAATAGCATGATTATTGAAAGAAATAGCATGCAAGAATACAAGCCTACAATGTTGTTCAGCACTTACTTATGGTACCTGATGATCAAGTTGAATCGTTGTAGGTAAACCATCCATTCCATGTGTATGGCTTACTAAGGCTTTGATAGAGTCGGAAGGTGCTAAAGTGGTCTTTGGTTGATGTGAACCACAATTTCATTCCCTGATAGATATTATTGTCAATGTTTCACATCTCGACGAAGTGTCAGTAACCACTTATCACAATTTGGATAATTCTTTTGAGCACCTTCTAGCATATTGGAGTAGTATGCCACATGAAGGCTTCATTTGGGACAGCTTTTGGCCACTACTTTTTTGCTACTTTCAATAATTTTTTATACTAGAAAGCTGCTATAGAATGCAATATGAAAGTTATCCCAAACGGAGCGAAAGTCCTTGTATTATAGTTGTGCCAATTTTATAACCCAACTATGATGCACAAACACGGACACAGCGACAAGGATACGACACAACACGGACATAGGAGACGTCAATTATTGAAAATGTAGGACACTGATACAGGTTGGAAACGGTATTATAATTTTTATATTTTAAAAATAGTATATAAAAATTAAATAAGTATAATATTAAAAATAATTTAGAAATAATAAATCATTTAACTAGAATTTGTGCTTAAAATGATTAATATTAGGATGTCAAGAGTCGGGCTTCGATGCCGTGTACCAGGCATCAAGAGAGGAGACGACAATGTTGTTGAGAGTCGGGCATCGATGTTATGTAGTAAGTATCAGGCATCTGTCGTCGATGTTGAGAGGGTGTTGGTCGTCAATGTTAAAAAGATGTCAGACAAAGATGAGTTGTCAAGTTGTGGGTGTATAAATTGCTAGGGTCAAGAATCAATATCAAGACAGTGTCAGACTTTGATGTGGAGATTGTTTTAAAATGTTAATGTTGTAACAACATCAGATGTCGATGTTGAGATGACATCGAACATTATTATGTAACCAAAGTCGTAACCTGCCAAAGAGAAATGAAAATGAGAATATTCGATGAATAGGGTATTGAGTGCGGGCGATTGATTTGACATTGTGGATAGAAAATAAGAAATTTAATTTTTATATTTTAAATAAATAAAAATTTTAAATACAAGAATTTATATTTAAAATAATTTATAAAATATTTAAGACACCGACACGTGTCCAATTTGTATTTAATATTTTTTTAATCGGATACATTTTTGGGGAGTCCAACACATATTGGAGGAGTGTCGGACGCATGTCGTGTCGAATACATGTCGAATACTACGCGCCTCTTTAAGGAGAAGTGTCGGTGCACCATAGTAACCGAATGAATTATCTTCAACCTCAAATAGTCATTAGAGATTTGGTAAGGCTAACATTGGTGTTCACTTACCCTTATTTTCAATAGAGGAAATATGTCCTCATGTTTGTTTTCTTAAAACAATTGGTTGACCTTTATAAATGAGTGAAGGGTGAAGCAAGAAGCTTAGTATAAACCCCATCGTATATTGGCAAGCTCCCATGAAGTGGCAAACAGCTGTCACATTTCTAGGACACGCCATTTCTTGATTGTTTTCACCTTGTCTAGATCTATCTCAATCTCCAAGTTGCCAACTTTGGACCCTAAGTATGGCCTTTCTACCAAAGCGACACTTCACGTGGTTCAAGTATAATTTGGCTTTTCGTTATCCAATTTTTCCTTTCTACCAAAATTTGAATCTCCTCCCGCTTGGGTGTGTAAGAATTCTCCCCATAATTTTTTTTTTCTCATTTTAATGGTAATGACAAAAACACTAGCCTAACCAATATCTTTGACCAAAAAAAAAGTAGTTGTATGCTGGAAATATTGTAATGTAGCCATAACATTAACTTTATTAGTACTGATACCTCTTCCAATTGTATTTCTATAATGAGGATTTTTTAAGATTTGTAGCGACTCTTGCATGGTCTAACCCTACTTTTAGCGTAATTCGTTCTACTTCTTTTGTTGATCTTCCTCATATGACATGGTGTAAACATTTGGTGCTTTGTAGATGAGTGTTCCACTATAGTAAAGCATAGTAGGGGAGCTTGAGATGGGTAAATGAACCCTTCTCTTGGGAAGAATATCGATCGAGACTGAAATAAGTTTTGAGTTGATTTAATCATGCATCCACGTTCATAGCATTAATAGAACCATCATAAGTGGGGATGTCAATTCTAGCATCCACCTTGAATGGTCTAGTCCATCCCTCCTTCAGTGAAGGTAAAAAAATATTGTCCTCTTCATTTGATTTATCATCTTTCTCCATGGAATGATTCACAGCCTCTGCTCTCACAAATAGATTTCACTTGTGATCATCTATCCATGTTGAAATGGTTCTTCATTCATTGTAAGAGTCTATTTATTTGAACATCTCCATCATTTTCAACACCTTTCTTTGCAAGATCAAGACTTTAGTAACCAAGTCATCATATGTTCTCCTAGTTATGTTAACTTTGCATCATCCCATCATCCTCCTTGGCTAGACTAAGGTCAAAAAGTAGTTCTCGTGTTCTCATATAGTCATTCTTCATCAACATCATGCATTAGGGTCGACAAAACTTGGCACTCCGATACCATACTAATTTGAAACTATTTAGGTCCTTGGAAACTAATTCTACAACAGCAAAACAACCAATTCGAGAACACAGAGATGATTTCTCTATCTCCCAAGGAAACACAACTATGTTTAATAGAAAGACCATTAAAAACAAGAAGTTCTTTTCTAGTGATTGCACAAGGACTTCTCTAAAAACCTCTAATTCATCCATTCTCCCAATATATAAATGAGGTGAATCTTAAAAGCCAAAAATATTTTTTTAAAAAGGGCAAGAGTGGTTACAAGAAAGTCACACCTCTCCGAGAAATTATCAAAGACTATGCTAGTAAATAATCCATTCATTCCGAAGAAAATTATTCTTCTACGAAATATAACCACAGGAGAACCATTCAACAATAAGGATTGATTCGAAAGACACTCAATATAGAGGATGTCATTCAGTTATTTAGCTATATTCCTTTGAAAAACCACTCTGTTGTGAGTTAATTTATAATGATTATTGTCAAATCTAATAAAAAACTATTTGAACGTAAATAATTCATCTCTGCTCATATAATTGATCCCCTAATCTATCTAGCCTTCTTCCTCAGTGTTCAATCAACCCTCTCCCCTCCTATAATAGGTATCATAAGATTCCTTCCCCCTCCTTATTTAAAGTCAAGAGTCCTCCCCCTTCTAATTTGTTTTAGATACTCCATATCCCTCTCTCTCTTACCTTACGATTTTATGAAGGTTTATTATTTTTCTGTTCTCTTGATTATCCTTACGTGCTCACCAACACTTTTATTTTCCTGGGATATAAAGAAATTTTCTCGAAAGATATGAAGAAAACAACAATAATGGAGGAAGTGTTGGGACTACAATATGGGTTGCTCATGGTATTTCCAAGTGATCTCTTGCAAACTAGCATACACAAGGGTCACAACCAACATGCATCCTTATCAAATCAACAAACTTCACAAGCAAAACATCGGCAAACCAAACTCAAATAGGGAAATTAGAGACCATAGTAACAAGACATTATTGTAAAGCAATAATGTAAAGCACCAAAGCAAATCGTAGAAAAATTGACTTCAATATATATACACGCCGACCATAGGTATGCCTCAAATTCTAGCTTCGGTGGGAGACAAGCAAGTGAAAACATAATAGAGAAAAAATAGCTCAACATCATAGTAATCTTCAAAAGGACCGTTCTAATGCAGGAGAGTATCACAAAGGTATAACACAAATCTTAGACTTATGGAGCTTGTTGGAATTATAGGGCATGGGAAGGAATAGATTCTCTTGTACCCCTAATTCTTAAATTAACTCAAGATGACATTTAATCTAGAGTTGAACATGCCAAGTTTTGAGGTATAATTATAGGAATTAAAAAAAAGTATAAGAATAGTAAGATCTATGAAAAGTATAATGATGATGATGAGATTCATTAAGATAGTCATAATCACTCTAGGATACCTATCTTATTGATAAGCAAAATGATATCCATAATCATAATATGTTATAAGATAACTATGTTTTCAACGGGAGATAATGATGAAATAGATCATGATATGATCTAGGAGATTTATTTTTTTACCATGAGTGGAAGCTTCATCAAAAGCATTAAAAGAATAAGCACAACTTTAATTGCTCCATGTAAATGTTCACAATTTCCAATAATGAATGCAATCCACTTTAACTAACAAAGTCTAATAAATGCAACAGAAGTTGCTGGCAACACTAAGCTAGATAGCTGGCTACTACAGCAGACATCTGGGAACAACGAAGAGAGCCCTAGCTAAGCCAAAACTTCTGGACAGGCAGTAGGCTAAGAACTAGAATAGAGGCTGCTGATGGCTATAAAAATTGATTGAGGATCTTAATTTGTTGTTGGAAACTATGAGGAGACTAGTTTTTGCAGGTTGGAGTGGAACCGTTAGTTGAAGTACATTTAGGATGAATGGTTTGCTTGACTGCACGTACCTTAGTGGCTAGGGTGCTATTAGTGTGCAACATGAAATTTTATCTTGAATGATTTGGTGGACAGATTATGAGAGAATAATGAAGTGGAGTCTAAAGAAAGATTCCGCAATTTATCCAAAAAAAATAAAGAAAAATTTTATGCATGAGGATTAGGAAATATTTTATGTTAGATTTTTTTCTTTTTTTTAAACATTTGTGACTTTAGGGGGGATTGTGACTCAAGGCGATTAAGTCATTAAAAAGAGTACATATTTTAGATATAAATCCATGCAATAGATGGGGATATTATTAGTAGAATTCAAGTTGGATGGTTGAAGTAGAAGAATGCATCAGGCTTGTTGTGTGATAGAAAACTACCCCTCAAACTTAAGGGAAAATTCTTTAAGATGATGGTGAGACATGCAATGCTTATGGCGCCAAATGTTGGCCATTAAAAGAGAAGCATAAAATTTAGTTAAGTGTTGCAGAGATGAGGATGCTTGGGTGGATGAGTGGGTTTACTTTTAAAGATAGAATGTGAAACGAGTATACACATGAGAAGGTTGGAGTAGCTGTAGTGGCATATAAGATTAGAGAGAGTCGCCTTACATGGTTTGGTCACATAAAACATTGGACTTCCAATAACCCAGTTAGGAAAGTAGATGTATTAAAATTGACCTACGTTAAGAAAGGTAGATGTAGACCTAAAAAAACTTAGAAAATATTATAAATGATCTTATTTTTAATTAGATTTAAATGAGAATTTGAATCCTAATAGAATAGAATGCAGACAAAGGATTTATATAGCCAACCCCATTTAGTGGGATAAAGGCTTAATATTATTGTTATTGTTGTTTAACATTTGAACCAAGCAACTTATTAAAAGAAGAAGAAGAGGGGTCTTCTTGGTAAGATTTTCTAAGGCTCTGATATCAATTTGATGGTAACTAAGCATCTTAATCAAAGAGAATAAGAAGCTAGTATATAACTCAGTAAAACAATAGGGAGTGGAAGAGGAGAGGGACATGGATTACCAAGCACCAATCTAAAAGCGAAAAATTGCACAAACCTTGGAGATAGAGGAGACTCATTACACTAACCATAAAAAAGAGAGGCTCACTGATCACTCCTAGAGAAGAAGGCCAAAAAAACAACTATTAATTCTATATTCATCCATGCATAATGAAAAAACCACCCTAGGGTAACTTTCATATAAAAGAGGCTCCTTTTATGTATGACTAGAACAGTCATAAGAATTTAAAGCACCATCATGCCCTTTTTTAAATAAATTAAACATGAAATAAACTAAACATAAAATGAATATAAATGTATCATTGTTATAAATGAATATAAATTAAGTTGTTCTTAACCTGTCATATCAATCATATCAAGGTTGAGTTGATCAGGTTGCACATCACCTTTTAAACACCCAAGCAATGCATTAGGAAAATTAAGCCTTCATTTAAATATCTTAAGGAGGATTGCTTTGGAAATAGTTATCATGCAGCAACAATAATGTAATAACTGAAGTTGGAGTCGCATAAGGCGAAGAAGATGAAGGGGGGGGGGGGGGGGGACAAGAGAGTCATTTCATTGCTTGGTGTCGGAGGTGATGGAATAAAGAGTCGAAACGACTGTATCAGTTCTGTCTTCTGCAGTCAAAAGAAAGATGAAGGTCCATCCATTTAAATTGTTGAGAGATGACAAGGAGATAGGGATAGACTGTGAGAGAGAAAAAGAGAGCGAGACATTGAGTGTGGGTTGAGAAACCTGTGGAGACAAGAAGAACGAGCGCGAGTACGAGCCTGATAGATGAACTCAATGACAAGAAGACCAAGTGCAAGCGGGTTGATTAAACGTTAGGATTTTTATAATGAATTTATAAATTAGTTTTTCTATAATTATAAGATAGAAAAGTTGAGATTTAAATGATAATTTAAAACTAGGAATTTTATTTTATTTGTGATTAAATAAATTAATCTTTTGTATTTTTGACAATGGGCAAAGGCAAGCTAGGGCATATCTACTATAGTGACAAGAGGCAATATTCGTTCTAAATTATTATTGTTAGGTATTAGGGTTTAATCGAGATGAGAAGAATAAATTATAATTGTAATTTCATATTTTTATGAGAAATTATTAGTAATTAATTTAGAAAAGTTTATAATTTATTTTGAGTTAGAGAAATTTGAATTTAAAGTATTATTTATATTAATAAATTCAAAAATTTTAATTTAGAAAATACTTATATATTAGTTTTATAAGTTATAAGTTATAAGTTAAAAGAAAGGTAAAAGCAAGGTGGATGGTTATTTTAGTATATTTGAATAAAATATGAACTTTAAGTAACAATGTTAGTTATTTTATGCAAGATAGAGAGCATAAATTTTATAAATTATAATATATTTTAATTATGCAACTCATAAATTAAATGATTAGTGATGATTGACATATTAATTATAATATATATAATTATGTTAAAGAATGAAATTTTATTTAGTAAAAGTAAATTTAAAACATCATAATAAAGAAAAATTATTTGAGATAATAATAATTATTAGATTATGAGATTTTCATTAATTTTTAAATTAAAAAATTGTGATAAATATATATAGAGAGAGAGCTTATTTTTTAAAAATTCAATAATATATGAGATTTTAATTAATAATCTGATTTACTCTAAGTAATAAATTATAATCTAAAAGGAAAATTTTAAATATCGAGTTAGACAAATTAAGATCGATTTATCATTTAAAATTTTAACGATAAGGTCTTCATACAGGTTTTAAATCTATCAACGTCGGAGTAAGCAGTAAGAGTGAAGTATCATAATACTTAGATTCGAGGTGAATACTCATGTTTCTAAATTATAGTAATAGTGTCGATTCTTTTAAATACATTATATCATTATTGCAATTACTTATGCGTTATCTCTGTTAAATGCAATTAATCATATTGAGCTTCATGATACGCTTATAAATTTAGTCAAAGTCATATATTGTTTATTATCAAATGATATAGAGAATTCAAATAAAATTATTAAGCAGAAGTACTTGCATGTGCATGATCAAATAATGGAGTACTCCCCTCTTATGGTACTAGTTGGGGATTCAATGTACATACGCATATGAAATGAAAAAAAAATTTGAAAAAAAATTAGAAAAGAGAGTATCTTAATTGATGTTATTTAGACGGTGTCTTCTATGACAGTTGTATTAGTTACAGAAAATATTATAACAATAGATATATGCATAAAATATGATTAATGGTCATTTCCAAATTTAAATATTATTAAATAAAGTTATCTTGAATTTTATAGCAAGCATACATATTATTCAAAATATCTTTTATTACTATAATTTAGAACCATGGCTTACTCACTAAGTTAGATTTATGACTCCCTCCTATATTTACAAACTTATAGGAGAATCATTCAAAAAATTTAAATAAGTGGAAAAGAAAAGAATGTATACCGTAGACGCGACACTACGAGAGAAATATATTTGTTGAAATGGCTATAATATATTTCATGTATTTCGAGTTTGTAGCGACTTTTTTAGCATATTGGAAATGAATATTGTTAAAAATTTTACAAAACAAAATTTAACTACTCGCCCAATCGTTTGTTCCTGCCTCATTATTTCGAGCTTCCCGGTGAGGTCATGACAACAAACAACAACAATATGTCTTTATCCAACTACGTAAGGTCGGCTACATGAATCATTTTTCTCCATTAGGTCCCATTAGCTTGCAAAAGAATTAATTATTTTATTTTTATCCATTTATCAATTGAAAATTCATTGCCAATGAGGAGAAACAAATACCTCTTCCTCTCTTTCAGAAGCATTGACATCTGTTATCCCAAGTCGTCTTTTCACAGCTTGACTCTGCTTCTTATAAAGAACCTTCGCAAGTAGCCATGGTAGATCAGAGAAATATATTTTACAGGCATTACTACTATCAGAAGCCACCCAGATTTCATATTCTATTGCAGTGGCAAGCCATGTGTTGATCAATGCTTTTGTAGACAACCATTCAGAGAAGTAGGTACTTGGGGCTTTGGGGTCCAAATCAGCAATACCTTCTTGCTTTAGAGTTTCAATAACCCCTCCCTTTTCATTGTTAAATGCAACATAATATCCATACTCAAAATATGGAATATGATCTGTCAAATAGAAAGAGCGAGAAATCTTAGATCAAAAATACATCTTAATTACAAATAGACAGGGAAAACAAGAATATGTTAGTATGTGACAAATCATATTTCTTTGAAAAGAATAACACACTAAATAATAAAAAAAATAGCAGTTTCAATTCATTCTCCCATGACTAAAACAAGCATTCACACATCCTTTATTGCATTTACCAGGTGCAATGATCTTTTTTCAAAAATACTGTAGCATCAGTTTAACTAGATAAGGTAAAAGTAATAACCTTATTTTCAGACATTAAAACTATATTGTCATAAATGGAATGAAAAGACAAGAAAATGGATGTTCAATAGAGCCCATTGTCCAAGGGGTTAGCCAAAATGCTTCTAATGCAATAAAATTATCTACAATGTAATATGATGCTTTGCTTTTTTATTAGTTTCATTAGTAGTCATTTCATTTTCATTTAGTTAATTATTATTCCATTGTAATTTGGGGGCTCCCTTCAATAAACAGGGAGCTTGGTTTGTAATTAACCATTTTGGACAAAATGATCTACGAAATGAAAATGAAATGAAACTAATGTTAAAAACATCATGATCATCAAAGCTAAATGAATATTGAACAAGCTCTCCTGTTGCCCACAAGCAATACCTGCATCATTTGAGCACCCAAGTTTCTGTTATAGCCTGCTTGCTATATCCTAACTACTTTGAGCTCACGGACTAATGTCAAGTTTGCTGCCATTGAACACAGACCTTCATTGTTGAATTGCTCAAGAAAACTGAATTATGCATTGTTTCCTGCATCTATACTACAGTTCTGTTTCAAATAGCGGCCGGATTGCTTTAAATCAACTACTACTTGAATCAGCTCACTGAATTTATATCAACCCATCTTAATGTATATCTCTAACTTGCTGCATCTTCAAATCCTACTTGTTAGTTCAACAGACAAGTGACTATAATTACAGAGCGTAAACTTCTAGAAATCTAAACAGGCTGTTAGCTTACCTTGATCTTCTGCCCATAAATTGAACAAAAGAGATCTGCCTCCTGCTATTACTACTGATAGCTTAAAGGTACTCTTTATGCTGAACTAGTTGAGATTATAAAGTGTACTCTGGAAGAATGAAGATATGTATGATTATCCAGAGCCCCTCACCTCGATCACTCAAAAGCCTCAGGCAAGTTGTATGGAATGTGCAAAATACAACTGAGCAATGTATCAACTCAATCATGAAAACAGTGCGACACATAGGTTCAATATTTAATTATGGTAGAATGATAAATCTACATATCATCCTAGGCATAATCATCCATATTCTAAGAAGATGCACCATTTAAGAATCCTTGGTTAAACCATCAAATTGAAGCATTCAATAGGCAGGAACAAATGATGAGTCAACACAAACAAATAATGGAGCTATCTCAAATCACTTTCCAATTTTTTTCATGAAATGCATTCAAATTTACAATTTTTACAGGAGTAAATTTCTTGAAGACAGAAATAATTCCCAACTCATACAATATAAATGTTCATATTAGAAAACCCATTTAATAGTTTTTCTGACAATTGACTATACTTACAGATCCAAGAAAATAGAGTCAAGGTTCAACGCATTCAATATAAAGTTCATGTTATAACAATTTGATAGTTTATCGGTCCAAAGACTTGCAGAACATATCACATACCTTTCAACAATAACAATGACAGACATCAACCAAAATAGAGTCCTTACGTAGCCATTCAGCCCAATGATCATAATACTTGAAAGATCAACACCTAATATTTTGATTTGATCTGACCTTAAAACTACTAGCTTCAAATATAAGATCTACTGAAGTCAGTACGATAAAGAAAAACATTTCCACTTTGCACCTCCTTGAGTTCACAGACTCTTTAACATATTGGTGGATCAAATCCCTTACACAATCCCAAGACTTCCATCCACCATGGAAACACATCTACTATACTGACTATTCAGACAACTTACCAAATCCTATGGACAACCAACCTTCCCAAAATGGTTATCAAGGACTTTCCCAAAATGGTTATCAAGGACTTTCCCAAAAAATAATAGTGAAAACCACATTGTCAACTAAATGCACCATATGCACGTCAAATCACCTACACAAACACACCACTACTGTGGCAAAATATGTAGGGCAATATATACAACTTAACAAAATACTCAAATCACAAAAATTATAATCCCAAAAGCATTCAATGTGATAGTTTGTTCCTCATTAAATATCCATTAAAATCATTAAAGCATTAAACCTGCCATAAGAGTGACACGTGAGGTACAGAAGAAAAACAACATTAATATTATCATCATGGGTAGTAAATACATATTAAAATCATACCAAGAGCTAGAATAAATTATAAGGAATATAATAGTTCAAGTTCACTCGAATGTGAGTCATATTTAAAATTTAACATGGCATAAAATAAATTATAATAATTTGAAGAAACTATCTATAGGTAGAAACTCAATATTTCAAGCATTACAATATATCCAATACAACATTCTTTACATAAACCTCACCTTCTTTCCATCTCATCATCATATTGCATCACAGAATCTTGAACCCACCATAGCCTCTCACCATATACAACCTAATGTTGATAAACTGTCATCACAACTAACCTAAAGCCAATGTTTGATCACCATCATCATAACACAAATCATTACTTGTCCTCACCTACACTCTCAATCATTAATTATTTGGCCACAACCTACACAAAGAGTATCAAGCCAACTAATCTTTACACAGGCCTTGACCAACAAACCCATAATAGCTCCAACAAGAAATCTACCACATTAGTTTTTGAAATGAAAATTTGTATAATTCTAATCACTATGATAATTAATTCTAACTCAAGTTATAATATATGCAAAAAGAATACTTCACACCCATTTTACTTGATACAAAACCCCCTAAGAGATTTATTGGCACAATTTTAAATCAAAAGTTAATGATTTTTAGCTAAAAAATTTTTATTTGATCTCCTCTATTCCCTAACTTTATGTAATTACTATAACGAAGAGCCCTCCAAGCAACAATTGAATAACACTAGGTTTTTCACCATTTAAGAGACATGCACTTGCAGGTGCATGTCTCTACTAGCTTTAGAAACTTGTTCCAAAATTAAAAAGAAGCATTGATAGAGATTTCTACTTAAAGCAAGTCTAGCTAACATTGGTAGAAACTTGCTTCTATGAGTTGGGAAGTTCCAACGAAAAAAAAAATCTAGTCCAATGCATGTGATGGTTGATGGTCACTTTCCTGTAGAAAGAAGTTCTTTAGAATTTTTCTCCAAAAACTATTGATTTTTAACCAAAAAAAGAAGTTTATTCAATCATTTTGAAGTTAAAAAGTCATATATGCCCCAAGTTTATGTAATTCATGCAATGGGCCCACAGAGTAACAAGTGAATGACACTTAAGTTTTTTTTTTTTCATTTAGGAGTCGTGTATTTGCAAGAGCATGTCTGTGCCAGCATTAGAGACCTGTTCCTAAGTTGAAGAGATACATTAATAGAGATTTCACTTGGAATAAGTCTTGCTAACACTTGTATATACTTGCTTCTATGAGTTGGAAGTTCTTACAAAAAAAAGAGCCAGTACAATATATGTTACGGTTGATAGGCATTTTCCTGCAGTAGCAATTTCTTTAGAAATTTTCTCCAAATTCTCCTGCTTTTACTTGTTAGATATGATAATGTACAACTACATCCATATATGTATTACACACCTTTAAGGAGGACCGATCTATTTCTAACCTAAAATAATTACTTACAAGTAGAGATAACAGCTAAGAACTTTATTGCTTGTCAGGATAAAGAAAAACAGACCAATAAACTATATATGCTCTCATAAAAAACAATAACCAAGAAATATAGACTTTTCTCAATGAAACAAAAGTACTTATATATAAATTCATACTTTTGCAAAAGTAAAGCATATTTAAAAAAAAATTATAATATGGGTTTTATGAATGCATGGCATTATCCACATTTATTTAAATTTGACAACCAAAGGCTAAGAGTGTTTCGTTGGACGTGAGAATGAATTAAAAAACTTATATGATTTACCAACAATTATGCTTGGTTAAGGATAGGACATATAGCTATGGAGCAGGGAGGGTGCGATAGTTGCATAGCATATACAGTGACTATGAATATCATGTGCATAAGTTTATGTTAGAGAGACAATGCCACTCAAATTTAGCTCCATGGGCCAAGAGTTCATTTCTTTAATGTTAGAAGAGAAGGGTTTTGGAGACAATATAGAATTGTTTGATATCACTGTGCCATCACATAGCTCAGCAGTTGCCACACAAATCCATATATAGAATTAAGCATACAAAAGCTATGTCAATTGAGAAATAAGCCCATTTTTGCAATTGAGACTGCATATCAAATCAACTCGGGTATAATGATTTGTCCTAAATCCACATAAACATCTTCCCGATCCTTTCTCTCAATCATGAATATCTTTCTCCAAGCAACTTACTCGAAAACTAATTGATTGCCTGTATCAGTATTTGGTAATGGTATCTAGATGTACTTTCAAATAATGATCATTTCAATATATTACTAACGTTTCATTATATTTCACAAGCATCTGTTTTTTTTTTTTTTTTGTGTTTCTTCTGAGTATGTAGCTGGGAACTGGGGTCTTCCGTCATGAGATACAAGGAATCAAATCTGATCAACTGAAAATGACACCTCACATAGTTTATTAGGTAATCATCAACCAAGTTCACAAGCTTTGATATCAAAATGAAGAAGCATCAAGGCATCAATCGATAAAAAAAATGTCGCGCGAAAGAAGAACACAGAGAAGTAATTAAACCATAAACTGTCCTTTAACCCAGGTTACACTAACAAATTATGCTGGAAAGAAGTAGCAAATTAAAGTACGACCGCAAGCATCAAATAATACCGGAAAGTAATCTCCCAATAGCGTCTAATCACGTGGAAGCAGACGTGGCAAATCAATTGTTCAACAATTACATAAAGGAATGCATAGCCCTAAACTGAAGTACGACCACAACCAACAAAAAAAAAACAAGATTTGAAGCGTCTAACCATGGTTCCTTTCTTTGATTGGAATAAAATTAGGAAAGGACTAAGAATTAGACTATTTAAAATAGACAAAATTTCCTAACCAGAATCAGGGTTCGTCACGTCGTAGAGTAGGTTGAAGGCGATGTTCGCGAATCGGAGATAGAGATACACGGGAAGGCAAGAAGGGCAAGCGGTGGGAAGGCCAAAGCCGCCCCTCCTCGTCACTAGAACGAAGTTGCTGCTTCTCTCTGCCTCCACGTCGCTCATCGCAAAGAAAATAAACGTAAGAGTAGATTTGAGTGACAAAGCGTGGGGTGGGGTGGGGCGGAGGTGGGAGTGACCGAGGTTTATCACCGCATCGGGATCAATGGTTTATATCTATTAACGAAAAAAGTTGGCTATACTTTTATTTAAATTTTATTAAAATTAGTTTAATATTCCTTAAATTTTCATTTTTTAAAATAAATATAAAATACAATTATCTAATTAATTAGTACTCTCATTTTAGATAAATATAATAAATATAAAATTAACACTCTGCAATAAGGTTTTTAAAATCAGACAGGACTTTTCAACCGGTTGAATCGGAAAACGGTCTGCTAATCGATCCGGAATGTCCTTAAAATTGATTCAGCTTAAAACCAGTAAAAAAACTAGAGGAATCATCAGTTTGGCTGTGTAACTGACAAATCGGTCGAATTTAAAAGAACCTCCTCGGTTTTGAAAAAGAGTGATAGATTGGCATTGTTGATTGCACATCTAACGGTTGAAAATAAAACATCTCAAATCGTATAACCCTACCCTAAGCTCATATTTTCCTACATTTCTTCCTCCTGGTTGCGCCAAAGCTCTTGCTTCGTTCGCTCTCTCATTCTCTTGCAGGCTGCAATTTGGTCGCCCTTCATTTCTCCTTCAATAGCTTGGTCTCCTTGCTCTCACAAATTCCACATTTCAACGAAGGTTTGTGGTTTGCCTCCCATCGTCTATGGCAGATCGATTGCTCATAAAATATTGATAATTTATGTTTCTATCTATAGCTTCATATGAATTGATTTAGAATTGATTTAGAATGAATATAAATGTTTATATTGCGTTATTTGTTATGCTCTACCATTGAGTGAAATTCAATATTGTACCTTGATATCTAAAATGGATCAACAAAAAAATGTCAATCAACCTACATCCTCAGCTCATAGTGTGCGGGAGAAGGTAGATGGGATGTATGGAGCTAGAAAAGCTATAAAGGGCATGTTCAAAAACATAAAAGAATGTATAAGCTCTATACTAATATCATAAAGAGGATATTGGATAATCAGCTAAGAAAGGGGATTCATTCAGCATCTTAATTTCTTAACCCATATTTTTCAGTATGACTGAGAAAACTACTATAATAAAACAAAAGTTATGCAAGGTTTCGTAGAATTGATGGGCAATAAAGACATATGTCCTAAGCAATATTTGGCAATGAATGAGGTGAGGCTATTTTGTGATAACTTGTAAAGTTTTGAAAATCCAATTGCAATAACAATGTCAAAGGAAATGCAACATGGTAAGATAGTGAAAACTTAAGAACTCATTTTAATATTTAATTGAGTTATGAAGCTTTTGTTTACATCAAATGCATTTGAATAAACTAATGTCAGTTGATTTATAACTGAATGCTGAAAGATGCTCGGGTCTAGTACTCCAAATCTAAAAAATTGACTATTAGACTTCTTAGCCAAACATCATCTTCATCTGACTGTGAGAGGAATTGGAGTGTGTTTGAGCAGATCATACTAAAATACGAAATCATCTTAAGCATCAAAGACTAAATGATCTTGTATATATATGTTCATTACAATCTCAATTTAAGGAATAAGCAATATTTGTAACTACATTTAAACTTTTTTTTAAATTTATGATGAATATTATATATATATATATATATATATATATATATATATATATAATCATTTTTCATATTAATTGTATAGATTCCAGCTTATGAAAAAGAGTTACGATCCTTTGGACTACACAAGTATTGAACTTGTTGACTTTTGGATTCTTAATGATGAGCTGACTCCAAATCTTGATTTAGAAGACTTAGAGACGGCAATTTATAAAGATGATGCAATTCCTATAGCAATAGAACTGGACATAACGTCATCTCGACCACTTCCAAGTAAGATTATAGATTTATTTATATAAATTGGGTGTAATATGAAACACAAACTTATTATTTTATAGTACTGATTTGCAGATGAAGATGTCTTAACTAATATAGGTGATGAAGATGATATACTTGCATGTGAGGATGTTGAAGCATTTGGCATGGAAGGTTTTAGTAAAGAAGAGTTTTTAGATCCATTATATGATCATACAAATTTAGGGGATGATTATTAGATTGACCATGACTGTTTTGAGTTTTTTTGTGTAAAATGATATAAAATACAAATTTAGGGAATGATTATTAATACTTTATATCTTCAATTAAAAATAGGTATTCTTTCATATTTTATATATCATGATTATTTGTTTGCTTAATATTCAGTCATCTTTTTATATGATTGCATATTATTATGTAATTTATGTTATATTTAAATAAAATTAGTATTTATTACGTCATTTGAGGTCAAACTATTGAACCGTGGACCTCTCCTTCTTCTGGTTCATTGTTCGATCTGATTTTCACAACCATGCTCTGCAGTCCATTATATCATGGCCATAATTATATAGTAAAGGAATAATTTAATTGATAATTTTTCTTTATTGGGCTCTTCATGAAAGTTGGCCACTTGTTGCTTTTGATGGTAGATAGCATGCCATGCTCATTACAATCTTCTTGTCCATGCTCGCAAGATACCTGTCACATTGGTTGAATGCTACTTGCTTAGCTCGTAGGCAAACGATTGTGGGCATGACGAATCTACTACAGTGGCTTGTAGGTGCTTGTATTTGTTGCGTATTGATCATCTTTACTTGCTGGGAATTACTACATATGCTTGACATTGAAGTGTTGTTAACTGTAGAAATGATCTAGCATTTACAGCATGTTGTTCATCATCACCTGAAGGTGGACTATTGTATGCATGATAAGACTTCTATTATTTCGTCTCTAACTTGTAGGCAAGCGATCATATACATGATGAATCTCTAACAGTGTCTCATAGGAGCTCACTTGTAATACAATATGTTGTCCTTTCTCGTGGATGATATGTAGTAAGCATTGCAACTCTTCTATCCATATCTATGGGGAATTCATCATATTTGCCACTCGCCCACTATCGTTGCTCGTAAATAGGTTAACAATTTTTATTCTCCATTAATTGCATGAGAACTGTGATATATCTCAAGCAAATCATTGCATTCGTCTTACATCAATTTCCTTTATCTGCATGGAGCTTATGGATTGCTAGATGCTTGATTGTTGTTGACTGTGAGGGTATCTTTGCAATCATTGCATGTCCTCTATCGTTACTTATAGGTGGTTGTTCATCTGTCATTGTCTATATGAGGGCTACATTTGAGCTACATTAAATGTAAGTTTTCTAATATTGTTTGTAAATGAGTTGTTATGTGTATTAAGAGTCCTTGTTCATGCTTATAAGCAAGCTACCTCATTAACCACAACTCTTCTTGCTTTTAACTAGTGAATAGTTTGTTGTATGTATCGCAAGCAAGTGGATGGACTGATATATTATAGATATCATGTTTCTTTCAACAAGTGCATTGTCACACTCCTTCAATGAGTGGATTGTCACACTTATTACATGTACTCTACTATTGTTCTTACTCATAAGAAGGTTGTAAGTGAATGTCATTTACATTATATGTTAATTATAAATATTACTTAGCTTTTTTAATTTTGCAAATGGTGTTAAATTGATTTAGGTCTGGTTTCCTGTAGTTCTATTCAAGTTTGGTCCCCTACTTATTTATTCAAGTTTTGTTCCGTGTGATTTAATTTGCAAGTTCTATTCTCTATTAATTAGCTTAAGTCAAGTTCCATGTAATTTTTTCAAGTCTTATCCCCCTGCTATTTGTTTAAGTTCTGTGCATTTTTAATTTGAATTTTGGTAGCCTCCCAATATCTCCCCCATTTAGAAAAAATTTAGTGAGTCTTAGCGTGCCCACTATGTCAAGAAAGATGTGTATCGACGGTGTCGGGCAACACCGCGGTCGTGGTCTTCAATCCCACCACACTAAGAAATGTGTGCATGGGTCTTCAGGGTACCTATTTGAATATGTAATTTTTTTCTCACAGGCATTAAAGCTCGTACATTGGTACTTAAGTTTTACCCTGTCATGTTAAGAAAAGTGTGCACAAAACTTACCCACCTCATCGTAAGCGTCACATCGGATTCCCTCCCATCATGCTAAGAAAAACATGCATAGGTGGTCCCCCAGCACGTCATGAGCGCCAAAAATGGGATTTTAGGAGTTTTTGGGGTTTAGGGAACATTATACCTTCGTGAGGGTCATCGGCGGGGGTGTCGAGGCGATGGCAATGGTGATAATGTGCACAAAATTTTTCTCTTTTTCTTCTTTTCTTTTTCTTTCTTCTCTCTTTTTTTAAATTTCCTCTCTCTCTCTCTCTCTCTCTTTTCTTTTTCTTTTTTACTTAATAATAATAATAATAATATTAATTACTAATAATATTAATTATATTATTAATATCATTAAGATAGAAAGGGGGAGAGACAGGATGAGATGGCTGTAGGGTGATGTACGTGAGTTAGTTTGAGTTTTAGGGGTGTTTAAGGTTGTGAGGTGGACTTGGTTGAGAGGATGTGAGTTTGGTTCGTGTATGGGAGGAGAGGGGTAATGTGTTGAGTCATGTATTTGGGTTATAAAGGAGAAGAGGGAGCTGGATTGGATCCTTGGCACATAGAAAGTGAAGAGAGGGAAGAGGGAATCGACTGCTAATGTGGTGATGGAGTTGGTATAGGTCGTGTGAGGTAGAGGGAGCTCGAGATCGAAATATAGGATCAAGCGGCTCAGCAGGTGCTCGGGTTCTTTGAGTAGAAGGGCGCCGGGCTTAAGAGGAGGAAGCTGTGCGGGATCATGGAAGGGAGAGGAGCTTGCGGCTTGCTGGAGGAACAAAGCGAGAGATCGAGTATTAGAGTCGGGTCAAAAGACTGGGAGCAGGTTTGGTTGTGGTCTGGTTTGGGACTAGGGATCGGGAGTCGGGCAGAGAGGAGTTTTCCTAGTCGTGGTTGGCAACAGTAGCTGGGAAGATGCTTGTATGAGGTGGAATTGGGCTCACGTACACAAAAAGGAGGAGATAGGTGCTTAGTTCATGTAGATAGGGCAAGAGCAGATCGACATAATAAAGGGTCGGCTGTTGATGGGGTCGATCGGGGTAGATCTGATATGTTCGTTCAATCAGCTAGGAAGGTCGGACGGCTTGAGGTCTTGAGCATCAAAATTAGGATGGGGTCGAAAAGAGGGATTATGCAATCGGGGTGGAGCAGGTTGGACGACCCTAAGGAAGTTCGACCGGCTGTAAGGATCGAAGATAGGTATTAGATCGAAGGAATCGGGGGAGGCTCGATAGATAGAGGGCCTGCATGAGGGAGATCGGCTGGCTTTGATCGATGGAGGGAAACCTAGTCGAACGGGCGACTGGGTTCGATCGATAGGGAGTGAGGGATTAAGTGGTTGTCTATCATGGAGTTTGGATGGGCGTGAGTGTTCAATAGTGGAAGAGATCGACGTGTGATGAAGCTCGTGGAATTGAGAGCTCTCGATGGGTTGGGCGTCTCGTGTGTGGATCGGGTATAGAGAGGGAGTCGGTGGGTCGAGGGATTGAACACTTATGAAGGTGATTTTGAATAGGGTTAACAGGAGGTTTCGAACAGGAGTAATTGACCCTAGTTTGTTAAAGGAAGCAAATCGAAGGCCTGTCCGCCTCATTTTAACAACGGGGAATGTGTGTGTCTGAGGGGAATCACAAAATTGACAGGAAGGGACACGAACAACACCGAACATATGGGATTTGAATAGAATTTTTAGAAATGATGTACAACCGAGATTTAAGTAGGAATTTTTTTCAATGTGGAGTTCATTAATTATAATTGTCATATCATATATATAATAACTCAAAAGTGTGAAATAAATTTATTTTAAAAATATAAAAATTTTAAAGTTGAGCGCTGTGGTGCTAGGCCACTAATAATATTTATATATATATTTATTATAAATATATCTGCCTCATCCCACAGCCTCCCTCACTTGGTTGCTTGGCCATGAAGAAATTAAAGGAGGTGAAGAAGAGAAAGGAGAGAGACAAATCTTTAGGTTGTATTTGCATGTCGTTCTTATTATGAATTTTATTTTATTTATTATAAGTGACTAATCTCTTACTCCTGTCTTAATGATTTTGATTTTTACGGATTATATTTCTCTTAAATCTACCAAAAATGCATTACCTCTTTATCTCATAAGCTTTCACCGTTTAACTTTTGGTTTGTTATAGATTTGATTATTCTAAATGATTTGATATGATTTTATTGTATTTTCATCATTTAAATATGTATTTATGAATTTTTATGTGAATAAGTAAGAAAAAGTATACTAAAAATGGAATGTACTGATATGAGTGATATATAGTGGAATATACTACTGATACTAGTAAAATGATATACTAATTGATATCAAATATATGATATGATAATCTCACATGATACTCTTCAGATTCATGTGATTTATTGATGACAGTCATAAAGAGCTGGAGGCTGATTGAGAGTTATAAAGAGTCGGGGTGACTAATTCACGTGATTCAAGAGAAGTTATAAGAAGTATACTGATTGGGAGTCATAAGAGATGACTAATTAGGAGTTATAAGTACATGATCAAGATACCCTCAAGATATCATCACATGAATATTTGATAGAATATTAATTCACTAATATAATTCATTGCACGTGATACTTGCAAACTCAAGATACCCTTATCTTAATGTCAGATATCAATACAAATACTAAAATTATAACTATTATTGATATTGATTATTGATATTGATACCGATTATTGAAATTGATACTGATTAGTGATATTGATATTGATTATTCATATGGATACTGATCACTGATATTGATATTGACATTGATTACTAATTTTTAATATTGTATTGATTACTGAAACTTTTATTGATATAATTCTATTACTGATTCTGAATATTATTATTGATACTGTAATTGTAACTGACATATTAATGTGAGCTGAATGGATGATAAGATTGAATGAAATTGATTGAGCGATAAATATCAACTAACTAATTGATTAGAGTTTAGGATGGATGAATGAAATAAATCTAATTGAGATATGATATATTATAGACTAATTATTGATACAGATAACTGATATAGATACATTGATGTACATATTTTTATATGATTTATAATATACTGTTCTCTTTTACCTAAATTAATTTTAGTTATAAGATCTTAGTTAATTTTTTTTGCTGTTCATAAAAATTCTTCCAATATACATCTCAGAATATGACAAAATGGTATTAGAGTAATAGTTATTAGAGAAATTGAAATATAACTAGAGCTTATAAGCAGAAGAGAGAGCTTATGAGTGAAATAGAAATATAATTTTATTTTATATGCATGACTATGAGTTACACACATAATTTTCTATGTATTTCATCTTAAAAATTTGTTTGACTATTCAGACATAAGAAAATGAAACAACTGGAATAATTTTTATGTTCTTTTATCCTTATCTAAGTTAAGTTTTTTCACATAATTTCTTTATAGTGATTTAATGTAATTTTTGATTTATAATTAGTTGATTTAAGTTTGAATTTTATTTTGAGCAAGCTTTTTCTCTCTCTCTCTCTCTGATTGATATAAAAATATTGAGGATGACATTTTTTTAAGGTGGAGAGGAGATTATAATAACTCAAAAGTGTGAAATGAATTAATTTAAAAAATATGAAAATTTTAAAGTAAAGCGCTGTGGTATATATTATTATTATTATTATAAATATCCCTGCCTCATTTTACTACCTCTCTCACTTGGTTGTTTTGCTAGGAAGAAGTTGAAGAAGGAGAAGAAGAGAAAGAGGAGAGAAAGGTCATTAGGTCATATTTGCATGTCATTCCTATTATGAATTTTTATTCTAGTCATTGTAAGTGATCTCTTACTTTTATTTTCAATAGTTTTAATTTCTATGAATTTTATCTCTCTTAAATCTTTCAAAAATGCATTATCCTCTGATCTCATAAGCTTTCACCATTTAATTTTTGATATGTTATAGATTTGATCATTCTGAATGATTTGATATAATTTTATTGTATTTTCATCAGTTAAATATATGTATATGGATTTTTATGTGAAAGAGTAAGGAAAAAAGTACATTGAAAATGGAAATGTATTGATATGAGTGATATGTACTAGAATATACTACTGGTACTTGGGAAATGATATTCAGATTGATATCAGATATATGATATGATAACCCCATGTGACACTCTACTGATTCATGTAATTAAGTGATGATAGTCATAAGGAGCTAGGGACTTGTTAGGATATAAGGAGTTAGGGTGACTGATTCACGTGATTGAATGAAAGTTATAAAAAGTATACTGAATGGGAGTCATAAGAGACAACTGATTAGGAGTCATAAGTGCATGAGCAAGATACCCTCAAGATTTTCTCATATTAATATCTAATAAAACATTGATTCACTAGTATAATTGATTGCATATGGTACCTACAAACTTAAGACACCCTTATCTTAATGTCAAATATCAATACTAATACTGAAATTGTTATTATTATTGATATTAATGCTGATTACTGATATTGATATGAATTATTGATATGGATATTGATTATTAATATTAATACTGACACTAATTACTGATTTTTGATATTAAATTGATTACTGATATTGTTATTTATATGGTTCTATTATTGACACTGAATATTATTATTGATATTGTGATTATAACTAACCGATTGATATGAGCTGAATGGATGATAAGATTGAATGAAATTGATTGAGTGATAAAGATAAACAGACTAACTAATTGATTATAATTTATGATGGAAGAATGAAATAAAACTGATTTAGATATGATATATTTTAGACTGATTATTGATACATATAATAGATATAGATATATTGATGCATATAATTTTTTATTTGATTAACAACATACTTTTCTCTTTTACCTACATTAATTTCAGTTATAAGATTTTGGTTACTTCTTGGGCTATCTACTCATTACGTGGTTTGACATATTTTTAGGAGAGGTAAAGATCTTATGATATGAGGCCCCAAATAGCATGTATAACTCTTTCTACTATTCATAAAAATTCTTTCAATATAAATCCCATAACGTGACAAAATAATATTAGAGAAATAGTTATTAGAAGAATTGAAATAAAACTAGAGCTTATCAACAGAATAGATATCTTATGAGTAAAATAGAAATGTGATTTTATTTTGCATGCATTGCTACAAGTTACACACATGATTTTCTATGCATTTCATCTTAAAAATTTGTTTAACTATTCAGACATAAGAAAATGAATCCACTAGTATGATTTTTTTATTCTTTTGTCCTTCTCTAAGTTAAGTTTTTTCACACAATTTCTTTGCAGTGATTTAATGTAATTTTTTATTTATAATTAGTTGATTTGAGTTTAAATTTTATTTTGAGCATGCTTTCTCTCTCTCTCTCTCCCTCTCTCTCTCTCTCTCGCGGACTGATATAAAAATATCAAGGATGATATTTTTCGAAGGTGGAGAGATTGTAATAACCTAAAAGTATGAAATGAATTTATTTGAAAAATATAAAAATTTTGAAGTAGAGCGTTGTGATGCTAGGCCACTATATATATATATATATATATAATATTCCTGCCTCATTTTACTGCCACCCTCACTTGGTTGCTTGGCCAAGAAGAAATTGAAGAAGGAAAAGAAGAGAAAGAAGAGAGGAAGGTCATTGGGTCATATTTACCCGTCATTCATATTATGAATTTTATTTTATTCATTGTAAGTGACAAATCTCTTACTCTTGTTTTCAATAGTTTTGATTTCTATGTGTTTTATCTCTCTTAAATCTGCCAAAAATGCATTAGCTTCTAATCTCGTAAGCTTTCACCTTTTTTATTTTTGATATGTTATAAATTTGATCATTTTGAATGATTTGGTATAATTTTTTAGTATTTTCATCGATTAAATATGTATATTTAGATTTTTATGTGAATGAGTAAGGAAAAAAAGTATACTAAAAATGGAATGTACTAATATGAGTGATATGTACTAAAATATACTATTGGTACTAGTGAAATGATGTACTTATTAATATCAAATATATGATATAATAATCCCATATGATACTCTACTGATTCATGTGATTAAGTGGTGAAGGTCATAAGGAGCTAGAGACTGATTAGGAGTTATAAGGAGTCGGGGTGACTGATTCACCTGATTCAATGAGAGTTATAAGGAGTATACTTATTGGGAGTTATAAGGGGTGATTGATTGTGAGTTATAAGTGTAAGAGCAAGATATCCTTAAGATTTCCTCACATGAATATTTGATAGAACACTGATTCACTAATATAATTGATTGCATGTTATACCTGCAAACTCAAGATACCCTTATCTTAATGTCAAATACCAATACTAATACTGACATTGCTACTATTATTGATACTGATTACTAATATTAATATTGATTACTGATATTGATAATGATTACTTATATTAATATTGATTACTATTATGAATATTAATTACTAATACTAATACTTACACTTATTACTAATTTTTGATATTGCATTGATTACTGATACTATAAATGATACAGTTCTATTACTGATACTAAAAATTATTATTGATACTGTGACTGTAACTAATAGATTGATGTGAGCTGAATAGATGATAAGATTGAATATAATTGATTGAGTGATAAAGATCGACTGACTAACTAATTGATTAGAGTTTATGATGGAAAAAAAAAAAACTAACTGAGATATGATATGTTATAGGCTGATTATTAATAAAGATAACCGATGTAGACACATTAATGCATATATTTTTTAATATGATTTACAACATACTATTCTCTTTTATCTACAATGATTTCTATTGTAATATTTTGGTTACTTGTTAGGCAATTTGCTCATTATGTGGTTTGACATATTCTTAGAAGACGGTATGAGGATCCGGATAGCATATATAATTCTTTCTACTATTCATAAAAAATCTTCCAATATAGATCCCGGGATGTAACAAAATGGTGTTAGAGCAATAGTTATTAGAAGAATTAAAATATAACTAGAGCTTATGATTGGAATATAGAGCTTATTAGTGGAATAGAAATGTGATTTTATTTTGCAAGCATGAATATAAGTTGCTGTTTGATTGAAAATAATATAAGTTTATAGTTTTGAAAAAGATTTAATTTTCTTTAAAAAGATTGAATTTCTGGAATTTTAATATTTGAAATCGAACACTTATTATGAATGATATATCACCTCGAAAGGTGAACATATCGTTCCCTAATGGGTTCAAATTCTAAAACTTTGAATTTATCATGATTAACGTAATCAAACTCAAGGAGAAACAACATATGATCCCGAAGGATCAAAATAATATTTAATCCAATGTTCGATTACAATAATCTAGCAAAGAGATCATTAATTTCATGATCAAAGTTATAATAATAGAACGACATATCTATCCAGAGAAAAAAATATTTTTTATTATAAATTATTTGAAAATGACGATAATGATCGTTAAGTTGATTTTCCCAAAGATAATTAATTGAAGTTTTGAAAAACTTAATTTTAAAATCTGGTCCGAGTTTCTAAATCTCTTACGAGTGCAAGCCCTCGTAGTTAATTACTTCATAGGAAACTAAAAAATTTCTATGAATACTCTCAATTAAAATAACGATACGAATTTTATTTAGATTTCAAAATTTGATATCAAGGGAGGTAAGGGTTTGAATTTTCAAATGGGATTGGGTCAAATTTGAACAGTTATTTCTGGAGTCTAAGGGAGAAGGGTAGGGTGTGCTTAAGATTCTGAATCACTTCAGAAGCACCCCAACATATCCTAAGTGTTTGGCATGAATTTGATTGAAAAAGATATTTAGTTTGAATAATCAATTTTATTAGAAAGTGAGAATTAGATTCTTAGAGGTTGAGGTCTTAAGATTGAAAATCTGTCTCAGAATCTAGGCCTAAATTGGGTACTGAAAATTAGTGACATGGATCTTAGCTAATGTAATGCAAACCTGGACTTACCCCGACCTGGATTGGGGAGCCAACTAAACCACCTAAATGCTTCAAAATCATGCATCCGGTCTTTTATGTGAGAGTAGTTAGGGATGTTATTTAAAATTAAGTTTAAGGAGAGCGGAGCCAACACCTAGAGCAGATTCCTAATTGGTCCATTGACATATGTCGGGTGATATGAAACTTAAAATAAAAATGAATTAAGTTTTAGACTCAATTTAATTTGTTGCTAATGCGATGCATGCAAATTGACTCAAATGCTTGAAATTGTATGAAGCAATTTTAAAAAGGCTTAAAAATAGATTTTTTCTTAAAGATTACACAGATCTCCTTAACTGAACTACACCTTCATAGGCCAGGTGGTCTGCTAAAACCCACAGGCGGGGAGATGCCTAGCAAAGGAAAAGAAAGTGCAGCAAGTATGCTTATGAAAAACCCCCGGCGGTCCCGGGCTTACTTCTTAGATCGTTAGAGTTTATATCTGAGCTTAAATCTTTTAATTTTATTTAAGTAGAAAAATTTTAATCGTGTCCTTATGAGCCTCCGATTGGGTTCCAGGCTAAAACAAATATGACATGCAATAATCGCCAAAAAACTACAAAAAAACAGGTAGATCCTATATCACAATCAAAATTAAACAATTAACATTAATCAAATTAATTAAATTAGAATTTAAATTGAAAGTCCATGTGGCAAGTGTCACTTAATTATACAACCCAGGATCTACAGGAAAAGTAAAGTGGCCGGGTACCACTGACTACAACTTGAATTCTATTCCTAAGACTCAATTGATTTAAAGAATTGAGATTCTTCTCGTTCTTCACTTTATTGTCCTTCCACGAGCTCCTTGGATTGTCGGGTTCAGATATCTAAATGAAAAGAAACTCTCCCTCGAAAGGGGTGTTATCTTTCCTCTTTGGATATTTGAAGTCATCCTAATTTGGATCTCCAAATGGATAGGAACTCTCCCCTAAGGGATGTTCCTTCCTCTTTGGAATCCAAATTAGATGTTTAATATCTCAATCTCAAATCACTTAAAATATTTACAACTCAAATTCAAATTAAATTATATTAATCAAAAAATAAAAATTTAGACGGGATCCTGCATGGTTATCCTAATAATCAATAATTATATTTGACATCCAAAGCAGTTAATATATTAAAATTTAAATGCTCAAATTCACAGTCACGCTTGGCCATGCTCTTTTTAATTTAAAGGGGGTCTTAGCATGCTTAGCACCTGCATAAAATATGTCAATTTTAAAGCTTAATCATTTTGCCCCCTTTTATTTAATTGCCCTGTGCGAGCATGGCCACCTCCATAAGATTGAATTAATACAAATCATCCCTAACCTAGGGGTAGATCTAACATATAATCAAATCAACATAAAGTGCAATAAATAAATATACAATCAATCAATTTTACTACTAGCAAACAACATGCAGTAATAGCTCGAAAACCCAGCACAAAACAGAAAAGTAAATATCGGCCTAGCCTAAGACTAGAGTTGGTTATCCTAAAAAACCATCTAAGGTGTGTGGGGTAGGCTTTGTGGCTTTGACATGTCCTATATAGGGCAGTTAGTTAAAGCTGTTTGAGGTTCTGGTTGGTTGAATGGCTTAAGGGATTTAAGTTTGAGTTTAAGTATTAATGGCTTAATTGATTTTAAAATACATTTTAAAGAATTATTGATTACCACATTTATTCCACACTGAGGCTGTGAAGTTTATTTCACCTTCCGTGGGGCTAAGTTAATAGCCTCGTAGACCTAGGTTAGCTAGTGATAATCGTGTAATTAAGTGTTTTAATTGATTAAGAGTTTAAGAGTTGATAAATTTTATTCAAATTGATTAGTTGCTGGTTTTAATGTTAAATCAAAATTTTCTAGAATTTGAAATTAATTTTCAAATTTTAGAATTTTTTGGATTATTTTAATCATTTAATTAAGGGGTTAAAGTTCACTTATTGATTAAACTTAAATTCTAAAAGGTTAATATTTTATTAAAATACTAGACCTTAATACGATCAATTAGACTATAAGTACGCTAAAATTGGATTTTTTAACATTTTATTATGAAGGTTTGAAGTTTTGACTTGATTTTGAACTAGGTTTGACCAAAAGTTGACTTTTTCAAATTTGTTTGATTTCTGAAAATTTGATATTTTTGATAAATATTAGACCTTAATATGAGTTGAATGCCTTTGGGTTTGACTGATATGGAGTTTATTTGAATTAGTTATGAATTTTTGAAATTTTGAGCATTAATTGGAATTATTTAATTAACTTAATTAGGAGGCTTTTGATGATTTGAATCCAAATGATCTCCAAACTTCTTGAAATCACCTCTAAAGATTAGGAATGATCTAAGGAGTGATTATCAAGTATTTGAGAAACTTTTGAAATTTTTAATTATTTTAAATTAATTAAATTAATTAAATATTCAATTTCATTTAAACTTAAATTAAACTTGATTTTGAAGTCCAGTCAAAGAAATTTTATTTTTCATTAATTAAGGGTTCAATTCTAGTCAGTTAGAGGTATTATTTATAATTTTTGGATTTAAATTTGATTTATTATATTTTGTGAAAGTTTAAGTGCTTAATTAAGGGTTTAAACTTAAGTAATTTAATTAAGGGGCTTAATGGCTTCAAAATTCAGTGAAAATTTTCTTAAGGCTAAGAGTGTCACTATATTCAAGTGGTTCAAGTTTCAAGTCAAGAGGATATATATCCTAATTCTTATGATTTTTCTAAGTTTTCTAATCAAGATTCTTAATTATTGTCCTTAATGATGTCACTAAGTTAAATGGGTTTGAATCAAAGTTTTGCTAACCCTCAAACAAGTATATGTAAACATACATAATCACAAACAAATCCTAACACTAGGAGAGCCTAAGCTAAGTGGTGTGTGTATGTCCTAAACATGCAATAATTAACATCCTAATTAATTATAATTAACAACATAATTAGTGAATGATTAAGACATAACCATTCACTAATGCTCCCACATAACTTCTATTCAAACATGCTCAATCTATTTTTAAAATTTTAAGGGACCACTCAAGGATAAAAGATTTAAATAAATATAATTTTGAAATAGATTTAAAATATATATATATATATATATATATATATATATATATATATATATATATATATATATATATATATATATATATATATATATATATATATATATATATATAATGTATAAGTTTTAAGAATAAAATAATTAAAAATATTGTAAAAATAATTTTTAAAGACTTGAGAGGTCCTCTGATTTTCAAAGTTATTTGAAAATAAATTTTTAATTTTAAAAATAATTAGTTTAATATTTAATTAAATATTCATTAAACATTAAAATAACTAAATAGTTAATATTAATTAAAATAAATTAGGTTTTTAATTTCTGAAATTAATTTTAAATTAAAGTATTTAATTTTCTAATATTTTTAAAGCTTAAAGGTTAATTAAAGTAATTAAAACAATTCAAAATCAATTAAAATTCAAAATAACTTTTAATTTAAATTTTATTAAATCTAAATTATTCCTAGAGTTTTAAAATTATTTAAAATAAATTTCTTAAAATTCTAATGTTTCAAAATTTATTTAAATTAAAATTAAAATTAAATATTAATTAATATTTAAATATTTAATTAAATAGAAATGATTTAAAATATAAAGTATATTAAATTAAAATATTTTTCTGATTTAAAAAAAATTAAAATAAAATTAACATTTGAAAATATTAGATTAATGTTAATTAATTATTAAATATTAAGAAATTAAAATTATTTAAAAGAATTAAATAAAATATTTTGAATTAAATTAAAGTTTAAATCAAATTAATTATTTTAAATATTTCATATGGAATTTTAAAATATAAATTTAAAAATAATATTTTTAATTTCATTAAATATTTGATCATTTTTTTAGTTAATTATTAATTTGAAGTGTTAAATGACTAATTAATTGAAGTAATTTAAAATGTAATTACAATTTTATATGAATTTAACTTCTATTTCAAATGAATGGTTCTGATCAAGCTAAATGATAGAATGAAACAACGGGTGCATACACGGGCGAATCGAAAGGTGTAATGACAATATCAGAACCGTTGATCAGAGAAATCAACGGTCCAAATTTTGTCCCAGCGAGGAGACTATCGTTAACGCCCTAGAAATAATTAAACGCTTCATTCTCTCAATCGTATCAACCATTCTCAATGATATTTTAAAGCTAGGAAGCATATATGAACATAAATTGTGTGGACGTGTTCTTTGCGGCTAATAAAGCACTTAATTAAAAGCTAAATCAACCTAAGTGTCCTAGACTAAGGTTTAGAATTTTCACCTCGATAATGGATTATTTGAACCGTTCAAGATGTCTCTAAACTTGTAGTTTGTCCACGTAAGTTTTTGTAGAAGACTCCTCGGCTTGATAGCGCCTGGATCGAGGGTAATCACGCCTGGACAGAATGTGGCCTTAGTTCGCCAGATTCTGGTCACTGGCAAGCTTTGACCGGTGGAGTTCTGATCGGGAAGGGTTGAGGAACTCCTAGAGAGCTCAAAGAAACCAAGAGCTGGACTTGAGGGGGCTGCAATGGAGGGAGAGTGATAGATGGAGAAAGAATGCTCAAAATGAGGTATTTCCCTATTCAAAATATCCTTGGATTGAATCAGGGGCCAAGATCAGATGTTTGGAGTATTATATGATTGCCACATGTCTTGGAGGTTGTTGGGAGCAGGGCATCCAAAGGACAAAGGTACATCCTATGTGGAAAGGGTGTTTTGTCTTCACTTGGACGTGTGGAATAATGTGGGCTGTTGGATCCTCATCTAATGGCTGTGATAAACCCTAAGAAGCTTCTAGAGCCTGATCAAATAGCTGGGTGGGTTTAGGATTAAAAGGATTAGGCTTAAGGTGGATTTTGACCATCTTTGACCCCTCCAAATCCCTTTGTTGACTAGATTTGACTAGTCAACAGTCAAAGGGATGTTGAGGTGTCATGAGGGAAAGGGTTTAAGCTATTTGGAAGGAGTCTTGAGGGATTAACAAAATGGATCTAATATATGCAAGTAAGGATGGCAATGCTTTTGAATTTGACTACATAAGATAGTTTGACCAAGTCAAACTATCCATGGATTGACCCATAACAATTTTTAAGAACATGTCATTAAATGATTTAAAGAGATTGACAAGGCTTGATTTGAATATGCATAATAATTTGATCAAGAGTAAGGGGATTTGACTAAACTTAAGGTGTTGACCTGGTTGAATTGATCAAGACTTGACTTATGCTAGATTTGAAATGATTTGGATATATTTGAAACAAGCACTTGAATAAGATTGAAGAGTTTTAGAGTTTGTTTTAATTGAATTCAAAGGATTGAATTAAATTAACTTAAGTTCACCAGACTTAGGTCTAGTTGACCAAATTAACTAATGATTGGGTCAAAGGTCTAATCAAGTTTAAATCTTTGAGGGATGTGTCTAGAGGAGTTTTGAATGAGTTTGATGTTAATCTGAAGTTTGATTTAAAGTAGGAGAGGTTAAAGGTTGATCTAGTCAACCTAGGTTGACTTGGTCAACTAGGTTGACCCAAGATCAATAATTGGGCTCAATAGGTTTAAAATAATATTTGAAGTTTGTTAGAAGTATTTCCAGGGTTTAAATGGGTAATTTGAGTCAAATGGGCCTATTGGGCCCTTAAAGGGCATTTGGGTCAACCCTAGTTGACTTAGTCAACCAGGTTGACCCAAGATCTGAAAATTGGTTCAACAGATTTGGTTTGACATTTGAAACTTACTGGAAGTGGTTGCATTTGATTTGGAGCTCATTTGATCAAATGTGACTATTCACACCCCTAAGGGGTATTTTAGTTATTTTGACCCTGATCAACTGGGGGTCAAAGTGAGTCCAACAAAATTTAGTTTAATATTCAATGAGTCATAATCAATGGTCTGGAAGTGATTGGAGGCTTTGGAGGAAGCTCCAAGGTCAAAATTCACTGGGTGATAGGTCCAGTGGCATAGGCTGTAAATATTTGAGGGTTTTACAGCCTTTAGATTTCAATCTAATTTCTAGGGTTAGAGACCTCAGAATGAGCTCAAATTTGGAGGGTTACTTCTAGAGACATGTCACATCAGTATGCAACTGACAAACTCAGAATTAGAGGTCATTTGACTTGCTTTTAAAGTGTTTAAAAATTCACTAGAAAAGGCTTTCAAGACTCAGGCCTTTGGCCTTGGGTTTTGATCTGGATTTCTAGTTTTGAGCTGGATGTTGAGTTTGATTGCCTGAATTTAAATTTTCTAAATCATCTATAATGTTTTGAATAATTATAGATGACTGGATTGGACTAGAATCAAGTTAAAGGTTGAATTAGCTGAATCTAGATTATTCAAGGGTTAGGATTGGTTAAGGGTTTGAATGGGTTTGAGATCCAGATTAATCTGGGTCTTGAATATATTGATTTAAAGTCTGGAATGGTCTGGACTTGAATAGATCTACGGTCTGGATTGATTCTAGGTCTAGGTAGATCTAGGACCTGAGTAGATCATAGGATTTGAATTCTAGAAGGATCCTAGTGAAAGTTCGATAGGGATGTTAAGCCCTGATGAACTAGTCCCAAGGCTAACCAAGAGGGGGGGTGAATTGGTTATTTAAAAATTCGAGAGCAACAGTGAAAATATTTTCTTTAATATGCAGCGGAAACGAATAAAACAATCAAACGAAAAGATCGAACACAATTTCACCCAAGTAGTTAATCATAGAAAAATAAAAGTGCAGAAAGTAATCAGAATAAACACACCGGATTTTATAGTGGTTCGGTCAACTTGACCTACGTCCACTCCCCGGAGCCTCCCCTCTGGGTATTGCACTAACTCAAAGTGTCTCTCCTTTTGCTCCCACAGCAAGGCGGAGAAGCCTGTACAAAAACCTCCTTTCCACCGACACGGTGAGGCAGAGAACCTAATCTCCTTTCGCTTCCTCCTGAAGCAGGCAGAGAACCTCAGATCTTCTTGCTGACGATCCTCTCCCAAAGAACACCAACACGACGAAAGACGATGAGCGGAGAAGACGACTCTGATCTTTCCTTGGAGCAACCTTCGTGAACCCTCACGAACTCCCCCTCACAAGATCCTCTCTCTCTCCCCCAAACTCTCTCTCTCTAGGGTTTCTCTGAAAGGAAAGTGGCAAAAGATCTTTCTTGTTAAAAGAAAAAGATCTTTTATAGGAGGGCTTAAAATTTGCCCTAAATCTCAACTGGTCAGGCCAAGATCGTCTAGGACGATCTATATATCGTCATGTACGATCAGTTCAAAATTAGCTGTTTCAGCCTGGATGATCTGACTCTTCTGGACGATCAGTGGAAAAAGTTGTTCTGATCGTCCCTGTACGATTCTGCGATCGTCCGGGACGATTAGTGTAAATTCAGGAATATTGTCCAGAAGACAGTTCGGGTCGTCCAGAGCAAATAGTGCTGGACGACCAAAAAATGACTTGATCGTTCAGGACGATTAGTTCAAAAAGTGACAAAATCATCCTGAGCACAGTTCGGGACGTACAGCTGAAACACACTAGACGAACATGATCGTCCAGGATGATATGATCGTATCAATCAAATATTAATTTCTTTCCTTAATTACCAGATTAATTTAGGCATGATTGTACTGGATCGTCCAGGACGATACTCGTATCGTTCGGGACGATCAGACCAAATATCTTAAAATAAAAACTTGCCTAACTTGATTTGGCGGCTGAGAATTTTTGATTTGAGCATATCGTCCCGGACGATATTTGGATCGTCTAGGACGATCTGCTTAATCAGACGCACTTAACTTGGTCGCCCTAATTAGGGTTTCTATTTTTACATGATCGTCCAGGACGATCTGAACAAAAACTTGAGCAGAAACTCTAATTCACTCAAGCTCTCCCCCTGAGTGTGTGTGTGTAAGGTTACTTAGCTAGGGGATCAGTTACATTACAATTGACTCAAGAAAAAGAAAATAGTACACTTAGACACACTTGGACCCGATCTTAAGTTGGCTTGAGTTGCTCGTGATCTTTTGTGCCTGAAACGGGTTAGCCAAGAAAAACACAATAGAAACATGTTTGTCATGATCAAAATTAGATTTGCATCAATCTCTCACTTTTTGATGATGGCAAACATTTGTGCAGTAGTTTGAAAAATAAAATAACTAGGAGATCGAAAAATAAATTTTTCTAATTTTCATTTAATAACCAAAGCAATACAGGTAACACAACTACAAAAATATAACAAGTACATAAACTACTACAACTAACTCCCCCTTTTGACATCATAAAAAGGAGGAGGGTAAACAGAAACACTGAAATATCAGTACAAACAGAAAAGAAAACAGCTACAAAACATAACACTAAAACAGAGGCAGACTGATCGGAAGGAGGAGGTGGCGGTGGTGGGTTGAAGTAACTGTGAATGGCTGTAAAGTGGGCTCCAATCCAGGCAATATCCTGGTCATGCTGCTATTGCTGCTGAGCAGCATAGTCAGTGAAGCGCTGCAGGTCCTCAGTGTGCTGCTGCTCCTACGCGACAACATAGAGTCGAATCTGGCCTCCCACTGATCAAAGCGCTGCACCAGATGGTCAAAAGGAGAAGCGATGCGAAGGGGAGCAGGTGCATCGGGTGCAGCAGGAACGAGAATAGCCTCTTCCTCTTCCTCCTCAACATCCGGGGCGGGCTCCGGATGTAGTCGAGTGCTGTGTAGGACGTGGAATGAATTGTTTGTGAAGAAGGAAGGAGGGACATTAGGAGGGACTGGATACTGCAGGTCATATTTGATTTCTAAGGCATATGCAATGATATGACCTAAAGCTAGATTTGGGCGACGCCTATGACCCGAATCCCTAATAGTGGTGAGGTGCTCGATGTATCGGATAATAAGGTCAGTGCATTAAACTCCCTGTGGGCCAAGATGTAGTATGTGGTCAAGGACAGTAACGGGGTGATGTGAATTCGATTCCCTACCTTGGGAATGACGGAGGAACAAAGGACGTGCTGAATGGTCCGTACGTCCTTAAGAAGTGAAGAGCAAGCATTGTCATGGGAGATGGTGAGGCAGAGCGCTGGTGGATGGGCCAGCAGGAGGCAAAATTTCAAGGGAAATTGAACTCTCTGATTACCTGGGAGGAGTTCTCTGATGTGTTTAGAGCCTGGTTTGTACCACATTCTGCACGACAGCAAATGCAGGAGACCTTTCTAAGGCTGGTTCAAGAGAGCAGGATAATTAAGCAATATGAGGCAAAGCTCACTACTTTGGCTAGATATGCTCCACAGTTGGTTAGCACTCCTGTAGAGAAGTGCTACAGGTTTCTGAGAGGACTTCAGGATAGTCTAAGACAGCCTCTTGTGCCATTTCACATTTTTGATTTCTTTGAGCTTGTGGAGAGAGCTCGTCTGATAGAGAACGACCTGATGGCTACTCAGCAGTGATGGATTGCTAGTAAGAAGAGGTTCAGTGGTGAAACTTCTGGTAGTGGCTCTTCGGGGAAGAAGAATAGATTTATACCTGAGGATTCTAGGAGAGGTGGACAGTCGGTATTTGCAGCAGTCTCTGGTAGTGGCAGCATAGCCAGTTCTAGTTCTGTTAGTGGGGCACCTGTGTGCCAGAGTTGTGGTCGACGTCATTCTAGTCAGTGCTATAGGATGACTAGACAGTGTTTCAGGTGCGGTCAAAAAGGACATTGGGTAGTAGAGTGTTCACAGACAGGATTTGACCGACGTTCTGAGTGCAGATCGGAGAGCCTTGTTAGATTAGCAGGGAGACCGAGGGTAGTTCCTCCGCATACTTTTTCTGAGGGATCAACTGGTAGAGCTGGTGGTTCGAGTTTAGTGGCAAGGAGACCATCTGGTGGTAGTCAGAGAGAGCTTAGTAGTTCTGTAGCTCTTGCTCCAGTTCAACCATGTGTATACAGTTTGACTCAGCAGGAAGTCCGGGATGCTCCAAACGTTGTGACAGGTACGGTTTATATTTCTGAGTATCCATGTCATATTTTATTTGATTCTGGAGCTAGTCATTCTTTTATTTCCGAGCATTTTTTTGATTCACTACACTTGGCTTCCGTTGCACTGCCTATTTCTCTTTCTGTTATTTTATTGGTTGGAGATAGTATGATAGCCAGTAGATTCTGTTTATGTGATATTGAGATTTCTAATAAGAAGTGGAAATCTAGTTTGATTTTACTACACATTTTCTCATATGATGTTATCCTGGGTATGAATTGGTTGAGTCAGTATGGGGCTCAAATTGATTGTTTGAAGAAACGAGTTACATTATTTATGGGTAGTGAAAGTTGTATATTCCAAGAGTTAGAGGTATTTTATCCTATTTGATGTCTACATTGAAAGCAAATAAATTATAGAAGAAGGGTTGTATGGTATTTCTAGCATCAGTTTGGGATAGGAGTATAGATGCGGGTTCTCCTTCTGATATCCCAGTAGTACGAGATTTTTTAGATGTATTTCCTAAGGAGTTAGTCAGTTTACCTCCAAATAGAGACATAGAGTTTTGTATAGACATATTTTCGGGTACAACCCTGATATCTAAAGCTCCATATAGAATGGCACTAAAGGAGCTTCAGAAGTTGAAGGTTCAGCTTCAGGAGTTGATTGACAGGGGATTTGTTCGTCCTAGTGTCTCTTCATAGGGAGCACATGTTCTATTTATGAAGAAAAAGGATGGTACAATACGTATGTGTATTGATTATAGAGAGTTGAATAAAGTCACTATCAAGAATAATTATCCACTACTACGGATTGATGATTTATTTGATCAGCTTGCTGGATCTTCTATATTCTCAAAGATTGATTTACGATCAGGTTATTATTAGGTGAAGGTGAGAGGCTGATGCGATGAAGACAACTTTTAGTACTCGATACGGACACTACGAGTTTTTGGTCATGCCATTTCGGGTGACTAATGCACCAGCTGTCTTTATGAATTTGATGAGTAGAGTATTTAAAGATTATCTGGATCAGTTTGTGATTATTTTTATAGATGATATTTTGGTATATTCTGCTTCTAAGAAAGATCACGCTAGACATCTGAGAAGTGTATTAGAGACTTTGAGGCAACACAAGTTGTTTGTGAAATTTTACAAATGTGAGTTTTGGCTGAGGAGTATTTCTTTTCTGGGACACATGGTGAGTGGTGATGGTATCTCTGTTGATCCCCAGAAAGTTCAGGCAGTCACTAATTGGCTGAGGCCTACTACGGTGTTTGAGATACGTAGTTTCTTGGGTATGGCTGAATATTATAGAAAGTTTGTAAAAAAAATTTCTCAGATTTCAGCACCTCTGACGAGACTGACTTAGAAGTCAGTAGCTTTTGTTTAGACACCAGAGTGTGAGGCTAGTTTTCAGAGATTGAAGGATTGTTTAACTTCTGCTACAGTTTTGGCTCTTCCCTATGGTACAGAAGGATTTCAGGTATTCAGTGATGCTTCACTAAGAGGTTTGGGGTGTATTTTGATGCAGCATGGCCGAGTGATAGCTTATGCTTTAAGACAATTGAATCCACATGAAAGGAACTATCTGACACATGATCTATAGTTGGTTGCTATTGTATTTGCTTTGAAGATTTGGTGTCATTATTTATACGATGTCAGGTGTGAGATTTTCACAGATCATTAGAGTCTGAAGTACATATTCACTCAGAAGGATCTGAATTTGAGGCAAAGAAGATGGCTTGAGTTAATTAAAGACTATGATCTGATGATTTAATATCAGCTTGGTAAGGCTAATATGGTGGCAGACGCTCTGAGCAGGAAGTCCTATGAATTATCATGTATGAAACTCACTTTTGATGAATATTTGATATGAGATATGAAGAGATTACAGTTGGATGTGATTTCTCCTATGGGTTGGGATTCTGGTATAGTGACTCAGATGATCATTCAGCCCTCTTTAGAAGAAAAGATTTATGAAGCTCAAAAATCAGATGCAGAATATCTGAAGTTGTTTGATCAGATCATATATGGTAAGAAATCTGAACTACGAGTTTCTGATTCTGGTGTTATTTTCTGTAAGGATAGACTTTAGATTCCTATTTTTGGAGATCTGAGACAGGAGATTCTACATGAGGCTCATTATTCAGGCTATACTATTCATTCAGGAAGTAGTAAGATGTACGGAGATCTGAAGGGTATGTTTTGGTGGCCTAGATTGAAAAAGAATATAGCGGAGTTTGTTTCGAAATGTGAGGCCTGTCAACTAGTGAAAATAGAGCATCAGCGACCGGGAGGTCTTTTGCAGTCATTACCCATTCCAGAGTGGAAATGGGAAGAGGTAACAATGAATTTTGGTATGGATTTCCCTAGATCGAGGCAAGGGTATGATGCTATTTGGGTTGTCGTTGATCGACTGACAAAATTTGCCCATTTCCTCCCGATTAGACATATAGATCTGGTGGACAGGTTAGCATAGATCTATGTTAAAGATATTATCAGGTTACATTGGGTGCCAAAAGTGATTGTATTTAATCGGGATGGTAGGTTTACCTCTAGATTATGGAGAGGTATTCAACAGGGACTGGGTATGAAGTTGCACTTCAGTACGGCTTTTATCCACAGACAGACGGACAGTCTGAAAGGACTATTCAAGTACTGGAGGATCTTTTGAGATTATGTGTTTTGGATTTTGGGGGCAATTGGGAGGATCATATTCCATTGATAGAGTTTGCATATAATAATAGTTATCAGTCCAGCATAGGCATGGCTCCTTATGAAGCTTTATATGGCAGAAAATTTAGGACTCCTTTGACTTTGATAGAGATGGGAGATAGACAGGTGATAAGTTCAGCCTTTGTGGATGATACTACTGCAAAGATCAATTTGATTAGAGAAAGGTTGAAATCTGCACAAGATAGACAGAAGAAGTAGATCAAAATTGCATATTCGGGTTGGTGAGATTTTTGAAGAGAGAGAAGCTTTGGGTTTCCAGTAAGAGATCGTTCGTTTTTTTTTTCAAATTTCATCCCTTCCCAGGTTTTCCGTTTTGGGTTGTTGGAAGTCCGTCCATGGTGGCGGACGGCCATCGTCCAAATCCAGAGACAGGATCGAAGGATCAAAGCAACAATGGATTGATTTGCCATCTAAGTATGGCTCAAGGTATCCCATCTGAATCAATTGCGAAGGTAGTCGAAATTTCCGAGGTTATTCGTAAAAGACGTGCTAGAGGTGAGTTAGTCATTTTTGAAAATGATGGTTCTAATTTGGTTTCTTCTAAATGTATAGAAGGAAAAGGTAAAGGAATTTTGAGAAGTGTCGAATGCTTAACTCCTATTTTTTCTAAAGTTGCTGGTTTTCCTGTGGCTAGTTCTGTGGACCCGGAAGCGTCATCGTCGAGTATGAATATTTTCATTAACAGATATGGAAACTAAAAATGCTATCCCTGTCCATGGCAGTAAGATAAATGCGAGTCCCCATAAATTGGTTAACGAAAATTTTCATACTTTCAAATCTATTACGGTGGGTTCTGCACATCCAGCGGCTGTAAGTAAGGAGAACAATGTGGTTCAATCATCTGAGGAAATGCCTGAGAGCTTGCTTAAAACTAGTAAATCAATGAATCCTTGGAAGAATAACTCTTATATCAAGATCAAATTTAACAAGGACAAGGTAGTATTGTCAGAAGATGGGAAAGCAGTCAAGTTAATTGAAACTTCAGAATGCCAAAAAGCTTCAATTTTCTCTTGTTACTAAGATGTTCAGGAGAGAAATCCCAGCTCATGTGGTTGCTTGGGAACTAAGGAGACAATGGGCTAGTTTCGGACAATTCCATTTCACTACCTTAGGGATGGGGTGGTATTTGTGTTCCTTCAAATCCTTGGATGCTATGGAAGGTGTGATGACTGGTGGTCCCTGGTTTGTAAACAAGCATATTGTGGGAATGGAGAGATGGACTACAAAATTCTCTCCAAGCTCTTTGAAAGGTTTGACTTCTCCAATTTGGATTAGAATGCCTCATTTACCCCTTCAATGTTGGGATGAGGACAATGTTGCAATGATAGCTTCTATGGTGGGTGTCCCTATGATGATGGATGGAAATATGTTCCAATGGGGAAGGAGGGAGTTCGCAAGGGTTTGTGTTCGTGTAGAACTTGACAAGCCTCTTCCATTGGGTGTGTGGGTGGAAGGGTTGGCTGGAAGGTTTTTCCAAAGAGTAGAGTATGAAAGAATTTCTTCTTTCTGCTTTGAATGTGGTATGCTGGGGCATATGAATAGCTCTTGTAATAAAACAAAATTGCAGGAGGTGAATAGAGGGAGTAATTCTGATAATCCATCTCTTAATATTCCAAAGAAAGTGGGACTTGAAGATGGAGGTATTGAATCTTATGGGCCTTGGATCCATGTAAGAAATAGAAGAAGAAAAGGTGAATACAATCAGAAAAAGATGGCAGATTCTCGGCCTAATATTCAAGGATCAACAACTGCTAAAGTGGTAAAGGAAAATTTAAGAAGATTAGAAGAAGATGTTGCAAAGGAATCGATGATTCCTAAGGATGGTGAAATTGTTGAGACAAAAAGTGATTCAGTTCAAAGGATTGGGGAGAAGGATTGTTTCTCTGCTGCAGTCCATGAGAAAATTTCTTTAAATAACAAGTTTCACAATTTATATGAAGAGGGATTGAAGGAATCTCATCTACAGGATGATAATGTTAAAATTCTGCATGAACAAAATATCTTTAATAAGCAAAGAACAGTTGAAGATGGAAAAGAAGGCGATTTTGATGTCCATAAAGGTGGAGAAAGTTTGGTTACTCTACAAAATACTGAAGCGAAATGTCCCAAAACTGTTGAAGAAAGTTTGGAAAGTTCTGTAATGCGGGATCAGTCAGTAAATTCTTGTTTTATTAATGGAATAGAAACTGGAAATGACGTCAGTGTCAAAGATCCACACGTTATGAAGATGCCTATCCGATCCTCTCAGAATGAGGAGTCTACTAATGGTGGATTGCAGAATCAGTCAAATGCTGAAATGGTTAAGGATTGCTTGCGAACTCAAGTAACTCCTGTTGGAGTACTTGCGAACTCAAGTATTTCCTGTCATAAATCTGATTTTAGGCTTCAAAAGGAATTAAAATCACTGGGGAAGGACAATATCATCACCCATGGTAGGAAGGGAGGTGGAATGATTAAGGAAAGGAAAGGGAGCAATCCCAATTCTTTTCATTAAATGTCTTCTTATGTTTTGCAACTGTAGAGGGGCTAGGAAGAGTGTAGCCTCGCTCTACTTGAAGGAAGTTGTGAAAGATCATGAGGTGATGTTTGTGGGACTCCTAGAAACTAAAATCTCTTCATTTGAAAGGCTAGATTGTGATAAGTTTATTGGAACTAATTGGGACTACTTCATCCTTCCAGCTGATGGATTGTCAGGTGGGATTATGGTATTCTGGAGAAAGGACTTGGCTTCGTTTTCAATTTTAAGTTCTTCTCCTCAAGTTTTCATTGGGGAACTTAAATTGGTAAATAAAAAAATTTGGATGGTTGCTGCAGCTTATGGTAGTTATGATTGGTACAAGAGAAGAGCCTTGTGAAGTGTTCTTGAAGGAATTGATTTAGCTAAATTTCCTACGATTATAGGGGGAGACTTCAACTGTGTTTTGTCTCAAGAAGAGAAGAAAGGTGGAAAGAAGTTTGTTATGTCTCAAGGAGCACAAGAAATGAGTTGCTTCATGAGTAACTATGATCTTCACGATATGAGGATTGTTGGTCCAAAGTATACATGGTGTAACAACAAAAAAGGTGGTGCCAGAATTATGGAAGGGCTGGATAGATGTATTGTAAATACCTTAGCCTTGAATGTTATACAAAGGCCGGTTGTGAGACATCTAGCTCGTGTCGGTTCAGATCATTGTCCAGTTCTCATGAAAATCTTCACGCCGGCCGTTCAAAGGAATCATCATATTAGTATGAGGAGGTCTGGGCGTCTTACTCGGCTTCAAAGGGAGTGGTGAATAAAGCTTGGACCAAAAAGGTGAATGGGGAGATTGCCTTGGCTCTTAATGTGAGGTTTAAAAGAGCCTTGAAGGCACTGTTTTTTTGGAGCAAAGCAAAGCACCAAAACTTGATGAATTTGAAAGAAGTATTGAAGAAGGAGATCTTGGATCTTCAAAAGGAAGAATCTGAGAGTGGTTGGCTCTCGGATGGGAGTTTGCTGCTACTAAAATCTAAAGTAAATGATCTTAATATCACACTTGCTAGGCTTAACACTTGGTGGAAACAAAGAGCTAAAGTAAGGTGGCTAGAGGATGGAGACTCAAATTCTAAATTCTTCCATACTTTTGCGTCTGGAAGGAGAAATATTAACTGGATTCATCAGGTGAAAAACTGCAAAGGGGAGATGGTGGAAGATCAAAGATAAATCGAGGAGGTTTTTCAAGATTTCTTTAAGAATAAATGGGAATCTAGAAAATGCAAGCTGACGGGTTGGCCAAATCCTGTTCGTGTGATGGATGAAGTGGACAGGAATCGACTCCTTGCTGATTTCAAGATAGAAGAATTGGACTTGGTGGTGGCTCATTTGGAATCAAATATTTCTCCAGGTATCGATGACATTTCATACTCTTTTATTAAATCTTATTGGAGTATCATTAGGGAGGATGTCTGGTTGGCTATTGAAGATTTCTTTAGAAAGGGAGTGATGGATCCTAGTTGGAAGGAAACATTGGTAGTTCTTATCCCGAAGATTGAAAATCCGATGTCTCCTTCTAATTACAGACCGATTAGCCTCTGTTTATCTATTTATAAGATAGTAGCAAAGTTGATGTTAAATAGAATGATTGGCATTTTACCCAAGCTGATTTCAGAAGATCAAGTGGCCTTTGTTAAAGGCCGGTCTATCTCAGACCACATCCTTCTAGTTCAAGAGGTGTTTAATAAGTTTAGATATTCCAAATCTAAAAAAGGTATGATGGCTATAAAGATCGATATGGAGCAAGCCTACGATAGTATGGGCTGGTCTTCTCTTAGGCAAGTGTTGATCAATTTTGGATTTCCATCTAAGTTTGCTGACCTCCTTCTCCAGTGTGTTACTGACCCTAGATTCTCTTTGTTAATTAATGGGGTTGGTTCTTCTTGGATTGATGCCAAGAGTGGATTTAGGCAAGGGTGCCCCTTGTCTCCGTATCTTTTCATTCTTTGTTCCCAACTTCTTTCTGATGTGTTTTCTCAAAAAGTTAAATATTTGGGAATCAAGATGGCTACTAATTTGGATAAGATCTCCCTTCTTTTTTATGCAGATGACATTCTTTTGTTTCTAGAAGCTAATAATAAAAGTGTTAAGAAAGCTAGGAAGATCTTGCTTGAATACTGCAGGTGGACGGGTCAGAAAATAAACATTCAGAAATCGTCAATCCTCTTTGGAAAGTCAGTTGGGAAATCTAGAAGTAAATCTTTGGCAAAGATCTTTGGCTTCAAAATGGTTAAAGACTTTATATATCTTGGTGTAAAGATGTCTTTGAGAAGAAAGAAAGCTGCAGACTATAACAACCTTTTAGAGAAAGCTTCAAAAGTGTTAAATGGATGGGGGAACCGTTTTATTAGTCTTGCAGGGAAGATTCTTCTTGCTAAAACGGTGTTCTCTTCCTTATCAATTTTTCTCTCGTCTCACACTCTGGTTCCTATGGCTGTGCTTTATACATTGGATAAAATGTGTAGGGAATTCTTATGGAATAAGCAAGATGGAAGCAAAGGACTCCATTATGTATCCTGGGAAAATATGTGCAGGCCGAAATGTTTGGGAGGTCAAGGAGTTCTTTCAATAGTTGCAAAGTTGAGTCCTCTCCGTGCCAAGTTTGCATGGAATTTTATTTCTGATTCAAATTCATTACTTTATAGGATGTTACGCGCCAAATATGGAAAGGATGTAAACAATCTTTATGGTAAAAGGCTTAGATCTCCTACAATAAAGATTATTTTACATGGATATAAAACCTTACAACAGGTTTTAAGATGGAAGGTGTCTACGGGTGAGGCAATAAATACCTGGAATGATATTTGGGTTCTTGATAAACCCATTGCTAAATGGCCTACCTTGGTGGTTAATATGGATGAGCACATGTCCAGACTTAATTATTTCATTTCAAATGGAGTTTGGAATGAGGACAGATTATTGCAAACCTTCGGCCAGCAGCTAGCTTATTTAATCAAATTTGTCCCTATTAATACTGATCAGGAAGATGATCAATTGGAGCTTATGTATAAGTTTGCTGGTAAGTCTCTTGCTGCTACTATTTCTCTGAAACTTGGTGGATTTGATAATGGTGAGATGGCAGGGGGTTGGAAGAGGAAACTCAAGTTAAGGCCGCGTGTTGAACTATTCTGGTGGCGCTTAATCAATAATTCCATTCCTACGAATGAGTTTTTATCTCATAGGGGGTTGGTTTCAAATGCTATGTGTCCGAGAGGGTGTAATGTTGAGGAAAATGTGAATCACATTGCTGTTTATTGTGATAAGTTAAAGCAGGTTTTAGCGGTACTTAGAAGTTGGGGCATGTGTTTACCGATCTTTTCTTCCTTTGAAGACTGTTTGTTGGGACTGGAACTATTGGCTACTAATGGACGTTTCCTTGGTAATTAGTATTGTTCGTCGGTCTTTATGAGCTGGAAAAGCAGAAGTAAAGTGGCACATGGTGAAAATGAAGAGAGCATTACTACGGTGGCTATTAATGCTATTTATATGGCTGCAGCATCTTGTAATGGAAGTTCAGGCTACTGGGATTCCAATCTGCTTTGTGAGCTGTCTAATACTTGGCATTCTCCTCCACCTGAATGGATTAAACTTAATGTTGATGCTTCTTTAAATTGTAACTAAAATGGTGGTATTGGAGGCATTTTCAGGGATTATCAAGGAAGATTCTTTGGTGCTTTTGGAATTAAATGTATTCATTGGGACTCTTCACAAGTGGAGCTTTTAACAATCCTCTCGGCTAAGAGATTCATACAAGATTGGATGTATGATTTCAAGGGTATCATTATAGAAGGAGACAATAAGAACATCATTGAAGTGGTCCAACAGATTTTTGATAAAAAGTCGGACAACAAGGGCAAGATCAATGTATAGATTTATCTTTTCTAGATGGGTTCAATCAGGTGTTATTTCATTTTGTGAATAAAGAGAGTAATAAGTTAGCAGATTCCTGTGCTAACTATGCTCGTTCGTCTGATTTCTTTTGGGAAGTTTTGGGTAATAATGAGGTACCTCCTCTATTTGTTTCTTTACTTGAGGAGGATGCCCTTAAAGCTTCTTTACTGTAGTTTTCTGTTTATTGTTGGTTAATAAATTGCTTCTAGCATTCCATCAAAAAAAAAAGATAGAAGAAGTATTATAATCAGAAGCACAGATTAGTTGAGTTTCAGATTAGTGACTTAGTTTATGTCAAAGTCAGCCCTATGAAAGGTGTCAGTAGATTTGGAAAAATTAGCAAGCTCGGTCCAAGCTATATTGGACCTTTTGAGATCATTGAGAGGATTGATAGTTCTGCTTACAGATTATTGTTACATGATTATATGTCTGTGATTCCTAGTTCAGTGATTTATTTAAATTGTAATTAACTACCTTTAAATATTCAGCAAAATATTTGATAAAAGAATTTTTGAAAATTTAGATTAATTTGTATGGCTTGTTGAGCTATTATAGCTCACTGTGGTTTTATTTTTGATTTTCAGGATCTGGGAAGGAAAAGAGGTTTTGGACTAGCAGTTTAGGATCATATCTGAGGTCATATGTATTTTGCACTTTTGATTTTTGTACAATCATGGTTAGTTAAATTTTCAGTTATGTAGCTCTTGCCTATAGCCATGTACTGCAATGTAGATATTTATTTTGATGAATGAAAGAAACTTTATGGATGAGTTTTTCAGTATTTGGATAGTTTAGTAGCTATGTAATTCGTTATTTATTTCAATGAATATTGACAGAAAATATGAAATAATTCTAAAACTAGATCTTAGGGTTTGCCTATCACAGCTCATCACGATAGGACCTATTCTGGTTGGGTTGGATTGTGACAAAGACCGCGTGATCTAGCGACGGTCCAGATCTGCTGAAATTCTGCAGTTCATTTTGAATGAAAACTTCAAATGCCCATATCTCCCAAAATACTTAACGAAATCTAATGAAATTTGAAACGTAGCTTGGGGGCAACATGAACTTTCATTAGCTGGAGTTTGGAGACTCCATGCAATGAAAATTTTGCATGGTTTCAAATTAAAATTTAAATTTAAAATGAGCATAACTTACAATCCAACAATCGAATTTTTGAGATCTTGGGCTCGTTGGAAAGCTACAGTGATCCTCTATAACTTTGATGAAGATACCAAGAGCTGGATCTAGCTGGATCAAAAGTTGTGTTGAAAAATCCTCTTTCTCTCTCTAAAATTCTCTCTCCTAACTAAAATAGTGATTTGAGGCTTGAAAATGGTGGGAAGAAGCTTGATAAGGCCTTAGAAATGTTGGAGAAGATGGGGAAGGGTTTTTGAAGGTTGGAGGTTAGAGGAGTTTGAGTTTGAAATGGAAATGAGCCAAGATAAGGGCTTAGGTCAAGTTTCCCTCACTTAACCTTTTGATTATTGAATGAGTGGCCTTGATTTGTTTGGAGGGAGTTTGGATGCATGATAAGTATCCCCTAAGCTGTCCAAAACTAGCGAATAGGGTTGGTGGTGAGTGTGACCTCCCTTGGTCCATGGAAAAGGGGACCACACTTTTTCCCTCATTTGGATGAACCAATGCTTGGCTTAGTTTAGGGGGTTGGCTTAGGGCCTCTTAAGAAAGCAAAATGATCTATTTTCTAGCAGGTTTGAGTAGGTTTTGGATTGAGATAAATGTTTGCCAAGGTGGTATGGTGATGTGGCCATGATTTGACTCTTTCTCATGGGTTCAAAGAGAGTTGGAGAGGGTTTTGACTCCTCCAAATGGGTTGACCAAGTCAACTCAAGGGGGAGCTTGACTTGGAAAGCTTTGGACATGTCAAGGGTGTCCAATTGAATGATTTTGAGGGATTAATTTGATTTAAAATGGGTTTAAGCATTGAAATTAATGTTAGTGTAGGTTAAGGGTTGATTTGATCAACCATGGTTGACTTGGTCAACCTGGTCAAACCACAGGTTGAGTTTGGATCAAAAGGTTCAAATGAGTGTTTTGAGATCAATGGAGGTGGTGCCATGCATTGGTAAGGTCATTTGGATTGAAATTGACATTTGAGCCTTTAAGGGGCATTTTGGTCAATCTTGGTTGACTTGGTCAACTAGGTCAAATCAATACTTGAGTTTGGGTCTAATAGATCCCAAATGATATTTTGGATTCATTGAAAGAGGTTTCAAGGGTTAAAGAGATCGGAGCATATTGAAATTTGACCAAAAGTCCAAAAATCCCCTTAAAGGGCATTTTGGTCATTTTGGCTTCTGGTTAATTCTGGGTCAAACTGGGTCTAGGAAAGTGCAATTTACTGGTTAACCAGTCATAACAAAAGGCATGAATGTGATTGGAGAATTTGGAAAGGGTACAACAACAACATCAAGCCTTTATCCCACTACGTGGGGCCGGCTACATGAATCCCTTTTATCCATTGTGTCCTATTAAGAGTCAAATTCTCATTTAAATCTAATAAAGAAAGATCATTTCTAGCATTTTCTAACCAAGTCTTTTTAAATCTATCTCTACCTTTCTTAACATAAGCCAAATATAATACATCTACTCTCCTAACTGGGTCATCGGAAGGCCTCTATTTTATGTGACCAAACCATCTAGGGCGACTCTCTCTAATCTTCTCTTTCACTGGAGCTACTCCAACCTTTTCACGTATATGTTCGTTTCGTATCCTATCACTAAGAGTAAAGCCACTCATCCACCTACACATACTCATCTCTACAACACTTAACTTAATATTATGCTTCTCTTTTAATGGCCAACATTCTGCACCATAAAGCATTGCAGGTCTCACCACCATCTTATAGAATTTTCTCTTAAGTTTGAGGGGGACTTTTTAATCACACAACAAGCCCGATGCATTCCTCCACTTCAACCATCAAATTTGAATTCTACTAATAATATCCCAATTATTTCACCATCACTCTGAACAATGGACCCAAGATATCTAAAATGTGTACTCTTATTAATGACTTGATCACCCAAAATCACAATCCCCCACTAGATCTTTACTACTAATATTACACTCAATATATTCAGTTTAGATCTACTCAAACAAAAACCTTTAAACTTTAAGGTTGACCTCCATAATTCAAATTTACCTTCAACTCCCTCTCTAGTCTTATCAACAAGAAGAATATCATCAACAAAAAGCATACACCAAAGTACAACCTCTTACAAATGTCTAGTGAGAACATCCATGACTAAAGCAAAAAGATATGGGCTTAAGGTTGATCCTTGATGTAATCCAACTGAAGTAGGAAAATACTTGGTCAAACCATCTTATGTTTGAACACAACTAATAGCTCCTGCATACATATCCTTAATGACTTGAATATAAGCATTAACCCCTTTCTTTTCTAGAACTCTCCATAGCACTTCTCTTGGAACTTTATCATATGCTTTATCTAAATCAATAAATATCATATGTAGATCCTCTTTATTCTCTCTATACTTCTCCATCAAACCTCTCAATAAATGTATAGCTTCAATAGTAGACCTACCCGACATAAATCCAAATTGATTTTGAGAGACATCAGTATCATGTTACAACCTATCCTCCATAACTCTATCCCATAGTTTTAAAGTATGACACATTAACTTAATTCCTCTATAATTCGTAGAATTTTGTGCATTACCTTTATTCTTAAAAATAGGAATCAACACACTCATTCTCCACTCATCTGACATCTTTTTAGTCTCCAAAATAATATTAAAAAGTTTAGTAAGCTAAGAAATTCCTTCATCTCCTAAGCATTTCTACATCTCTATTAGAATATCATCAGGTCCAACAGCTTTTCCACACTTCATTTTCGTTAAAGTCTTTACAACTTTTGTTTTACTAATACGCAACTAAAAAAAAATTCTTTATTTTCATTTTGGGTGCTAAGATTACAAAAGTCAATCGTATTCTCACAATCTTTATTGAAAAATTTAGCAAAACATCTCATCCACAACAACAACAACAACAACATCAAGCCTTTATCCCACTACATGGGGTCGGCTACATGAATCCTTTTTCTCCATTGTGTCCTGTTAAAAGTCAAATTCTCATTTAAATCTAATAAAGAAAGATTATTTCTAATATTTTCTAACCAAGTCTTTTTAGGTCTACCTCTACCTTTTTTAACATAAGTCAAATCTAAGACCTCTACTTTCCTAACCGGGTCATCGGGAGGTTGCCGTTTTATGTGACCAAACTATCTAAGGCGATTCTCTCTAATCTTATCTTCCACTGGAGCTACTCCAACCCTTTCACGAATATGCTCATTTCGTATCCTATCTCTAACGGTAAAGCCACTCATCCACCTGAGCATCCTCGTCTCTGCAACACTTAACTTAGAATTATGCTTCTCTTTTAATGGCCAACATTCGACATCATAAAGCATTGCAGGTCTCACCACCATCTTATAGAATTTTTCCTTAAGTTTGAGGGGTACTTTTCTATCACACTCTTATTAATGACTTGATCGTCCAAAGTCACAATCCCCTCACTAGGTTTATTATTACTAAAATTATACTCCATATATTCCATTTTAGATCTACTCAAGTGGAAACCTTTAGACTCTAAGGTTAACCTCCATAATTCGAGTTTACCTTCAACTCCCTCTCTAATCTTATCAACAAGAAGAATATCATCAGCAAAAAGCATACACCAAGGTACATCCTCTTGCAAATGTCTAGTGAGAACATCCATGACTAAAGCAAAAAGATACGGGCTTAAGGCTGATCCTTGATGTAATCCAACCGAAATAGGGAAATACTTGGTTAAACCACCTTGTGTTTGAACACAAGTAATAGCTCATGCATACATATCTTTAATGATTTGAATATAAGTATTATTAACTACTTTCTTTTCAAGAACTCTCCATAGCACTTCTCTTGGAACTTTATCATATGATTTGGAAAGGGTCCCAAGGTCAAATTCCACTGGATGGCAAGTCCAGTGGCATAGGCTGTAAATAACTAAAGGTTTTGCAGCATTTGAGAAAAGATTCAGTTTGAGGGGCTAGGAGTGTTGGATTGAGCTCAAATTTGAATGGTTAACCCTAAGAACATGCCTAAGCAATATACAATTAATAGATCCTAAATCTGAGGTCATTAAACTGGGTTCCAAAGGATCTGAAAATTCCCCTAGAAAAGGTTTCAGGACCTTAGTCCTTAGCCCTTGGATTTGGTTTGGAATTTTGAAATTGGATTGGATTTTAGATTTAAAGGGTTTGAAATGACTTATATGTGTCATTAACAATAAAAAAGATGAGGGTTAATGATTGGATAAGATTGGAGTGTTATTGAATGTTGATCAAGAAAGAGGTTGATTGGGAATGGAGTGATGCTTGAACTTGGAGGGTGGAGTTTGAATTTGAATAGGATTGGATTGGATCCTATATGGGACCTGTATGATTGAATGGTGGACATCCCTCAATCATTAGGTCACCATAGAAAGACCTAGGTAGCTCCTATTGACCTCATACAAAAATAAGGTCAACAGGGTCGTCGGGCTGCGCTGTAATTACTATATGCACATGCTTATCTCAGTGCCGCTATGTGGCGACATATAATTGACGTCCGGACGTAGAGCTATGTCCGGTGTCTGCATCGAATAAAAATTACTTTAAAACATTGCTCATGCAATCATAGCATTGAATCACATTATTAGATTGAAATTTATAAGGAAATGATACAGCTAGCAAACATACAGGTTTATGTGGTTAAGTATTTTAAAATGAAATATCAAATTTTCATTGATGAGAAGAAATTTGCAGTAGGCAAAACTTACAGAGGTGAAAAAATGAAAGAAGAGAGAGAGAGAGAGAAATCTGCAAATGGCTATAGAAAACATACATTTTACACATCTCTGCAGCTACTGGAAGCTGCCTTTGCGCACATGAGAACTAACAGAATCAGGAGATGGACTATTCAAAGCACATTCCTTTGGTGGTTCACTTTTGCTTCTTCCATCTCCTAACCTTCTCCTACCACTTATTTTATCTTCTCTACCCCCTTCACTCTTCTTTGAGTTATTCCTACCTTCAGTGAAGCTATCTAAAGACTCCTTAGAAGCATCATAGAGAGTGACTGCACTGCCACTGCTTTGGAAGAGCACTTCCTCCTCTGATAGAGCTTGAATGCTTTCAAGAATTTCAACTACTTGGCTCATTAGAGGCCTTCCTTTGGGATTCTGGCTAAGGCATTGGTAAGCCAAGTTAGCCAGCTTCTGTGCAGATTTAATGGAGTATTGGCCTTCAACTCTTGGATCGAGGATCTTTAATAGCTTCCTGTTATGGATCAGAAGTGGGCGAGCCCACTCAACTAAGTTATGTTCTCTGCTTGGTCTGCTCTTGTCCATTGCCTGTCTTCCTATGAGCATCTCAAGAAGTACAACTCCAAAGCCATATACATCACTCCTGGAAGTAAGATGGCCTGTGTTATATAAACGGTAGAGTTAGTTAAAAGGAGTGTGATAGATGAGATGATCCAAAACTGTAGAATTGGATGAACAAAAGAGTTTGCCGTATGCTATTTATAAAGTACATTAGATGTAATATAGGGAAAATTCTACATATAACATTTCAAATCTTATATATTTATTAAACTAATGATTATGCTGACATGTTGAGAGCACAATAAAATTTCAACTTTTATTGTTCATTCCATTGAATTCTCGATGCGTTGGCTGTGACACAAATATATAGGCTTACTAATTAATACTTTTGGTAAAGATGTTAGATATGTAAATAAAAAAGATTTGAGTGATATGATCGTTATTATCACTAATTCCCTTTAGGTGGGTACTTTACAGATCTCTGATTTATCTTTCAATTATAATCTCTTTTCAACTCATTCCCTTTTTATCATGCACATATGAACACACCAGAACAAATGAGAGGGGAGAAGAGAAATGAGAAGAATATGATAAGCTCTTCTTTCAATTTTTTATAACACTTCCATATTTCATGATAGTACAAGAAAACCCATATATAACGAATGGATTAAAACGAGTTTTACCATATTCTAATGCAACATAAAAATCTACTCAAATATTTAAGATAAGTGACTCATCTTATACACTAAACATCAAACATATTTTCAAATGAAAAGCTCAAGTCTATAGGTGAGGGCTAACTATTTAGTATTTCTATACTGACTTATTTTTCACCCATCTAATGTTAGGGCTAAATTCAATACTCTCACATGTTTTATCAATTTTCTCCTCACATGAGAACACCTGCACATAGGATACCACTACCCCTAAAACAAAAGCTGTTTTAACAACATCATATATTATGAACTAAAAGCTCACTCAAATATATCATGTTTTCATGGGAGTCATATGCTCTCAAACCTTGCTTAACCATGGAAAAAGGTGTCAAAACCTATGGAAGCCATAAATTATATGAACCACTTGATCCCAATTGAACTATTACCTCTCAAAATCATTTTTTAGGGAGTGTAAACCAAAGTAGGGCTAAAATTGGGCTTAATACAACAATGTTCAAACTTGGTTTCAATCCAAAAGCTCTTAACCTATGGGTGAGGGTCAATCATTTGATATTTCTACGCCAAAAAACTTTTCACATATTTGATATAGTACTAAAGAAAATACTATAGCATGTTTAAGATGGCATTCTTTTGGCTTTGATGACCTCTTCAACCTCTACCTCTGTCACCACTACACATGCTTTAGAGTGTCATTCATGTTCTACCCTTAGACTTGGGCTCTCATTTTTTTTAGAGCGCTGTTCGTGTACTTAAAGTGATCAAATCAACAAGATGCTTATATTTCCATATTATAGGCCGAAGAAAATTTTTCAACAGTTGCCCCTACCTATGTTCATATTGTTAACAATTATAATATGGAAAAATAATCAAAGATGATTTTATTGCCTTTCATATGAGCTCCCATGAACTTTGAAAAGTTTGGAGGATTCCCTTCACCTATTCAACACCTATAAAGATGGTGCTAAGGATATCCTAGACTATTTGTTAGACATTGCTTATGCGAACTTATTGAACATGCCTTCTTCAACTCCTTGGTCAATAAGGAACAACATCCATAGAACATGCCTTCTCCAACTCCTTGGTCAAGAAGGAACAACATCCATAGATCCTTTATCCCTTGGTCCTCACTAGTCTATGATAATCTACATCAAAATTAGCTTATTCTACTAAGGTTAGTACAACATACCCATCAGTGATGATCTCCCCAAAATCATAGGATTCTAAAACCCTATTAAACTGTTAGGAAATAAGTGCAGGAATTGTGAAAATCTAGGCTGAAATTGGGAATTTCAGCAATCTTCAAGAAGATTTTTGAGATAAATCGCTTGGCAAATTCTAAGGAAACTTGATAATAGATGAAAAGTAGACTAAAATAAGCAGGATACAATGGATCTTCAAATCGAGAGGAAGATCCGGCTCTCCCAATCTCTAGGCAGCGGCTAGAGCCCAAAACACCTAAGAGAAAACTCAAAAACCGCAATACAACACATAACCCTAACCTTAATTCTCCCCCCTCTTTAGAGAATACAAATAAATGCATAATTACTAAACAATCCTCCTTAATTAATTTCCCAAAGAAACACCTTGTCCTCAAGGTGGAATGACGGAAATTGATGCTTCATCCGCTCATGCCGCTCCCAAGTGGTGTCGTACTCCGATAGGTCTTTCCACTTAATCAACACTTACTTACTTCCTCCCTCCCCCTATCGCAATCCTGCCAACTCCAATGGTTCCAAAACTACCTCCAAATCCTCTATTAGTATTGTTGGTAACTCGATCGAATACTATCGATTCTAGAATCCTGTGTAATCTGACCACCTCTCTAATGAAAGCTAATGCCACTATTACTGCCGTGTAAGGATGTCGGAGAGGAATGAAATGAGCATATTTGTTTAGTCTGTCTACCACCGCTAGAATAATTGTAAACCCCTCTGATCGAGGTAGCCCGTCTATGAAATCCATAGAGACCTCTTCCCACACTCTTCCTGGAAGTACTAAAGGCTGTAGTAGCCCTCCTGGAGCCATAGTCATATACTTATTCCTCTAGCAAACCTCAGACCTGGCCACCATCTCCTCAACATCTTTGTGCATTTCCTTCCAATATAGTTCAGTAGCCAATCTCCTATATATCTTTTGTACACCCGAGTGACTCCCAATAGTGCTCCCATGAAACTCCTGTAGCAAATGCAGAATATAAATTGAGGTTGGTGGCAGTACAAACCTCCCAAGGTATAGCAGTCTCTTCCCATCTACTGAATAGCCCGGGTGGCTATGCTCATTCTTCAGCAGATTCTCTGATCTTCCTTAGCTCCTTGTCCTACGCACTTTCTTCCTTAATAGCCCCACAATCCAACATCAGCGGTATCAAAATGGCCATCTCCTGGAGCTCCCCCACGCATCTGGACAAGGCATCTGCCGCCTTGTTTTACAACCCTGGCCTATACTGGATTTCAAAAACATATCCCAACATTTTGGACAGCCACCTTTGATGCTCCTTGGTCACCATCCTCTTCTTTAGTAAGTACTTCAAACGTCTCTGGTCGGTCTTGACGATGAAATGTCGTCCCAGCAAAGTGCATCCGCTACTTCTGAATAGCTAATACAATGATCATCAGCTCCCTCTCATAGACTGACTTCAGCCTGATTGTGGCTATCAACACTTGGCTGAAGTAGGCTATGAGTCTATGATTTTGCATGAGCACTACCCCCAACCCATACCTGAGGTATTTGTCTCTACCACGAACATCTGGCTGAAATCGAGTAGTGCTAGGACTAGAACTGTGGTCATGGTGATTTTTAATCTCTCAATGGCCTGAGTAGCTGCCTCTCCCCACAAGAAGCTGTCTTTCTCCAGCTGCTCTGTCAAAGGCCAAGCAATGTTGCTATAGCCTCTGATGAACCTCCTGTAGTACCCTGTCAATCTTAAGAAACCTCTTAAGTCCCTCAGGTTCTTGGGTAGAGGCCACTTCAAGATTGCCTCGATCTTGGCCTTATCAGTGGTCACCCCTTCTTGTGATACCACATGCCCCAAGTACTCTACACTCGCTTGTGCAAAACAGCACTTCTTCAGATTTTTGGGCATATATTTCCTGTAGTACCCTGCTAATCCTAGGAAACAAGTGTAGGAATTGAGAAAACCTGGGCTGAAATTGGAAATTTTAGCAATCTTCAAGTAGATTTTTGAGAGAAATCCCTTGGTAAACCCTAGAGAAACTTGATAATGGATGAAAAGTAGAACAAAACAAGCAAGATACAATGCATCTTCAATTCGATAGGAAGATCCGGCTCTCCCAATCTCTAGCCGTTGGGGCTAGAGCCCAAAACACCTAAGAGAAAACTCAGAAACCACCAAACAAAACATAGCCCTAACCCTAATTCTCCCCCCTCTTTAGAGAATACAAATTAAATGCATAATTACTAAACAACCCTCCTTAATTAATTTCCCTCCTAATTCCTCCCCCTCCTATTCAAAATTGCATTTAATTCATGGGCCATAAAGGGAGCCAGCGGCTCCTTGGTCCGCCTGGTGTAAACCAAGTGCCGGCCCTAGTTTAGGGCCGGTTGGATTGGTCTAACATAAACATTAATATTTTCTAATGGATCCTAAAATTGTACAATCAAATTGTGAAGTAGGGCTACAAATATGACAAACTAACCTACAAGCATAAAAGAAGAAGGAATCAAAACATTCCACATTGACACTACAACAATAATATATCTTGGACAAATAAGATAGTTTAACCCAATTGGTCTATACATATATAATAAGCACTAGTTTATTTCTTTTATTTAGTTTGTTTTAGGTAGACCGGTTCTATGTTAAATACTTGATCTACCCAAGTAGTATAAATACCTCTCCTATTGTAATGAAAGACTCATGGAATAAATGATTTCTAGTTTCTGCCTCTCTAATCTCTCTTCTTCCCTAAGGAGTCCACGCCTACTCAAAATGTGCCTTCCCCTTCTTGATGTAGATTAAGAAGCATAATAAATGGTGCTCTCGTTGAGACACCTGCAACCAAGAAACCTGCTTCTTGAGGTAGGTGGGATATTGGATGTCGGCTGAAGTGAGGGTTGATTCTTGCGGAAGGAGTGGAATCCTATTGTTTGCGTTCAGATGATGGAAACCGAAGTTGGATAAAAGAAAAAAATTTGTTGGCCTATGGGGTGAGATGGTGGAAGACGGAAGGGAGGGAGCTTTCTCAACGAAAGCATCATTTATTATACTTCTTGATCTATATCAAGAGGGGCAAGACACCTTCTGAGCAGATATGGACTCCTCAAAGAAGAAGAAGGGGAAGATGAGAGACCAAAGAGGGAGAAACCACAAATCATTCATTCCATGAGTCTTTCATTACAATAGGAGAGGTATTTATACTATTAGGGTAAATCAAGTGTTCAACATAGAACCGGGCTACCTAAAATAAACTAAAAATAGAATAAAAGAAATAAACTAGTGCTTATTACATATGTATAGACCAATTGGGTTAAACTATTTTATTTCACCAAGATATATTGTTGTTGTAGTTTCAATGTGGAATGTTTTGGTTCCCCCTTTTATGCTTGTAGGTTGGTTTTTCATGTTTGTAGCCCATGCTTTAAAATTTGATAGTACAATTTTAGAATCCAATAGAATATATGGATATCTAACAAACTCGCATCAAGATATGATTCAATTGCCATGGTTCCTCCCTGTCCAACATCAAGATTTGAGGTTGAAACATGTTTAAGCGTTATCTATTAAGCGAAGAGGTACTTAGCTCTGATATTAATTTGTTTATGCAATACACAATATAAGAAGAGATGGTGAGCTCTTTAGGGTGGCTACTTCATATCACTGTAGAACTTCCACTAGTATCAGTCTTAGCTCACTGTCTGTCTCTCTTCATGTGCATGCAAGCCACTAAAACAGCTTAGTGAACGGAAAATGGAAAAATTAGGCAGAAATATTTGAAGGTCTTCTTATATATGTTCTCATGTGGCATATTCCATGATAGTATCAGTGGCGCTACATAAAGAAAATGGATTAAGGGGGTTACACCATTTTAATGCAACTTAAAAACTCCTCAAATACTTACGCAAAGTACTATAAAAGAACTCCAATATAATATAACTTGCTCATAAATTATAAAGGCTCTTGCATTTAATGTGTATAGCCTCCATTATGCTTTAAGCTTGTGTTGCTAACATGAAGGCTCTACAGTTTCGAAATTTAAGTTAAACAGAGTTATTTGAATAGATAGATTAAAAAAAACCAAGAAAAACAGTTATTCTTGCTCTATATGACATCTAGAGCTTGTTTTTGGCTGCTTCCATGATAATACATTTTGCGTAGTTTAAAGTTATTACACCAAGACATCAATTTTTACCCTTACTATAAATACTTACTCTCACTGCAACCTCACCACAACATACATGGAATGCCATAAGTCGAGCATGCCATGACACAAGATGATGTGTGCAACCATAGATGTAATACAAGCAACAAGGCTCAACTTTTTAATTTCTCTCTGACAAGAAAAGAGCATTAACATTCAGGCCAGAGGAGATGATTTTCATTTTCTAGTCAACTTAGAAGGTGCTTAGATTAGATGAATTCAAATCATCTGATGTGTGGTGAGGGTCTGATATATGGCAATGGTATAAGGAGTATAATCAATTTTTTAAATCATCCCTCTACCAAGGAAAGAATATTAACAAACAGTTCAAAGGAGAAAGACTTTCTTTGTTAGGTCAAGTTAGGAGGTGCTAAGATCAATGAAATCAAACCATATTTACAGCTAACCCAATCAATCCTTTTCTCTAAGCACACTTACCAGTCATGACATACTCAGGTGCTGCATAGCCATATGTACCCAACACGCGAGTTGAAACATGAGTCTGATCACCGATGGGTCCCTCCTTTGCAAGGCCAAAGTCTGAAAGCTTTGCATTATAATCCTGTAGGTACCATATTTTGAAAGCTAAATATATACACATAAATATATATCCAAACTTGAAAAGAGAAAAAGTAAAAACCAAAGTAGTTTACAATATTATACTCGTGAAAAAACAGAAGTGCAACTTCAATTAGACTAACTATTTTTATCATTTACTTTTCCATTATGGCTATTTATCTTTTCTGATGCAAGACAAGCTTCTCCCTTTTGTCAGGGCATAAGTTTGATAAAAAATAACAACAATAACCATTTATCAATTAGCGATGCCAAACATCAGAAAATCTTCACTGCTCTTGAAACCATAGTCTACGCTGGGGATTTGAATTAAAAGAGGAATATCCTAATTCTTTTTGAGCAAGTGAAGCATCAAACTAATCATTTATAATTCTACCTATAGTTGGAAATTAAGGATTAGTTAACAACGAGATCAGTATTCAATAGAGAGAAGCGAAACAGAAAGCAATAACAAATTAACTAGAGAGAAAGAAAGGATTAATGAGTGAAATTTTTTTTTTTTTTTAAACAGCTCAACTTAAATGTAACAGGCTGACTATCCAAAAGGAATTTTTTTTTTCAGCATTTAGAATGCAAAGAAAGAAAATAATATCTTGATTGTTAATTAAGGGGTGGATAACACATGAAAAAGACGCTCCTTGCTTCAAAATTATTGAAAACAATCTACCCCATATTTTTATCAAAACTCGCATTACTTTGATAATCCAATGCAGAAAACAAAACTGAAATTATAAACCTCAGCGTAACCTACCGCATCCAATAAGATATTTGATGTTTTGAAGTCCCGATAGATAATGGGTCTCTCAACTCCATGAAGAAAAGCAAGCCCTTTTGCAGCACCCAAAGCAATCTTCATTCTAGTGGACCATGTCATGAAGGATACTCCTGTTAAGAACATGAAGACAAGATTAAATGAACTAAATCAAGGCATTCAATTATCAAAACAGTGTAATGAAATTATGAAATTATAAAGGTCTGAGACAAAGTAAACAAATGTCAAGGCTTATAATAAAACAAAATTTTAAAATATGATAGTATAATAGTAGAAAATCTTCTAAATTATTTTTTGTAGGAAATAATGTAGATTATCGTTTCATTTACAACATATATTGAATGTGTTAAATTTCTTACTTAAACTTCCAAATGTAACAAGAAGAAAATTAGAAATACTCATTTACGTGTTAAACCTAAATTTATCTTATAATGTAGAACAATTCAAATGTTCATGCAAATCATCATGCATGCATCACAAGCGATAGAAAAAGAGTACTTAAATATTCATAACCCCAAAACCCCATCCTTTCAAACCCTTGTTTACAATAATTCCTAAATAAATAATTGATTTTGAAGATTATTTGTTAGCACTTAAAAGTTCTCTACACTCCTACTGGTAACCATGCATAATCGACCTATTAAAAGAGAAATTTTTACTGTTATGGTAGGCAAAAAGTTTCAAGAATCTAAAGTGTTACATACGTCGAAAAAGGTGCTTTTCGAGGCTACCACAAGCCATGTACTCATATACCAGCAGCCTGTGTTCACCCTCACAGCAGTAGCCAATAAGTTTAACAAGATTCGGATGGCTAAACTGTCCAAGGTAGTTGACTTCTGCCTGTAAAAGTTCAAACAATGGTTAGTCCCGATAATGGAAGATGTAGAGAGAACTCGTTTCTGTTTCAGAATAGAGCTCTTTACTACATTATTTTATGTAGTTGTTTTCTTTGTCGGAGTTAGAACCAGAACTACAAAAAAAGTAAGAATATAACCCTCCTAATGCTTTAATATATTGACGTTTCATATAGCTGATTATAATGGATTGACAAGGGTTACTGGTTTATATGATTTAGCTGATTATACATTGACGTTTCTAGATGCAGGATTCATGTTTGCCTGCCATAATAAGGCAGCCATGAAATACAGATTCATATATCTGGTATGCAGCATTGAATCTCCGATAAGCATTTCTTGCAGTCTCTACTTTGATGTTAACAAGATTATTTGACATTCTGAGAAAAGTATAGCTAGAATTTGAATAGAACAAAAATCATGACTAGCCTACAATCTTTGCTTGATCTAAAAGGACCAAAATCCAAGACCTTTAATAAATTAATGTGTCAATCTTCTTGCAACTTTCAAAATCTCATTATCAAGAAACTCTAAGAAGTCTTTATTCGTAAGCAACCAATAAGAAATACTATCAAGAACACTTTGTTGTTGTCCATAGTTCTAACGTAAACTTGATAACCTTGTACCAACTAAATCTAATTATAAATGCCAAAAACTACAGATAATAACAGACGAAATCATCACAATATTTTTAGTACAGAAAAGTGAATTATAGATTAGAAAACATACCAGCCACTCCCTGTCTCCCTGGATGCCCTCGGGATTGAGCACCTTTACAGCAACTTGAGTAGACTGGAAACCAGCTCTTATGCTATCCTCTATCATCCCTTTATATACAGTTCCAAACCCACCCTGCCCAAGAATTTGATCTGTCCGAAAATTCTTTGTGGCCAGCTTTAACTCATTATATGTGAATATGCTGACATTTCCATGACTAGATTTCTGCCGCAAATCTTCCACATCTTTGGTAGCTGTAAGCAGAATGATAGCACTATTCTCCTCTGATGTAGCATTCTTCAGCTTGTCCTGAGATGGATGTGCCACTGGTTTTCCTCCTTCATCAGATCAAAAGGCACTCGTTAGAAATTACAAAATATTGTATAAATAAATTTGAAATCTAATACAGCCAAAAAACATATTCAATTAGGATTTTCACATTATTTCTGTTTATTCCATGTGTTGAATTCATATATGGTTATAAAAGTCAAAATCAATCCCTTTTCAAAAGAAAAAACTTGACATATGCAGATTGATATTTATTATATTCCACCCAGTTTACTTTGAGTCTCATAAATACCCCATTCATATCCGGTCTTTCTCAACATTCAAATTTGTTAGGTACAACGCCAATCTAGAGTGTGTAAATTTCATTTGATTGACATTTTTTAAATAAATTCTTGGGCTACTTAAATCTCCTATACTTCACATGAAAAATATTTTAGAGATAAATCTAAACACAGAATTTGCAAAGATATATCTTGAGCTCTCTCTCTCTCTCCCCCCTCTTGCTCTCTGAACTAATGATTTCAAGTTAATGAAAAAGAAAAATAAATACTTAATTTCTGCATTTATTCCAAAGCTTCATTTTGTTTCATAATTGAAGTCATTAAAAGTTGCTAACCACTTTCCCAAATAGAAACAATCATATAAGTTCAGTACAAATCTAAAATACCTCTCACCTCGCCCTAATAAATTCAGAAAGAAAACCTATCGCTCAGGCTACTTCAAACTTTGATACTTTCTATATAAAACGATTTTATCGGCATGGATTTTTTTGCCTGAAATTCGATATAATAACCCTTTGGCCATACCGATGTGTACTCTCTCACGGCAAAAATGGTGCGCGAGCAACATCTCAACGCATTGAAACACAGCATTTCTCCCAATCTAAGCAAAAAATAAAAACAATAAAAAAAACTTTTTATGGGAAACTTTAGTATACTTACCAGATTTTATCTTGAGGGGATGGCTAGGATCAGATGTCATGCAGTTCCCCATGGACTCCAAGATCTGCCGCCTAGAAATGGCTGGAAATGCAATCTCGTCCGTCCATCTGTGATCTAACGGACTTCAAAAGTCATACATTAGGATCAAAACGCCGGCGATTTAAGCTAAGCCAGTCCAAGATCTCCGACTACTGCTAGGGCTAAATTAGCTTAAAGAAATCATTCCTTCCTCTAGAATACGCCAGCAGAGTCGATTCAAGCTCTCTCTCTCCCTCTCTCAGTTTTATGCATTAAGCTACGAGGAAAGCCGCTGGGTTGATTTAAACTACGAGATAGCCACTTCAGGAGAGGATAGCGACAAACCTGACAAGGGGCTGTTTAGTAAATAAAGGTATTTAGCCGGATACTTTAGTCAGTGTGAACAAGAGTGTCGGAGTTCTACGCGGTTCGACGCCGGCAGAGGGCGGCCGGAGTAAATGGGAGATGAATTTGGAAGTACCGATTTAGGGTTTTTTAAGTTTTTCATGTTTGTGGGTTTTACTGAACCAGCGTTAGAATTGGCGGGTAAGAAACCGTGGGATAGCTACTAGTCTTACGAGTTAAAAAAATATGTGCTATAAAAGTAAAGCAAAAAAATTCAATTATGTCAAGCAAGTTGGCTATTGAAGGGTAAATTTAATATCAATATGAATTGATTTTATGATTTTAGTGACAACTTTAAATTTGCATTTTATACCACTATTAATAGATTATGACCCTATTACAATAATGTGAAATCATTAAACCAATGATGTAGATTTTGTTGATGACGATCATCACCGATTAGATCTTGATATTCGCGATGCCAATTCACTGAAAAAAAGGTACATTGTTTGTTTTTTCGCTAGCAACATTTAACGCTCACTCCCAAATTGTCCATAGCATCCATTTCCATGTGTCATTTTACTGCTAACTCATAAGTTTGCCATTCATATCATTTAACATCTTTTTACGCAACTTTGACAATCCACTTTATTAGTGAGTTGCAATATCCATACTATTTTATTTAGATTTAAGATTTGCTTCGTGATCAATCATGCCACTTATACCACTTCAGGCAGCTTTTAAATAAGAATTTGTGTATTCCATCATAATATTTAATCTACTACTTAATTAACAAGTCATCATGCTAGAGATGTTGCCTATGAACATGTAAGTGTATAAAAAATCTAGAAGATATTGACTTTCTAAAATATGAGTAGAAATTTTTGGGCATATATTTCCAAAATTATACTTATCATTCACAAGAAGAGATTATAGGGAGTGATCATAGTTAAGAATAATCTTGCCAAAATTATCCATTATTAAAGGCTTCTAAAAACCTATAGGTATTTCTAAAAGAATCTTTTTTGATCTCTTAAAGGGCATAATGGCCAAAGTCAGAATCCATCAATTTATTATGTATATATATCTCTCAAAATTAGAGTGATCATAATTTTAACCTCATGAGCTCACAATACTATTTGGATGATAACTTAACATACTTTAGATTGAAAAGATAATGATTTGCTAACATATTAAGTCGTTTCTTCGTTAGCCTAAAAGAATTTTTTAAAGGCTAATTTTAAGCTCAAATGACCCCTTAATTTTTTCCTAAGGGTACTCAAATTTCACATAAAAATTCCAAAGTAAGAAAAACTAGCCAATGACTAATTGGATGATAAAATTATATGATTATATGATCATAAAATTATACGATTAATTCAAAATCTAGAGAATTTTTTCTAATAATATCGTACGAGCAAACATAGTATTTTACAAGTGTTGCATGCCAGAACATTCTCGATGGTAGAGAGATATAAGGTTTATGTCCTAGCGTTGTATGAAGATCTAGCACATACACATATAAGAGAGAGAGGTGCAAGAGCCATAAGAGTCACCAAATTTTTTACGTGAAAAACCCTGACAAATGAGAAAAACCATGGGGTCTAGTCTAGTTAAAATGATTCCACTAGTGTTTGTAGTCGATAACAAATGATGCCCTTCATTGGGGAAAGGTCTTGGCTCAATGTAGTAAATATACATCATATAGAGCATATTACATGGCGGGAGTTGGAAGAATTCAGTTATATGAGTGTTGTTCTCAAATAAATATTAGCATATTCATTTGGTCGGTATGATTATAGTTAGGCGACGGAGGTCAGAGGGACCATATTTGACGAGGGACAGAGGTCGAATGGACCATAGTTGGTGAGCTACAGAGGTAAGAGGGACTGTAGTGGTTGACAACAAAGGTCGGAGGATTCGTATTCAGTGGGCATTGGAGGTTAGAGGGACTATAGTCGACGGGCGATGGAGGTCGAAGAGATCGTAGTCGGCGGGCAACGGATGTCGGAGAGACCGTAGTTGGTAGCAATGGAGGTTGGAGGGGTAGTAGTCGGCGGTCACATTTGGAGAAGTTAGTGATTCAAATGGGAACACAGTTGCAAAGCCAAGTTGCTTCAATTAAGAACTTGAAAAACTAATTAAGATGGCTTGTAATTTCTTTTAGTAGTAGATCCTATGGTACCATGCCAAGTAACACTGAGGTTAATCCAAATGAGAAAGGGAAGATCATAGCTTGGTAAATTTGAGGAGTAGTAGTGACACCACCGAACCAAAATTATATATCAAGGCAAGTTTGGCTGAAGACTATAAACTTAATGCTGCTTGGGAGGCAACCCAAATCTATTGATTTTAAACCTTAGTTTTATTATTTGGCTTTTTATTTGTTTGTGTATTTATGTTGTTTCTACTTCAAAATTATCAAAAATATTATATATGTTTTAATTGTGAATTACAAATTATAGTTATGACTAAAATAATTTCAAGTTAAATTTTCAAGAATTTACATATAAGATACGAAGTTAATTAAGCACCGCAGTGTTGGGTCTTAGAGCACCACAACATTTGATTGCCAATTGCTTAGCATCTAAATCAGGCACCACAGCACTGAAGTATAAGGAAATTGGCATCATGTAAGGTTACAATGCTATTTACTTAAGCACTGTTGTGCTACTTCCACTCATGTATTCTCATAGCATAGTGGTGCCAAATCTATATTTACTACAGCGCTGCTGCGTTGTATTCAACACTATTGTACGGTGCAGCTATTTTCATTATGAATCTTTATTGAGTGCCACAGTAATGCCTACAGCACCGCAACATTAAGTCAAAACCATTATTAATAGTTACAACACTACAACAATGGTATTTTTGAGTGTTATAGCATTCGCACGTATCAAACACCACTGTAGCTCCTTGGTCAAAAAGCTGTTAGTCCATTTTTTAATTCTTACGCTGCAGCATCATGTGTCCTTCACGCACTATGCCATTATCAGTCAACATGCTTTCTTGTTTATTATTTTCCCAATAAAAAATAAAATAAAAAAATTATTTTCCCAATGCTGTGGCATTACTCTTCCTAGCATCGCAACGCTCATTGCATTTTTATATAAGGGTTAGTTTCGTTCATTTTCACTGAGCTCTGAGTTTATTTTTTTTTGTTATTTTGTGATCCCTACATTTTTCCTTCAATCCATTTAATTTCTTATGATTCCTAAGATTATGAGTAGTAAGAATAGAGCGACATTCTCTTTTGACAAGAGAAGATTTATTTCAGCTAAAGCCAAAGAGAGACACACTCAATTATTTGTAAGCAAGCAATTAATCTGTGAGAGAGGTTTTCTAAACCCTAGTGGGGCGGCAATGCAGATTATTATGAATTAGGGTTCGAAAAAGCTGTGTGAGGAGCCAAGTGCATGTGTAGTGAATATAGTGAGGGAATTTTTTGTTAATGCTAAAGAATCCCAAAACAACCAATGCTTTGTGAGAGGGAAATGTGTACCATTTGATTTCTAGAGTATTAATCATGTTTATAGCATAAGGGATTTAGAGTTTAATGAGTATACCCCATTTAATTTAGCACCCTTTGACCCTTAAGAGTTATTGAGCGTTTTGTGTGAGCGAAGGAGTGGAGCTATCTAGAAAGAAAGGGATAGGAAGGCAATTAATTTTTCTACATCTTGTTTAACCTAATTGTCTAAGGATTAGCATTATTTTATTTTTGCCTACTTTTTGCTAAGCAAAATATTAGTGAGGCGTTTAAGGATAGAGCCTTGTGGAATTATGTTATTCAGGTTGGTCAATCCATTGATGTGAAAAAAACTTATTTATTCTTCCTTATTCTACATTGTTAGGGGTACTACGTCTGTTAGTTTTGGTTACCCATCTCTTATCTATTCCCTTTGTGTTACTGATGGTGTGAGAGGTGATTATGGTGAGGAGAAACTATTTCCCATTTATGCTCTCACAAAGCACAAAAAAAAAAAAAAAGGAAAGGAGTGAGGAGGAAGGATTAAGTGAGCCCCAGATAGCTAGTCAACCCAGAAATAATAAGTCAAGTACTAGGACCTTAAGATCTTTAAGTGAGTAGGTGGCTGATTTGAGAGAGTAGATGGAGAGAGTTACTAATTTTGGTGATGCGAGCAGGGGATGGTAGGCCCATTATTTAGATATATAGAAAAAAACATTACCACTACACTTCTGAGTTCGAAGCATTAATGAGAATATTTAGGAGGAGCCCAATTGTTGAAAATCCAGATCAGCTCAATTTTCTAAATGTTCCTATTTATAATTCTTTTATTTGGCACCCTTCTACTGCTGGTGATGATGATGATGATGATGATGATGAGGAGGAGGAGGAGGAGGAGGGTAGAGACTTTGAGTAATGTCATTTTTCTTTGGTTGTTCTTGAGAGAGAGAGAGAGAGAGAGAGAGAGAGAGAGAGAGAGAGAGAGAGAGATAGAGAGAGAGAGAGAGATTTATGGTTGCTTGTTATTGTGGTTGGTTGTTCTTTTTATTTTCTTTATTTTTTATTTTGCTTACTTGGGGAGGTCCCCATAGATTACCTGTGATTGTTATAATTGATGTTAATTATAGTTCTTATGATTTGGTTGCGCCTGTCTGCTCATGTTATGGTAGTAATGGATGTAGTGATTTCATTTTAATGCCTTTTGTACTTGCTATCATTCTAAATAAAAAGACATGTTTAGTTTCTTAGTAATATCTAGTTATGTCATTTTTGTTAATTATGTATGCTATTTTATTTTTGTATTTGATATTTTTGTTGTGTAGTTAAAAACACTTGCACTTTGAGTAAAATTCCTTAAATTGCTTAACTGTTGAGATTGTCCTCTCCATAGTACTTGCACTATGATATCTAAATTATCCAAGTTAAAAAATTATAATTAAAAATCATTTAAAATTAAAAATAATACAAATCATAGGTGCTAAATTGAATGAATAAATAATAATAATTCTTAATTTGAAAATTATAACAATAAACTAAATAAAGCATCTAAGTAAATATCTCATCTTGAACTTCAAATACTAAACACTTAAGCCCTGATTAATGATTTCAAGATAAAATAATTAAGTTTATAAAAAGAAAGTGTATAGATTAAATTATGAAAATCATTACAAACTCCACTATGGAATTAGTTAGCTTATAACAATCCTTACATTAATTCAATTTAGGGTTTCATGAAGGAAGAAGACAATCAGATATTTAAAATCATTACTATAGTACTAAAATATGTTTGAAAAAAGAAACTCCAAATCAAAGAAAGAAAAGAAAAGAAAAATGAGTATTTCATCAAAAATTAGTATCTGATGTAGCCACATTCCTAAGAGAACTCTAATACTTAAATTAAATAAGGGAGGCTAAGCAAACTAATATATATGAAGGGCTTGAAATGAAATTTTAATTTAACTAAAGGCATAAATAATTTATAAATGAAATATTGTTCAACTCTAAAATTACTAATGCACTTGCACTTGTAGTAGATGAGTTCAATTTGAATAACAAGCATGATTTATTAGGATAATTAATTATGATTATTTAAATTAAAATGGCAATACCTTGATCATTCTAATTCACATCTGACTGGCAATGTATTATCTTATATTTTAGTTAATTTTAAATTGCTAAATTTTTATTTGGGCTAATGAAGCTGATCAATAAGTAATTACACCATTGCTTAAGGACAAGCAAGAGCTTAAGCTAGAGAAAATTTATTCAGTGAAAATTATGTAGTATTTTATTGTCTTAAAGTTTAGTGAAAATGTTATTTTTAGTTGTTGTATAGGAATGCCTCAGGAAAAGGAGAAAAATTCGTAAGTGTTGAACTAGCACTACAATATCTACAACACCCTGACACTAGACAAGGACATAATAATAGTGGAGTCTTGAGAAAAATATCATTTAATTTAACACCCTAATAGAATAATTACTAATATAGACTTTTATGCTTTAATGAATTAATAGATATTTTCTCATTCTTAATTTAATCTATACAGTGGCCATGTGTAGAGTTAAAATGTAGTGTGATATATTACCTTGATAGAGGAAGATTAGAAAAATTAAGAGTTTTGAAATGGAACTCTTGCATACCTAGATATAGGATGTTTAGTGTTCTAGAGCTTATGGAGATATAATAAATGTAGGAGGGCCATAAACTTTCCTTCGCTTCCTTACAAGCATGATGGAGAATTAATGATGCATATTATGATGCCCAAGAATCTATTGTGACTTTGGCCGATCAAGTCATTAATAAGAGTACACGTTTTAGATATCTTGGATCTATTGTTCAGAGTGATGGTGATATAGATGGGGATATTATCAGCAGAATCCAAGTTGGATGGTTGAAGTGGAGGAATGCATCGGGCTTATTGTGTGATAGAAAAGTACCCCTCAAACTTAAGGGAAAATTCTATAAGATGGTGGTGAGACCTGCAATGCTTTATGGTGCTGAATGTTGGCCATTAAAAGAGAAGCATAATTCTAAGTTAAGTGTTGCAGAGATGAGGATGCTCAGGTGGATGAGTGGCTTTACCCTTAGAGATAGGATACGAAATGAGCATATTCGTGAAAAGGTTGGAGTAGCTCCAGCGGAAGATAAGATTAGAGAGAGTCGCCTTAGATGGTTTGGTCACGTAAAACGGCGGCCTCCCGATGACCCGGTTAGGAAAGTAGAGGTCTTAGATTTGACTTATGTTAAGAAAGGTAGAGGTAGACCTAAAAAGACTTGGTTAGAAAATATTAGAAATGATCTTTCTTTATTAGATTTAAACGAGAATTTGACTTTTAATAGGACACAATGGAGAAAAAGGATTCATGTAGCCAACCCCACGTAGTGGGATAAAGGCTTGATGTTGTTGTTGTTGTATTATGATGCCCAAGAATCTAATTTAGAAGAATTATTCTTTTATCTTTTAATATATGATAACTAGAGCTATATAATTTCTATTATCAATATAAATACTAACAAAAATAAAACTTATATATATATATATATATATATATATATATATATATATATATATATATATATATTCATTTTCTCAAAAATTAGTACAGTACTCATGATCTATATAATCATATCATAACTACTCTATCCTGAGTACAAAATAATAAGAATTTGAACCTGAAGGATCCTAGTCAATCTCTTACTCTTGTTCCTTTGCCGTGACCTGAAATTATTTAACTTCATATAATGAGCTCAAGAGCCCAACAAGTAACCAAATCCTATAACTAAATTCAAAGCACGGTAAAGGTGCAATATGCATGTCAGTAGTCAAAGTATAGTAGTAACATTAATATGATCACAAACTAATATAGAAATAGTAACACCCATGTAACATTAGTAAAGTCTGTAACCAGTAAAGTGTTATAGTATGGAAGCCACTAAGCAGTATAATGGAGAAATCAATAAATCAGTATGGGTGATGAATTACTGAAGTAGTCATTGTATAAATATTATCACTCAGTAGAGAAATGGTATAAAGCAGTAAAATTAAAGCATCAGTAAAGATGGTTAAAATCATATCAATGTAGTAAAATTATATAGGAGTGTACACATATTATCTAGGTATTCAATATCAATATCAAATTAGTATATTACATCATAGTATGTCATATACTTAGTATTAGTAATCAGTACAATGAATTAATAATAGTAACAATAACAGTGAATCAATAGAAATATCAGCAACAATATCAATGTTCGTATCGGTATCAAAAAAATTAGTGATAGTAATAATAAAATAATATAGTAATAGTAAAAGTAAATCAATACAGTAATAATAACTTCGTATAATAATAAGAATAATTCTTCAATAACATATATTTCAACAGTCACACTAAATAAGTAAGAAGTCCTAGCTTATCTATATTTTTCCAATATTGTATCTGTATTAGTAATTAATATAATGAATCAATAGTAATAACAGTATATCATTAGTAGTATCAGTAACAGTTTAATAATAGTATTGATGTCCATATTGATATCAGTAAATCCAATGGCAATAATAATAAATCAATACTATAATAGTAATCCATATAGTGACAGTAAATTAATACAGAATTAATAAAGACTTATAGTAAAAATGAATCCATAACATGCTTTTTAGTAGTCACACTAAACAAGTAAAAAAGTTTTGGCTATCTTGGTATTTTTTAGTAATCAATAACCAATAGTTGATAATCATTGGTTTAGTAAATAGAGTTGTCACTCTTTGTCCATCAACACTGTAATAACTCTATACATCCTAATCATTATATAATTATATTTTAGAGGATAACACCCAACAGGCTCTCTATTAGCTGATTTGAAGAAATGAGAAAAAGTTTTTAATAAATAGTAATGGAATAAGATATTTATAATAAAATAATAGTAATATAATTATATAATTTAATCAATGTTTAATATAAAATTCATATAAATATTTTTGGTCTTCAAAAATTATAGAAAAATATCTATAAAATAGTACATCATATTAAAAAAACTTTGGTGAAATTAGTTTACAAAACGAACACTTGATGGTCGTAAAATTTCACTTTTACCGACCTGTGTCAATTTCTTAAGGTTTTGCGCCAATGCCCAAAAAATATGAAAAAAATTATTACAATTAAAAGCAGCATAATATCTATACTATGGTGAAAACAATTTATAATTTGGACTTATAATAACTCCAAAAAAAAATTATTTGACTAGGTCAAAATATAGGATATTATATATATACTTTGATTCACAACCAACATAAGAGATTCTACATGGGAGATAAAATAATGCATGTTTTCTAATGCAGTGAGTTTGCCCTTATTATTAAACAATTTTTTTTCTTGACTTGTTAACAGATCATGATAAAGGGACTACCTTACTAAAACTGCCCAGGACTTGACGTGAATAATCTTTTGAGGTTGTAGTGAAAGTACCCCCAACCAGGAATCATTTCCCACTAATAAAGCCAAATTGTTGCATGCTGGAACATTCATTTTGGTAGAGATATAGGGTTTAACATCCTAACTTTGCATGAAGATCCAATACACACACAGATAAGAGAGAGGGGTACAAGTGTCATAAGAGACACCAAGATTTGTACATGCAAAATCTGAAAAGGGGAAAAATCATGAAGCCTGACCTAGTTAAACTGATTCAACTAGTGATTGTAGTCAATTAGAAATGATGCGCTTCCTTGGGGGAAGGCCTTTGCTCAATGTAGCAAATAAACATCGTATAGAGTATATTATATGGTGGGAGTTAGAAGAATCTAGTGATGTGAGAGTTGTTCTCAAAAAAAAGTTGGCATGTTTATTTGGTGGATAGGATTGTAGTTGGACATTGGAGGTCGGGGGGACAATAGTCGATAGGCGATAGTTGTTATAGGGACTGTAGTCGGTGGGTGATTGTGGCCAAAGGTACTGTAGTCGGTGGGTGATAGTGGTTGAAGGTGTGAAACCCCTTAAGTAAAAGAAGCTAAACTCTTAAACATCGAGGCGTCTTTTGGTGTAATGGTTAAAATTTTATTAAGAAACTCCGCAGTTAAGCATGCTCAACCCGGAGCAATTATGGGATAGATAACCTACTAGGAAGTTACACCATCAGGAAAAATTATGAGGCTCTTAGGCCAAAGTAGATAATATCTCGATAGTTAAGAGTTTGAGTTATTATAGAATGGACCATGGTTGATGAGCGATGGTGAACCAATGGATCGTAGTAGGTGGATGATGGTGGTCTGAGGGATCATAGTCAATGGGTGATGGAGGTTGGAGGTATCGTAGTCGGTGGGCGATGGAGGTTAGAGGGACCATAGTTGGCTAGTGATGGAGGTTAGAGGGATCATAATCGGCAGGAGAAGGATGTTAAAGGGACCATAGTTAGTGGGCGATGCTGGTTACAGGGACTATAGTTAGTGGGTGATGGTGGACGGATGGACCGTAATCATTGGGCGATGAAGGTCAAAAGGACCTTAGTCAACGGGTGATAGAAGTTAGAGGAACTGTAGTCAAAGGATGATAGAGGTTGGAGGGAACGTAATCAACAGGAGACAGAGGTTAAAGAGACCACAGGTGTTGGGTGACGGTAGTTAGAGCAATCATAGTTGATGGGCGATAGTGGTCAGAGGGACCATAGTTGGTGGGCGATGGAGGTCGTAGGGACCATAGTCAGAGGGAGGCTGATGGCAGCATGGGTAGACACATAGCACTAATGTAAATAGCTGAACACATGTGTGAAATAGAATATGCTTTAGGTCAATTCATGCTTAGGTTTTTTTTAATATAGATTGCCACTTATATACATAAGTACATGTGTCCAACAAGTAATAAAGTGATTGAGAGAGTGTTGATCTCATGAGGAAGTGTTATGTTATTTTATAATTAAATTCGTAATGTCTACTACAAATGTAAGGCTTATCCTACTGAACAAAAATCAAGGGTTTGGATGATGCCACTAACAGAGAAAAAACTAAGAAGATAAACGAGATATCTGATATTTAAAATATTTTAGACTAATGTATGTAAAAAAATAAATTTTAAATCTAATGTGACTCTTATATATTGATGTAGATCAGAGCATATACATTTTTATATCTCTATCGAGCTTGTAGGAGTGAAAAGGGATGTTTATGTCCTTCCTACAATTCTAATGTCTCCATAGAACCTAGAAGGTTTAAAATCATATGTTTAGGCATGCCAACATTTCATTCCAATACTCTTATTTGTTTCAATATTTCTCCGTTGAGGCAATATATGACACTAGATATTAAATATATATATCCATATGCACTAAATTAAGAATGGGAGATATTAAAAATATCCATAATTTCATTTTGAGGCACAAGAATCTATATTGGTACTTTCAATATGTTCACAATATTAACCCAAAACTTAGATATTAGCTAGACATGATAAAGATAGGAAGCAAATATATCTTTATTTCTTGCATAAAATAGAAGATATAGGAGAATTATTAAAGAAAAATGTCACTCAAGTAGTACAAATAAACTGTCCACACTTTTTTCTTCTCTAAATATATGATTACTTATAATAAGATAGGCTACAATATTCTAAGAGAGGTATAATGCTCTTCCCTAGCCTCCCTTAGACTTAACTCTAAGGGGGCACTTCAGAAAAGTAAAACTCCACACTATTTTTGGAAGAGCCCCGCACTAAAATAAATTGAAATTTTTTTTATGAAGTATAGAAATGGACTCGATCTCTACAATGCTTGGCATGGTAGCATCGCAATGTTATAAGAGGAACTAGCACCTCAACACTATTGGGCTTGTTTCATTGCAGCACTGCGTAGAATCAACACATTTATTTGCCGAATCGGTGTGTCGCTCGATTGATTCAAGATGGCTGCATCTTTTGTCAACTGCTCCATTACGGTGATACAAAAATTGAGCGTTGTAAAGCTTGAATGCGCAATCTAGTGCTGCGGTGATCTACTGCTCAATTTCCTGAGACTCAGGTGCTACGATACATACCTTGAATCCACCCAGGAATTGAATTATTTGGAATTTTTCTCGAGGCTTCGATGCTGTGATTCACTAATCTGGCACTAAGGCGTTGTGGGCATTACAGTGCTAGTAGTTGGAGCGCTGCGGTGTTTCTTCAACACTTGTGATTTTTTCTCATTTTTCCTGAACATTTCATGTACAATATTACCTTAAATACCACCTTTTTTTAATAACTTTAAAGATAATAAAATAGTTTAAAATTTATAATTAATAAATTTCCCCCAACTTAAGCTCTTGCTTGTCCTAAACTAATGGTGTAATCACCTATTGATTAGTTCATTAGCCCAAATAAAAATTGGTAATTTAAATTAGGATGCTTTTTTGGAATTGAGCTTCAACAAATACTAATTTTTGAATGTCCTCATTTTTTTTCTTTTTCAAATTTCTCTTTTGATTTTTCATGTTTTTCACTTTTGCATACTAGGAGTACATATTAATAATTTTGAATATCAATTTTGCCTTTATCGCTCCAACAACCCTAAATAAATTAATATAAGGATTTAATAAGAATTCTAATTCCACAGTTAAGTTTACAATGATCTTCATAAATTTAATCTACACAGTTCCTTTCTCTAAAGTCTATTACTCATACTTCAATTCAGTCGTCAATATTTAAGTGTATAGCTTCTAAGTTCAAGATAAGTCAATGACTTAAATGATCTTCCTTAGTTAATTATTAAAGATTTTAAATTATGAATTGCCATGCTTTGTTTATTTAAATTATCATTTAAGATTTTATTATTATTCTTAATTTAAGATAATTTTTAATTACTATTTTTATCTTGGCTAAATAAATAATCACAGTGCAAGTGTTATATAGGGAACAATTTTAAACAGTTAAGCATAAACAAGAATTTAATCAAATATAAATTATGCACAAAATAAAAATAATATAATACACAAAAAACTAGATAACTGAAAAGAAATTCAAACATAAAATATAATTGGGTTGCCTCCCATCAGTACTAACTTTACAGTTTTCAATCAGACTATGCCAGTTATTCTTTTTTAGGATGAATCAAATTAGTGATATTTCTCAGATGATCTATGTCCTCTCCAAAATAAGGCTTCAACTTATAGCTATTAACTTTAAAAAATGTGCAAGCTTTTCTTATCTTGAATTTCAATAGCACCGTAGGAAAATATTTTCATAATAGTGAATGATCTTGACCACCTAAATTTTAGTTTTCTTGGAAATAATTTTAATATAGAATTAAAAAGTAAAACATCCTATCAAGAGGTAAATTCTTTCTTAAGAAGCTTACGATCATGACATTTTTTAATTTTATCCTTATAAATCTTAGCATTTTCATTAGCCACATTTCTAAATTCTTCTAATTCATTCAATTATATTAATATTTTTTTTCCTCCCTTAAGATTGAAATTTAATTCTTTCATTGCCGAAAATGCCTTGTGCTCTAATTCTACAGGAATGTGGCAAACTTTTCCAAAGAGTAACATATAGAGAGACATTCTAATAGGGGTTTTAAAAGAAGTTCTGTAGGCATATAATACATCATCTAGTTCAATAGCCTAGTCTTTCTTATTAGAATTTATAGTTTTCTTCAAAATTCTTTTCATCTCCCTATTTCTAATTTTAGCTTGGCCACTAGTTTGGGGATGATAAGTTATTGTAATTCTATGATGAATACCATATTTAACTAGTGCTACTTCAATTCTCGTATGACAAAAATGGCTTCCTCTATCACTAATTAAAACTCTTGGTATTTCAAATATAGAAAAAATATATATTTTCTTAAATTTAGGCATAACATGAGCATTAGTTCTAGGGATTACCATGCCTTCAATCCATTTTGATACATAGTTAACAATAATAAGAATATATTGGAATCCATAAGACTACAAAAATGATCCCATAAAATCTAATCCCTAAACATTAAATAACGCAACTTCTAACACATAACTCAAAGGCATTTCATTTCTTTTAAAAATATTGTCTACTCTTTGACATTGATCACACTTACTAACATAATCATGAACATCTTTAAATAATGTAGGCCAATAATATCCTGATTGGAGAATTTTATAAGCAGTTCTAAATCCTCCAAAATGCCCTCCATAATGAGAGTCGTGATATTCCCTAATTATAGGTTTCACTTCTTCATCGGGGACACATCTCCTAATGATTTAGTCATTACAAGATTTAAATAAATATGGCTCATCCCAAAAATAATATTTGCCATCATACAATTTCTTTTCTGAGTAGAGGATAAATCAAATGGAAGCACACTACTAATAATAAAATTGACAATATCAGCATAACATGGTAATCTACTCAGATGTAAAGCAAATAGTTGCTTATAAAAAACTCATTAATTTCAAGTTCATTGGATGCATGTTCTTCTATTATAAGTCTTGAAAAGTGATTAATAATTTGATTTTTAGTTCCTTTTTATCTATAATTTTCACATCAAATTCTTGTAACAAAAGAATCCACCTCACCAATCTAGGTTTGGTGTCCTTTTTGTCATAAGGTATTTGATTATAAAATGATAAGTGCATATAAGTATTTCTGTGCCAATTAAATAAGTCCAAATTTTATCAAAAGCAAAGGTAGTGGCTAGTAGTTCTTTTTCAGTGGCGGTGTAGTGACATTTTGCTACATTCAAAGTTCTACTAGCATAAAAAATGATATGAAATTTTTTATCTTGCTTTGGCTAAGAACACCACCTACAGTAAAATTACTTGCATAACATACGACTATAAAAGGTAGGGACCAATCAAGATCAATAATAATAGGTGCAATAATCAAATTTTATTTCAAAATTTTAAAAGCTTTAAGACATGCAGTATAAAAAATAATAGGAATATTCTTTTCCAAAAAAATGACATAATGGTTTTGAGATTTTGAAAAGTCCTTTAGAAACCTCCTATAAAATTCTGCATGTCTACGGAAGCTCCTAATTCCTTTAACTGAAGCAAGGAGTGGCAATTTTTCTATTACCTAAACCTTTACTTTGTCCACCTCTAGTCTATCTTTAGAGATTTTATGACCCAAAATAATGCCCTCGATCATTACAAATTGATATTTTTTTCAATTTAGTGCTAAATTTATTTTCATACATCTTTTAAGTGTAGTGGTTAAATGATCAAGACAGGAATCAAAAGTAGTACCAAAACAAAAAAAATCATCCATAAAAATTTCAATGTTTTGCTTAATTAAATATAAAAAGATAGACATCATATATTTCTAAAATATTATAGGGGCATTACAAAGACCAAAAGGCATTCTTCTAAAGACAAATGTGTTGAGATTGTTGCATATTAGTTTTCAAAGCTTTATCTTTATAACCATGTGAGTTTTGATGATAACAAAATCTTATTATTTAATTATTATTTCTCCTAACATATATTGAAAAGTTTTCTTTTGTGTGTACTAACATATTTTTCAGGAAAATCATACCCCAGACTGCTAAAGACATCAAGACATATTAGATTAAGGGTTATTGTAAGTGAAGTCTATAATTTTTATTTTTTCTTGAGTCTGAGATAGTGTGATTGTAAGTTGGATAATTGTGCACACACACAATGGGGAAGAGAGATAAAAATTAATTTTTAAAACCAATCATACAGTATGATGTCGTATGGTACTGGACAATTTATCCTCTGTGTCTCTATGAAACGAAGTTTATTGGTGCCTGCCTGAAAAAATTTTTCTAAGTAAATTTCGTACTGTACAAAATGGGTCATCTCGGACGCCAATCAGAGTACGAAATCAGCTTCGTTCAGACCGTCCCATATGATCCAGTTAGTTTTTTTTTGAACTGATCACACGGTATGATGTGGGTTTGTCCTGGATGCCAATCAGAGTATGAAATCAAGCCCGTCCAGATTTTCCCATACGAACACACCAAAATTTGAACTGATCGCCCCGTACGAATGGTTTGTGCAGACGTCGATTAGAGTATGAAAAGTTCATACACGATCGTACAGACGAGGGGAAGTTTTTCTTGAAATTTTTGAAATGATCGTATTGTAAAAAGTGAGTTCGTACAGACGCCGATCAGAGTACGAAATCGAGAGTACGAACTCGAGTCATCCACGTTTGTACAGATGAATGTCTCATATTTTTTTTACTGATCGTACTGTATGATCAGTGTTCGTACAGACGATGATCAGAGTATAAAATGAGGTTCGTACAGCATCGTATGATACTTTTTGAACTATTTGTACGTACGAAGGTTGATCGTACTGTACGATCTAAGTCGTCAAACTTAAAATTTTTGGTTTTTGGATGATTTTTCTTGTCCTTTGTATATAAGGGTCCTAAAAACCGACTGTCCAAGAGTCCTTGCACGAATTTCTCTTAAGTGCTCTTGATGAGTGTGTTTGGGAGAGTGTTGGTGAGATTTTTTAATAGGAATTTATGAGGGATTCACAAAGTTGTCCAAAGGTGAGGATCTCATTATTTCTCTTCTTGATCTCTTGAAGTCTCTTGGGAGAAGTTTATTTTGAAGAAAGGACCGATTCTCTGCCGTCACCGGGGAAGGTGAAAAAGGACGAGCGGTTCTTTGCCGACACCAGGAGGGTATGAAAGGATGAGCGGTTCTCTGCCAACACCAGGAGAGTATGAAAGGATGAGTGGTTCTCTGCCATCACCAGAGAGTGTGACATAGGACGATGGTTCTCTGTCGTACTGGGGTTTTGGTGGAAGAGAGTTTGTAAGGGCTTCTCCGCCTTGCTGTGGGGGCTAAAGGAGAGACACTATTGGCTAGTGCAATACCTGAAGAAGGAGTCTTCAGGGAGTGGACGTAGGTCTTGTTGGATCGAACCACTATAAAATATGGTGTTCTCTGTTCTTGTGTTTATTTTTCGCATTTTAATTTCTGCATTGCACTTTATTTTTCTATGGTTGAAAAATAGAATTTTTATAATTGATCGTACGGTATGAATCAAATTGTACTGTACGATATATATATAATTTTTATTTAAAAGGGTTTCAGAATCAATCAAGAGTTTTTTAAAATAACTAATTCACCCCTCTCTTGGTTAGCTTTGAGATATAAGTAATAGGTTTAACAACCTATTCGCACTTTTAAGTGGTATCAAAGCCTATTTCATAAATTACTGTTTAAATTACTTTTTAAAATTCGATCATGGCTAATTTTAGAAATCAAAACACACCTGAGGGTTATTCGATTACTAGACCTCCACTTTTTGATAATATCTCGTTTGACTTTTGGAAAACTCGCATGTCTATTTTTTTGCAATCACTTGACTATCGCATGTGGATTTTAGTACAGGAAGGTTACATTGCACCTACTAGACTTGTAGATGGAATTAGAATTCAAACAGCTTTTCCTGATTGGACTGTAGAGGAATGTGAATTTGCTCAATTAAATGCTAAGTGTTTGAATAATTTCTTTTGTGCACTGAAATCGGAAGACTATATACGTGTTTCTACTTGTAAATCTAGAAAAGAGATTTGGGATAGGCTTTGCATTACATATGAAGGAACCAATGAAGTGAAATAATCTAGATTGTACATTCTACTGCATGACTATAAACTTTTTTGCATGAAATTGAATGAGTCAATCTCTGACATGTATACTTATTTTATACAGATAGTAACTTCATTGCACGCTTTAGGTAGAAAACTAACCAATTCTGAAAAAGTAAATAAGATATTATATTATTTGCCTACTACTTATGATGCAAAGATTACTGCTATAATGGAGTTGAAAGATTTAAATGTTTATTCTATTGATAATCTGCTTGGATCACTGATTGCTTACGAGCAAGGAGTGACTCAACGATAGCTTGATGCAGGTGACAGACGAAAAGAAAAGAACATTGCACTAAAAGTGGATGACTCGAAGAGTGATCAGTCCCAGCTTGAGGATGAAGAGGATATTACCTTAATGATAAGGCAGTTCAGAAGTTTCCTAAGGAGGAAGCAGAGGAGACGCCAGCAGTGGAACAAGGGTAAATTCCATAAAAATGTTAAGGCTTCTAATGATGTAATTTGTTATGAGTTTAGGAAGCCAGGACACATAAAGACTGATTGCCTTAATCTCAAAGCCAATCATAGCAAGGAGAAAGCCGAGGAGAAACCCAATGATAGAAGGGGTAAGAAGAGACTTCATCAAACATTTTGGTCGGACTCAACTTCAGACTCATCAGAAATAACACCTGAAGAGGAAGTCAAAAATTTATGCTTGATGGCTGATAATCTTGATCATTCAGATCAAGAGGAGGTTTGTGACTTAAGTTATAATGAATTGTTTAAAGTTTCTGAGCACATGCATTCTGCATATAGGAGACTAAAGAAATTGCATGAAAAATTGAATTTGGATTATTTTGAATTGCGAAAAAAATTTGAAATCATTAGGAAAGACTATGCATTAATTGACAGCAACCACATGACTCTGTTGGATGAATATGATGATTTGAAAAAACATCATGAACTTTTAAAATCATCATACACTGATCTTGAAAATGATTTCAAAACTTTTATGGATGAATCAGATAGTTAGTAGAGAGCAAAACTTGAAGATTAAAAATTTGATTCTAGAGAGTGCTAACTCATATCTTGAAGTTAAGTTGAAAGCACTTATGGAAAATAGGATTCCACCTAAACTTGAAGATTTTCACAATTCTAACCACAAGTCCACTAGTTCAAAATCTAGGAGAAGATTTTACAGTGCATATAGATTGGTAAATCCTTTTCCTGGAGTAAAATATTTTTCTTGTGGTATGATTGGGCATATTTCCTACACTTGTACTATTCATCATAGAACACATTTAGTGTGGAGACTTAAGATGCATAAAATATAGTATATCACACATGTATCTATTTTAAAATTGCTAAGATGTGAACCTAAACTTGTTTGGGTTCCCAGGACTAACATTTGATTTTCTTATAGAAATACTCTCACACAAGACCTCGTGAGAGTATTTGGTACATGGATAGCGGCTATTCAAAGCATATGACTGGAGATGCGAATCAATTCATATCGCTAGAAGCCAGGAATGGAGGTAAGTTTACACTTGGAGATAATACCACCAAGAGAGTGGTAGGTATAGGTATGATTGGAAACTCAAAGAATTTTTTGATAGAAAATATTTTGTTAGTAGAAGGATTAAAACACAATCTGTTGAGCATAAGTCAACTGTGCGATAAAGGTTATCATATAAAATTTTTACTTATTGGCTGTATTATTAGTCAAAATAGAATTATTGTGTTGAATGGTGATAGAGTAAAAAATTTATACATGCTAGATTTGAATTCTTTAAATTCTTTTACTGCTTTTTGTTTGTAAATTGTATTTGATGAATCATGGTTATGGCATAGAAGACTTTGTCACGCTAGCATGAAAAACCTTAAGAAAATCACCAAAAAGGAGTTAGTTAGAGGTATACCCAAATTAGAATTTACAAAAGATCATTTATGTGATGCATGTCAATTAGAAAAATAAGTTAAATCCTCCTTTAATTCAATCAAGGAAGTTAGAACTAGCAAGCCCTTAGAAATTCTTCACATGGATCTCTTTGGACTCATTAGTACTTTAAGTCTAGGAGGAAAAAGGTTTTGGTATGTAATTGTGGATGATTACTCAAGATTCATATGGATTAGATTTTTAAATCATAAGAGTGAATCATTTGAGAAGTTTAGAGACTTTGCCACTTAGATTCAGAGAAAACTATGATATAAAATTGTTACAATCTAAAGTGATCATGTGGGAGAATTTGAAAATGAATTGTTTGATGATTTTTATAAATCCCATGGAATAGATCATAACTTCTCAGCTTCTAGGACACCTCAGCATAATGGAGTAGTTGAGAGAAAGAACAGGACATTGATTGAAGCTGCTCATGCCATGTTGGTAGAATATTCACTCCCAAGATATTTTTGGACAGAAGTAGTTAGTACCACATGCTATGTATTGAATAGGGTGAACATTAGATCAAAATTAAATAAGACACCCTATGAACTTCTTAAAGGTAGAAATTCCAACCTCTCACATCTACATGTTTTTAGATGTGAAGTGTTTATTCATAATAACAGAAAAACTCTTTTAGGAAAATTTGATCCTAAATCTGATGAAGGAATTTTTCTAGGATACTCAAGTGTTGAAAAATCCTATAGAGTTTTTAATAAAAGGATATTGGTAGTTGAGGAGACCACTTATGTTATTTTTTATGAATCTGATAATACTGAAGGGTCTAGGTTGGATGAAGATGAAGTTGAGGAAATAACCTAAGGACTTGAAAATATAAAAGTGGAAGAGAGGGTTGAAAATGAAGAAGAAAACCCATTGCCTAGAGAATAGAATTTTCCCAAGAGTCATCCTAAGGAGTAGATTTTAGGAGACCCAAGTGAAGGAGTTAAGACTATGCATGGATTGAGGAAAGAAGTGACTCACTCTATCTTTATTTTAATGATTGAACCCACTAGTGTAAATCAAGCACTTTCGAATAAGTTTTGGATTTTAGCTATGCATGATGAGTTGAATCAATTTGCTAGAAATGATATTTGGGAATTGGTAGAAAGACTGAAAGATCAAAGTGTTGTTGGAACAAAGTGGGTATTTAAAAATAAGATGAATGATTCTGAAGTGATTGTAAGGAATAAAGCAAGGTTAGTGGCTAAGGGGTATAATCAAATTGAGGGAATTAATTTTAAGGAGACTTTTTCCCTGGTAGCTAGACTTGAGGTAGTTAGAGTGCTTTTAGCTTATGCCTGTTTTAAAGGTTTTAAGTTATATCAAATGGATGTAAAGAGTGCCTTTCTAAATAGGATGATAAAAGATGATGTTTATGTTGAGCAACCTCCAGGTTTTGAAAATGCATAATTTCCTAATCATGTTTTCAAATTGAAAAAGACATTGTATGGACTTAAACAGGCACCTAGAGCTTAGTATGAAAGGCTAAGCACTTTCCTACTTGAATGATCATTTGAAAGAGGGAGTGTGGACACCACTCTCTTTATAAAAAGAGTAGGAGATGAAATACTCATTGTTCAAATTTATGTGAATGATATCTTGTTTGGATCTACCGATAGAAATCTTTGTGATGAATTCTCAAAAATAATGAGTAAGAAATTTGAGATGAGCTTAATTGGAGATTTGAGTTACTTTTTAGGGTTTAGCATTAAGCACGATGAGGATGGAACCTTTCTGAGCCAGTCAAAATATGTTAAGGATATCTTTAAGAAGTATTGAATGAATAAGGTGTAGACCTCATTTTTGTATGAGGTCATTAGGACCCAACCCAGGTTCCAAATAAATCTATGCCCTAGGATCCAGTCAAATCTTAGGATCAATCCAATCTCTAACCTATCCTAGATCTTAGAATTTCTAGATCCTAAGATTCCTCTAGATCCTAAACCTTAGGATTTCTAGATCCTAAGATACCTCTAGATCTCAAGATTTCTAGATCTTAGGATCATTCAAGACCCCAAACCCTACGACTTCTAGACTCTAGGATCTACCCTAGATCAATCTAAATTCAAATAAATCCTAACCCCAGATTTATTTAAACTCCAGATGAACCTAGACTTTAAATCAATATATTCAAGACTCAAATCAATCCAGAGCTTAAGTCAATTCAAACTCCTAACCAATCCTGACCTTTAAATAACCCAGATCCAGTTGCTCCAGCCTCTGACCTGACCTTAATCTTGTCTAATCATCTACAATCATCTAAATGATTATAAATGACTTAGGTAGTTCAAATCCAATCATTTAAATAAAAAATTTACCTTAAATCTAGATTTTTAAATCAAAATCCAAGGCTTAAGGACCCTGCCCTAAAAGCTTTTTTAGTGAATCTTTAAATACTTCAAAACCCAGCCAAATAACCTCTGATTCAGAGTCTATCAGTTGCATACTGATGGGATATATCTCTAGAGGCAACCTTCTAATTTGAGCTCATTCTGAGTTCTCTAGCCCCAAAAACTGGAATGATTTCCAAAGGCTATAAAACCTTCAAATATTTACAGCCTATGCCACTAGACCTATCACCCAATAGATTTTGACCTTGGAGCTTTCTCCAAAGCCTTCAACCACTTCCAGACCCTTGATTATGACTCATTGAACATTAAACTGTATTTTGTTGGACTCATTTTGACCTCTAGTAGACTAGAATCCAAAATGACCAAAATACCCCTATGGGGTGTAAATAGTCACTTTGGACCAAATAAACTCTAAATCAAATGCAACAACTTCCAACAAACTTCAAATGTCACTTTAAACCCACTGAGCTCAAGCATAGGTCTTGGGTTAACCTGGTTGACCCAGTCAACCTAAGTTGAGCCCTTAACTCTTTAAATATTTAAATGGGTCAACACAACCCATTTAATCAAATCAATGATTTCAAACCCTCAAATCCACCCTCTTGAATGTCTTGAACATTCCCAAGTTTACCATAGGTCAAGTTTCGGTCAAAGTTGACCAAGTCAACTAAAACTCAAGCTTGGTTAAAATCAACTCATTTGAATCAAGTCAAAGTTTATGAATTAATCAAGTCTTTTGGAACTTCAAACCCATTCCACTGCATGCTTTGAGTCATCCTAGACCCATCACAAGTCAAGTCACACCAAATTTGACTTGGTCAACTCATAAGCATTAGTTAAACCTTATTCTATACACATTCCTTTTCCCATATTCAAGACCTATGGCTCTAAACCTATTGAATCCTACTCAAATAACTTTAATGTAATCACCAAAGTCTACCTATCAAGCTTTGACCTTATTGACTGGTCAAAACCAGTCAACAAAATGGTTAAATGAGCTTTTGGTCAACCTTCATCCAAATCCTCACATCATGGCTTTGTATTCCTTCCAAACTCTAATATTAATTTCTAAGATCCGTCTGGACTCCAGCTCATCACCCTTGACCACTTTGACCAGTCAAATGGTCAATGAGAGCTCAAATGAGCTCTAAACGATAAACTTGACCATTTAAGCCTTCCTCAACCAGACCCAAGCCCATCTAGTCCATGGAACTAACTCCAGAAGCTTCCAGGGATTCGATCTGACCCAGCCTGACCTCCTGATGTGCTTCCAGCTCAGCCCTAACAGCTCGTGGTCCCCCATACACATGGAACAACCTCAATTCTTTTTACCTAAGTCGTGTGCCTCCCTCTGCTCCCTAACAGTTTAGACTAGCTGTCGAACATCCAAGCAATGGCTGTGAGTGATCTTAGCCGTCCCCTTTAACTCTAGCAGTTAGAATAGGGAAAGAGAGATAAAACAAAGGGGAAGGAGTATTTTTCAGAAGCCCGGTCCATTTCCAGCCACTCTGAGTGTTCATTTTGAATCCTCAGAGCTTTCCCTACACTTCCTGGATCATTTCCTAGAATTGGTGGCTACCGGCGGCGAGGAGAACGGAGAGCCGAAGCCAAGTCTATCATAGCTAAATGAACTCTCCATAGAAGTCACCTCTGAGGTCATTTTCTTCTGAAGAATTTAGCATGGACAATCCACAAATTCAAAGAAGTTAGAATCAATCAAATCCACTCATTATCTTGAGGTATAGCTCTAACCCTAGGCATTTACCTAGGTTCTTAAATAAACTTTTGAATATTGTATCAAACACTTGGAAAATACCTCCCCATTTCTCCTTCGATCATTTTATATCTCTATACAAAGTCTTAAATCACTTCACTTACTGTACTAAGAGAACAAAATAAAAAAAATGGATTTAGGGTTCACGGGTTGACGGAGGAAGAAGATGGGTTCGCAGCCGTTGGATCTATTCATTTTAGATTAACGAATGTGATCAAGCTGTATCCGTTGTTCGATTCGATCTCTCAAACCTGCAGATAACCAGATCTTCGTTTGGCTGAATCTCAACCTTTCGTCTAAATTGCGGGCCGATCCTAGACAGTCCGTTCCTTCTGAAGTTTTTGGGCTCATTTTGTTCATCTTTTCCTATAATTTATTTTAAAAAATAAATTAAGTTATTTTGATTAGTATTTTATTTAATATTTAAAAAAAAAAAACTATTTCTTTTTTTATTAAAAAAATATATATTATTTTGACTTGAAATTTGTCAAAGATGTTCAAAGATCTATTTTTGATATCCCTTAATTTTCCTAAGGACATTTGATGCAATATCATTTAGTTTATCAATTTCTAAGAATCTTGGTCATATTTTGACCTAGATTTTTGGGAATTCATAGCTAATTTAATTCAAATCCAATCAATGCATGATAGTACTCTATGGAACCATTGAAAGATTGCATTTCATTGGAAAATAACTTCAGGTCATAATCATGTATAACTTAAAGGAAATTTGACTTTAATCATATTATAATCTCTATAAATAATCTTTGAATTATCATGATTATACCTCTAAATTGTATGATATCTTATTTGAGGATGTATTCTACATCTTCTAATACCCTCAAGTCAATTTAATGTACTCATTGCTTCATAATGGATTTCTTAAGTTCATAGGTTATGATATAACCTATGATCTAAATGATTCATCATGATCCTTCCATAGAGCATTAGGACACTTTCCTTTGCTTTTCATGTTTGTTTAATGTGATTGTAACTAGTGTTCAAAGGGTTAGATTAACATTGATTTCAATCTCCCATAACCTAGTCACACTTAGGAACAAAAATTAGGAATGGGTCTTAGTAAATTTAGTCACATTTAGGATTCATTTCACACACCCCTTTTGGGATGAAACTCAAATATAGAAAATTAGTGGCATATACCTCTTTGATCCAATACACTCTGATTTGACATTAATTGACTTTATAACAACATTTAGCTTTAATTAACCATTCCTTAAGGGTTTAATTCCAATAAACCTTAACAAATTCAAATGAAATCTTAAAAAATCAAAATTACCCATAATCAACCTTAAAAAATCATATATGCAATCATCAAACAAAAATTTAAGATTAAACTTAAATCCTCATTAAGCCCTAATTAATTCTTAAACACCCTTAATCAAGCTCTAATTAAATAAATCATGATAATTCAAATAATTTAATTAAAATAAAAAATTAACTCTTATCAGTCATAAATTGAATATATAATCATTAAAGATAAAAAATTTAAGTTCAAATCCTTCAAATTTTAATTGATTCCTAAAATACCCTTAATTAAACTATAATTAAATAAATATCATAAAGTTCATTTAAAATCCAAATAAAATTAAATAATATCAAAAATATTAAATAAATTCAATTAAAATCAAATAAAAATCAAAAATATATAAAATTCAATTTTAAATACTTTTTTAATTAAAAATTCAATTAATAATCCATTAATTAAATAATCTCATTAATAAATAACTAATTATAATAAATAGGATATACTTCCTATTGAGTTGAAGTTTAAACCATTCAAGCATAGTGACATACACAACTTTAAGAAAAATCCTTTCTGATTTTTGAGATCATTAAGCCCCTTAATTAAATTATTTAAGCTTAAACCCTTAATTAAGCATTTAAACTTCCAGAAAATATAATAAATCAAATTTAAATCCAAAAATTATAAATAATATCTCTAACTAACCAGAATCCAAACCTTAACTTAAGAAAAATAAAAGCCCCTTGATTTGACATTAAATTTAAGCTTAGTCTAATTTTAAGTGAAATTGACTATTTAATTAAATTAATTAGTTAAAAATAATTAAAAATTTAAAAATTTCTCAAACACTTGATAATCATTTCTGAGATCATTTCTGATCTTTGGAGGTAATTTTAAGAAGTTTGGAAGTCATTTGGACTCAAATTATTAAAACACCCTTAATTAAATAATTTTAAAAATTCAATAGATACTCAAAATTTTAAAAGTTCATAACTAATTCAAGAAGACTCCAAATTGAGAAAACTCAAAGGCATTAAACTCATGTTAAGGTCTAATATTTATTAAAAGTATCAAATTTTTAGAAATAAAACAAATTTAAAAAAGTCGACTTTTAGTCAAATTTCAAGTCAAAATCAAGTCAAAACTTCAAACATTCACAATAAATGTAGAAAAATCTAAATCTAGTGTACTTATAGTCTAACTGATAGTATTAAGGTCTAGTATTTTAATAAAATATTATCTTCCTAGAATTTAAGTTTAATCAAAAAGTGAACTTTATGACCCTTGAATTAAATCATTAAAATAATCTAAAAATTCCAAAAATTCAATAAATCATTTAAAATTCTAAAAAATCTAAATTTAACTTTAAAATTAGCAATCAATCAATATTAATTGAAAATTAATCAATTTTTAAACCTTAATAAAATCAAATTACTTAATCATACCAGGTGCCTCTAGGTAACCCAAGCCTACGAGCCTATTAAATTAGCCCGAGGAAGGCGAAATAAACTTCACGGCCTCGATGAGCAATAAAGGTGGTATTCATTCAAAATTTTAAAATATATCAAAAAATTTTAAATCATTAATATTTAAACTTTAATTAAAAATTTCTCTTAAGCCTTTCAACCAGCTAGAACCTCAAACAACTTTAACTAATCACCCTACTTAGGACATATCAAAGCCACACAGCCTACCCCACACACTTTAGATGGTTTGCTAGGACAACCAACTCTAGTATTAGGCTAGGCCAGTATTTACTTTTCTGCTACTTACATGTGTCAGATTTTCTATGGTTTTCATTGCATGCTGGTTATTAGATTTAAGTAATTAATATGATGTCTATTTATTTATTGTACTCTGTGTTATGATTGATTATGCATTAGATATACCCTTAGGTTAGGGGTGATTTATACTAATTTAATCTTATGCAGGTGGCCATGCTCATACAGGGCATTAATTAAAGGGGCCAACATAATTAAGCTTTAAAATTAACGCCATTTTCTACAGGTGTTTCAGAATATGCTAAGAACCCCTTTAAAATTAAAAGAGCATGACCAAGTGTGGCTAGTTTCAGCATTTTAAATTCTTAAAATATTAACTACTTGGGATATTTATATAACTGTTGATTATTAGGATAACACTGTAGGATCGAGTCTAGATTTTTCTTTTAAATTTAAATGTAATTTGATTCAATATTGAGTTGTAATGTGTTAAGTGACTTAAGAATGGGATATATATATCCTACTTATATTCCAAAGAGGAGAGGACATCTCTTAGGGGAGAGTTCTCCTCCATTTTGAAGCCTAAGTTAGGATACTTTTAAAGTATCTAAGGAGAAAAGGTGACACCTCTTTTGAGAGGGAGTTTTCTTTTCACTTGGATATCGAGACCCGACGATCCAAGGAACCCCGTAGAAGGACCAAGGAGTGAAGAGCAAGAAGAGTCCTAATTCTCAAAGTCACTTGAGTCTTAGGAATAGAATCTGGGTTGTAGTCAGTGGTACCCGACCACTTTACTTTTCCTGCAGACCCTGGGTTGTATAATTAAAAAGCACTTGCCTATAAACTTTCAGTTTGAGTTTTAAATTTAATTGATTTAATTGTTTAATATTGATTGTGATATTAGGATTGCATGCTTTTAGTAGTTTTTTGGCACTTTTGCATATCGATCATTATTTTAGCCTAGAATTTGATTAGAGGCTCGTAAGGACACGATTAAACTTTTTCTACTTAAATAAAATTAAAATATGTAAGCTCAGATATAAACTCTAACGCTTTTTAAGAAGTAAGCCCAAATCGCTGGAAGTTTTTCATACATTCATATTAAATTTTCTCTACCTTGTTAGGCACCTCCCCATTTGCGGATTCTGACAGGCCACTCGACTTATTAAGGTACAATCCTGTCAAGGGGATGTTATGCAATCTCTAGGATAAAACTATTTTTAAGCCTTTTTCAAAAACTGCTTCATATCTAATTTAAAGCATTCAAGTCAACTAGCATGCATCGTATTAGCAACAAATTAAAGTTGAGTCTAATTCTTAATTGTATTTCTAGCTTAAACATTTCACCCAATATAAGTCAAGGGGTCAATTAGGAATCTGCTCTAGATGTCAACCCCAGCTCGTTAAACTAATCTTAAATAACATCCCTACCACTCTATATTTAAAAGATCGGACACATGGTTTTGAAGCATTTAGGTGGTTTAGCTGGATCCCTAATCCCGGCCAGGGTAAGTCTAGATTTGCATTGCATTAGCTAGGACCCGGGTCACTGATTTTTATTACCCACTTTAGACTTAGGTTATGAGGTAGATTTTTAATCTTAAGTCCTCAATATCCGGGAATCTAATTCCCACTTTCTAATAAAATTGATCATTCAAATTAAATTCCTCTTTCAATCAAATTCAAGCCCAACACTTAGGATAGGCTGGGGTGTTTCTGAAGTAATTCAAAATCTTAAAACACATCCTACCCCTTTGACCTCCGAAAAGAAATGTTCAACTTTGATCCAATCCTATTTAAAATTTCCAATCCTCAGCTTCCTTGATATCAAGCTTTGAATTCTTAAATAAAATTTGTATCGCTATTTTAATCGAGAGTATTCATAGGAAGTTTCTGATTTCCTATAATGTAATTAACTATGAGGCTTGCGCTCGTAGAAGATTTAGAAATCCAGACCTAATTTTCAAAAATCAAAATTTTCAAAACCCTTAATTAATTATCTTTACGAAATAAAAAATGGCGATCATTATTGTCATATTCAAGTAATTAACAATGAGTGATATCCTCTTCCTTTGGGATGATATATTATTCATTACTATAATTTTTAAATATAAAACCAATAATAGTTTATCCAGATTATCGTAGCTAGATATTTGATTGAACTTCATTTTGATCATTTGGGATCATATGTGGTTCCTTCCTGAATCTAGCTATGATATTTAGGATCAAATTTGTAATTTTAAAATTAAACCCATTAGGAGATTTTATCTCTACGTTTTGAGGTAGTATATCATCACTAATGGATGTTCAATTTTAGAGTTAAAATTTAAATATCAATCTTAAGAATATTCCCAAAGGTAAATTAATCCTTTTCAAAACCACACAAACTATGATATCTTTTTCAATCAAACATAAGGTTAAACCAGTAAATACACCCATGAGTTCCTCAGTGCAGTTAGATAAGGATCCTAAAGAAAAATCAGTTGATCAAAAGAAATTTAGAGGGATGGTTAGATCTTTGCTTTACTTGACAATTAGTAGACTCATGTTTAGTGTTTGTTTGTGTGCTAGATTTCAAGCCGATCCAAAAGAATCACATCTGCCTTTAGTTAAGAGAATTATGTGATATCTTTTTGGGACTCAAAACCTAGGAATTTTGTATCCCAAGAATAGCACTACATTTGAAATTATTAGATACTTTGATTCAGATTTTGTTGGTTATAGGGTTGATCGGAAAAGCACTTCTGGAACTTTTTAATTCATAGGAAACTCCTTAGTTTCTTGGTCTAGTAGAAAATAGAACTCAGTAGCCCTTTCAACTGTAGAAGCTAAATATATTACCTTAGGAAGCTGTGTTGCACAAGTGCTTTGGTTAAAACAACAGTTTTTTGACTTAAGATTTTCTTTTGGTATAATTCCAATCTTTTGTGATAATACTAGTACCATATGCACTTCAAAGAATCCTATTCAATATTCTAGAACCAAGCATATTGATATAAGGCATCATTTTATTAGAGATCATGTAGCAAAAGGAGAAATTGAATTACATCATATTGCTACTAAGGATCAACTTGCAGATATTTTCATAAAATCACTAGCTTTTAACACATTTAGCATTTTAAGGATAAGGCTAGGTGAGATTGATCTTAATGCATAATTAAAAATTCTGCAAATTTATTTTGTGTGTGATTATATGTTTATTTATGTCAAGTGTATGCATAGTATATATTGTAAGTTTTGTTTTGTTTTGATTGTATTTAGATGCTTTATATTTTTGTGGTTTGTAATTTAATGAAAAATGATTTTCTTTGAAAGGTTTATGAGTTTATCATGCACTATTTTTTTGTGTTCTATTCATATTATACAAAATTATTTCATACAATACGAATTCTGTAGCATATGCATGAAAATTTATAGAGTTGAGGAGGCGAAACAATATTTTTATAAGCATTCATACTGTATGATGACATCATCATATTGTAGGATATGTTCAGGTTTGTCTATACGCATAGGGACGGGTTTATTATTTGTATAAGTTATTATTGATGATTGTACGTACGAATACATTGTTGTTCTGTACGATCCACGTTGTCGATTTGGGTGAGGACGAACCTAACCATCGTGGAATGATCTTTCCTCTTCTGATCGTCCCGGATGAACACCTATTCATTTGTATGATCGAGTTATCATAATTTCCCGTGGACAACCCCAACCGTTTCTAGATGACCATTCATTTTCTAATCATCCCGACGAACACCTATTTGTCTGTACGATCATGTAGTCAAAAAGTTTATACGAAAGGATGCCTCGGGAAGGGTAGTTTATGAAAAGTTGTTTCATTTTTGTCCATTTTCATTCATCTTTATGAAATGTATTTTTGTCCAGTACGATCAAATATTCATACGTATGATCAAATATTCGTACGATATGATCTACTATTTTTCTTTAAATTTGAAGGGTTTGGCTGTCATTGTCTTCACATTTCTTTCAACCTCCAAAACCTTCTCATCTTCATGGCTAGCAACAACAAGCAAGCGTGAGGTACTAAAGGATCCTCCTCAAGAGGGGAGAGAGATGATGATTTTTTATCTAGAGAAAATGAGGAAGCATATAATAGGTATTGTTTAGCAAAAATTACTACTTCTAGAGTCCTCATTCAAGGGGATTTAAGGTTTTCTATCATGCCTCTTTTCATCGCAACTCAACTGTCCTTTATCTTGACCTTGATTCATGCTTACCACAAGGAAACCTCTCGACTATTTTTGGCCAATATGAAATTTAATAAATATCATACCATAATATCTTCCTATGTCTTTAAACAGAGAGTCCAAATTACTAAAGAAGACTTAGGAAATATTCTTCATCTTAGAACCCAAGGGGTAAGGGCACACACAATGACTTTTAGATCTAATTTTGATTGGAATGAAGTAAATCAAGTTCTTAGAGGTGTTCGTCAAATCTATCATTTACCTCGTGTGTATACCCTACATCAAAATGCTAGGATCATTCAACATATTTTGAGAACATCAATCATTCCTAAAGCTGGTGATCATATAAATATGACCCCTCGTTTGTCCACTATCACCTATCTGATTATGACTGAAAAACCTTTTGATGAAGCCCAACTCATTTTGGACTACCTATATAACCTTTCTGACATTGGGTAACCTAATAATAGAAGAAAGAAAAATGTGGCTTTGGGACATTTGTTTACTTATATTCTGGAGAAGAAATACAATATAATCAATCCTGATCCTCCCACCAAACATCCTATTTTCTTCACCAACACTTCCTTTCGAGCACTATTTCATCAAGATTCAGAAGAAGATGATTCTGAGGAAGAGGGGGAAGCTCCTGCACCTGCACCTGGACCTGACAAGAACTTTTATCAAGATATGGTCCAGTATTTTGATCATCTTTATCAAATATTTGATTATGTGGAGGCTCATTTAAAGATGCAGGATGATAGATATAATGAAGACTGAGGGTGGATTTTAGATCAGTTTGAATCAGTGAACACTAATATTGCCACGATCAATAACTATTTTGCTATGTTCACTACTCAACCACTACCTCCAGATCAGGGTCCTTTGGATTACTAATGATGATCTTCTATTTTCTATTTTTGCCTTGGTTGTGTAGTTGATGGTTCTTCTATTCTATTTCAGTGATGATAGTCTAATTTGGTTGTGTTTATGTTGGTTCTCTAGGCTTGGATGTTTTCTGAACTTGTTACTTGTGTTATTATTATTCTTAGTTGATCTGATTGTACTTGTGTTGGTCTACTGGATGATGTTATGCGATGTACTTGATTTGATGTTTAATGAAATGAAAAAAGTTATGTTTTTATGCATATTGTTATATGAATGTGATTGTGACTTGGAATATTTTAAAATTTATCAATAAAACGTAGTTGATTGCCTTCATAAAATGTTAGTTGAATCTATTTTATAATTGTAATCGAGATGCATAATTTAATCTCTCAAAATATTTAAAATATTTTGTGATTGGATGTAGATTAGAAGATCTGTTTTATATTATTTTTAGACATGTATTACTTAGCTTTATTTATTACAAATTTGATGTCATACTTTTACTCTTATTTATATCTCATAGTGTTCATTATTGTATTTGTATCAAGAGATAGTAGTTTCAGAAAAAAAATTTTTTAAGGAGGCACAAAATAAGCCTAAAACTGAAAAGATGCACAAAGTGTGCCACGAATACAAAAAGATGCGTAATGTTCACCAAATTATAAAGAGGCACAAAATTAGCCCAAAAAATTAACAAGATCCACAAAGTGTGCCATGCAAATTGAAAAAATACGCAATGTCGCCAATTGCTCTTTCCTTTATCAGTTTCTCAATCACACTAAACAATGATCGTGACTATTGAATTAGAAAATTATTAATTTTATTTCATCATTTCTGCAACAGTTGTGGTTATATGATCGGTCTATTATAATATTAACATCGATCAACTTTTCTTATCCTTGTTATTCTGTGATTTAAACTTTTGAGTCTTTATCTTTTGCATCCGATTTTGATATTGTAGTATAATTCATTTAACATTATCTTAATCATCAACTACTTTGATTGCCTCATTTTTATTGTTGTCAAAAGGGAGAGTTTGTCTGATGTGGTTTGTTTGATATCATGTTATGTGTGTATTTATGATTTATTTTATGTATTTTGTTTGATATGTAGATATGCATGTTATGTGTGTATTTGTGTGTATTTGTGTGTGTTTGTCTCTCTTATTTTTTTTAGTGTTTCCTCTGATCTTTATTGGTACACCTTATTTTAATTAGATCATTCATTTAGGAGGAGCATGCATTTAGGGGGAGCTAAGGAGAAAATGTGTGTTAATTTTTAACTCAAATAATATTTATTTTGCCATCATAAAAAAGGGGGAGATTATTGAGATTGTTGCATATTAGTTTTCAAAGCTTTATCTTTATAACGATGTGAGTTTTGATGATAACAAAATCTTATTGTTTGATTATTATTTCCCCTAACATATATGGGAAAGTTTACTTTTGTGTGTACTAGCATGTTTTTCAAAAAAATCATACTCCAGACTACTAAAGACTTCAAGACATATTAGATTAAGGGTTATTGTAAGTGAAGTCTATAATTTTAATTTTTTCTTGAGTCTGAGAGAGTGTGATTATAAGTTGGATAACTGTATACACACACACTGGGGGAGAGATAACACTTAATTTTTAAAACTAATTATACTATACAATGTCGTATCATACTGGATGATTTGTCCTCTGTGTCTCTATGAAACGAAGTTGATTGGTGCCTGCCTGAAAAAAAAATTTTCTAAGTAAATTTTGTACTGTATGAAATGAGTCATCCCAGACGCCAATCAGAGTATGAAATCAGCTTCATTCAGACCATCCCATACGATCCAGTTAAATTTTTTTTGAACTGATCATATGGTATGATGTGGGTTCATCCTGGATGCCAATCAGAGTATGAAATCAGGCCCGTCGAGATCATCCCGTACGAACACACCAAAATTTGAACTGATCGTCCCGTACGAACATGGTTCATACAGACATCGATCAGAGTACGAAATAGGTTCGTACAAGATTGTATAGATGAAGGGGAAGTTTTTCTTGAAATTTTTGAACTGATCGTACTGTACGAAGTGAGTTCATACGGACGCTGATCAGAGTACAAAATTGGGTTGTCCACGTTTATACAGATAAATGTCTCATATTTTAAACTGATTGTACTGTACGATCAGCATTCGTACAGACGCTGATCAGAGTATGAAATGAGGTTCATACAACATCGTACGAGACTTTTGGAACTGTTCATACATATGAAGGTCGATCGTATTGTATGATCTAAGTCCGTCAAACTTGAAATTTTTAGTTTTTGGACGGTTTTGCTTGTCCTTTGTATATAAGGGTCCTAAAAATTGACGGTCTAAGAGTCCTTGCATGAATTTCTCTTGAGTGCTCTTAAGGAGTGTGTTTGGGAGAGTGTTGGTGAGATTTTTCAATAGGAAATTATAAGGGATTCACAAGGTTGTCCAAAGGTGAGGATCTCATTGTTTCTCTTCTCAATCTCTTGAATTCTCTTGGGAGATGTTTGTTTTGAAGAAAGTACCAATTCTCTCCCGTCACCGGGGAAGGTGAAAAAGGACGAGTGATTCTCTGCCGACACTAAGAGGGTGTGAAAGGATGAGCGGTTCTCTACCAACACCAGGAGGGTGTGAAAGGACGAGTGGTTCTCTGCCATCATCAGAGAGGGTGAGAAAGGACAACGGTTCTCTGTCGCACCAGGATTTTGGTGGAAGAGAGTTTGTAAGGGCTTCTCCGCCTTACTGTGGGGGCTAAAGGAGAGACACTATTGGTTAGTGAAATACCTGAAGAAGGAGTCTTCAGGGAGTGGACTTAGGTCTTGTTGGACCGAACCACTATAAAATCTGGTGTTATCTGTTCTTATGTTTATTTTTCACATTTTAATTTCTGCATTGCACTTTATTTTTCTGTGATTAAAAATAAAATTTTTATAATTGATCATACGGTACAAATCAAATCATACTGTACGATATATATATATGATTTTTATTTAAAAGGGTTTCCAAATCAATCAAGAGTTTTTTAAAATAACCAATTCACCCCCCTCTTGGTTAGCTTTGGGCCATAAGTAATAGGTTTAACAACCTATTTGCACTTTCAAAATATGCCATAAGGATTGGTAATGGTGATTTTGTCTTGGTCCTCAAGTTTTATAGGAATTTATTGGTACCCTAAGTATCGATCTAGGAAATAATAGAAAGAATGTATTGCCAAATTATCCATAATCTAATTAAGGAAAGGAAAGAGAAAATGATCTTTCCTAGTGGCTTAGCTCAGCTTCCTATATTCTATACAAATTCTCTAACCAATAACTATCTTAGTGGGGATAAGCTTATTGTGTTTATTGGATACTACAGTCAAACCACCCCTCTTAGGATCATAATGAATAGGGCTCACCTAAGAACTATGTAAAATTGGATAAACAATTCTTGCATCTAGCCATTTAAGTATCTCATTTTTGATATCCTATTTCTTTTTTTTTTTAAAGTGCAATAAGCAATTTTATTGATACCACTACTTACAACCAGATTCCCCCTTTAACAAATCTAAAAAAGAAGGAGGAATCTTATTACTAGAGCCATCATCCCAAAAAAAAGGAAGAAATCAAAGCATAGTTAGCACATAAATCGGCTAACTTATTACATTCTCTCTTGGAGCAAGAAAAAATAAATTGCTTAAAGTAAGAAAGAAAATCTAAATCCTTAGGCTTTAGAAATTCTTCAGCAAGCATCGGCTTTCTCATTGAATTTTGGAAAATTTTGATAACATTTGCATTATCACCTTCAATCACTAAGCCTTTAGCATCAAACATCCATTCCTAAATATAATTTCACAAAGATAGAATGGCTAAGAACTCCACCTGAGAGCAATCCCAATGAAGGATGCCAAAACCAAAAGCGGCTAAGAAGTGACCTTTGCAATCTCTAAAAACTCCCCCTATGCCTACCTTGTTGTTAGATTGCACCGAAGCATCTACATTAACCTTGATCCATCCAGAGGAGGAGGATGCCAAGAAGATTGAGACAGCTTATACAGCTGATTAGCATCCCAGTTATCCCGAATTAGACAAGAATTAAATGAAGCAACAGTTTGGATAATAGAGTTTGTTACAATACTAGAGCAGGTGTCTTCCGATCCTCCATGAACTAGCTTGTTCCTACTTTTCCAGCAAAGGAATTCCACCGAACAGAATAAATTACCCAGGAAAGGATTCACCTCAGCAAGCTTTCTCATTGTCCGAAAACAATCTTCCAGAGAATCAAAATCAGGAATATGAAAGTTCCAAGCAGCAAGCAGGTTGATAACTTTCTTAACTTTTAAGCATTGGACAGCCACATGTTCTACATTTTCCAGTCCCCCACAACCTCTCGGGCATCCTCCTACCTCCACCAATCTCTATAAAGTAGGAAACTAAATGTCGGAATAGCCTCTCCGCATAAACGCCACTAGAATACATCAACCTGCGGTCTCAGCTTAAGCTTTTTCCTCCAACGCCAAGTCTCATCTTCTCTGTCATCTTCAAATTTCTTTCCATAAGCCAATGCTGCTACAGATTTCCCAAAAATTTTCCTTGAAAGCTCCAGCTAATCTTCATCAATTCCAGACTGAATAGGGGTTTCAGTAATGGTATCTATCAGATGTTGACCAAAACAAAATTTCAGTTTATCTGTATCCCATCTCCCATTAGAGATAAAAGCTGATAAATGGTGAAATTCAGGATTAAAAACTGCAGTAAAGGTAGGCCACCTATTAATGCTCTTATCTAGGATCCAAGAATCCTTAAAGGTATCCACTTTTTCCCCATTATGGATTCTCCATCTCATGATTGGCTGCAGAAAACCTACACCATGCCTAATGATCTTCATAGAAGGAGAGAAGCACCTTTTATTACAATCACTACAAAGATCATTACCATATTTAGATCTCATAGTTCTATTGAGTAGAGAGCTTGGATTATTAATAAAGTTAAGAGCAAACTTATCTATCAAAGGTCCCATTTTATCCACCAACATTTGCAATCCTTGGCTACCACACTTCTCAGGCTTACACATAATGTCCCATGCAACACAGTGTATACCAAAGCTCCCATCCTTCTTATTCCAAATAAAATTTCTACACATTTTCTCCATTTCCTTCAAGACCCCAACCGGAATCAAGGAATGAATAGACAGATAAATTGGTAGGGAAAGAATAGAAGCATTAATTAAAGTAATCCGACCAGCAAGAGAAATAAATTTGGATCCCCAAAGATTCATTCTAGCAGCCATTTTTACAATGAGATTGCTAAAATTTGATTTAACTAATCTCCTCAATGCAATCTTAACACCTAAATAATCCATCTCATTCACCACTTTCATATTAAGAATTTTAGCAACAGATCTTGCTTTCCTTCTTTTAACAGAGTTTCCAAATAGCATAGCTGACTTAAGCAAGTTTATATTCTGGCTGGTCCAATTACAATACAATTTCAGAATCTTGTCAACCTTCTTTAATATCTTTCTATTAGCATCTGAGAAGATCAAAATGTCATATGCATACATCAGATGAGAGACCATAGGAGCAGTCGGAGAAACCTTCACCCCAACACCTTTACCTCTTTGAGCAAATTCTTCAGACAATAATTGGGAGCACAAAATAAAGAGATACGGTGACAAAGGGCAACCTTGTCTAAACCCACATTTGGCCTCAATCCACTTAGAATTTCTCCCATTTATTAAAATAGAAAACTTTGGGTCTATAACACATTCCAGAATAAGATTTGAAAATCTCTTTGGGAACCCAAACCAATCAAGCACCTGAGTTAATGTAGCCCAACTCATACTATTATATGCTTGTTCCATGTCAACTTTGATAGCCACCAGACCCTTCTTAGCTTTTGAGTGTCTGAATTTACTAAATAGTTCTTGAGCGAGCAACACTTGATCAGACATGGATCTACCCTTTACAAAGGCATACTGAACTTCAGAAATAATTTTAGGGAACATAAAACTCATCCTATTTAGAATCATCCTTGCTACAATTTTGTAAATTACATTACATAAACTTATAGGATGATAATTAGAAGGCAACCGAGGATTGTCAATTTTAGGAATCAGTACCATATTAGTCTCTCTCCAAGCAGGACAAAGAGAACCAGCCACAAAAAAATCATTGATAGATGCCCACACATCAACCTTGATAATAGACCAATACGTTTTGAAAAAGGAATAGGTGATACCGTCAATACCTGGAGACTTGTTAGCTCCCAAATTTGAAATCACCTCCTCCAAATCCTCTATAACAAAATCTTTATTCAGAGATCTGCCATCCTCCTCATCAATCACATTGGACGCTGACAGCCATCCTCCCAAGCTTCACTTCCTGGATCCCCATTTGGTATTAAAGAAGTTCAGAAAAACCTCTTCAATACCTTGCTGGTCTTCACGAATTAAGCCTCCACAATCTTTAACACTATTAATTATGTTCCCATTCCGTCTCGCCGTAGCATAAACATGAAAGAACTTAGAGTTAGAATCTCCTTCCTTCAGCCATTGAATTTTCGCCCTCTGCTTCCACCACATACTGAGACGTCCAAGGGTAACATTGAGTTCCACAACCTTAGATCTTAAATAACACAATTTGAGATTGGAAAGGTCTCCTAACACATCCTCCTCTACTTGCAAATCCAAAATTTCCCTTTTTAAGCTTTCTTTTAGATCATCAAGAGCCTTATGTTTAGCCTTGTTCCAAAAGAATAATGATCTTAAAGTTCTTCTAAACTTAATATTTAAGATCTCAGCATTACTTCCAAACACATTTGTTCCATGCCACCCTCACAATGGAATGAGAAGCTGGGTAAGACGACCAAACATCTTCAAACATGAAATTCCTCCTCTTCAAAGGTCTAGAAAAACCGATTTTAATCATAATTGGACAATGGTCTGAAGCCACCCTAGCCAAGTGCCTCACCACCGCCACTTGAAGAAGGTCCATAGCCACACAATTAAGAAGACAATGATCTAAACTTTCTAAGATCCGGCCTCCTCCAGTTTTATTATTGCACCAAGTGTATTTAGGGTCCACAAACCCAATATCATGAAAGTCACAATCCCTCATAAAAGAAAGCATGTCTTGAGACCCTTGGGAAAGGACAAATTTTTTTCCTCCTCTCTTCTCATTTTGAGATACAATGCAATTGAAGTCACCCACTATAATCATAGGTAATTTGCTGCCAAAAAAATTTTCCAACTTACACCAAAGAAGCTTCCTTTCACAGTTATCCCGACTTCCATACACCGTGGCTAACAACCAGCTCCCAGAATTGTGAATTTTCAATTCACCCAGCATAACTTGCCCATATTCTTCCATAATATTGAAAGAAGCTAAATCAACCCTCCAACAGACCAAGATACCACAAGAGAAACCAGCAGCCGGGTACAAAAAAAATTCTCACTCTTCACCAATAAACTTCTTAAATTCAAACGAATCCATAGTTGAAATCTTGGTTTCAACAAGCCCCACAAAAATTGCTTCATTGTCCTTAACAATCTCTTTCAAATACCTAGAGGCTACAACCTTCTTAGCCCCCCTACAATTCCAAAAAAATAAAAGAACTCATCTTTTCTTTGAAGTGGGATTAGAACCACCACAAATATCCTTACCCAAATCTCCCTTCCTGGTTTTACCTTTCACCATTACATTACCCAAGGATCTAAGTTCTTTCTGCAACTTAAACTTAGACTCATTCAACACCCTAGCTTTTAACAAATCCTGTTGAAAACCCGCCTCCTTACCATTAACCTCCAGCTTTCCCTCTTCTCTATCAACTCTTGAAGTGTCAACCACAACCTTCTCAATTCCAATCACATCAACATATTGAAGCGTCTTAAACAAATCCATCTTCTCAGGTATGTCAGTTAGGCCTTCATTTAAAAACACACCAGCTTCTAACCCGAAGGCCTGGACAGAATTACTTCCAGGAACAGAATTTTCCACTTCTTTGAACCCCACACAATTATCTAATTCAACATTAACTTCCATCACCTTACAAGGATTATCTTTCTCCACGTTCCTCAGCAATTCACCTTTGACATCATTCCTCAACATTTCACCTTCTTCTAAATCTTCATCCAGTGCTTTGAACTTATTTATGTCACAAGGAATTGAACAATTTGGAGCAACAGCCTGATGAGAAACTTGTATAGCATTTCCATTGGGCAAAACTTCCAGACTACCAATTTTGCCTCCCAGGTCTCTGGCTACTACTTCCCCAGCCATAGAATTCTCAACTCTCCTAAAGCTTGAAGGAAATTTGTTTTTCCTTTCAAATTCTCTCTCCTGAGAAGGTTTCCTTTGTTTAAGAAATTTATTTCTCCTGAAATTCACATGGATCTAGGGACCGTATTCAACAGCAGAACCTTCAACCACATTTCCTTGACCAGAGACACCTTTGGATAACAGAGAATCATTTGCCTTGCTGATAATTCTTCCTTAAAGATAGGACACTTACTCTCCAAATGCCCAATTCTACCACACTTGAAACACAAAATTGGTAGTTTTTCATACACAATCTTTTGAAAGAATTTACCCGCAGAACCCTCAACCCAAAGGAAGCTTATCATCTAAGTTAATTCGAATACAAATCCAAGCAAACTCCCTTCTACTCCATTGAAACATATTTCCATCAATCATGTAAGGTTTACCAACCTTGGAAGCAATCCTGCAGATATTGATTTCGTCCCAACACTGAAGAGGCAGATTTGGCATTCTGATCCAAACCGGAGCCGAGATACCCTACAACGATAAAGGAGAGAATGAAGGTGACCATTTGTCCATACCTATTATGTTGTTTTTAACATACCATGGTCCATTAGAATATACCGATTCTAACACTTCCTCTTCGTCAAATGAACAAAGCACCCATCCCAAGCCAAACATGGTTAAGTGGAATTTGCCAAAATGACCCCATTGTCTCCTGAGTTCCATGCTAATCATCTGGAAAGAAGTATCATCTCCAAATACTTTGATAACCAAGGCTTTACTAAGCTTGTTTAAGTTCTCCAATTCCATTCCAGAGTGAAGCTTAACAACATCACTGTCTCTTATAAAATCATTCCCAAAATCCAGATTTGATACATTGATATTAGTTTTTTTTCACCCATGCATTATCTAATGCATTGTTGGAAACCTTTTTGGGACGGTAGAACCTACTGTTACTGATAGTTTCTCCAGCAAGTACACCTTCTATAGAATCACAAACAGTAATTAAATCATTTAGAAACACCTTCGCATTACCGGGGATAATCCCTGAGAAACAACCTCTTTAAAACTTGGGGTAGAGGATACTTTAATTGGATGGTTTACAAAACCATCTTTTAAATTATCCTTAGACATATTCTCGAACATATGATCAATTTTACCTTCAGATATGACAGCAGGTTTCTCTAAGGGAGCCACTGACATCTTCATATAATTATGAATAATTTTGTTAACAGAACTTAGAGAATTCGCATTTATCTTACTGTCAAGGACAGGGATTGCATTTGAATTCCCAAACCTGTTAACAAAAATTTTCATACCAGACGACGAGGCATCGGGATCAAATGATTTAGTCGGAGAAACCCCATTTAGCTTAATCCTTCGAGGAGTCTTGCAATCAAGGCTAATTGAGACCTCTTTACCTTTGCCTTCCACCAATTTTTCTTTCTTCAAATAAGAACCATCATTCTCTGAGATGATAAGTTCCCCATTCATACGCCGCCTGCGAACATCTTCAGCATCTCGCTCAACTTTAGAAGGGACAATTACTTCCACCAGATTATTCCATACCATTCCATCTACTAAAGATGAATCCTTCACCTCCGAAGGCAAGGATGGCCGGTGATCAGCCACCGCCATGCTGCCTTTGCCTGCCGAATCAAAGGCTGAAAAATCAGAATGAAGAAATTTGAAAAAATTGCAGCTTTCTCTCTCTAGAAAATCTAGGCTTCTCTCTCCTATATCCAGAGCTTCTCTAACCTTGAGGTCTTCGTTTGATATCCTATTTCATAGATGGGTTTAGACTTTTTAAAGATCAGCTTTTGGTATAGAATTGGCCTCTAGTAAAATCTTCTGCATATAAAGCATGGGCCCTAATTCGTTTGATATCAGTTATAGTCCATCCAAAAACTTTATTATAATTCCCTAAAACCCTAATCAACTTACCTTGTTATTCTTTTTCAAAGTTTACAAAAATTATCACTAGTAAAGTTAAATCTCTATCTAAAAAGACATACTTAAGATGAATGGGTAAAACCTTAAGCTCTAAAATAGGGGCTTCCCCTATAGATGGTCTTAAGTTCTACCCACATATGAAGTATCTAAAGTCTCAAACTTCTTCCTAAATATTTTAGTAGTATCTCCAATAGATCGAATAGATTCTCTTACATCCTTAAATTTTCTTTCTAATTACTTCTCCTTAGAATTTTCTTTCATCAATTTTTGTTTAAAACCCTCCACCACAGATTCTTTCAATTCCACTCTAAAATAGTCTCAATTCTTTCAATAGGGAATTCCATAAATTTAAGAACATTAATAATCACTTCTTCATCTTATACTCTCATAGTCAATTTTGCTTTATAAACATCAATCATATAGCCTTACCAGTTTCTAAGAAAGTCTTTCTAAGATAATATGTATATCCCTTTCCTCTTATATATCTAAGATGAAAAAATTAATATGGAAGACAAACTTATCCACCTTAACAAGAATATTATCTACCACCGCTTTGGATAAGTAAATGATCTATCAGCTAGTAGAAGGGTGATAGTGGTAATTTGAACCTCTCATATATTTAATCTTTTGAAAATGAATAAGGGCATAAGATTGATGCTAGATCCTAAATCACACAAGGATCTACCATAGAATTTATCTCCTATCATCATGGGAATGGTGAAACTACCAAGATCTTTTAATTTAAATAAAAATACTGAGTAGATAAATAAACTTAAATTCATATCATTGAGTAGTTCATATTATAAAGCAATTCATCACATATCCTAGTCCCATATAGAATCTTAAAGGATGCTTGCCCCTTGTGACCCCTTTTTATGCTTATAGCACCAAAACATGCCCATAGGCACCTAAACATGACTTATAGCCACCAAAATATTACTTTATAATCACTAGAATATACCTTATAGGCACCAAAATATTCTTTAACACATATAGAATATCAAAAAATTTTGTCCCCTTATATCTCCCAACAGTTATAATTTAATCACATTTGCACATTTTTCATCACATTATAATGATCTCAAAATACACTTTTCCCTCTCAAATCTCTCTTTCTCTCTTCTGCTCGGCTAACTGCGATCGATCAAATGAATGGAATAATGGATTTAATTTAATTTAAAGTGTTCTTATTGGTCTAGCACTGCGACTCTATGATTCGAGCACTACGATGATAGTCTAAAATATCATTTTCCTAAGACTGGAACACTATAATGTCACTATTTGGTGCTTTGGTTGAGTGCAGTGCTAAGGTGCTAGATCACGTAGTGTTAAGGCACTCTAATAGCGATATATTTAGATTTTACCAAAATTCATACTAAACACTTGGGACTCATTCTAGACCACACACAATCATTTTCATGCACCAAATTACTCTCAAATACATACAAATGGTTTAAAAGCTCAAAAGTTTAAATCGGTGCCTTTTTGCAATCTAGTTAAAATGAGTAGAAATGAGTACCGAACCTGGAGGTGCCACACAAGTTGTTGGGTTGGGTAGGAGGTTCAGCTTCTACGAGTTCTTCTACACCACTATCCATTTGAGGTTGATCTTTATCCTTATAAGGGTCTTCGAAATCTTTTCCACTCCTAAGCTATATAGTATTACATTTCTCCTCCAATTTTTTTTATTGTTGATCAAACAAGTAAGATGCCTTCACTACAGGAAAAATAGCTATTACCGGCGGACAAAATCTACCGGTAAAGTAAAAAATGCATAAAAAATTATCAGTTTCCGGCGGATTACCGGCAAAATTTGATCCGACGGTAAAACGCGCGTCGAAAAAAAACTTCCGTCGCATTTTTTTCGCCGAAATATTTCCGGCGGATGTTCCGGCGGATAACCGGTGGATATTATCATCTGGGCTAAGGTGCACCTGATTTTTGTGTTTAGAACATGGGCAACGAAACTTCCCATCTGAGATGAAGCTGGGTAGTTGAGAAGCCGTCTGAATAAAAATATGCACCCCTCTAATGAACTCATCAGTTAATGTCTTCCATCCTTGCGCCAATCGATTATACATCCAACTTCTTTGAGTTCTGATATCCATAATATATAACCTACATATAATATTGACAATCAGGATATAAGTTACGATTACTTGCCAAAATAGTTACATACCATTTGTAAAAAGATAGTAAGGTAGTCCTATCTAAGTTTGATGGAGAAATATAGAGAGAATAAATATGATCATTTCTGCACCGCTTAACTTAGAATTATGCTAATCTTTTATTGGCCAACATTCGACACCATAAAGCATTACAGGTCCTTTTCACATCATTAGGCGCGCGGTATCGAGCTTGGTACCGAGCGTGGTACCACTCGGTACCGACAGTAGTACCGGTACCTCTCGGTACCGATCGGTACCGGACAATAGAATTTTCCCTTAAGTTTGAGGGGTACTTTTCTATCACACAATAAACCCGATGCATTCCTCCACTTCAACCATCCAACATAAATTCTGCTGATAATATCCCCATCTATTTCACCATCACTCTAAATAATAAATCTAAGATATCTAAAATGTGTATTCTTATTAATGACTTGATCATCCAATGTGACAATCCACTCACTAGCTCTATTACGACTAAAATTGCACTCCATATATTCTATTTTAGATCTACTCATGCGAAAACCTTTAGACTCTAAGGTAGACCTATCTGGCATGAATCCAAATTAATTTTGAGAAACATTAGCATCACACCACATCCTACGCTCCTTAACTCACTCTCACAATTTTAGAGTATGACACATTAACTTAGTTCCTCTATAATTCGCACAATCTTGTGCATCACATTTACTCAAATGAAAGGTTTTAGACTCTAAGGTTGGCCTACATAAATCAAGGTTACCTTCAACTCCCTCTCTAGTCTTATCAACAAGAAGAATATCATCAACAAAAAGCATACACCAATGTACATCCTCTTGCAAATGTCTAGTGAGAACATCCATGACTAAACCTAGCTAACAAAAAAAAGAAATGCGAAAAGGAGAAAGTTACCTAAACAGAAACCGATCGAGCTAGCTCCCGGCGTGCGCGACCAACGTCAACGGAGCGAAGTGGAACTGCGTCCAAGCATAAAATTTCGTCAGGTTAGGGCGAACTGGCAGGAGGAAATGGAGCATGCAAAAGGGAGAAAGTTACCTACAAACCACGGCCGTGTGTCGTCGACGGATCGGAGGATCTCGTGTGAGCGACCGAGCAAGGCACCTAGCGAGCGAGGGAGGGAGGTCGTCGACGGAATTCAAGGGCAAGGTCATCGTCGAACGAGCTCGATCGAGGGAGGGAGGGACGTCGTCGACGGAGATCGAGGCTGGCACGCGCGTCGTCGGTAGCGGAGCCCTAAACCGAATGAGCCGAAGTCGAGGGCTCGGGGTCGATTTATTAAGATTACCGGCATATTTTCCGGTAGAAAAGCCTCTGGAAGTATTACCGGCGGATAATACGCCGGTAATACTTCGTCGGGTTTTAATTAACCAGCGGTAAATCTGCTGAAATATCCACCGGATATTACCGGTGGAATATGCATCGGTATATTGAAAAAACCGTCGAACCTCCGACGGTTTAGCCGCCGAAATCTACCGACGGTATTGCCGCCGGAAAATATGCCGTAAAAGTACCGGCGGTTAAATCCGCTGGAAATGCCGTCGCTGTTTCCGGCGAAAATATGTCCGCTAGAAATTCCACTAGTATTTCATTATTTTCTGTAGTGCTTATCTAATTTTCTATTTTCCTAAGGCCAAAGATTGATCCTGCAATTGAATTTTCATTTGCATTACTACCTCTTTCAAAGATGTCTTCTTATTCCCAAACTAATTACTTGGGTCAAAACTTGAGGGATAATGATATGACACTAAGATGTTGGGTGTCACGGTGCTCACACATCTACGATATATTATAGGATTTATGTATATATTATGCTTATGTGAATTGTCTCTAACTTTAAAATTATCTAACTTTTTAGAAATTGTAGATGCCTGAGAAGTCAAAATGGATAAAACATCAGATTCATAAACACCTTCTACTCTCTTATGATTCACCCTACTAAAATGCCACTAGAAATTATTAATAGTCATTTCCTCAATTAATTTATAAGCTTCCTCAAATGGCTTAGACATTAAAGTTCTTCCAACTGCTGCATCAATAATCGACCTAAGGGATCCTACAAGTCCATCATAAAAAGTCTGAATAATCAAGCAATTGGGTAAATCATGGTGAGGGTATTTCCTTAAATCTCTCCAAACTTTCATGAATTGGCTTTACTTCAAATTGGGCAAAATATGTGATACCATTCCTAAGCTTAACATTTTTGGAAGGTGAAAATACTTAGCTAGAAATTTATGTGCCAACTCATTTCAAATGGTTAGGCTGAGGGCAATGAATTCAACAAAATCTTAACTTTGTCTCGTAATAAAAATGGAAACAAACAAATCCTAATAGCATCATCGCTCGCACCATTATACTTGAATATTACACGTATTTCTAAAAAGCCAACTAAAGATAGGTTGGGATGTTCACAAGAGTTCCCCCCAAACTTAGAATTTTGAACCAACTAAATTATGATGGGTTTTAGTTCAAAATTATTAGCATGGATAATAGATTTATTAATACTCTAGTGGATTCCATCTACTATAGGATTGGTATACTCCCTATGAGGTCTAAGATCATCCTGATCTTGTACTTGTTTAGTCATTTCTAAAGCTAAAATCTTTTTTGTTTTTCTATTTTTTATAAGGTTCCTTGAAATTTAAGAATAAAAAAGCAAGCATACCTTACTAGATCAACAACACATACAACAACAATAAACTAAAAAGGAAAGAATAAACTATTAAGTAATAAATTTTCTTTTAAAAGAATTTTAACAAAAATAATAATATAAAGATATAGGATACAAGTAGGACTAAATCTGTAACTAGTTCAACAATATATTTTAGAATTATAGTACACATGTTACTTTCCCAACAATGATGCTAAAAACTTGATGGGGGTATGGGTAGACATTTAGCACGGGCATGAATAGCTGAATGTTTGTGTGAAATAAAATATATTTTGGGTATTTTAATGCTTAGTTTTTTTATATATATTTCCCATGAGATATGTAAGTATGCATGTCAATTATGTAATAAAGTGATTAAGAGAGTGTTGATTCCATGAGGAAGTGTTCTGTTAGATTGCAATTAAACTAACATTGACTAATATAGATGCAAGGTTTATCCTCCTGAATGAAAATTAAGGGTTTGGACTCTTCCATTAATAGAGAAAAATGCAAGAAGATAAATGAGATATTAGATATTTAAATTTTGGACCAATGTATATAAATAACAAAGTTTTCCTAATGAGACTCTTAAATATTGATGTGGATCAGAGCATATGCATTCTTAGATCTCTAGCAAGTTTGTAGGGGTAAACGGGGAGGTTTATAGCCTTCCTACTATTATAATATCTTCATAGAACTTAGAAGGTTTAATATCCTATGTCTAGGCATGCCAACATTCCATTATGATACTTCTATTTATTCTAATATTCTATCGATGAGACAATTTATCACACTATATATTAACTACACATAACCATTATAAATATTAAATTAAGAATGGGAGATATTGAAAATATCTATAATTTCATTAAAGGCACAAGTATCTATATTAATACTTTTAATATGTTCATAATATTAACCTAAAGCTCAGATATTAGCCAGACATGATAAATATAGAAAGCAAACACATCTTGATTTCTTACAAAATTAGAAGATAAATGAGAACTAGTAAAAAAAATGTCAACTAAATAGTACAAATATAGTCTATGTAGTTCTTTCTTCTCCAAATATATGATTGCTTATAATAAGATAGGCTAAGATCTTCTAAGAAAGGTATATTGCTCTTCCTTTGCCTCCCTTAAACTTCACTCAAGGGGGAACTATAGAAAAGTATAACTCCACATTATTATTGGTAGAATCCCTCAATAAAATGAATTAAAAACTATTTATACTAAGTACATAAATGGGTTCACGAGTCGTAATGCTTGGCATGGTGGCACCGCGACATTATAACATGAACTGGCACCTCGGCACTATTAGTCTTGCTTCACTGTGGTGCTGTGTTGACTTGACGCACTTATTGGTTAAACTGGTGTGTTGCTCAACTAATTCGACGTTGCTCCATCTTTCATCAATAGCTCCACCATAGTGCTGCAAAGGTTGAGCGTAGTGGAACTTGAATGTGCAATTCAACAATGTGGTGTTGTAATGCTTGGTGCTCTTTTTCCTGAATATTTTTTTGTTTAATATTAACTAAAATATCACATTTTCACTAATTTTTAAGATAATGAAATAGTATAAAATTTACACTTAACAAATTCCCCCTTGCTTATGCTCTTACAAGTTCTCAAATAATGATGTAATCACCCATTTATTAGTTCATTAGCCCAAATAAAAAGTGATAATTTAAAATTATTAAAATATAAGATAATATATCACAAGTTAGAAGTAATTTGGAATGATCAAAGTTGCAATGCTGATTTAAAAAATTATAAATAATTAGCCTAAGTAATCATCATTGTTATTTCTCAAGTGAACTTATCCTTTATAAGTGTATGTGTAAGATTGACTCTAATTTTAGAAATGAATAATATTTCATTTAGAGATTTGTTATTCAGAGCATATGCATCTTACTGAAATACACATTTTCAAAAAATAACCAAATTACCAGGGATTATGTAGAATAATATTATCGTACAACAACACTACTTTTTAAAATTCAGATAATTTTCTATTCAATACCAAAATATGGCTTATAACCATCAGAACTTACTTGTAGGAACCAAAATATTTCCTGGCACAAACAGAATCTCAAAGGATTCTAACCCTTTATGACTCCCACCAAATATAATTTAGTCACATATGCATATATATCATCATAATATAATAGTTAAAGAGTAATTAAGCATATGTCAAAATTGCACAGTTTTCTATAACGGTGGGTAATAGAAAACCCTACTAAGCAAAAATACACATTTTCAAAAAATAACCAAATTACTAGGGATTATGTAGAATAATATTATCGTACAACAACAGTACTTTTTAAAATTCAGATAATTTTCTATTCAATAAAAACCTCATAAATTTTAAAACCCATGCTATAAAATTTCTAAAAAATATAAAAAATGTGTGTAATCTTAATCTTTATAACACAAAAAAATTACGCGTCAAATGTTTTACCCGTACAAAGTTATCAGAATTTTATGCTAATAGAAATATAATTTTAATAGGAAAAGTTGGTGAAAACTATGTATTTTTGGAAATTGAGATGGGAAAAATATGACTTATCTCGAGACGAACAAGTTTTCCAACTAAGCCGACGGATGAAAATGGCTCGAAGTTGTCCAAATTGAAGTTTTTTTTCCATTGCTTTACTCTCTTTATCCCTATTTATTTCTTTCTTCCTTTAGCTATATTTTACCCAAATTCCAAAGGGCATGCCATTTAAAGATTTTTTGGCTAGCAAAATAATATTTTATAATAAAATATTAAAATATATTTTAATTATTTAATTTTTAAGCTAATAATTTATATAAATTTTCAAATATAGGAATCTAAAATTTATAAAAAAATATTCATAAATTAGCTAATCATGTTTAAAACTCTTGGGTGAAATTGGTTTGCAAAACGGATACATATTGGCCCCAAAAATTCCACTTGTACTGATAAGTGTCAATTTCTTAAGGCATTTCACTAGTGCCCAAAATTTATGAAAAATTAGGGTAATTAAAGCACTATATTATTTATGTTCTGGCAAAGATGGTTTATGATTTGGACTTATAATGACTCTTAAAATAATTATTGACGGTTCTATGTCAACTTTTTTTAGAAGAAATTAAGGGTTTTCACAATCGACTTACCTTAAAAAATGTAGCCCTCGACATTTTTAAACCAAAACAAGTCAAAATAAACATGGATACAGGTGTCTCATCTCAGATTCCTTCTCCCAAGTAGCCTCTCTAGTTGTCCTGCGCTTCCATTGCACCTTGATATAAGAATTTATTTGCTCCTTAATTTTCTCACATCATATGCCAAAATTCTATCTGGTTCTTCCCTATAGTGCATATTTGGATGAACCTCAACATCTTTGGTAAATAATATCTTCTAGATAATATCTTCCCAGAATCAGATATCCACTTTTTCAAATAAGACACATAAAACACATTGTGTATATCGGGCATATGATCAGGTAACAATAACCTGTAAGTAAAACTACCAATATGCTCAATAATCTCAAATGGTCCAAGGTACCTTGGACTTAGCTTTCTAATTCTCCCAAATCTACTGATACCTTTCAAAGGACTAACTTTGACATAAATCAAGTCGCCAATCTAAAACTCCACCAACCTATGTTTCTGATCGTAGTACTTCTTCTACATATCCTATACAGATTTTAACATTTCTATGATCAAATGGACCTTTGATGTAGTGTCATGCACATAGGTTGAACTAATCACTTATCTATCTCCCACCTCTATCAAAGTCGAAGGAGTCTTGTACTTTTTACCACACAGAGCTTAAAGGAGCTATACCTATACTGGATTGATAACTATTATTATACGAAAGCTCTATTAGTGGGACATAATCCTCCTAGTTACCCTTAAAATCTTGAATACACAATCTCAGAAGATCCTTCAGTACCTAAATAATCCTTTCAGACTGTCCGTCTGTCTGAGGATGAAAAGTCATACTGAAGTGTAACTTCATACCCAACCCCTGCTGTAGAACCATAATCTAGAGGTAAACCTACCATCCCGATCAAATACTTTTACATTCAGCACATTGTGTAATTTGATAATATCTTTAATATAGATTTGTGTTAACCTTTCCACTAGACCAGTCTATCAAATTAGAATAAAATGAGAAGATTTTGTCAGTCGATTGACAACAACCCAGATAGCATCATGCCCCCACCTCAATTTGGGAAAACTTATACCAAAATCTATCGTAACCTCTTCCCATTTCCACTCTAGAATAGGTAATGACTACAGAAGACCACTCAGTCACTGATGCTTTGCCTTCACTAATTGATAGGCCTCATATTTTAAAATAAGCTCTACTATATCCTTATCAATCTAAGCCACAAAAATATACCCTTCAAAATTTCCTGCATCTTACTACTTGCTGGATGAATAGTATAGCTTGAATAGTGAGCCTCATGAAGAATCTCCCACATTAGATCTCCAAAAATAGAAACCCAAAGTCTATCCTTATAGAAACTAATACCAAAATAAAAAACTTATAGTTCAAACTTCTTACTAGATCTGATCTACTCAATCCACTTTGAATATTATGCATCTGACTTCTAAGCTTTCTTAATATTTTCTTCCAGAGAAGGCTGAATGATCATCTGAGCTAATATACCAAAATCCCAATTAGTAGAAGAAATCACTTACAACTATAATATCTGAATATTATGTATTAAATACTCATCAGAAGTGGATTGATAAAAATCTAGAAGTCTTCCTACTCAGAGTATCTGCCACCATATTAGCCTTACCAAGATAATACTGAATAGTCAAATCATAGTCTTTGATTAACACAAGCCATCTCCTTTGCCTCAGGTTTAGATCCTTCTGAGTGAATGTATACTTTAGACTCTGATTATTAATGAAAATCTCACACCTAAACTGTATAAGTAATGCCACCAAATTTTTAAAGCAAATAAATAACATCAAACTCCAGATCATGTGTTAGAAATTCCTCTTATATGGCTTTAGCTTTCTTAAAGCATAAGTTATAACTCTAATATACTAAAAGTTCATGAGGGTTGTTAAACCCTAAAGAACTAGCCCGAGGCTAACCAAGAGGGGGCTGAATTAGAAGTTTTAAAAAATCTTAAACAAAAAGAAAATCTTTTTATCCTTTTTAAATATTTTTTAAAAGAAACAATAACCCTTGATACAAAAGAAAATATAATTTCATAATAACAAAACAATCAGAGATTTCAACCACAAAATAAATCACAAAAAGTGAAAAAATAAAATACAGAAAAGTAATAAGAAAGAGCACACCGAATTTTATAGTGGTTCGGTCAAATCTGACCTACGTCCACTCCCTGGAAACCTTCATTTCAGGTATTGCACTAATCAGTTAGTGTCTCTCTTTTTTCCCCCATAGCAAGGCAGAGAAGCCCTTACAAAATCTTTCCATCATCCCGGTGAGGCAGAGAACCTTGAATCCTTTCTCACCCTCCTAGTGAAGGCAGAGAACCAAAAATTCTTTTACTCCACCTGGAGTTGGAAGAGAACCACAGATCCTTTTACTCCAACCTGGAGTAGGCAGAGAACCTTGATCTGATGTTGAAGATCATCCCCACAGAGCAACCAAGAAACTAAGGACAAAGCTTGAAGAAGACGATCTAATCCTTATTTGGAGCAACCTTTATGAATTCCCTCACAAACTCCCCCTCATAAGACTCTCTCACTCTCTCTCCCAAACTCTCCTTCTCCTTCTCTAAGCCCTCTTAGGTTAGAACAGCAGCAAAAGATTTGCTTAACAGCAATTTAAAGAACATAAATAGGAGGCTTCTAAAAAAGCCCTAATTTTTAATTTGGCATCGAATATCATCTAGGATGATCCTGTGATCGTCCTATATGATTAGTACAAAAAAGCTCTATTCAGCCAGTACAATCAGCACGATCCTATACGATAAGTGCAAGTATTTGTATATATCATCCGGTAAGATTCTGTAATCGTTCGGGATGATTAGTTCAACATGCTGTCTGGATCATCCAGTACGATATGGAATGATGGGTGGTGATTTTAATATCATCCCAAAAATCATTCAGGATGTCCAGTACGATTGGTTGATCATCATATAAAATTGCAAATATCATCTAGGATGATCTTCGCAGATCATCTAATACGATCGGATCAATCAATCTAACCATAATTAGTCCCCTAATCATAGATCAATTTAGGCATGATTGTCATGAATTATCCAGAATGATATGGATCATCTAGTATGATAAGAACAAATTTTGAATTATAAAATTTTGCCTAAATTGTGATTGGTGGCTATTTTTTATGATTAAAATATATCATCCTATATAATATAAGGATCATTCAGGATGATTAGTTTAATCAATCTTATTCGACACAGATGCCCTAATTAGGGTTTTATGATAAACGGATCATCTAGGATGATATAAATCATCCTGTACAATTAGTTCAAAATATTAAAAATTTTCCTTACTCACTTACTCACACCCTTAAGTGTGTGTGTGCAAGGTTACTTAGCTTCAGGATCCATTACAGTATATTTAACTTAGAAAAGGGAAAAAATGCATTGAAATTTAAATTACAGACTGACTCAATCCTAGTCTACCTGATCTTAAGCTAATTTATATTATAAGTGATCTTGTGGACCTGAGAAGTTAGTGAGTAGGGCAAAATAAAATAGATATATAAGAATAATAGTAGTAAATAAATAATAATATTTATTATCATCAAAATCATTATACTTGGCCAAATTTGTAATAATCTCCCCCTTTTTAATTATGGCAAACATTGTTATAAAAAAAATTAAAGCTAGGAAATTTTTTGGTTTGGTTCTCTTATTATTATTATTATTATTATTATTATTATTATTATATTTTTTTTATTTTTTTAAATGAAACACAAAAAAATTAGAACAAAAATAGAACAAAAGCAAATTCCATTAAAATATAAGCAAATTACATACTAAGTAATCATACTAAGCAAGCAAGATACCACTCCCTCTTTTGACATCACAAAAAGGAGGAAAAAGGAAAACACTATATAGAATAAACTATAGAAAGAAATACCAGTACAAACACAAAAACAAAAGCACTGACAAACTAGAAAGAAGAACTCTGATCAGGTGGATGTGGTGGTAGCTGAAAGTATTGGTGAAGAGAGGCAAACTGCTTGCCAAACCATGTCATATCTTGGTCATGTTGCTGCTGCTATTGGGTGGCGTATCTTTCAAAATGAGCAATATCTTCTATATGTTGTTGTTGCTACTCAGTGACGTAGGATTCAAACCTAGCTTCCCACTGGTCAAATCTCTGAACTAGCTGATCTATCTAGGAGTGCTGGTAGATAGGGACAGGTGCAAGAATAGGTATTTCCTCTTCTACCCCAGCCTCCTCATGCACAGGGTGATGATGAGTACTGTGAAGGACGTGGAAGGCATAATTGGAGTAGAAAGTAGGAAAGTGATCAGGTGATGCTGGATATTGAAGGTTATATTTGGATTCGAGGACATAGATAGTGATCTGCGCTAAGGCAAGATTTGGCTTTCTTTTGTGGCCAGAATCCCTAATGCTGGTTAGATATTCAATGTAGTAGATTAGAATATCAGTGGCCTTAAAATCTTGATGAGCCATGATGTAGTATGTTGTGAGTGATAGTATGAGAGTAATATGAATCTAAACCCCAGCTTTAGGAATAATGGAGGTGCGAAGAATGTGGTGGATGGTTCGGGCATCTTTCACTAAGGTACTGGTTGCAGAGTCATGATTGGGGCATTGGTTTCTCTAAAAAGGGTATTTACAAGGCCCCAATTAAAATCAGGATTTGAAGCCAAAATATGGATTTTATCTCCTGTGATGGAGAGGTGAAGAAATTCATAGAAATCCTAATAGGTTTTCAACAGGGCATCTATTAACATATGATTGGAGTGCAGTAAAGTTAGCATTTAGGCAGAGACTGGCGAAGAATTTGAAAAGCAGTTTAGAATTAAAGGGAAAAGAAAGTGTAAGAATAAAGCCAAGGGGGTATGGGCGAATAGGTTTAATACTTGATAGGTCAAAATCTCTTGATTGAAAACTTTTGAGGGATTAATCCCAGCAGATTTATAGTAGGTGTAAGCAGCTTCATCAGTTGCTTCTGTAAACTGGGAGTTAACAACACTCTTAGAAGAGCTGCCTGTGAGCATATGAGATCTTTTATCGAAAGCCATATCAAAGAATTCAGAGCTTGGATGAGAGAAAGAGAATTGGAATGTTTTGAGTTAAGAATAAGGCTTGAGGTTGGCTATTTATATAGATCAGGAAAATCATCTAAGACGATCGTGAGATCATCCAGGATGATCAGATGCAATAATGTCATCCAGACGATCGATCAAAAAAGTTTATCTTATCATCTAGGATGATCAGATATCATACTAGATGATTAGACATAAGATGATGTGCCCGAGGAGTCAGCAGGATGATCATTGATTGGTTATATCGTCCAAGATGAATAGGTGGATCGTCCAGGATGATGAGTAATAATGTATTGACCAAACAACATTCAAATCATCCAGAGACTCCAGCCACGTGGATCATCCAGGATGATTTGAGAATCGTACAGGATGATCAGATATAATTAATTTATATAAGTCGTTGGATGTGCTGTGATCTGTGAGATGAAACTTTGTTCATATCATACAGGATAATGAGGATTGTCCTGGATGATTTGAGTAAAATTAGAAAAATTCAGGAATGGAATGTGATGCTCAAGAGAATTTCAAAAAAAAAGTAAAAACATAAAAATAGTACAAAAATCAAACAAAATTAGTCATGAATAAAAAATAAAATATTTTTTTTGAATCGATCAACTCTAATAAATGAGAAATTTTCCTTGTGAATGGATTAAAAATTAATAAGAAATGAATTAACAGTGCTGAAATTCAAAAAGGGTAAAAAACTGATCTTGTTAACCCTTGCTCGGACTCCTTACAAGTCAAAATTCTTTTATAAAAAAAATCTAATTTAGAAAAAAAATTAGATAGAAAAAGTGATCTTTTAAGCTTCATTTCAAAAAATTATCTAATAGAAATAATATTGCAATGCAATGGATAAAGAATCATGATTTTTAAATTCAAATGTTTGAAGATATCAAGTGGCACATGAATTCTTCTAAGATTTAAAGATTTGAAAGAGAAGGAATCTTATTTCTTTGTGGGTTCATTTTGTGCCTCTTTTTCCGTTATTTGGAGCACTTTGTGCATCTTTTGATTTTTTATACACTTTGTATATCTTGCAATTATTTGACGGTCATTACGCCTTTTTTCAATTTTTGGGCTCATTTTGTGCCTCTTGTCATTTTTGCGAGCTGGCTTTCTTTCAAAATCTTTAAAGACTCAGTTGTGAGATTATCTTTTAGATATAAGATAAGAAAAACTTACTCTCTAATATTTGGAAGAGTAAACCGCAAAATAGAATTATATCCATATGATGAATGCAACAATCTGATTAAGAAAATTTGAAAAGTGATTCATTGACTTGGAGCATTATTCATATATGATAGATTACTGAAGGAAGATAAAATAGATCTTTATTTCAAAGTCTAACTTTTAATTTGATATAGATTTTTGTTTCAGAAAGAAAATACACCATTAAAGGAGTTAGAGGAAGAGTGACAAACATCAAATTTTCTTCCTTCAACTATTTTTAGAGGAGTCAATCATCACTTACTAATTTCTAAAACCAAATGCAAGGCAAAAATTTCATCTAGAAATTTAATATCAAAAGTGAACTTTAATCAGATTCCTTAAAAAAAACTGAAGGAAAAATTATTAGAAAATAAAAAACATAAAGCGAAAATCCCATACAAAGAATCAAAAATACAAATAAAATAATATACTGAAGAAAAACCAACAGTCAATTAAAACCATAAAACATAAACACATAAAAAGAAATAGACATATAAATAAAATAAATAAACAAAAAGAACAGAAACATAAAACATCAGTTTCAACTATGAATATCTCTTACTCCTAATCTGATTCTTAAGTTGCTGAAATATTTAAAGGCTAATGGTTTTATAAAGATATCAGCAAGTTGGTTTTTAGTGGGAACATGATGTAGCTCTATATCTCCTTCGGTAACATGGTCCCTACTGAAGTGGTGTTTTATGTTATGTGTTTGGTCCTGGAGTGTTGAATTAGATTCTTTGAAATGTAGATGGCACTAGTGTTATCACAAAGGATTGAAATTATGCATACATGTAATCCTAAATCTAGAATTTGTTATTTCAACCAAAGGACTTGGGCCACATAACTTCCTAAGGACTGTCCTATGAATTGATATGTTCCAAAAGTACTTTTTCTATCAACTCAGTATCCTGTAAAATTTGAATCAGAATATCCTATAATTTCAAAGGAGGTGCTATGCTTAGGATACCAGATTCCTAAGTCTTGGGTCCCTATGAGATATCTAAGAATTCTCTTAACAGAAGTCAGGTGGGACTCTTTTGGATTAGCCTAAAATCTAGCACAGAGACAAACACTAAATATGATATCAGGTCTACTAGCAGTCAAGTACAGAAGTGATCTAATTATTCCTCTATATTTCTTTTGATCAATAGATTTTCCATTTGAATCCTTATCTAACTGAAAAGTGAAACTCATGGGAGTATTGATTGGCTTGGCTTTATTCATTTCATATTTCTTAAGGATATCCTTAATGAATTTTATTTAACTAAGGAAAGTTCCATAATCCTTCTGCCTTATGCTAAATCTAAGAAAGTAAGTCACTTCTCCCATCATACTCTTCTCAAATTCCTTGCTCATTATTTTTGAAAACTCATCACAAAGTCTTTTATTAGAGGATCCAAATAAAATATCATCAATATAAATTTGGACAATCAGTAAATCATCTTCTATCTTTTTTAGAAATAGGGTGGTGTCTACGCTCCCCTTAACAAAGGTTCTTTATAGTAGGAATATGTTTAGCCTTTTATATCATACCATGGGTGCTTATTTTAGTCCATATAATACATTTTTTTAATTTGAACACATGATTAGGAAACTCTGAATTTTCAAAACCTGGGGGTTGTTTAACATACACATCTTCTTTAATTACCCGATTCAGAAATGAACTCTTAACATCCATTTGGTATAGTTTAAATCCCTTAAAATAAGTAAAGGCTAGTAGCACCCTAATGGCTTCCAATCTAGCTACAGGGGCTAAGGTCTCTTTAAAATCAATTCCTTCTCTTTATTTTTACTTCTTAGCCACCAATCTTGCCTTATTTCTCACCACTCTACACCAAAATCATTCATTTTATTTTTGAAAACCCATTTAGTTCTAACCACACTTTAGTCCCTAGGTCTTTAAACTAGCTCCCAAACATCATTCCTTACAAATTGATTTAACTCTTCTTGTATGGCTAGAATTCAAAATTTATTAGATAAGGCTTGATTTAGCTTGGTGGGTTCAATCATTGAAATGAAGGCAGAGTGGTTTACTTCTTTTTTAAGTCCATACCTAGTTCTAACACCTTCAGATGGGTCTCCTAAGATCTGTTCTGTAGGATGACTTGAAGAATATCTTTATTCTTTAGGCAATGTATTTTTAGGTTCTACCTTTTTCTCCAAATTTACAGATTCTAATCCTTGGGTGACTTCTAGAACCTCTTCTTCTTCTACTTTAGACCCTTCAGAATTATCAAATTCATCAAATACAATATGAGTGGTCTCCTCAATTATAAGTGTTCCTTTATTGAAGACTCTATAAGATTTCCCAACACTTGAGTAACCTAGGAACACTCCTTCATCAGATTTTGGGTTAAACCTTTCTAGTTGAGACTTCCCATTATTCAGAATGAACACTTTACATCCAAAGACATGAAGGTGAGAGAGGTTGAGTGTCCTACCCTTAAGGATTTCATAGGGTGCCTTGTTCAGTTTGGATTTAACACTTACCGTATTCAGAACATAACAAGATGTATTCACCGCTTTTGCCCAAAAATATTTAAGAAGTGAGTATTCAGCTAACATGGCTCTAGTAGCTTCTACCAGGGTCTTATTCTTTCTTTTAGCTACCCTGTTCTACTGAGGGGTCCTAGAAGCTAAAAAATTATGATTTATCCTTTGCTCCTTATAGAAAGATTCAAATTTCTCATTTTCAAATTCTCCACCGTGGTCACTATGAATGGTTACAATTTCACAACCTAATTTTCTCTGAATCCAAGTGGAGAAAGATGAAAATTCCTCAAATGATTCACTCTTATGTGATAGAAATCTAACCTTGGTGAACCTCGAATAATCATCAATAATCTCATATCTAAAGACTTTCTCTCCTAGGCTTGCAGTGCTGAGAGGTCCAAAGAGATCCATGTGAAGGACTTCTAAGGGTTTGTTAGTGGTAATGTCTTTGATTGAGTGGAAAGAGGATTTGACTTATTTTCCTAACTGACAGGCATCACATATGTGGTCCTTAGTGAATTCTAGTTTGGGTATTTCTCTCACTAGGTCTTTTTGGGTGATCTTCTTAAGGCATTTCATGCTTGCATGACACAATCTTCTATGCACAATGAAGATTCATCAACAATTATTTTTAAGCAAAATGAAGCAACACATTTAATATTATTTAAATCAAGCATGTAGACATTATTGATCCTTTTTCCCTGTAAAATAATATTATCATTTAAGCTTATAATGCAGATGGTTAATAGAAATTTTATGTTGAAGCCTTTATCACAGAGCTGTCTGATGCTGAGCAGATTATATTTCAATTCATCTACAAGTAAAATATTTTTAATGATGAAATTTTTTGAATTGCCAATTATACCTGAGCCCACCACTCTCCTGGTGGTGTTATCTCCAAGTGTTACTTTGTCTCCTGCCATGGCCTCTAGTGAAATGAATTATTTTACCTCTCTATTCATATGCCTTGTACATCCACTTTCTAGGTACCACATGCTCTCATGAGGCCTTTTGTGAGAGCACCCCTACAAAATTATTAGATGTCAGATTTAGGCACCTAAATAAGTTTGGGTCCCATCTTATGAAAGGAAGAGTGAGATGCATGCATGCTATACTGTGAATTTTAAACTTTAGATCTCCACACCAAATATATCAGAGATATGTCCTAGTATGCCACAAGAAAAATATCTAACACCAAGAAAAGGATTTACTAATCTAGTTAGGTTATAGTGCCACTTTCTAGGTTTGAATGATGCATGCTTTATTGATGGTTTTTGAAGCTCTTCCAGTGTAGGTGGTTTTTATTTTCTTTAAAAGTAGTTAATTCAGCTTCTAAAAACTTATTTACACTTTTAAGAATTAAATTTTTGATTTTCAATGCATGCTTTCTACGATTTAATTTAGATGCAAGAATATTTAAGTTCTTGTATGCATTTTCTAATTCAACATGCAATATTTTTAAGGAGTCATGCTCAGCAGTTAAATTAAGATGATTTTTATTTAAAGTATCAAATTTATCTAGTAAAGCCATATGATTGCTATCTAGAGTGGAATGATCTTTCCTTAGGGTTTCATGCTCTTTCTATAGATTTAAAAAATCAACTTTGAGGCTAGTATATAATTTCTTGAGCTTCCTATATGATAAATAAATTTTTTCAGAAACTGCAAATAATTGGTCATAGGTAAGCTCACATATCTCTTCTTGATCAGAGTGATCAAGATGATCATCAGCCATTAAGCACAGGTTTGTTACCTCCTCTTCTGCTTCAATTTTAGAGGAGTCTGATATTGAGTCCGTCCAGAAAGCCTTTTGGGTTCTTTGCTTGCCCTTCTTAAACTTAGGTTTTTCTTCACCCTTCTCCTTGCTTGGGTGAGCTTTAAGAGTTGGGCAATTAGACTTCATATGCCCTGGCTTCCTGTATTCAAAATAAATAACATCAGAAAAAACTTTAATATTTTTATTATTCTTACCTTTGTTCCATTTCTGATGATGCTTTTGCTTTTTCCTTAAGAAGCTTTTGAATTGTCTAATTATTAAAGCAATGTCATCATTTTCAGAACCAGAAGAATTAGTGTCAGAATCATTAGCCTTTAAGGCTACCATTTTCTCCTTTTTCTTCTCACCTACATCAAGTTGTCTTTGGTTCACTCCTTGCTCGTAAGCAATGAGTGATTCAAATAAGTTATCAATTGAATAAACATTCAAATCCTTAAATTCAATAATGACAGTAATTTTTGCATCAAAAGAAGAAGGTAAATATCTCAAAATCTTTTTAACTATTTCAAAATTTGTGAGTTCTCTTCCTAAGGCATGCAAGGATGTAACAATTTATGTAAACCAAGTATACATTTTAGAAATAAATTCACTAGATTTTATATGAAATAGTTCATAATCATGGAGTAAAATGTTCAGACTATATTGTTTAACTTTATTTATACCTTCATATATTATGCTAAGTTTGTCCCAAATTTCCTTGCCAGCAGAACAAGTGAAAACACACATATAATCATCAGATTTTAAGGCACAAAAAATAGTTCAAACACTTGGCATTTAGTTGGGCTAAATCTCTATCATTGATAGTCTATTCAATAAAAGGTATTTAAGTTTTAATGCCATCTACTAATCTAAAAGGTGCAGAATAACCTTCCTTAGCTAGCATCCATATGCGATAATCAATTGATTTTAAAAAGGTGGACATGCGAGTTTTCCAAAAATTAAAAGGAATATTATCAAATAGAGGTGGTTGAGTAATTGAATAGCCTTCCGTAGTGTTACGATTACCAAAGTTAGCCATTAATCAAACTTGATTTATGAATCCCGCTCTGATACCACTTGAAAGTTTGTGAGGATTGTTAAACTCTAAAGAACTAGCCCGAGGCTAACCAAGAGGGAGGGTGAATTGGAAATTTTAAAAAATCTTAAACAAAAAGAAAATCTTTTTATCCTTTTAAAATATTTTTTAAATAAATAATAACACTTGATGCGAAAGAAAATATAATTTCACAATAACAACACAATCAGAGATTTTAATCACAGAACAAATCATAGATAAGTGTAGAAATAAAATGAGCAAAAAGTAATAAGAAAGAGCACACCAAATTTTAAAGTGGCTCTGTCAAATCTGACCTACGTCGACTCCCAGAAAATCTCCTTTCCAAGTATTGCACTAATCAGTTAGTGTCTCTCCTTTCGCCCCCACAGTAAGGTGGAGAAGCCCTTACAAAATCTTTCTTCCATCCCGATGAGGCAGAGAATCTTGAATCATTTTTCACCTTCCTGGTGAAGGCAGAGAACCCGTAATCCTTTTACTCCCACCTAGAGTTGGTAGAGAACTGTGAATCATTTTACTCCAACCTGGAGTAGACATGTAACCTTAATTTGATGCTGAAGATCATCCCCACAGAGCAATCAAGGAACTAAGGATGAAGCTTGAAGAAGACAATCAAATCCTTTCTTAGAGTAACCTTTGTGAATATCCTCACAAACTCTCCTCACAAGACTCTCTCTCTCTCTCTCTCTCTCTCTCTCTCTCTCTCTCTCTCTCTCTCTCCCTCTCTCTCTCCCCCCCAAACTCTCCTTCTCCTTCTCTAAGCCCTCTTAGGTTAGAACAGCAGCAAAAGATTTACTTAATAGCAATTTAAAGAACTTAAATAGGAAGCTTCTAAAAAAGCCCTAATTTTCAATTTGGCGTTGACGATCGTCCAAGATGATCCTGCGATCGTCCTATATGATTAGTACAAAATAGCTCTATTCAGCTAGTACGATGAGCACTGTCCTGTATGATCAGTGTAAGTATTTGTACATATCATCTGGTATGATTCTATGATCATCCGGGATGATTAGTTTAATATATTATCTAGATTGTCTATTACAATATGGGATGATGGGTGGTAATTTTAATATCATCCCAAAAATTATTCAAGATGTCTAGTATGATTGGTTGATTGTCCTATGAAATTGCAAATATCATCCAGGATGATCATCGTAGATCGTCCAATACGATCGGATCAATCAATCTAACCATAAATAGTCCCCTAATTATAGGATCAGTTTAGGCATGATTGTCATGAATCATCTAGGACGATATGGATCATCCTGTATGATAAGAACAAATTTTGAATTATAAAATCTTGCATAAATTGTGGTTGGTGGGTTTTTTCTATGATTAAAATATATCATCATGTATGATATAATGATCGTCCAGGATGATTAGTTTAATCAATTTTATTCAACACAGATGCCCTAATTAGGGTTTTATGATAAACTAATCATCCAAAATGATATAAATCATCATGTATGATTAGTTCAAAAAATTAAAAATTTTCCTAACTCACTTACTCACTCTCTTGTGTGTGTGTGTGTAAGGTTACTTAGCTTCAGGATCCATCATAGTACATTTGATCAAGAAATGGGAAAAAATGCATTGGAATTGAAATTATAGATTGACTCAATCCTAGTCTACCTGATCTTGAGCTGATTTGCATTACAAGTGATCTTGTGGACCTAAAAAGTTAGTGAGCATGGCAAAACAAAATAGATATGCAAGAATAACAGTAGTAAAAAATAATAATATTTGTTATCATCAAAATCACTATATTTGGGCCCAAATTTGCAACATATATTGCATCAAAACATATCCCAAATCTCTCAATAAATCATTACGAAATACCTAAAATCCTTTTATACCAGATGTAAGAGCCAAAACTAGAGCAGAAGTTTTATAATCCTTCAATCTCTTGAAATTAGTCTCGCACTTCATTATCAAGATGAAAGCTACTGACTTCTGAGTTAGTCTCATCAGAGGTGCAAAAATTTGAGAAAATTCCCTCACAAACTTCTATAATATCCATCTATACCAGAAAATTATGTACCTCAAACACAGTAGTAGGCCTCAGCCATACTAAAATTAAGGCAAGCATTACAACATTATGATATCTAGCGCCTCGATGCTAAAATGGCATAATGCAAATATGAATAATGACTTAACTTATTAATACAAAATGTAATGCAATGAAAATAATAATAACACCAAAAACTTGATGGGGTGGTGGAGGAACCTAAAGAATTATTAAAATGATTTAGGGCTCTATCAATCCCTAAATAATGCTTAAGTTTTTTTATATATAAAAATTATAAAAACCTCACTTAATATACATAAATATACGTGCTGAATCAAATAATATAGTGATAGAGTAAAGTATCAATCCACGAGGAAGAATATTTACTTGTAAATATTGGTATTGTCTACTTCAACTACAATAATTATCCTACTCAATTAAAATAAGTTTTGGTGGAGATTCAATCACTTAATTTAAAATTAAAAAAAATTAATTGAAATACTATTTGAATAAATAAGTTTAGAATGATGGAATATAAATATAATATATTTTCTAATGATTCTCTTTTATATTGACACTATTAAAAGCATATGTATCACCAACCGCTCAGTCAAGTGTGAAGAGATAAAGGATAGATTAAACTCTTTCAACCTCAATGCCACTCTAAACTCCCATAGCCTGTCACCCTGTGAAAATCTTAAAAAAGTAAGTAAAGCATGTATGGTTAAAACCCCCTCAGAATAATTCATTTTCATAAATTTAATACATGACAAGCACTATGCCTATGCTTACATCATACCAATCCAACATACCTAGTTGTGCATGCTTTCCTATTCTTAGGCTCCACATTACACTTGACATTAACTACACATATGGATACTATGTGCATTAAATGAAGACCATATATATTGAAAACACCATAAAATTATTGATGAAGAGAACTCATTAGTACTCCATATTTTATTTACACCATCAATCCAAAACTAGAGAATTTAGCCAGACATAAAAAATAAGTGAAGCATATTCATTTTTATTAATTAAACAAAATATAGAAAGTACAAAAAAAAAGATATCACTCGATAGTTCAATGATCTCCTCTACACCCCTCTTTAAACTTAAAGAATTACTTTAGCAAATACAAGCCAAACACTCTAATGGAATGTATCTAGTGCTTCTCTGAATTCCCTTAACTGTCACACCTAAGGAAAAATTAGAGAAGCACTATAAAGTCAAAAATTAAACAAGTGATTGAACTCCTCTACTAGCATTATAGACAAGCTATTTATAGAAAAATATAAAAAATAGAATCTAGCGACACGACGCTTGAGACACTTGCGTCGCAGCGCCCATAAAATAAACTGACTCCTCAATGCTGAACATTTTTCTCTGCTGCATCACTTACTGACATGGACCTATTATTTAATAAATTGATGCGTCACTTTACTAACAGATCGTTGCCTGAATAGTTACTACTGTAGCACCATGATGCTATTGACAGTTGAGCACTATGACGTCCACATGGCACTCCCATGACTTTAATGGTGCTTAAATTTGGCATCACGGTATTGTACAGAAAGAGACTGGGCTTTGCGATGCTCACTCCTCTGACGCTACAGTGCTGGAATAGTTGGTTGGGCTTTGCAATACTAACTCCTTCAATGTTGTGACATTATTATATAAAGACTGGGCGCTTCCATGTCCATATTTGGGCGCTATGACGGGGTCAATAATGGTGCTACGGTGGTATTTTATCCGACATCATGGTGATGTAACATACTTGTAAAATTTTGCCCATTTATATATTTTCATGCTCAAACATAACTAAATTAACACATTTTCACTAACAAATTAAAATATAAAATATAACATTATTTATACTTATCAATTAGTTACCCTAAAAGACATAACTAAGAACTCGTAGTGTTAATACTGAGTACTGAAAGCTTCCTTCTACACATCAACCTCCCTCACCTTCACTTAATAATAACCAGATCGTAAATCAATCTTCGAGAATACAGAAGATCTAACAAGCTAGTCAAATAAATCATCAATCTGTGGTAGAGAATACTTATTCTTGAAAGTAACTTTATTTCTCCCTCTTGTTAATACACATACACATCGTACTGTCATTTTTCTTCATAAATAGAATAGGTGCTCCTCATAGAGACATACTAGGATGAACAAATCCTTTGTCAACCAACTCTTGAAGCTGAAAATTTAACTCCTGAAGCTTCTTAGGTTCCATCCTATACGGAGCTTTGGAAATCAAATTCATACCTAAAGATATATCAATCAGAACTATATGTCATTATCTGAAGGTAGACTAACTAACTTCTCAAAAAATATAACCAAAAATTCCTGTACTATCAGGATATCAAAAAGAAGACCAAAATCTATACTCCTATCTTGAACTGATGCTAGAAATACTATATAACTCTTCTTTCACAATATATTTTCTTCCACAGTAGAGATCAAGCAAGATAGAACTCCTCTAACTCCCTAAAATACACATCTCTCACTATCTAAAAATAATGTAACTTGCTTCTTCATGCAATCAATCTGATTCTCGTACTTACTTAACTAGTCCATATCCAAAAAATATCGTATACAAAAATGGCTAATAAAATCAAACATGATTTCCACTTATCAAAAATCTCAATAACACAGAAATAAAATTTACTGGCTATGATATTATCTTTAGTTGGAAGGGTAATAGAAAGAGAAACATGTTGTATAATTGAAGGAAACTACAACAAATCAATGAAATACTTGAAAATAAATAAATGACTAGCTCCCAAATTAAATAAAATATCACATAGATGCTCATAAATATAGACCATACCTGTCATAACATCTGGAGCATCACAAGCCTCCTGTTGAGTCAAATTATATACATATGGCTGAACTAGAGCTGGAGCAACAAAACTACTAGGCTCTCTCTAACTACTACTAGATGGCCTCCTTGCCACTAAACTAGAACCACCAGCTCTACTATATGGTCTCTTAGCAAAAGTATAGGAAGAAGCCACCCACGGTCTCCCTATTAGTCTGACAACACTCTTAGATCTGGGCTCAAAATATTGGTCAAATCTTGCTTGTGCACATTCTATTACCTGGTGCCCTATCAGACCGCATCTAAAGCACTATCTAGTCATCCTGTAGCATTGACAAGAATGACATCTTTCATAACTTTGGCGTATACGTGCCCCACTAATAAAACTAGAATCGGCTATACTGCCACTGCTAGAAACTACTAAAGATACTGACTGTCCACCTCTCTTAGAATCTCTAGGTGTAAATCTACTATTCTTCCAAGAAAACCCACTATCAGATGTCTCATCATTGAACCTCTTCTTACTAGAAGTCCACTAATATTAAGTAGCTACCAGATCATTCTCTATTAGATGAGCTCTCTCCACTAGCTTAAAGAAATAAAAAATATAAAATGGCATCAAAGGTTGTCTCTATCTGTCTTGAAGTCCTCTTAGGTACCCATATCACTTCTCAGCATAGATATTAATCAGTTGTAAAGCATATCTAGCAAAAGCAGTAAGCTCTGCCTCATACTGCATAACTATCCTGCTCTCCAGAACTAGCCTCTAAAAAGTCTCCTGCATTTGCTATCGTGTAGAAGGTGGTACAAACCAAGCTCAAAATATATCAAAGAACTCCTCCCAGGTAATAAGAGAATTTAATCTCCCTTGAAACTTCTCCTCCCACTGGCCCATCCAAAAGTGCTCTACCTTGTCATCTTATAGAAAGACTACTAACGGTACCTTCCTCTCAGGAGGATACTACATATCTTCAAATATCTTCTCCAGTCTTCTCAACCAGCCCATACTGCTCAACAGTACCCTCTAATCTTAGAGGCTTCAATCTTGAAAATCTCTATAGATGTCTATTTAACTCTTCAAATCTCATAGCAGAAATCCTACTCTATGTCTCACCCATCATCTGGGCTATCAAAGTATCAAATTACAAAATTATATCTACAATAACTGTTAGAGTAGTACTATATAAAGGAACCGCCTGACTAGTACTCTATCTATATGTTATATCTAGGTCTAGTGGATCCATGATCACACAGAATATGTAACTAAATAGACATAAAAATGAAATAAAAATAATGAACACCCAAATAGACTTCAAACTACCCCACTAGACTTACAGACCAATTCCTATAGCTCTATTTTATGATCCAAATTCAAAACCTTTCTCTGATACCACAAAAGCTTATCACAACCCAACCTGACCAGGGAAGGTCCTATCGTACTGAACTATGATAAGTAAATCCCAAGATCTAATTTTGAAATATCTCAAATTTTCTTCCAATATTCATTTTAAATAAACTATAGACTATAGTGATACTAAGACATTCAAATACTAAAAATAAATTCATCCATAAGATTTCTTTTATTTTATCAAAATATATTTACACTATAGTACATAGCTACAGTAGAAGCTACAGAAAAGAACTAAATAATAAACTAGTCATGATTGTATAAAAATCAAAATAAGAAAATACCTATAAACACAAATCAGGTCCTGAACTGCCAATCAACAGTCTCTTTTCCCTTCCTAGATCCTGAAAATCAAAAGCAAAATCATAGTGATCAGCTAAAATAACTCAACAAGCTACACAAACCAAATCTAAATTTCTAAATTCTTTTATTAAATTTGCTAAATATTTAAAAGTAATTAAATGAAGTATAATAAATCACTACACTGAGAAATATAATAGAAGCATGGTAGTTATCCAATTATTTAAATAATAATACTAAGTAGATTAATAAATTGTAATGTATATCATAAAGCAGTTCATATCACATTTCTTAGATCGAGATAGAAACTTAAAGGATTTTGACCTCTTATGACTCCCTTTTATGCTTTTAGCATCAGAACATGCTCGTAGGAACTAAAATATGGATTATTGCCACTAGAATATGCCTTATAGGCACCAAAATATTCTTTGACGAAGATATAATATCAAAGGATTCTGATCCCTTATGACTCCGAGTAGATATAATTTAATCACACATATGCATATATCATCACAATATAACAGTTAAAGAGTAATTGAGCAAGTGTCAATAGGCAACCTAAAACCCTACTAAGAAAAATGCACATTTTCAAAAATAATCAAATTACTAGAGATTGTATAAAATAATATTTTTAGACTTTTATAGTACTACAACACTATTTTTTAGAGTCTCGGTAAATTTTTATTTAATAAAATCCCCATAAATTTTAAAACCCCAGTTGTAAAATTTTTCTTAAAATATTTAAAACGTGTATAATCTTAATCTTTATAACATTTAAGCGATGAAAGTTTTATCAGTACAAAGTTATCTATGTTTTTTACTATCAGAAATAAAACTTTAATAAAAAAATGTTGGTGAAAATTATGTTTTAGAAATTAAGATGGCATAGTATGACTTAACTCAAGACAAACAAGTTTTCCAACTAAGTCAATGGATAAAAATGGCTCGAAGTCACCCAAAATTGAGTTTATCTCCCTCTCTCTCCTCTCTTTTTCCCTATTTCTTTTTCTTTCTTCTTTTAGCCATCTGTTACTTGAAATCTAAAGGGCATGCCATTTAAAGATTTTTTTTGTTAGTGAAATAATATTTTATAATAAAATATTAAGAGATATTTTAATTATTTAATTTTTAAACTAAAAATTCATATAAACATTCAAATATGGGAATTAAAAATTTATAAGAAAATATTCATAAATTAGCTAAGCATGTTTAAAATACTTTGAAGAAATCGGTTTGCAAAACGGACACATATTCATCACAGAAACCCTAATTGTACTGATTGGTGCCAATTTCCTAAAGAATTTCACCGGTGACGAAAAAGTATGAAAAAAATAGAGTTATTAAAGCACTACATCATATATGTTCTGGCATGTCTGTTTTTGATTGGGATTTATTATCGCTCATAAAATAATTAGTGATTGTTTTAGGTTAAAAAAATTTTAAAAGTAATTAAGTGTTTTCACAATATGTGTGTGAAAATAATATACTTTGGGTCAATTAATGCTTAGATTTTCTTTGATATAAATAGCTCACTAGATACATAAGTGTACATGTTGATCAAATTAAAAAAAAATTGAGAGAGTGTTGATCCCACGAGTGTTATGTTAGATTGTAATTAAACTGGTATTGTCTACTATAGATGCAAGGTTTATCATACTAAATGAAAATCAAGGGTTCGGATTCTTCCACTAACAAAAAAGAAGAAGATAAATGAGATACCATATAATAAATTTAAAAAGTTTTGGATTGATATATATATAAAATAATAAAAGTTTTTAATGAGACTCTTAAATATTAATATGGATTAAAACATATGCATCCCTAGATCTCTGTCAAATTTTTAGGGGTGAAAAATGAGGTTTATGGCCTTCCTATAATTCTAATGTCTACATAAAACCTAAAAGGTTTAACATCCTATATCTAGGCATGCCATTATTTCATTCTAATACCTTTATTTATTCCAATATTCCTCGATCGAGGCAATATATCACACTATATATTAACTATACATATGGCCATTGTATGCATTAAATTAAGAATGAGAGATATTAAAATTATCTATAATATCATTTAAGGTACAAGAGTCTATATTAGTACTTTCAATGTGCTCAGAACATTAACACAAAACTCAAATATTAGGCAGCCATGATAAAGATAGAAAGCATGCGTATCTTCATTTCTTGCCTAAAAGAGAAGATATAGGACAAATAGTAAAGAAAAATATCACCCGAGCACACTCCTTACTTCTTCAAATGTATGATTGTCCATATTAAGATAGGCTAAGATCTTCTAAGAAAGGTATATTTCTCTTCTCCAGTTTCCCTTAGACTTGACTCTAAGGAGGTACTATAAAAAAGTACAATACCACACTATTTTTGGTAGAACCCTTACTAAAATAAACTGAAATCTATTTATAATATGCACAAAAATGGGGTCAGGCCCTGTGGTGCTTGACATGGTGGTGTCATAGTGTTATAAGATGAACTAGCGCCTCGACACTACCAGGCTTGCTTGATGTATCAATTGGCTAAACGGGTACATCAATTAGCTGATTTGGCATGGCTCCATCTTTTATCAACTACTCCATTGTGATCCTATAAAAGTTGAGCACTATTTCCCTTGAATATGTAATTCAGCACTACGGTGTTGTAATGTTTGGCACTTCGGAGCTCAAATTCCCGATACTCAAGTACTGCGGTATGAATTTCTGATGCTACAACACTGGATGACTCCACTAGGGTACTGAATTATTATTTATTTTTTCTTGAAGCTCTGGCTCTGCGATTCCCTAATCTGGTACTGAGGCGTTGTTGAAGCTACGATACTATTAGTTGGAGGGTTGGAGCGTTACGATGCTAATAGATATAGCGCTACGGTGCTAGTTCAACACTTATGATTTTTTCTCCTTTTTTAAATATTTTTTGCACAACATCAATTAAAACACAACTTTTTTTACTAATTTTTAAGATAATAAAATAGTATAAAATTTACACTTAACAACGATGAAGGTCAGAGGCATCATAGCCGACAAGTAATTTGGTCAGACAGACTGTAGTCAGCGGGCGATAGTGGTCAAAGGGACTATAATCGAGAAGTGATTGTGTTCAGAAGAACCAGATTCGATAGGTGATGGTGGTCAGAGGGACCATAGTTGATGAGCGATGGTGGTTGGAGGGACTATTGTCGATGGGCGACAGAGGTCGAATGGAGGCCCAACAATGGCTATTAGATGAAGGCCCAAAAATGGTCGAGCAAAGGTCTAATAGCGACAAATTGGTGGTAAGGGTTTATCAGTGGTGGTGTTGGGGTAGAGCTCTGGGATGCTTCAAGCCTCAAAGCTCTCATGAGTCTCTAGCATAGAGTCTAAGCCTCCAAATGTCTAAGCCCCCTATCAAGTGGGAAGAGGGGGTCTATTTATAGATTTTGAGAGTGTCATGCTCCATAAATATAGAGAAGATCTAGATAAAATTTAGAGTGCTCCATTGGATAGACCATATTGATCCCCTCGATCATGGAGTATTTATTCAGCATTTAAGTGCCCTAATGATATTAGAATTAAGAAATCTTGGGCTTATTGGATTCTTCTTCTCGAGTTGCTCAATTAGAATAGAAGCCTGCTATATTTAAATATTATTTATTCATCCAATTAATGTACTAAAGCTTCTAAGTATGGTTTGGTCCATTGATTTGAGCCTATTTGGGCTCGGATTGGACCAATGTTGGTGTTATTGGGTTTGTCTTGCTAAGATGTTTAATTCAAATATACGTTTGTGTTAAGTGAAAATTCTATAGTATTTTATTGCATTAAATTCTAGTGAATATATTTGTCTTTAGTGGATATTGTGTAAGAATTTTCTAGGAAATAGAAAAAATTCACAAGTATTGAACCAGCACCACAGCACCAGAAATATTAGTGCCACAATGTTATTAACACCCCGACACCAAATCAAGATATTACAATGTTGTCATCTCAAGAAAATGTGATTTAATTTAGTGTCGTGATGGAATAAAGGTCAATGTTGTAGTGCTTCATAACGCCGCATCACCAAAAATAAACATTCTAGTGCTGGAGTCTTGGAAAAATTGCATAATAATTCAACATTGTAGTACTAACCATAGGAGCGCCATAGCATGAAATGAAGAATCAAGCTTAGCAGTGCCGCAATGAAGCAGTTGACATAAATAAGCTACGTGCTTATTAGCTAAAAGTCTTACCAGTTCAGGCAACAATCACGTCAGGTTAGCCCAGTGCCACCGCCGAGACCATTTATCAGCACCGATGTACTAGTTCATATTATAACACTGCGACGCCTCCTATTCGTGGCACATGAGTCATTCTGTAATAAGTATAAATATTTTTTCTATTTTTTGTGTGGGAGTGCTGGAGTTTTGAATAGTTTTCTTACAGGAGAGGCTAGAGAAGAGTAACATGTATACTTTAGAGTGGTTGGTTAAGATTCTAGTGAGCAAAAAAGCATTTAGAGAGGAAAGGAGTGTGGAGAGCAAAGTTGTAAGGGGAGATTCACTTTGGGAATTGTTCATCTGTAGGATCTGTTTGAAATCCTTCATTCTGGGTGATATCTTTTTACTCTTTTCTAGTTATACTTTCTTTCTTAAGCAAATAATTAAAATTATATTATTCTAGTTTTATTCTATGGTCAGCTAACTCTTAATTTTGAACTAATGCTATAAAAACTTAAGTAATTATTAGTGCATACTCTTGTACTTTAAATTATAAATGGTCATTTTCATATCTCTCACTTATTATTTAATCTATGTAGGGGCCATATGTAGAATTAAAATTTAGTACTATATATTATCTCAATGGAGGAATATTGGAATAATTATGAGTATTATAATAAAATACATACATGCGTAAATATAGGTTGTTTAGTATTCTATGGTCTATAGAGATATAATACCTATAGGAAGGCTATAAACCTTCCTTTATATCCATATAAGCTCGATAGAGATCTAAAAATGCATTTGTTCTGATTCACAACTAATTTATGAGTCTAGTTAGAAAATCTTAAGAGATTTCACTGTCATTAGTCTAAAATACTTTATCTAGTGATAAATTCACTTTTCTTCAACAATTCTCTTTATAGATAGATTATAACCTTGATTTTATTGCATAACATAATTTTTTTAGCTTGAAGTAGACAATATTAGAATAATTATGTGAAGCAGAATACTTTCTCATGGGATCGATACTTTCCCATAACACTTTTATTACTTGATCGACACGTACAATTATATTTTTAGTGGGGATTTATATTTGACCAAACATAAGCATAGACCAATACAAATAAGACAATCCACACATCCACATCAAGTTTTTGGCACCATTGTAGGGAAGTAACGTGTGTTCTTATAATTGTTCTATAATGTTCACAAAAGCTACATATTGAAATGCTTTGCAATGTTTCATATTATTTTTTATGATAGTAGAACTTTAAATGTTGTACAATGTAATTACATAACTATTAAAAAATAACTACTAGCTATTATCTTTACTTTTAATAAATTTCAATCTTATTTGATTGACACGAAGGTTCTTATATATAAAGATTATTTTGCAACTAATTTTTTTTGACAAAAAAGGATACCAAACTTAAATTAGTGAGCTGAATACTTTTATTACAAGAATTTGATGTAGAAATTATGGACTAAAAAGGCAGTGAGAACTAGATTGCTGATCATATTTCAAGACTAGTGTGTGAAGAACATCCACCTCATAAAAATGAAATCAATGAGTTTTTTTCCTGATGAACAATCATTTGTTTTGCATGTGAGTAGAATGCCTTGGTATGCTGATATTATAAATTTTATTATCAATGGTGTGAATCCTTTTGATTTACCTTCTACTCAAAAACATAAATTGATGCATGATGACAAATATTTCTTTTGGGATGATCCATATTTATTTAGCAAGTGTAATGATCAAATCATTAGGAGTGTGCCCCTTTTTTTTTTTTTTTTTGAGAAGATGCATAGATCAGATTTATTAATAAAAGCCTAGATACAAAAACTAAGAGCAAACAACTCTATCACATTCCTCCTTAAATAAAGACAAAAAATGAGGAGGAATTTTATTACAACCTATACTATCCCAAATGAAATCAGTAAACCGAGCATAGTTAGCAAAACAATCTGCTAACTTATTACAGTCTCTATTCACAAATTGAATGACCACTTGGTTGAAATCTTCAAGAAAAAAGAAATCAACTTTATTGTGGCTGTCCACTATAGCAGCATCCTTCTTCAACATAGATTGAATATACTTCATCACATTCAAGTTATCTCCCTCAATGATGAAACCTCTATACTCATACATCCACTCTTGAAGAACCATCCTTAATGAAAGGATCGCTTGCACCTCTAATTCCGAACTGTCCCAATGCAAACATTGAAATCCAAAGGCAAACAAGAATCTACCCTTGCAATCTCTTATTACGCCCACAACACCCACCTTATACGAAGAATCAAGCTAAGCATCAACATTCAGCTTAATCTAATTGGGGGGAGGGGGACGCCAAGAGGAAGACAGCTGACGCTGATTGGAATCCCAGTGGTCCGAGATCAGATTGAAATGGAATGAAGCAATAGTAGAACTCAACGAATTAGACGCTATAACAGCAATACAATCATCAGCTCCCTTATAAATGAGTTTACATCTGCTATTCCATGCAAAAAAAATAGCTGAGCAATATAAATTCCCCAAGAATGGATTTGATTTAAAAAGATCACTAAAATCCCAACATCTTCCTCTCATGGCTGAGAAACCTGGTACTTTGTAACCCCATCTGTTGAGCACCTCAAGTACTTGTAGTAGATACTTACATCCAGCCATAATATGCTCAGCATTCTCAGTTGCATCGCAGCCTCTCGGACAACCACTGAAGTTTTGTAATCTTCTATAAACCAAGAAGTCATTAGAGGGAATAGCATTGAGAATTAATCTCCACCAAAACACTTCAACCCGAGGACAGAGCTTTAAAATTTTCATCCATTTCCATTTTCTCTCTTCAGCATCCTTCTCATATTGGTGTTCAGCAATCAATGCAGAGATAGACTTGCCAGAATGTTTAGACATTAGCTCTAAATAATCATTTTACAAATCAGAATATAACGGAACTGAGGAAATAAGATTCACTAGGTCTTGGCCAAAGAACCGCTTCAGTTTTGGTACATTCCACTCACCTTCCTGAATAAACTCCATAAGGATTTCATTTTGATTATTTAGATCAGCAACAAAGGTAGGCCATCGATCAATACTCTTATCTAATATCCAAACATCCTTAACTGTATTGATACTAGAGTCGTTGGAGACCTTCCATCTAACTATTTGATGTAGAAACTTGCCTCTGTTGACAATGATCTTCCAAGTAGAGGAAGCACCTCTCCTTACTTGTGAATTCCATATAGCATTCCCATACTTAGCCTTCAAGAGCCTATTGATAAGAGAATTTTGAAAGTTCGTTAGGGATGTTAAGCCATAGTGAACTAGTCCCGAGGCTAACTAAGAGGGGGGGTGAATTGGTTATTTAAAAATTTCACGATAACAATGAAAATCTTTTCGATACGTAGTAGCAGAAACACATAAACAAGAACGAAAAGATCAACCACAGATATTCACCCAAGCAGTTAATATCAGAAAAGTAAAGTGCAAAATTGAATCAGAAAAGCAAACCAGATTTTATAGTGGTTCGGTCAACTTGACCTACGTCCACTCCCCGGAGCCTCCCCTCCGGGTATTGCACTAAACAAAAAAGTGTCTCTCCTTTTGCTCCCACAGCAAGGCGGAGAAGCCGGTACAAACACCTCCTTTTCACCACATGGTGAGGTAGAGAACCTGACCTCCTTTCGCTTCCTCCTGAAGCAGGCAGAGAACCTTCGAACTCCTTTTGCTTCCACCTGAAGCGGGCAGAGAACCCTGGATCTTCTTGCGAACGATCCTCCCACGACGAACACCGACTAGACGAAAGACGACGAGTGGAGAAGACGACTCTGATCCGTACTTGGAGCAACCTTAGTGAATCCCTCACCAACTCCCCCTCACAAGATCTTCTCTCTCTCTCCCAACTCTCTCTCTCTAGGGTTTCTCAGGGAAGGAAGGTAGCAAAAGATTTGACTTGTTTTAAGAAAAATTTCTTTTATAGGAGGGCTTAAAATTTGCCCTAAATCTCAACTGATCGGCCAAGATCGTCTAGGACGATCGGTAGATCATCCTGTACGATCAGTTCAAATTCAGCTGTTTCAGCCTGGATGATCTGGCTCTTCTGGACGATCAGTAGAAAAAATTATTCATATCATCCCGTACGATTAGTGCAAATCGAGGAAAATTGTCTAGAAGACAGTTCAGGTCGTCCAGAGAAATCTGTGCTGGACGACCAAAAAATGACTTGATCGTCCAGTACGATGGGGACATCGTCCTGTACGATTAGTTTAAAAAGGCCCTAAATCATCCTGTACATAGTTCTGGACGTACAGCTTAAATGCACTAAACAATCAAGATCGTCCAGGACGATATGATCGTATCAACCAAAAATAAATTGCTTTCCATAATTACCAGATTAAATTAGGCATGATTATACTGAATCATCCGGGACGATACACGTATCGTCCGGGATGATCAGACCAAGTATCTAAAAATAAGAACTTGCCTAACTTGATCTGGCAGCTGAGAATTTCTGATTTGGGCATATCGTCCCGTACGATCATGAGATCATCCAGGACGATCTACTTAATCAGACCCTCTTAACTTAGTCGCCCTAATTAGGGTTTCTGTTTTGGCTGGATCGTCCAGGATGATGTAAAAATCGTCCGGGACGATCTGAACAAAAAATGAACAGAAACTCCAATTCACTCAAGCTCTCCCCCTGAGTGTGTGTGTGCAAGGTTACTTAGCTAAGGGATCAGTTACATTACAATTGACTCAATAAAAGAAAAAACAATACATTGGACACACTTGGAGCTGATCTTGACTTGGCTTGAGTGGCTCGTGGTCTTTTGTGCCTGAAACAGATTAGCCAAGCAAAACACACTGGAAACATGTTTGTCATCATCAAAACCAGATTTGCAACAATCTCCCCCTTTTTGATAATGGCAAATATTTATAGAGTAGTTTGAAAATAAAAGTAAACTAGGAGATCAAAACACAAACATTTTTTCAAATTTTTATTTAACAACTAAAATAATACATGAAATATGACTCATAAAACAGAAACAGACACGACTACAACTGACTCCCCCTTTTGACATCACAAAAAGGAGGAGGGAAAAACAGAACACGGAAATAAAACATAAAATAGAATAACTACAAAATAGGAAACTAAAACTGAGGCGGACCCTGATCGGAAGGAGGAGGTGGCGGTGGAGGGTTGAAGTAATGGTGAATGGCCTGAAAGTGGGCTCCAATCCAGGCGATGTCCTGGTCATGCTGCTGTTGCTGCTCCGCAGCATAGTCAGTGAAGTGCTGGATGTCCTCGGCGTGCCGCTGCTCCTGGGCAACCACGTAGGAGTCAAATCTGGCCTCCCACTGATCGAAGCGCTGCACCAGGTGGTCAAAGGGAGAGGCAATGCAAAGGGGTGCATGTGCCTCTGGTGCAGCGGAACTGGAACGGCCTCTTCCTCTTCTTCCTCAACATCTGGGGCGGGCTCCGGATGTAGTCGGGTGCTGTGTAGGACGTGGAATGAGTTGTTTGTGAAGAAGGAAGGAGGGACATCAGGAGGGACAGGATACTGAAGGTCATATTTTGTCTCTAAGGCATAATAAATAAGATGACCTAAAGCTAGATTTGGGCGACGCCTGTGGCCCGGATCTCTAATGGTGGTTAGGTGTTCTATGTATCGGATAATCAGATCAGAGGCATTAAATTCTCGACGGGCCATGATGTAGTAGGTGGTCAAGGATAGGAGCGGGGTAATGTGAATTCGATCCCCCGCCTTTGGAATGACGGAGGAACGAAGGACGTGCTGAATGGTCCGGGCGTCCTTGAGAAGGGAAGTGCAAGCGTTGTCATGATAGGGTGCGTTGGTATTGCGAAGGAAGTGATTGGCGACACTCCAATCATAGTCAGGATCGGTGATAAGCGTGTGAATTTTGTCGCCAGTAATAGACAGGTTGAGAATATTGTGAAAATCGTGGGTCGTGAGTTCCACGGGGCGTTGATTTACGTAAGATCGAAGAGTGGAATAGTCTGCGGAAATGCACAAGTTGGCAAAGAAGATTTAAAGGAGTTCAAGATTGAAGGGAAATGCTAAGGTCAGAATGAAGGTGAGGGAGGTGTGTGTGAACAGATCTAAAATGGGATAAGTGAGAGTGCGGGGATTTACAATCTTAGAGTGCGTGATGCCCACATTACGATAGCATTCGAAAGCCACCTGATCGGCGGCATTCGGTAAGCAAGGATCGACATGTCCCCGGGACGAACTGGCACCCTTTTGATGAGACCTTTTTCCACCAGCCATTAGGAACCCAAAGAGTAAGAAAGTAGAAGGAGAGTGGAAGAAAAATGGTGTGAAAAATCTGAAGAAAACTGCTGTTTATATAGAAAATGCCCTGATCGTCCCGTACGATCGCGATATCGTCTGGGACGATTTGGTCATTGATGATGTCCTGGACGATTGGTCAAAAAGGCGGTCTGATCGTCCAGGACGATCAGAGATCATCCAGGATGATTAGACACAGGCGATCGTCCCGAGGAGTCAGGCTGGACGACCGTTGACCAAAAGTATCATCCAAGACGATTAGGTGGATCGTCTGGGACGATATGCAATAAATATGTCGGACGGGCCGAATTTTAATCGTCCAGCAGCTGACACGTGGATCATCCTGGATGATGAGGTGGATCGTCCAGGATGATGGACAATAATTGGTGCAATGTCAGCCGTTTGATCAGATCAGGAAGATATGGATCATATCATCCAAGACGATGTAAGGATCGTCCAGGACGATCACCAATCATTGGAATTTTTCAGCAGCAGGAGCAGTGTGAGGACGATGTTGAACGAATCATCCAGGATGATGTTTGGATCGTCCAGGCCGAAGTGGATCGTCTAGGACGATAGTGGTATCGTCCAGGATGATGTGAAGAAAACAGAAAAAGATGAAGGATGAAGATGATCGATCAGGATCCCAAAAACACAACTATGAAATCAAAATAACACAAAAAAGAATAAAACTTACCGCAAAAACACATAAAAATATTTTTTTTATCAAGCTGCTCGAGAAAATCAGAATTTTTTCCTTGATTTTAGATTCAAAAACCAATGACAGGTCGATTGACAGCGCTGAAATCCAGAAAAGGTTAGAAATAATTAACTTTCATAACTCCGACCCCGGGCACCTTATCGATGCAAACCTCTTTCAAAACAAAAATTCGATTCAGAAGAAAAGACATTAGATTTGAAAAGAGATCCTTTCAAGCCTCGTTCTAGAAAAATATCTGATATAATAGTGTTACAAAGTAAAAAATCAGAAATCAGGATTTTCAAAACTCAAGCTTTTGAAAATATTAAGTGGCGCACAGATTTCATTAAGACATTTAACAATCTGAAAGGGAAGAAAGCTTGGTTTGGGCTCATTTTGTGCCTCTTTTTCAAATTGGTTGGCGCTTTGCGCATCTTTTGATTTTTGATACACTTTGTATATCCAGTTTGGCAATTTCGCATCTTTTCAGTTTTGGGCTCATTGTATGCCTCTTTTTCAAATTATCTGGCGCACTGCGCATCTTTTATAAGCTTTCTCCTTTTCATAATCATTAAAGAGTCTCAGCTGTGAGATTATCTTCCAGACATAGGAGATGACTCTCCACAGTAAGGAAGAACGATTCACAAAACAAAAGCCATACAACATATGATAAATGCAATCACTTGGTTTAGAAAATCAAACTAATGACTCAAGACTTTGAAAACCACTATTGATATGAGGCAGATTAGTGTAGGAAGATAAAATAATCTCTATTTCAAAAACTAACATTTTAATTTTGAAGAGAATTTTTATTCAAAAGAAACTATACACCAGTAAAGGAGTTAGAGGAAGAGAAACAATCATCAATGTTTCTTCCCTTTAATAGATTCAGTGGAATCAATCACTACTTACCAGCTTCCAAACCAAAACAAGGTAAAAAACTCCCAGTCAAAAATTCAGATCATCAGAAGTAGTGAGCGGTGATCAGATCTTGAAAAGCATAAAATAGTAAGTGCAAGATATGAACAAGTAAATAAAAATAGGTAGAAAATCACAGCAAAGAAAATAATCAAACCAAAAGTAACTAACAGAAATCAGAAATCAGAATACCAAAACTAACTAACAGAAATCAGAAATCAGAATACCAAAACTAACTAACAGAAATCAGAATACCAATCAGAACAATCATAAATCAGCAGTCATCAGAATCAAGCATTTATATCAATCACTCCTAATCTGGTTCTCAAAATGCTGAATGAGTCAAAGGCCAGTGGTTTAGTGAATATGTCAGCCAGCTGATTTTCAGTTGCTACGTGATGTAGCTCAATGTCCCCTTTTGTAACATGGTCCCTAATGAAGTGATGCCTAATATCAATGTGTTTGGTCCTAGAATATTGGATTAGATTCTTAGAGATACAGATGGCACTAGTATTATCACACAGAATAGAAATTGTGCCAACAGGTACTCCTAAATCCAAGACTTGTTGCTTCAACCAAAGAACTTGGGCCACACAACTTCCTAAGGCAATGTACTCAGCTTCAGCAGTGGAAAGTGCAACTGAGTTCTGTTTTCTACTGGACCAGGAGACTAACGACTGTCCTATGAATTGACAAGTCCCAGAAGTACTCTTCCTATCCACCCTACACCCTGCAAAGTCAGAATCAGAATATCCAATGATCTCAAAAGAGGTGCTGTGCCTAGGGTACCAAATTCCTAGGTTTGGGGTCCCTAAAAGATATCTAAAAATTCTCTTAACAGCAGTTAGGTGGGACTCTTTAGGATCAGCCTGAAACCTAGTATAAAGACAGACACTAAACATGATATCAGGTCGACTAGCAGTCAGGTAAAGTAGTGAACCTATTATCCCTCTATACTTCTTCTGGTCAACAGATTTTCCATTTGAATTCTTATCTAACTGAACTGAGGAGGGCATGGGAGTATTGATTGGCTTGGCTTTGTCCATTTCATATTTCTTCAAAATGTCCTTAGTGTATTTTGATTGATTGAGAAAGGTTCCATCATCCATTTGCCTAATGCTAAACCCCAAAAAGTAGGACAATTCTCCCATCATACTCATTTCAAACTCCTTACTCATTATTTTAGAAAACTCTTCACATAAATATTTATCAGAAGATCCAAAAATTATATCATCAACATAGATCTAGACAATGAGTAAGTCATCCCCTAATCTCCTCAGAAAAAGGGTGGTGTCTACGCTCCCCTTAACAAACTCTCTTTCTAACAGGAATGTGCTAAGCCTCTCATACCAAGCTCTGGGTGCCTATTTCAATCCATATAAGGCCTTTTTTAATTTATAGACATGACTTGGATATTGGGAACTCTCAAAACCTGGGGGTTGTTCTACAAAAACATCTTCTTTAATTACCCCATTTAAAAAGGTACTCTTGACATCCATTTGAAACAGCTTAAATCCCTTATAACAGGCAAAGGCTAGTAGCACTCTAATGGCTTCCAATCTAGCTACAGGGGCAAAAGTCTCCTCAAAATCAATCCCTTCTATCTTATTATACCCCTCAGCCATCAATCTTGCCTTATTTCTCACCACCACACCAGAATCATTCATCTTATTCTTAAAGACCCACTTGATTCCCACAATACTTTGATTTTTAGGTCTCTCTACTAACTCCCAAACATCATTCCTTACAAATAGATTCAATTCTTCCTGCATAGCTAAAATCCAAAATTCATCCGACAAGGCTTGATTGATGTTGGTGGGTTCAGTCATTGAGATAAAGGCAGAATGGTTTACTTCCTTCCTAAGTCCATGCCTAGTCCTAACACCTTCAGAAGGGTCTCCTAAGATCAGTTCTTTAGGATGACTCGAAGAATATCTCCAATCTCTAGGCAACTCAGTTTGAGGTTCTACCCTTTCCTCCAAATTTGTATTTTCAACTCCTTGGGTAACCTCAATAATCTCTTCATCTTCTACTTCAGATCTAGACTCCTTAGGATCAGATTCATCAAACACTACATGGGTTGTTTCTTCCACCACCAGAGTCCTCCTATTGAACACCCTAAAGGATTTCCCAACACTTGAATATCCTAAGAACACTCCTTCATCAGATTTGGGGTCAAATTTTCCTAAGGGTGATTTCCCGTTGTTCAGAATGAAAACCTTACAGCCAAAGACATGGAGGTGGGACAGATTTGGAGTTCTACCCTTAATGATCTCATAAGATGTCTTGTTCAGTTTGACTCTCACATTTACCCTATTCAGCACATAACAGGCAGTGTTCACCGCTTCAGCCCAAAAGTATTTTGGAAGTGAATACTCGGCAAGCATGGCTCTAGCGGCTTCCACTAAGGTCCTGTTTTTTCTTTCAGCTACCCCGTTCTGTTGAGGGGTCCTAGGAGCTAAAAAATTGTGACTAATCCCATGATTCTCACAAAAACTTCTAAATCTTTCATTTTCAAACTCCCCTCCGTGATCACTATGGATGGTAATAATCTCACATCCTAACTTCTTCTGAATCCAAGTAGAGAAAGATCTAAACTCATCAAATGACTCAGATTTATGTGACAAAAATTTAACCCAAGTGAACCTCGAATAATCATCTACAATCACAAAACCATAGACTCTCCCCCCTAAGCTGGCAATGCTAATGGGTCCAAAGAGGTCCATGTGAAGAACTTCTAAAGGTCTAGAGGTGCTAATGTCCTTAATAGAGTGAAAAGAGGACTGGACTTGCTTCCCCAACTGACAGGCATCACACAGGTGATCCTTAGTGAACTTAAGCTTGGGCACACCTCTAACTAAGTCCTTTTGGGTGACTCTCCTAAGGGTTTTCATACTGGCATGACACAATATCCTATGCCATAACCAAGACTCATCAGCAGCAGTTTTTAAGCAAATTGAATTATCAGATTTAATGCAACTTACATCCAGCTTGTAGACGTTGTTGATCCTTTGCCCCTACAAAACAACTTCATCATTTAAGCTTAAAATGCAGCCAGTGGGCAGGAATTTGATGTTGTATCCCTTGTCACATAGTTGACTGATGCTCAGTAAGTTGTGTTTCAGTCCATCTACAAGCAAAATATTATCAATCATAAAATTCTTTGAATCACCAATTATACCTGAGCCTACCACCTTCCTGGTGGTGTGGTCTCCAAGTGTAACCTTGCCTCCAGCTCTGACCTCCAGCAAAATGAACTGATTTGCATCTCCAGTCATATGTCTAGAACATCCGCTGTTCAGGTACCACATGCTCTCACGAGATCTTGTGTGAGAGCACACCTACAAAAGTATCAAACATCAGCCTTAGGAACCCAAACAGGTTTGGGTTCCTTCTTATGAAAAGAAGAATGCAATGCATGCGTGCTGTGCTGTGCTGTGAAACAGGCAGTTTGGGTTTCCACACCCAATGTGTACTACGGTGAACATTGCAGGTGTGGGAAATGTGTTCTAACATGCCATATGAAAAGCATCTAACACCAGGAAAAGGGTTAACTAATCTACGTGGGTGATAGTGCCTCTTCCTAGATGTATATGAAACATGCTTTGATGAACTTGCAACATATTTTTCAAACGGTGGCGGTGCATAAAACTGTTCAAAAGTAGGCAGTGGTTTGTTCTTTTCAAAAGCACTGATTTTCACTTTCAAAAACTCATTTTCTTTTTTTAAACTTACAATTTCAAATTTTAAGGTTCCATTGCTACTTTCTACTTCACATGCCATTGTATCTAACTCTTTAAAAGCTCTTTCTAAGTCCACATGCGTGGTTTTCAATGAATCATGCTCAGAAACTAAATCAGAATATTTTTTATTCAACTCATCAAATTCATCAAGTAAGGACATGTGATTGGAATCAAGTGTGGAATGATCTTTAACTACAGAATCATGCTCTTTTTGCAAAGTCAAGTAATCTAATTTCAAACTAGCATGAGTTTTCTTAAGTTTCTTATAGGATGTATGAATTCTTTCAGAAACTTCAAATAATTGATCGTAAGTCAGCTCACATACCTCTTTCTGGTCCGACTGACCAGGGTGATCATCAGCCATCAGACATAAGTTTGTTTCCTCCTCTTCAGCTTCAGTCTCAGAAGAGTCGGATGCAGAGTATGCCCAGAACGCCTTCTGAATCCGCTTCTTGTTCTTTCTGAACTTTGGTTTCTCCTCACCCTTCTCCTTGCTTAGGTGAGCTTTAAGTGTAGGATAATCAGCCTTAATGTGTCCAGGCTTCCTGCATTCAAAATAAACAGATTCAGATGAACCCTTAAAATTTTTATTGGACTTACCCTTATTTCACTTCTGATAGTTCTTATGTTTCTTCCTTAGAAAGCTTTTGAATTGCCTTGTGATTAAGGCAACATCATCGCTATCAGACCCGGAAGTGCTAGCATCTGAATCTTTGGCCTTTAGTGCCACTGTCTTCTCTTTCTTGCGTTCACCTGCATCAAGTTGCCTTTGGTTCACCCCTTGCTCGTAAGCAATGAGTGATCCAAGCAAGCTGTCACTAGAGTAAGTATTTAAATCTTTAGCAGTAATTTTAGCATCATAAGAAGCAGGCAAACATCTAAGAATTTTGTTCACTCTTTCGTAGTTAGGAAGTTCTCTACCTAGAGCATGCAAAGAGGTAACAATCTGAGTGAACCTTGTGTACATTTCTGAAATAGTCTCACTAGGTTTCATGCGAAAAAGTTCATAATCATGTAACAAGATATTTAACCTAGACTGTTTGACTTCAGTTGTACCTTCGTATGTTATACATAATCTATCCCAGATTTCCTTTCCCGTTGTACACATAGAAACACGCATATAGTCTTCAGATTTTAAAGCACAAAAGAAATAGTTCAAGCATTTTGCATTTAACTGTGCTAAATCACAATCATCAAACGTCCAATCAGTAAAAGGCAATTCAATTTTCACATTGTTAATCAATCTAAAAGGTGGTTCGTATCCGTCCTTAACTAACATCCACATGCGATAATCAATAGATTGCAGAAAAGTAGACATGCGTATTTTCCAAAAATCAAAAGGAATATTATCAAACAACGGTGGTCTTGTAATAGAATATCCTTCAACAGTATTACGATTATTACAGTTAGCCATGGATCAAATTCAAAAGTTTTTAAACCTAAATTTTGAATCCCGCTCTGATACCACTTGAAAGTTCGTTAGGGATGTTAAGCCCTAGTGAACTAGTCCCGAGGCTAACCAAGAGGGGGGGGTGAATTGGTTATTTAAAAATTTCATGAAAACAATGAAAATCTTTTCGATACGTAGCAGCGAAAACACATAAACAAGAATGAAAAGATCAACCACAGATATTCACCCAAGCAGTTAATATCCGAAAAGTAAAGTGCAAAACTGAATCAGAAAAGCAAACCAGATTTTATAGTGGTTCGGTCAACTTGACCTACGTCCACTCCCCGGAGCCTCCCCTTCGGGTATAGCAAGGCGGTGAAGCCTATACAAACACCTCCTTTTCACCACACGGTGAGGCAGAGAACCCAACCTCCTTTCGCTTCCTCCTGAAGCAGGCAGAGAACCTTCGAACTCCTTTTGCTTCCACCTGAAGCGGGCAGAGAACCCCGGATCTTCTTGCGAACGATCCTCCCACAACGAACACCGACTAGACGAAAGACGACGAGCGGAGAAGATGACTCTGATCCGTTCTTGGAGCAACCTTAGTGAATCCCTCACTAACTCCCCCTCACAAGATCCTCTCTCTCTCTCTCTAGAGTTTCTCAGGGAAGGAAGGTAGCAAAAGATTTGACTTATTTTAAGAAAAAGTTCTTTTATAGGAGGGCTTAAAATTTGCCCTAAATCTCAACTGGTCGGCCAAGATCGTCCAGGACGATCGGTAGATCGTCCTGTACGATCAGTTCAAATTCAGCTATTTCTGCCTGGATAATCTGACTCTTCTGGACGATCAGTAGAAAAAATTATTCATATCGTCCCGTACGATCCTGCGATCGTCCGGGACGATTAGTGCAAATCGAGGAAAATCGTCCAAAAGACAGTTCGGGTAGTCCAGAGAAATCTGTGCTGGACGACCAAAAAATGACTTGATCGTCCAGTACGATGGGGACATCGTCCTGTACAATTAGTTCAAAAAGGCCCTAAATCATCCTGTACATAGTTCTGGGCGTACAGCTTAAATGCACTAAACGATCAAGATCGTTCGGGACGATCCTGCGATCGTCCAGGACGATATGATCGTATCAACCAAAAATAAATTGCTTTCCTTAATTACCAGATTAAATTAGACATGATTGTACTGAATCATCCGAGACGATACACGTATCGTCCGGGACGATCAGACCAAGTATCTAAAAATAAGAACTTGCCTAACTTGATCTAGCGGCTGAGAATTTCTGATTTGGGCATATCGTCCCGTACGATCCGGAGATCGTCTAGGACGATCTGCTTAATCAGACCCTCTTAACTTAGTCGCCCTAATTAGGGTTTCTGTTTTGGCTGGATCGTCCAGGACGATGTGAAAATCGTCCGGGACGATCTGAACAAAAAATGAACAGAAACTCCAATTCACTCAAGCTCTCCCCCTGAGTGTGTGTGTGCAAGGTTACTTAGCTAAGAGATCAGTTACATTACAATTGACTCAATAAAAGGAAAAACAGTACATTGGACACACTTGGACCCGATCTTGACTTGGCTTGAGTGGCTCGTGGTCTTTTGTGCCTGAAACAGATTAGGCAAGCAAAACACACTGGAAACATGTTTGTCATCATCAAAACCAGATTTGCAACAAATTTGGCTTAGAAATAAAATTCCAAGCAAATTTAGCCCTTAAAGGCCCAATTTTATCCACTGCTGACTGCACTCCTTATCCACCCAAACTCTTTGGTTAACATAAAGTTTCCCATGCTACATAGTGAATACCTCTACCTTTATCTTGTTTGCTCCAAATAAAATCCCTACTCATTCTATCCAACTCATTCAACACTCCCATCGGAACTAATGAATGAGTTGATAGAAATATAGAAAGAGAGAGAAACGACGACTTGATGAGAACAATCTTTCCTGAAAGAGATATGAATCGGTTGCTCCAAGTATTTAATCTACCATAAGCCTTCTCCAAGAGAAATTGAAAATCTGCATGAACTAGCCTCATTAAAAACAATTTAACTCCAAGATACATAAGTTCCTTGACAATCTTGTAAACCATAACTTTAGCAAAAGCAATGGACTTCCTCCTACCAACAGCCTTCCCAAAGATAATAGAGGATTTTTGCAAATTAATGCACTGTCCCGTCCACTTACAGTACTCCTTCAAAATCTTCTTGATTTTCTTCACACTCTTCCTATTAGCTTCAGAGAAAATGATTATATTGTCAGCATACTATAGATGTGAAACGAATTCAGCTTTAGGAGCAATTTTGACACCAATCTTTCTCTCTCTTTGAACAAATGCTTCTGACAATAATTGAGAACACAAAATGAATAAATAAGGCGATAAAGTGCAACCTTGCCAAAATCCACATTTAGCCTTTATCCAATTAGAATTTCTACCATTGACCGGGATAGAAAACTTAGGAGCAACCACACACTGTAATAAAAAATTAAAGAACTTGACTGGGAAGCCAAAATGCTCTAAAACTTGTTTCAAAGTATTCCAACCCATGCTATCGTATGCCTGTTCCATGTCAACTTTAATAGCCATCAATCATTTCCTCGCTTTTGAAAATCTGAACTTATTAAATAACTCCTGAGCTATTAGAATATGTTCAAATAGAGAACGACCTCTCACAAAGGCGGCTTGATCTTCCGAGACAATTTTTGGAATAATACCAATTAACCTGTTCAGCAACATCCTAGCCATAATTTTATAAATAGACAAACATAGACTAACAGGTCTATAATCGGAAGGCCTAATAGGATTCTTGACTTTAGGAATCAGAACCACTGATGTTTCTTTCCACTTCTCATACATAATGCCAGTAGTAAAAAAAATGACTAATTGCCTTCCAAACATCATCTTTTATAATAAGCCAATAATGTTTGATAAAAGTATATGAAATACCATCCAATCCAGGAGAAATGTTACCTTCAAGTTGCTTAACTACCATCTCCAATTCCTCCTTAGCGAACTCGGACAGCAGCAGGCTTCTATCAACCTCATTAAGCACATTCGAAAAGGGAGGCCATCCTTTAAGCAAACACCTCCATTCTCTCCATTTGTCTTTGAAGAAATCATAGAAAACATCTTCTATTTGATTATGATCTTCAATTAAACCACCTCCACTATTCTTGATTTGGTTAATATGATTGTTGTTACGCCTTGCAGAAGCAAACACATGAAAAACTTGGAGTTGGAGTCACCTTCCTCTAATCAGTTGACCTTGGCCCTTTGTCTCCACCAGAAGGAAAGCCACCCCAAAGTAGAATTGAGCTCCAAAACCTTCACTTTTAACAGACAAATCTTGTCGTCAGACAAGCCTCCACTTTCCGCCTCTTCTTGTTGCAACTCTAAAATTTCTTTTTTGAGAATCTCTTTTAACTTATTAAGATTAGAGTGCTTTGCCTTACTCCAAAAGAACAAGGCTTTCAAAACTCTTTTAAATTTCACATTAAGCACATGCACATCATCTCCTTGAACTACTTTCCCCTAAGACTTTGCTACAATACCTGTTGAGGCAGGGTATGAGGCCCATATTTCTTCATATTTCAAATTCCTGACTTTCCCGAACCCAGCAGGATAGATTTTTACCAGTATAGGGCAATGGTCAGAAGCCACTCTAGCAAGATGTCAAATAACCGCCGGTTGTCTTGACTCCAAAGCCTTTGAATTGAGAAGACAACGATCCAATCTCTCAAGAATTCGTGCACCACCCTTCTTGTTATTGCACCAAGTGTATCTTGGACCAACCACTCCAATATCATGTAAATCACATTTATTCATACACAAATTCATATCTTGTGGGCCTTGAGAAAAAATGAACTTCTTCCCACCTCTCTTCTCTTCTTGGGACAAGATACAATTGAAGTCACCACCCACAAGCCAAGGCATGTTCCAATCCGAAAATGCTTCAAGACTATCCCATAATGCTCTCCTCTTATATGTTTCCTTACTTCCATGAACAGTCACAATCAACCACGAACCTTTATTAGGAATTCAAAATTCTCCCAGGACACATTGAGAATTGGCTTTCAATACTGAAAAAGAGCTAACGTCAGACTTCCAACACACCATAATACCTCCAGACAAACCTTTAGCTGGATAGTGGAAGTGGTCCCAGAAGATGAAATAGAACCTATAATTAGGGAATGCCATGATTCACATAATGGCAGGCATTTTAGAGGATTTAGATCTGCTTCTAAAATTCTTTAATCAGGGTTTTATTAGCCTACTTTGTTTAAAGATGTTAATAATTATGTTAAAAATATTATCAATATAATCAAGTAGGCAATATCACTAAAGGAAATGAAATGCCCTTAAATTATATTTTGAAAGTTGAATTGTTCGATGTTTAAGGACTTGATTTCATGGGTCCATTTGTGTAATTCCATGGATGCCAATAATTTTGATTGTTATTGACTACGTATCCAAATGGATTGAAGGAGTGGCAACCCCTAAAGCTGGTGCTCAGGAAATACTTAAATTCCTAAAGAAAAATATTTTTTTCTATATGTGGAATGCCTAAAGTTTTAATCAGTGATGGGGGAAGTCAGTTTTGTAATGAAAGAGTTGAAGTAGTATTCACTAAACATGGTATTCAGTATAGGATTGCAACTGCTTATCTTCCGCAAACTAGTGAACAAACTGAAATAAGTAATAGGGAGATTAAAAGAATTTTGGGAAAAACTATGGATTCAAATAGAAAAGATTGGGTCATTAAATTGGATGATGTATTATGAGCCTATAGAAATGATTTTAAAGCTTCTATTGGAATATCTCCCTATCACTTAGTCTTTGGAAAACCTTGCCAGCTTCTCTTAGAATTAGAAGATAAAGCAAATTAGGTGGTCAAAGAGCTAAATTTTAATCTTAAGAAAGAAGAAAAAAAAAGGTTAATTCAATTTAATGATATGGATGAGTTTAGAGGTGAATCTTATGAAAATGTTATAACACTTAAGCACTGACTATTGGTGACATGATAGGATAATTAAGTTTAGAGAAAGAAAGTACTTAGATTAATTTATAAAATTCATTATGAACTCATGTATATAATTATTAAACTTGTACAATCCTTATATAATTCTAAGTTAGGTTCCCTTGAAGAAAGTTAATCAGATATTCAAAATTATTACTTTAGTACTCTAGTGCATTAAAAAGAAAAAAAAGTGGAGAAAAAAAGTCAAAATAAAAAAAATGAGTAATATAACATAAAAATTTGGTATATGAGGATATTGAATTCCTAAAGGATTATAATACTCAATTTTAAAGAAGAGAGTGTGAGTGAGCTATTGCATATGAAGGTTTAAAACTGAACAACAAAAATAACTAATGTACAACAAATTTCTAAATGATAAACTATTCAATCTAAACCAGTAAGTCAACATTGCATTTACACTTGTAGTAAATGAGTTCAATTTGGATATTAATAAAGGTGATTCCTTGGAATGATTGTTCATGATTTGTTAAATTAAAATTATCATTTTTTGATCATTTAATTCACATCTAAATGGTGGAGTATTATCTTATATTTCAGTTAATAATTCAACTCAAGATCTCATTAATGAGTTGTGAAGAAAAAAAAAGAAAAAAAATATTTAATTAGCTAATAATATAAAAATTACGTGAGAATGCCTTGTCTTGACTTTATTATTATTTTTTTCAGCGCGGACGATATACAGCTCAATTTTCAACAGGTTTAGGCAATATTCTACAACGTGGAAAATATGTAGTCCTTATGTGACTAAAAAGTTGAAAAAGATGTATGTCATAAGACCTTACATAAATATAATATGTGATATTAAATATGTATTTTTGTAAGAAAATAATAAGGAATATTATAATTTAGCGTTTAAATATTTTCAAAATATTTATTGTTTTTAAAACTATTGTGATTTATTATTATTTTTTATTAAAAATAAATTATTCAATTATGTGATTTAAATGACTAATGAAATATGACATAATAAGAAGTTGTTATTGATTGTAAAGTGTTTTTAAATGAATTCCATTGCCTTTCAAGCAATTATTATTATTGGAATGGAAAATTATAAAAAAATATATTATTATGACTGATAAATTTTCATTAGGATTATATATATATTAAGAATTATTATTTTTATTTATATAAAATATACACTCCTAATGTAAACATAAATATAAATATCACCAATATGTTGTTTTTAAAAAAGAGCTTTAATAAAATTTAAAAATTTTCTCATGAAAAATGAGTGTGAACATTCAGACATAAAAATTTTACCACAAAGTTTTTTTAAAATTTTCTTGATGGAGCAATATCTCACTCGGTGTGCTATATAATTTGACATTTTGACTCTAAATTGATAGTAATAGGTCAAGTGAGAGATCTTCTAGAACATCTTTCTTAGAAAATAAAATTCCATTTTTAATTAGTGGTTTGGTGGGAGTTGAAATATTTTTTCTCTTGAGATGGTGGATGGATGAAGATTTTAATAATCTAATACTATTGGTTAGAACAAGAAGAGCTTTATAATTTTTAAGTTAGAAAAAGATAAGTATTGTTGAATTATTTTCTCATTAAGCTTAATCTAAAAGTAAAATAATCTACTAAAATAATTAGAGGTCATAAAAGTCTTAAAATGTTGTTTCTTTTGGAAGTAAGGAGCTCTACATATTAATATCAACTAATTACAAAATAGTATTCATTCAAAAAAATGTTGATCTAAGAACACAATAATTATCTAAAATGATTTATAAAGAATGTAATTAATATTTAAAAACTCATTCAATAGAAAAAAAATTAATGATGATCATGACCTAAAACTATAGGATCCCCCTAAACAGAATTCACAAATTTGACCTCATCAAACATAAATTTTAACCTACTTTTTATATTTTAAAGGAACTTTAAGCTCCACTAAATATTAGCCTTATAATATGCCAACAAAATTAAATGAGAATGCATTTTTTCTTGGAAATATAGATATATATAGCAATGGGTTATTATATTTCCGAAGTAATTATTAAGAGAAGCTAAAAAATGATTAATTATCTTCCAATTTTCTCCTTTTTCTTATTAATTGTATAATGATTTTGATAGTATACAATACGTATAGCTATGAAGTTCAAGATGTTCTATGTACTCAACGTGCTTTGGCATTTTTGTTTTTAAACCGTGGAACAGTGTGGTTGAAGGTATGTTTGAGATCGATATAACTGTTTATAAAATTAGTTATAAATTATTACGAAAAGCATAAAATTTTTAAAAAGAATTTACAATACTATAGATTTTATTTCTCAAAAAAAAAAGAAGATAATAATTTATTTATCACTGTCACATCCAATTGTAAAAGAGCTTCTTGTTATCAGCAACAATTTTAAAGAATAGTTAAATTTTGTAGCTAAATATAAATATATAAATTAAATTTGTGAAAAATATAATCCAAATATAACGTAGGAACTGAGAAGATCAAACGCGCTTTGATCTGTCCTTTTCCCATTTTTTCTTTGTGAAATGTGTAGATTCACAAGTGGTAGGGTCAGCCTACCAATGAGGCGTTGAATCAATAGAAATTTATAAATCACAAATTAAATTTTGTAATAATTATTATAATATGAATTCTACATCTATCCAAATTTATTAAACATGTATGATATAACATGGCCTATGTTAAGGAAAATGCCTAGTAGATAAACTTTGCTAATTTTAATCATAGTGATTTGAAAGACATTAGATGAGAATTTAAAAAAAAAATTTGTTGAAGTATTTTTTTTTTTTTTTTGAAACATTTAGGTCAATTAAGACAAACTCACACACACATCACATATGTAAGACTCGAATTCAAAATCTCTTAATTAATAGCCAAACTCTCAACTAACAGATCAAAATGAGCTGCGTTGTTTTATGTATTTATAAGAAAAATGTTATGATACAATGTTAAAAAAATGTATATAATGTATGATGGATTGTTGATATAGATAAAGCCAGAGTGGCTAAATACAAGTAATTGTGTTATTCATGACATATATAATAATTTACAATTTTAGTATTAGAAGATGAAATTTAATGTGTTTGGTAGTTTCTTGTGCTGATTATGATTGTTCAAAAGCCTATTAAAGCTTATCTTTGATTAAAAGGCATATGTTACTTATAAATTTCATATATTGTCAGAATCAAGTAATCAAAGGAAGAGCATTGATATGTAATATGTAATGAAAGTGGCACATGAGAACTTGTCTTGAATTATTATTGTATGAATCTTTCAAAATGGTACGTCAATTATCATTATATACATTTATGAAAAAAAAACTACTGATCCTTTATAAGGAAAAAGATTATGAGAAAAAAATATCACAACCAGATGTTCAATGTGATAAAATTTAAAATATTATATAGCTAAATATAAAATTTAAATATATAAATATATTATGATATGCACGTAATTATCCTTTATTTTATTTTATATTTTCAAAGATTTTTTATATGTACACTCAAAATACAACATGAACGCATTATTCTTTTACAAGTCAAAATTAGTGCCTCAGGACCTTTTTATTCCCTCCCACTAAATTCTAATTTCATTTGGAGAAGGATTTTTCATTTTTTCTAACCAAAAAAAAAAAAAAAAGAGTAAAAAAAAGGAAAAATGAGTTTGTGAACTCAAACTACAAGTGGCATCAAACACAGTTTGAGCAGGTCAGGTTTAGTTTGTGAACTCAATTTTTTTAGTTCAATCTAACTCAGCTCGAATTATGTCTGGAGTTGAACCAGCCATAACCCAAAATTTAATCAAATTTCTCTAATTTACTGACCTGTACATAACAATAGAATTCATCTAGAAACAAAATAAATATATATATTAAAGATGAATATGAATCTAACAATAGAATTCATCTAGAAACAAAATTTTAATGAAATATGCTCATGATAAAATTACATGGAAACAAACCTCAAAACTAGTGTTCTCCAGTACGATCTGCCAAAACTAGTGTTCTCCAGTACGATCTGCCAGGATCTTTTGCAAGTTCAGTATTTCATCTTCCCTGGCACTGAGCTCCTGTTTCAGTCTGCATATTTCTTTTGCATGTTTACAAGATTCGGATGAACAAGTTCGGCCTTCATCAGATCCAATAAAAGAAGAGGTTCTTTGCCTTTTTGAATATTCAGGTGGAGAGGAAGACATTTTACAAACGTAGAAGCTAGTAATCTGCCCTGTACTGAGCTTTAGAGATACAAGTTTCTGGGGACGGCCTTCACTGTCCTGAATTGTGAAGATCAGCAGATTTGTCAGATGGGAAGGAGGTGAATCCCTATCCTAAAAATTGTTTCACTATAAATATAAGGAAATATATGAAAAAGTATCACAAAATTTTTGAAAAAATTTCCAGAAAATATTGTGAGCATTCTTTAAACTTTTGACTTGTTAAGACTCATTTTCTTGCCAAAAACAATAAACAAATAAATAGAACTCCAAAAATTATTGAAAATATGAAAGAGTGCTTAAATGTTGTGAAAATTATGAATTCGACCTCTTAAGTCTAATCTTATGCAAACAAAGTTCCGAAGTATGACAACTAACAACAATAACAACATCAAGCCTTTATCCCACTATGTGGGGTCGGTTGCATGAATCCATTTTCTTTATTGTATCTTATTAAGAGTTAAATTCTCATTTAAATATAATAAAAAAGGGTCATTTCTAAAATTTTCTAACTAAGTCTTTTTAGGTCTACGTCTACCTTTTTTAACATAAGCCAAATCTAATACATCTATTTTCCTAACCGGGTCATCGGAAGGACTGTTGTTTTATATGACCAAATCATTTAAGGTGACTCTCTCTAATCTTATCTACTCGAGCTACTCCAACCATTTCACGTATATGCTCATTTTTTTTCTTTTCACCTGAGCATCCTCATCTTTGCAACACTTAAATTAATATCATGCTTCTCTTTTAATGGCCAACATTTTGCACCATAAAGCATTGTAAGGTCTCACCACCATATTATAGAATTTTCCCTTAAGTTTGAGGGGGACTTTTCTATCACACAACAAGCCCAATTCATTCCTCCACTTCAACCATCCCACTTGAATTCTACTAATAATATCCTCCATCTATTTCACCATCAATCTGAATAATAGACCCAAGATATCTAAAATGTGAACTCTTATGAATGACTTGGTCACCCAAAGTCACAATCCCCCCACTACATCTATCACTACTAAAATTACACTCGATATATTTGGTTTTAGATTTAGTCATGTGAAAACCTTTAGACTCTAAGGTTGACCTTTATAATTTAAGTTTACCTTCAACTCTCCACCAGGGTATAACCTCTTACAAATGTCTAGTGAGAACATCCATGACTAAAGAAAAAAGATATGGGCTTAAGGCTGATCCATGATGTAATACAACAGAAATAGGAAAATACTTGGTCAAACCATCATGTGTTTAAACACAAGTAATAGCTCCTACATACATAACCATAATGCCTTGAATATAAGCATTATTAACCCTTCTTTTCTAGAACTCTCCATAACACTTCTCTTGGAACTTTATCATATGCTTTCTATAAATCAATAAATATAATATGTAGATCCTCCTTATTCTCTCTATACTTCTCCATCAAACCTCTCAATAAATATATATCTTCTATAGTAGACCTACCTGGCATGAATCCAAATTGATTTTGAGAAACATTAGTATCACGTTGAAATATATGCTCCATAACTCCCTCCCATAGTTTTAAAGTATGACACATTAACTTAATTGCTCTATAATTCGCACAATATTGTGTATTACCTTTATTCTTAAAAATAAGAGTCAATACACTCATTCTCCACTCATTTGACAAAATGGGTTAACATGTCGGGTTTGGGTCCAACCCGGCCAAACCTAGGTCCAAACGGGTCAACCCGAATCCGACCCAGTTTTACAAATGGGCTAGGTTTCCCAACCCGAACCCGGCCCGTGCGGGTTGTCGGGTTGACCCGACCAGACCCGAGAACCCTCTTGCAAATGCCTGTGCGAGTGCAACTCAACGATGTCGCGAGGCTTGCCGAGTTGCCGGGACAAGTATGTCGTATGGGAGGAGCAAGAGTGCAGGACAGCGGACGCCTATGCGAGTGCGGATCAAATGATCAAATCCTTGGGGAGGAAGACATAGGAGGAGCCTAAGCCCTCTTACCTCTACATCCACCATATCTTCTTATCTTAACAACAACGGTGGCGGAGGAGGCTCAAATGAGATTGGCGGAGTTGAGGAAGGAGGAATGGGCGACGAAGCTACGGCTGGGAGATGATGCTTACTGCAGGCGAGAAGTGTGGGATAGGGGTTGTCGACTGACGACTAGGAGACGATGCTTACTGCCGCTGGTGGAATTTGACTCCGGTACTATCACCGTTGCGAGCTTTACTCTTGTCGACCCACTCCTGGGATTTGAACCAAGGAGCACGGAGGAAAAAATGGCGAACTGGCGAAGTTGAAGCCTTCTCAAATTTCGGGTCAAATCGGGTAAAAGTGGGGTTAGCGGGTTGACCCGGACCTAACCCGATTTTTCAAATGGGTCAAAAACTGCAACGAACCTGGATTTTCTCGGTCGGGTTAGGGTCGGGTTATCGGGTCGGGTCAATAATTGACACCAAAGGTCTAATAACTTTTCCACACTTCATTTTCTTTAAAGCCTCTCTAACTTCGGTTTTACTAATACGCCAATAAAAACAAAATAATTTATTTTCATTTAGGCTACTAAGATCACTAAAGTCAATGGTATTCTCATAATCTTGGTAGAAGGATGTGAACATAGACAGTGCACCCAAAGATTCTGGGTGTGAGGTTGTTATGGGTTCGAAATTCAGGATAAAAAAGATAATAGAATATCCATTAGTGTTTTTAATCCCAAGGATGTTGAAGGTAGTCAGTTTATGAGATATGTGGCGATCAAAAGGGCTTCCCCCTAGTAGGATTTGGGTATATTGTGATGGAATAGAAGTGCACGGGTGGAGGCTAGAAGATAGCCATTTTTTCTCTCTGCAATTCCATTTTATTTGTGGGGTATGAATGTAAGAAGACTCATGAATGATACATTCTTTTTGAAACTAGGAGTATAGAGTTTGACTAAAATAATATTTGGCATTATCGGAACAAAATTTTCTTATTTTTACTCTGAATTGATTCTAGATCATGATGGTGTGAAAAATAGGAATGATAGTGCTCACATCGGATTTATTTTTGAAGAGAAAGATCTAAGAGACTCGAGCATAGTCATCAATGAAGGATATAAACCATCGGGCCCCTAAGATGTTAGGAATTTTTTAGGGTCCGTAGATATCACTATGAATAAGGTAGAAAAGGGGTATGACATTTCTCAATTTTGTTTGAAAAAATAAAACTCATTTATGTTTGGCTAACTGACAAGTTTCACAATGAAAAGATTCATTTTTCAACTTGTAAAAAAATTTGGGTACATATTTTTTAAGACATCAAAAAATGGATATCCTAATCTAAAATGATGAAGCCAAATAATAGATTTTTTATTAAATAAGAATGACATAGAATAATCATTATTGATAATAGTGAATTTGTTCAGATCTTTTAGGCAGTACAGACCATCCCTCTCCTTAACATGTCCAATCTTCTTCCCCGATCTGTGGTACTGAAATAAACAAGTAGGGTTCAATAGGACTTGACAATTATGATCTCTGGTAAGTTTTTGTATAGAGATTAGGTTTGTGGATGATTGAGATACGTTGAACACATTTTTTAGAGTAATGGGGGAGATAAAGGTATGTCTTCTTGGCCTGCTACTGTGGTAAAAGAACCATCAGCAGTGATTATTTTCTTATCACTCGGGCAAGGGGTGTAGCTGATGAAGTGAGTAGTGGAGTGTATCATGTGACTGTGGCTCCTGAGTCAATAATTCATACTCATTTCAAATGATTTCTAGAGGCACTTAATTGATATAGAAAATTTACCTAAAAGTACAAGAGAAGAAGATGTAGGTGGTTTTTCAAGTGATACCAAGAGTTGTTATAGCTTATCAATATATTCCTTGTTGAGCTCTCTAAAACTGGACTGTGTTTCTGGGTTGGGCTAACTTATTGTAGTGTTAGCTTGTGAGATTCCTTTTTATCTACTTTTTGATTCCACTCATTACTTGGGGGTTTTTCATGTAACTTCCAACATGTCTCTTTGTGTGTATTGATTTCTTGCAATAACTGCACCAAAGGGAGTCTTTGTCTTGAGGTTTTGAGAATTCCTTACCTCTTGCCTTCCATGACGCCTCTTTGGCTATCACCATTATTGAACCTTCAGCAATCTTTGGTTCCAGCACTACGCCTCGTCGGCATTCCTCAGCACGAATGAGAGAAATAGTCTCATTAGTGAGGGTGTCTCCTCTTTGCCAAGGATTTGAACTCTAACTTTGTCAAACTCTGTATTTCATTATGCAAAAAAGTCATACGCTCTATCTTTCTCAATAAAGCTTTTTAGTATAGCCGTATATTCTAGACACTTGGTCTCTATGCATCTGTAGTGATCAAGTTCTTGCCACAAGCTTTGAAGGAGAGTGGCATATTCAATCACAATCTTGCTTGTTTTGTGCTTCCCATCTTGACTTTAATTTCAAAGATTTGTGCAACATCCCGAGCTTTTGAGAAGGTTTGACTGGCGGCATCCCATATATCTTTTGAAGTAGATATGAATATGAAAGTATCATTAATTTATGGAGTCATGAAATTCCACAACCATGATATGATCATGGAGTTTGTTTCATCCCATGCCCAAAAATTAGGATCTTCTTCATTTTGTCCTACCCCAAAGAGGTGATTCATCTTTCCTATCCTTTCAAATAGGTCTTCACAAATTGAGACTACTTCAAATAATTCTTCCCATTTAAGCGATAGGAAGGTTGCATATTTTGGAGATCTCTTCCTTAGTGCACCATAGAGTTCTCTATTTGGTCAAAGATTTAGGAGGAATTTGCTTCAGACATTGCGGCGGCAAAGGGCAGCAATGTTGACTAAAAATAAATAAATAATAATAATAAAAAAGGAGAGTAATTTTGAATAGAAATAAAATCAACTCACCTCGCTCCAATCCGACCCCACTTGAGCGGTTGATTGACAAGACATGCATTGCTTCGCTACTGTAACTCCCATTTGGCGATTTGGTCGATAAAAGAAAAGGAATCCATACAAAAAAAATGGACATTCTCTTCACCGTCGCTTCTTCAACTCCTTCGACTCCGACGTTGCTGTTCGATTTCGTTGCTTCGCAGGAGGCGTCTAATGTTCGCCTTTCATCTTCTCTTTTCGTCATTGCTGCTCGGCTTCGGTTTGCAGGAGGCACAGAGATTGCACCGTCGCTTCTTCTGATCCTTCATTGCTATCCGGCTTCAGTTCGCAGGAGGGCAGAGATCGCACGAGTCACTTCTTCAGCTCCGTTGTTGTTCGGCTTCGTTGCTTTACAGGTGGGGTAGAGATTGCACACGTCGCTTCTTCAGCTCCTCTATTGCCATTCAATTTCGCTCCTTCGACTCCCTTTTGCTATCCAACTTCGTCACTTAACAGGAGGTATAGAGATTACACGAATCTTTCATCGGCTCCTTTGTCGCACTTCGACTTCGATACTTCGACGACTACCCTAGCCGAACCCAACCATGCCATATTGGAAATATGTTATATGTATATTATATCATATAAAATTATATGATATTATATAAATATTATAAGAAATTATATATGTATATAGAATGAAATGAAATAAAGAAAATAAAATAGAAAAAAATGATTTTTAAAACAGGTGTCAAAGACCTCGCGCAGTCGACTTTAAGTCCGGCCAAGATGGTTTAAAATTTGAAGACCCGCGCCATTGATCTTAGATCTAGGCGGATGGTTTTAAAATTCGAAGAATTGCGTTGTTGATTTTTAATATGAGCAGATGGTTTTTAAATTTAAAGACCCCGGGCCGTTGTATCTTAGATCCGGCCGGGATGGTTTTAATTCGAAGACCCAACGCCAACGATCTTAGGTCCGGATAAGAAGAAATTACGACAAACGCTGTCTCGATTTCTCCCTCGGTGGGGAGGGGACGCCGGGAGGCTGCTGAAATTTTTTGGGAAATTATAAAACCTTTCTTCTTGGAACAATTGGAGAGCAAGTCAAATTTAATTAGTTAATTACTTCACTACAATTAAAATTGATTAATTAAATCATTTAATTTAATTAATTTTGATTAATAAAATTGATTTAATTAAAAAATCTATGAATTGTTTTAAAAAAAATCAAGAGTTTTAAATATCCGAGAGTTTAAAAAAATCAGAGAGTTATTTAAAAGTTTAAGATCAGTGAAATTTAAGATTGGTTTATTGGTTAATTATTTAATTAATCAAAATGAGATATTTTAAAATAAAATGCACTAAAAAGGACGGGGAGAGAATTCCACAAATCAACATGTACTGCTCTCCAAACTACGTACAAGACTGCTCTCCAAACCCCTCAAACTACAACTCTCGACAACAAACTCAACTCATGCAGCTCTCCCAAAAACCTGTACAAACAACTCAGAAATCTCCAAACCCCTCAAACTACAACTCTCACAATAACTCTCAACATATTCTCCAACACCAAAATAAATCAACCCCTGTAACTCTCCAAGTAACAAATCCTAAACAACTGACATCCTCTTAGCAAACACACAATGAAATTCAAATCTCTGTGCAGCCTTGTTTATAAGAACTTAGTTGTAAGACTCACTATGCAGCAACTTTCAAAGGAAAGCCGTAAGCCCGACCTTAGGGCAAAGTTTTAGGTAAAATTGGCCTAACCCCTAACCCCCAATTAAAACATCGGCAACTTCTAATAGAAGTCGTAAGTTCGACCTCTAAGGGAAATGTTTAGGTGATGACACAACCTTAGACCCCTCACTCGGGCATCCTAGTTTATAGAGCAAGGTTGTAAGACCCATGACTTGGGCCACTTAGCTTACAGGGCTAGGTCGTAAAACCCATCATTAGGCAACTTCTAAGGAATCCATAAGACCTATCCAATCAAAATTTTTGGGCCACCTCTAGTAGAGCTCTTAAGTCCCATTAATCCGGCTACTTTCAAATAAAAGCTATAAGTCACTACCCAAATCCAAATCACAAGGACATCTTTTGTTGAAAAATCAAGGCAAAAGTTGTAGGAGAGAATTTCATCTTTAAATAATGCTTTGAAATATAGTAATTACGATACTGATCCTGTGTTGAAACGAAGTGAAATTTCTACCCCTACAAAATAGCAAAAGCATTGGCATCCTAGTCTATAGGATTAGGTTCTAAGACCTGCCAACAGACAACTTTTAAGGGAAGTAATAAGCTCCATAATTTAGGAAAATTGCTAAATAAATTGCAATAACCCTAAAATCTAAATAATTAAATTCAAATTCATGGACATCTTAATTTAAAGGGATTAAGTTGTAAGACTCGCTTTTCAGGCTACTTTCTAAGGGAAGTCATAAAACCTACCCAAATAATTAAAACCTTTGGGCAGTCTTACTGTAGAGTTAGGTTGTAAGGCTCATCCTTGAGCAACTCATAAATAAAACCATAAGCCCCATTTCAAATTAAAACCTTTGGGCAACCTTATGGCATAGTTAGATTGTAAGACCCATCTTTGGGCAACTCATGAATAGAGTCGTAAGCCCCACTCCAAATTAAACCTACGAGCTACTTTCTTTGAAAGCCGTAAGTCTCGACCCAAATTCAAAACATCTGGGTTACTTCCAAGAGAAGTCGTAAGACCCTCTTCAAATTAAAACTTTTATGTAACTTCTAAACGAAATTATAAATTCTCAAACTAAATCAACTTCTAGGTATTCTAACAAATGTAAACCCCAAAAACCCAAATAAAATTAAAACTAAAATTCAAATCTAACCACCTCTGTTTACTTGGGATCCCTGAGAGGAGGTAACCCATGGCTATTAATCAGATTCCCTGGACACTACGGTTAATAATTGTTAGTGTTGGTAGACTAAAATCTATGGTATACCCGGGACAACGGAACCATGGGATCTTGATCATGTTTATCTTCATTTTTCCCATAATTGAGACTAAAATCATCTAAAATTTATTCATCCTTAATCGAGAGTTCTCTCTTACGTGTTAAGAGGGGTAATTAACTATGAGTGCTTGTGCTCATGGAAAGTAAGCACCCCACATCTAATTAAACCCTGGCATTACCCTCAGGAGAAATATGATTAATTACAATCTGACTTAAGGGAAATGAAATCCTATAGCTACAAAGCGGGATTCATGCATTCGTGCCATTTTTCTTGAGCCAACAAGCAATGAAGGCTATATCAAGCAGGGGAACAATGAAGGCTGTGTTGATTATTGATAGGATAATAACAATAAGGGAAGGCCGACAATGAAGGCACGGCAGTACAAAAAATTTAGAATTCCGACAACGGCAATGAAGGCTCTGATACCATGTTAAATTCATAGAATTTGAGAGGAAAAAGACTTAATTTTATTGCATAAACTTGTCCCTATGTATAAATCTATACAAGATATCTTAAGAAATAAATAAATAATTATAGAATAATGCATAATTGCTCTAATATAATCCTTCTAAAATCAGCCATCTAAATATGGAAGGAGATCAGTGTGATCCAAGTGAGCTTCTCATGGATTCCCATCTTAGCCGCGGAATCAAAATGCCAAGGGATGGCTCGGATTTAATAGGTGAGCCTCCCAAGGAATTCCAACCTAGCCGTGGGATCAAAATGCCAATAGATGACTGGGATTTAACACTAATACATATATTTTTCATCCACTTTAGTATCTATCTATTATATAAATCATTAAAAGCTAAAATTTTTGTATCACATATTGCTTTCTTAGACTCCTTACGGGCCTTTTATATCTTTCTCAATTATTAGAATTTTTATATCTAAACTAATTTGTATAATAATATTCTTATTTTTTTAATCTTTTCTTGCAGTTCTAAAGTACGACAACCATCGTATAAAGAAAAATAAATATGTAAATGGGACATCCAGTTTATAGGGCATTATAGGTGGTAAGATAACCTTTAGACCCATCCTCTACAAGCGGAAGGACAAAAGGTCTACTGAATAACAAATGAATGAGTGGCAACATAATGCTTATAAACATACGGTTCATCAATATATTTTGAATTAGAATTGCATAAAATTTCCAACGCCTTTTATAATGAAAATTTGATTTAAGAAGAAAACCCTCCAGACCACTCTGCAAATCAAACAATATTGTAAGCCCCAATTTCTGAACTTCCACTGAACTGTCGGGATTAAGCCTCAATTCTCAATACAGTACATTTCATAATCTTATATTAGAAAAAGTAAATGAGTCTACGTAAAACATGACAACAAGAGTCAACATGAACTTATAATCTCGGTTGACTCGTCTTTTGCATACATCCATCAAGAAGAAACTTATAAGCACCATATATTGCGATGAATTTATACAAACTCAATTGAACTTATAATCAACGTGGAGGGATCCTTTCTAGACTACCCAACAGGGACTCGACCAAAGAATAAACGAAAGAGAAATGCTTCTCACTAACACTGTCAAGCATATAGCCTCTTGTAAAATGACAAAGATTCCAAGACTATGAAGCCAATTGCCTTCGACAGTCATACCATGGCAAAGGAGCAATGAAATTAATGGAGGAATAATTAAAAAGTGAAGATGATGAGGCAGTTGATCCAATTTAAATTCATGAAAGAGATAATCTGCCCTTCAAAGTCAATTCCAAACTATAGTTATCAACTTACAGCGGCATCATCAATGTTCAAAAGAAAAACAACTAAATCGAGCGTTTCTTAAGGTTTAGGGGTTTTTTAGGGTCTCAATCTATAAATAATAGCAGTTCAAAAATACATGTAAAATCAACAAGGCTGTAAATGATCAAAAAAAATATGTAATTCAGGACCACCAAAGGATCCGCAGTTTATCTAGTAATCCACGGCTGGTGAATGCATGAAAGTGATTCAGATCCCTCTTCCTTCAAATAACCATAAACAAAAGTAGAAAATAATGTCGGGAGAAGCCATCACCACCACCACCTCTACCAAAAACATAACTTATGTTCAACACAAGCAATCAAGACCAACACTAATTACCCAAGTAAAACATAGGCCAAAGGGAAGAACTTGAACATAGAGGCTCTAAAAGTCCTAATTTATCCCAATCAGAACTAAATTCAGTAAACAGATTAAATTAGAATTTAACAATATCAAATCAAAGCCAACAAGTTCCACACAAGCTTAAAACAAGCAAGGGAATATATGGTATCAAAGTTATAAAGCTATTTCAAGCTAAATAGGTTTGAAATAATAAATTTAGAAATGATTTTTATTCAAAATAACAATGACGAAAAATATTGAAGTTCATTTCAAATTTTGGATAAGCCAAAACCAATTCTACAATTAAACCATGAAACGAGGACTTTCAGACACTATCTAAGAAGATTTTGGATAAGTTAACAACTAATTTCATGCAAGGAGGAAATTCAGCCACATAGAAGATATGAGAGACATATCTCAACTAAATCTTCTACAAATGAGGAGATGGCTAATCATAAATAAAGGCTATGTTAAAATCAATTCCAAAGAATCAAAGAAAATGTCACGTTGCACTCCACAAATTCTTTTTCTTACCCTTTGATGCTGAACTCACTTCATAAGAGGAGATTTTAAGGAATATTCAAGTATTCTATCTAAAGATAGATGGGATTTGACTTGCCCTTTTCTATTTTTAAGATATAGTTGAATTTTTATGTAATTTTCCTTTTGGTTTTCTTAGGGAATTAGTTTGATATAAATATAATTTGCATAAAGGCTTTGAAATTCAATTTAATACCAACTCAATTAATTAGCATTAATCCTTTTTATATTTCTATCATCCCTCTCCAAGTCCAGGAGGATCTAAGATAGCGATGCCTACCTCTTACTCTCCCATTCTTTGTAGGAATTTGCGGCATAGAGCAAGAACTCCAGAGCCAACAATATAACTGTTGATTTTAGCATCCAAGGAGATGACCTAGGCAATCCAATTGTTGTTTTTACTCTTTTAGGGTCCGCTTGAAGTGACCATAGCTTTTTAAAAAGCTGATTGTAGAATTATTGCAGAGGAAAACACTTTTTTAAAGCTACCACGAGTATTAAGAATATAACTTTTTAAATCAGAGAATATCTTTCTTATAGATATCACACTCTAGAAAATCTTATGTAAAAAACAGTTTCCCGTCACAAAAATTTTTAAAAATTAGCAAGGAAGCAATAACCAAATGGATTTGTGCAACGGACTGAAAAATAATATAATGAGAAAGCCACCCCGAGCAAACCTCAAGTCGTAAAAAATGAATCTGCTTATCGTAATCGTGAATTCAGTGGAAAACTAGAGAAAATAGCAAGAAAATAAGGAAAGCTGGGGGATGGAAGGTTTGGTGACAAGAAAATTTAATTAGGGGTTTTTCTGATCAATTCATCAAGGTAATTCATTTTCTTGGATCACATCATCATCAATTTGAGAAGTGCTTTGCTATTCATCTCATAGAAAAACACTATATCAATGCATACCTTTGAAAATCCAAAACAAATCTTGTCGAGGCCATAATACTATTTTCAAGTCAATTTAAAACCATAATATGATTGTACTGTGGTGTCAAGTTGATTAGGTCTCACTTTACAATCAGTAAAAGCAGGGAGTTCTCCAGCGTAATAAGGATGCTTCAAATGTTTTTTACCACTTAGAAAAAAATAACATCATCACGTAACTAGAGAGTTTATTTTTTACATAGGCTTAATTTTAAGTTTAGGTTTCAGTTGAGTTGACGGGGGATGATTGAGGGAATGCAGGTAAAACCAACCAAAATCCTATTGTTTCATCATCCAAAGCATACCAATGACCTCAATCTACCAAAGTTAAAGAGACATAAGCGGTAATGTGTATGAAATTTTAATAGCAACCATGAATTGCTGCCTCCTCTTCGGCATCTCAAATATATTTGGGTGAATGTATTTGGCTTTGATTGGTGGATTTGATTTTGGTTAATCGGCTTGTTAACATAAGAGTTGGCCTGATTATAAGTTGGGTTGGGGCTTATAGCAATTGAAATGCTCAACTTTAATTATGATGGAGCTTGCATCCATTGAAAGGCTTGAGTTTTGATTGATAGATTTATTGGCCTTGGAATGATCTAAATTAGTTGAGTTGGGATTTATATCCATTAGTAAACCTAAGTTTTGAAAAAAATTCAAGCGATAAGTAAATGCAACTTAACTAATGTCTACTAAATGATAATGTGAAATTAAAAGGAAACAAAATTAGTAAGTAAATTCAAGCGATGATTCCAAGGATGATTCTACCATGCAACCATGCTCTGATACCAAGATGATGTGAAACATTATTGACTCAGAAATTGCATAAAATTAATAAAAGTAGTTAAGCTTTGCAAATTATCAAATAATGCTTCACAAAAGAGAAACTCTAGGAATTACTTGTATTTGATTTCGAAACAGCAAACAGTTACAATCTAGAATAACAAAACATGTAAGATAATTCAAACTTAGCAGCACTTACGGCGGTAACAAAGAATCCACCTCCTAACAATTAGAACATTCGCTTGTAAGTTTCCCTCACTCTCGCTCGTTGAAGTGGACTGAAAGGAAGATCTTAAGCAATAACACTGACGCCATTAGTGAACAGAGAACACCAAGAGTATAGGTCAACGGGAAGTTACCCGAATTCGAAGGAGCCGGTGGACGGTGAACAATCAACCACTGGTTGGAGGAGAGGCGTTGATCAATGGCGGTGGACAACTGAAAGAGAATTCTGTCCACATAGTCTTCCACGGATTCTTCGAATTCCAATTCAAGGTCGAAGAAGGTTGATTGTAGAATGTTGACGAAGCTTTCTTGATTGTAGACGAGGCCGGAATCAAACTCTGGATCCGCCATCCATGAACAACGGAGCTTCCTCTCTTGGGTTCCTTGAAGGCAGGCGGCTTTTTGAAGGAAGAAGGGGTTCCTCTCTTGGGTTCCTTGAAGGCGGGCGGCTTTTTGAAGGAAGAAGGCGGGGGGGGATTCGGGTAGAGGAGGGGACGGGTAGGGTTAGGAGGGCTTAGGTTATTTTAGGTTAATTACCGAGGAAGGTAATTAATCCAAAGAATTAATGGAGGTGGAGGCAAATTAGAATTCGAATTCTAATTCAAAAATTAGGGCAAAAGGGGGTGGGGGTCGACGACATGCTTGGAAAAGGGAGGGGATGGAGGGGGAATTTAAGGTTTCCTAAAGCATGAGTCTAATTTAGGTAAAGGATAATTAAATCCAATCTAATTTGAAATTAAATTAGATTTAGATTTAGGAACTTTCCTAATTTATATTTGGTTAATTTAGAAAGGTTTTTGAAATTCAAATTTGAATTTCGAAATTGAATTGATTCTTCCCCAAATCATTTAGGATAATTTAGGTAACTAATAATGATGATTAAAATCATCATTAGGAGGGGAAAGGACGTGGGGTGGCCGGTGGTGGGGATTCGGGAAGGGTTTGGCCGGCGGATGAGGGGGCTAGGCCGGCGGTTTGGGCTGGGGTGGGGGAAGGGTCGACGGGTAGCTGGTGGTTGGAGGGTGGCCGACGGGTGGAGCAAGGGGAGGAGTGGCTGGCGGCTGAAAGCAAAGGGGAGGGAGGGCTGGCGGCTTGATGCAAGGGGAAGAACTTGAACCACGAGTCGGGGACACTTCCGCCGACTGGTGGGTGTTGCTTTTGCGCACACCTTGGGACTTCACCACTCAAGAACTCACATGTTTAAGAAAAAATCAGAAATTTTGATAATCAAGCATTCATCAACCAAATACAAAGTCTAGGGCCTATATATATAGGCCTCCACAGAGAAGAAAACACAAAGACAAACATGCCTTCCGAGCTACAACTCATTAAACTCCCTCATATGGGGTACAAATGTCAAACTAAAACAAATAATAATAACACTAATACATTAACATAAAATAACTCATAAATAAATGCTCCTGATCGTGGTTGTCGATCTGCGATGTCTCTTGTGATAAACATGCTGGAATCTTCTACTGTTGTCCTCATCACAACCTGGCTCTGATATCAATTTGAAGAATGGCCTTCAATCAGCAAAAACAGCAAAGGGAAGGAATTTTGCCACATATTTCAACGAGGAGACGATGATTTTGGTCCAAGACACAGCTTTGGAACCAATTTGATGTGCCTTGAATGAGAAATCAGCGAGAAACAACAATAAAAACAGCAAGAAATTGAGAATCGCAGGATGATTCTTGTTTAATTCTTCAACGCCAAAGCAAGATAGAATGATCGACAGTTAGAGAGATAGATCGTCTCTCCCACTCAACCTAGATGCCGCTAGGAAGCCCTCAACCAAAGAAAAATACAGCAGAAATCAAATCGCATAATCCCCAAAATAAACCCTAGAATAAACTATAAATAGGCTCTACTATTTCCCCCCCCCCCAAAACATATTTCTTTCCTTACAAAACTCCCTCTCCAATTTGAATTCAATTGGGAAATATTTCCCTGATTAATCCCCTTCTTGATTCCTCTCCTAATATAATGAATTAAAGGCTTGTTGGGCCCCACAGGGGAGCCGAAACTTATTGTCTGCCCCGTCCCACAAGAGGATTCGATCCCTGCTGATGAACTGCTGATATGACAACCATGGTCAAGATCATTCTCATATGATCATTCTTACTGTTTTTATTGTTGTTTCTTGCTGATTTCTCATTCAAGGCTCATTCAAGGCACAACCTGGCTCTGGTATCAGTTTGAAGAATGGTCTTCAATCAGCAAAAATAGCAAAAGAAACAGCAAAGGGAAGGAATTTTGCCACAGATTTCAACGAGGAGACGATGATTTTGGTCCAAGACATGGCTTGATACCAATTTGATGTGCCTTGAATGAGAAATCAGCGAGAAACAACAATAAAAACAGCAAGAAATTGAGAATCGCAGGATGATTCTTGTTTAATTCTTCAACGCCAAAGCAAAATAGAATGATCTACAATTAGAGAGATAGATTGTCTCTCCCACTCAACCTAGATGCCGCTAGGAAGCCCTCAACTAAAGAAAAATACAGCATAAATCAAATCGCATAATCCCCAAAATAAACCCTAGAATCAACTATAAATATGCTCTACTATTTCCCCCCAAAACATATTTCTTTCCTCACAAAACTCCCTCTCTAATTTGAATTCAATTGGGAAATATTTCCTTGATTAATCCCCTTCTTAATTCCTCTCCTAATATAATGAATTAAAGGTTTGTTGAGCCCCACAAGGGGAGCCGAAACTTGCTGTCTGCCCTGCCCCACAAGAGGATTCGATCCCTGCTGGATGCCCCCCCCCCCAATCATGTTTCGATTCCTATTGGACTAGTTTATCTCATTCCCTGCAGGCAGCAGGCGTAGCACAAACCTCCACAAGTGCTTAATTTAAAAACCCAAAAAAAACCAAAAAAAAGTTTGATGCATAACTACATACCCAATTCAGATTGTTTGCTCATGCAATCATGGATTACCAATTATGTCTCTTAAAATGATACATATACAATAAAAAAACAATCATTAATCGTAAAAGCAAATGCATTCAGTAGAATAGGAGGTATAATGGTATTCGAAATATGCACAAATAAATGGCATGAGACTGCTTCGTCAACAACTAAACAGAAAAATATTCTCCTTTGAGATAAAAACTAGTATTCTATGTTAGGCGCAACTAAAAATTTAGATTTCCAATGCATAATAATAACTAAAAAGGAATTTCAAGCACTTGATTTGAAACTAATAATATAGTAATCTTACCTTTTTCTCTGGTCCTTCTATTCTTTGAAATACGTTGCTTGCCTCAGAAGCATCCTTGAAAATAGCACGTGTAGAATAAAAATGACCTCGAATTTTTAAATCAGCCTGCAAAGCTATCTTTAGTATTTCTGCCCTATTTAGATGTTGAGATGTGACATAATAAATAGTTTAATACCTTAATTTCAACATTAAAATCTTGAGGAAATACTTTCTTCAGTTCTTGACAAGGTACATCAACCGGTATCCTGTGCAGAAGCATTGCATGACTAAAATCTGGAACCTAAACAGTGACAATAATATAACTGACGTTAATAGATTCAAGTTTTAAAAAGAAAAGAGAAAATGAAAAATGCAATTTACATACTCTTTTAACAATTTTAATGGGATCATCAAATCCATGTTCAAGCTTCGCAAGAACTAAATTCATAGCAGCTTCTGCATCCTTTCTGCAATCATGTGGTTCGTTTTCCTGCCGAACTTCATAACCCAGCACAGTCTGTCAAAGATAAAGAAAAAGAAATAAAATAGCTGTTTTTTTTTTAAGAAATGCAAATTGCATTAAGATCAAGGAAAAAAAACTATTACAAACTGAAAAGGAAATAAAGCTAATAGGCATCCCTTTCAAACATTGGGAAAGGAAGCATTATTGAAAAGCAAACAAAGCCTAAAATTTTTTTTTTGCGAAATAGAAATTATCATAACGTAAATAAGATCCACTACTACCCACTTTGAACCAATTGGGGTGTTGGGGACACCAAATTTTTGAAACAACCAAATAGGTTGGTTAGTATCCCAGAGTTCCCAATCAGATAAAAAGTGAAAAATAGGAAGATTCTCAAATTCCAATACTCTAATTTCAAATTGCAAATAAAAAACTTATATGATATCCTCAATAACATGAGGAAAAATTGACACCAATCCCCTACAAGGACCAGACCTTTTGATCCTCATCATAGAAGCCATAACTCTGACCAACAGGAAATTTACTCCTGTCTCCACTTTACCATTTATCATAAGTCTTCAAGCTTAAGCTCCAAGCATGGAAAAAACGCCTTCCCCTTGACTGATAAATCCTTGCTCAAAGGAGAACAACAACTCTCCAAAAAGACAACTATGGCCTCAAAATATAATTCTGCATCCATATGAAAACACATGAACTTCTCATCTTCTACAGCTCCTGTACATGAACTCTCCACTTACTTTAAGGCAACAACGAACAAGCCTTGCTGTTCAAGAAACAAAGAACTAACAACCATTAGCTTTGATGGGACGGAATCCTAGTTCAAGCCATCACCAGAACATCTAGGAAGTACCAAAATAGCTTCCTTGGACGATCCAAACAAAGGCAGCCCAGTGGCTGCAAAAACTGCGGCATTCAAAACCGAAACCGCTTTAAAATTGACCAGCAACTTAATTTTCTCCAAGATCATTCAAGAAGCCCAGCATAATGTGTCAAAAATATTTCAACAAAGAAACTTCAAGGTAGCAAAACTCTCTTCGCATGAATATCTTCTCAAATAAGCTGTCACAAAAACCATTCAAGATCCCATAGAAAACATCTAGGATAACGACAGCCTGGTTCGGAGAAAACTTTCTAAAAGACAAGTCTTCAATTATCAATTGAAATATTACCAACCTCAAACGAAAACAGAGGATCAACAAGCCCCTCACACACAAATCTTCTAAACAGAACGATTCACATCTACAAGCAAAAACTCATCCAAACCATTCTTGAATAGCAAGAGATCTCTAACCAAGAACAACTCCACTCCAAGTCTCAAATCAAAAAAACCATCAAAACAGAACCAATCCAAGAAAACCTTACCACCAATAAAAACAAATCTTACACCAGCAAGACATCTAGCCAAAAACTTCCGTCGGCCACACCGGGCCGACGACCAATCACCATCAAAACCGCCTTACTGCTAAGAAACGCAAGGAAGGATTTCAAAATCTTCGCTCAGGTCCGCAAGTTCCGCTCAGGTCCACTCTCCGCTCCCAAAATAGCTGTTTGTAGTCATTACAAAGGTAGGCATTTTCAATGAACAATATTGTCAATCTTCAGGTATCCAAAAATCCCATGGTGAGCAAAAAGATAAAAGAACAAAATCCTTGGTGAGCATGGAAATATTCCTCAACTACTAACAAAAATGATTAATATAGAAGGAAACCTTGAAATAATTACGCACACTATGTGTTACGGCTGCAGGCTAAGGTAGGCTAAACCGGCAGTGGAGGGAGCAGAAGCTGAAACCAAATCCAGGGAGATTTCGGCCCCTCTTGTGGGGCCCAGCAAAGCAATAATTCATTATGTTAGGAGGGTAATTAAGGAGGGAATTAAGGAGATAATTAATGAGGGAAAGATCTCCTATTTGAATTCAAAAAGGAGAGGTAAATTAATAAGGAAAGCAAGCTGATTTGAGGGCTAATTTAGAGAGGATTAATTAGGAGATGTTTCTTAATTGAAGAGGGCGGATTTGGGGGTTGATTTAGAGGAGATTAATTAGGCGATGTTTCCTAATTAAAGAGAGCATATTTGGGGGCTAATTAATTAAGAGATATTTCCTAATTGAAGAGGATAGATTTGGGGCTGATTTGGGAGGGAATTGGGGGAGGGATGTTTTAGTATTTATTGTTTATTATTTGCTATAAGTTGTAGGGTTTATGTTATGTTTGTATGGAGAATTTGTTTTGAGTGATTGCTATCTACTGTTTTGGTGAGGAATTCTAGTGGTGTGTAGGGTTTGTGGAAAAGCTGATCTATCTCTCGAATAGTAGGTCAATTGTATCTTTCATTATTCGTTGAAGAGAAATAAGAAAATCAGCCCTATATTTGTGTTCCTACGTTGTTCTTCTCTTTTATTGTTGTTTTTTACTTCCAAGGCGTATCAAATTGGTATCAGAGAGAGACTTTTAGAGAGATGGAAGCAAAGAAAGTGGATGCGTTGAAAGACAAAATAGAGTAATTCAAATTCAACATGGAGGAGAAATTTTTAACTATGGAGAATTAGATGGAGAGCCGATTTGGAGGGATAGAAGAGATGTTAAAGAAACTTATGAAGAAGCAATCCAAAACTCCACCTGTAGTTCCAATTACTAACCCTAACCAAGATTTGACCAGGATTTCCTTGGCTGAATCTAAGGGAAAAGAGATCAAATAGAAGGGATTCAATGAGGAGAGTTTCGTCCATCAAGAGCCTCCTCCTATGGCTCCTATAAAGGGTAGATCAAGGTTTCCAGAAGAAGAGACAGCAAAGAGGGAATTGCGTGGTGGAGGTGGTGGAGTGGCTGACCATTATGGGAGGTATTTCGGGCAAGGGGAGTGAGCGACCGGAGATGTAGGGGGTCGAGCTGAATCATGGGATCGTGTCATGCAAGAACGGATGGAAGAAAGGTGGGAGTCCTGCCCTCGATACAGGGGGGAAATATGGAGGGATCATGACATCCGCTACACTGAAGGAGGAAGAAGCTATTTGGATGGTGGCGATCCTAGGGTGAGGAAGTTGAGGATATAATATTTGAAGGGGAGCATGCCTATGGGTGGGTATACCGGGTGGAGATGTATTTTATCGTGAATGAGTTGAATGAGAATGAGAAGTTTACAGCTGCGGGGATATCTCTAGAGAGAAAAGCTTTAGCTTGGTTTCAGTGAACGATAGCATGGCCCCTAACTGAGCAGCTAAAGAAAGACATGAACAGCGTCCCATCCATCAACTTTAGAACAAGGTGTGCCTTTGGGGGGGAGTATTGTCATGGCACCAAGCCAAGGGAGGCTAGACTGACAGTGGAGGGGGCGGAAGATGAAACCAAATCCAGGAAGATTTCGGCACCTCTTGTGGGGCCTAGCAAAGCAATAATTCATTATATTAGGAGGGTAATTAAGGAGATAATTAAGGATGGAAAGATCTCTAATTTGAATTCAAATAGGAGAGCGAAATTAATAAGGAAAGCAGAATGATTTGGGGGTTGATTTGGAGGGGCTTAATTAAGAGATGTTTTCTAATTAAAGAGGGCAGATTTGGGGCCGATTTGGAGCCTGATTAATTAGGAGAAATTTCCTAATTGAAGATAACAGATTTGGGGCTGATTTGAGAGGAAATTGGGGGAGGGATGTTTTGGTATTTATTGTTTATTGTTTGCTATAAGTAGTACGGTTTATATTATGTTTGTATGGAGAATTTGATTTGAGAGTGTTGTAGCTTTCTTTTTGTGAGGGATCCTAGCGACGTCTAGGGTTTGGGAGAAAAGGTCCTCTCAAAAGAGGACCATTGTATCTTGCTTTGTTTATATTTGATTTTCTATCAATATAAATCTATTTCTGTGTTGAATCTCTTAGAGTTTGTTGTTGTTTTGATACCAAGGCGCATCACTATGATGTAGGATGATGAAAAGAAATAACATGGGCAGAAAGAGGCAGGAGTTGGATTTGAACCAGGAAGAGTTCCGTCAACATCATACCTAAAGGTTATGATAATTCATTAAGAAGTGCTTAGTATCACACGTAGGATTCCTGAAATCACTCCTGAATGAAAATAAAGGGATACCATGATGCAAAAAAAAAAAGAAATCAGAAACAGCACATTTAGAGTAGATACAATGATGCAGTTGTCAATCACACCTCACGCCACTTGCTATGCTATTTCTTATTATACTCATGTTCAGTTCTGTTGTTATGTACCAATAGAATGCCTGTTTTGTCATTAAGTTCAGAGATATGGTTGTTATGATTAGCAAATGTTTTTCAACTTAGATTTTTCTTCATGAAGAATGAATATCCCTTCTCTGTTTCTGCCATTTTATTGGGTTTATATTTCTTCGTCGCATCCTCTTCTCCAATTGACAGCTCTGTTATGTCAAGTTGGTCTCAAAGCTCAAAGTTTCCGTGTGAATCCAACAGAGGCAAGCATGCTCATTGCAAAAAAATGAAGATCTCGATGTGAAGGCCCTTTAGGCATCCACCATGGCATTGGAGTGAAGATTCAACATCCTTTCCTTGAATGTGCCGAAAAACACTATTACTTGGAGTGAAGAACGTATTACTAACCAACTACATGGCTAGAATGCCGTCCATCAGCATGACATCCACCAAGCTTCACCATGGAGGTTTTTGGGTCAACAGCGGCCCCAATGCGTGGGAAGACGTAAGCATTATCAATTTTCTGAATTATATTCTTTGTACCATTAACAACCAAGGCGTGGACTTCTTAAATCCGATACCGACACAGAAGTGGAGGCATGGGCCTTTAACGAACCACCACATTTCGAACTTCCAAGTTAAAGTGGAGGCAAACTCTCCATTCGCTTGTGTTTTCAAATGCAAAGGTTGTTCAAGGAACATTTTCTACATGTTGATTACAATCAAATATTAACATAATCAGTAACAACAATATTAGCAAAGGGGATGTCCACCAGTCAGTGAATACATGAGGAGGTTTTATCACCTTAATGCAAGAGTTAACCTCCATAAACCAGAACAACATCATGTATCACATTATACCAGAGGGCAGAAAGACTCTCTATGCAATCACCTAGCTCTACAATCCTTTAGAAGTCATCCGAAGATCAATCTCACCTACAAAAATTGAGAGCAACATATCTAGGAACTCCTACGTATTCCACCAATCGCAAAATTCAACCTGGCATAACATCCTTAAAAATAACTTCCAAGCCAATCTATTCCTATTCCAAATAGCGTTGGCCATTAAGTCATATGGTTTGCACGAAGAAAAATCAAACTCCACCAAAGCAAATCCTATATGTTCGACCATCAGTAATTAACTATTATCGATGTAACCAAATATAAAACAAGTCAAGTGAATGTCCACAGCACAAGGATGTCAATTTGGTGAGCGATAAAGATGACAATGATGAAAAATGTGAAACTAACGAATAAAACAACAAGGTGACTGAGTTAGTCGAAGGAGATGAAAGTAAAACACTTGAGTGCATATTTGAAAGACTTCTACTCAAGAAGCCACAGTGTGTTCCAATGCCACTTCAACTTTTGTCTATCATTTAAAAGAAGATTTGCAACATCATTGTTGACAATAAAAGCTCCGAGAACATACTTCCAAAACATTGATTTAGTGCTCTTAACCTACCCTCTAGATAAATTGGATAAAAAAAAGGATATGAGACACAAGTCACCAACGCATACAGAATTTTGTTATTTATTGGTAAATTTTACCAAGATTAAATTGACTATGAATTTTTAGAAGTGTATATGCGCCATGTTCTTCATGGCCAACAGTATCAATATGATGTCTATGATATGCATAAGGGAGCAAACAATGGCTACTCAAACCTATTGAAAGAATCAATTAGTTCACCTTCATTGCTAGTTGTTTCAAGCACAAAATTCCTCCATGAGATCAAATAAAGCATTGTGCTAGTCTTGCTGGTGACCAAGACATCCCAAGTAGAGTTCTCGAGTATGTCTCAAGAGATTGACTACTTGCTGAATTTCCAAGACTCCATGCAACAAACGTCTCTACCACGTTGTCACCATGACTCTTGCAACACAACATTAATTTGATCTTGAACTATAGTCCAACCAAAGGAGCATGAGATTTTACAAGGCATCGATGATGAACTATTAGCCAAACAACTAATCCAAGATTCCAAGTGAGCTTTAGCTCATGTGTTGTTCCCACATTATTGGTTTAGAAGGATGAAAATTGACGAATGTGTATGGATGGTTGAGCCATTAAAAAAATTCAATCGCATATAATTTTCTTATTCCACAACTAGAAGACATTGGAAAGGCTGAAGGAATCAAGCATGTTCTCCAAGTTGGATTGCAACTATCATCAAGTCTGCATTAAACGTAGAGATAAGTGGAGGACAATATTCAATACTAGATAAGGCCATCACGAACAACAGATCATGAACTTCAAATTGTGCAATTGCTAAGCACTTTAAAGCAACTAACGAACAAAAACCTTTTGATAGTGAGTTCAATGCCATATATTTGAATGACATTTTAGTTTGCAACAAGGTGAAAGAGGAACACTTAATTGTAAAGTGCTAATTTAGCAGCAACTACATGTTGCTATTCGATTTCATCATCATGGAACAATGTATTCAAGTAGACATTGAGAAGGTAATGAGCAGCCGAGGAAGTTTGAAGCTTATAAGGTCTTGCAAAGTTCTATCATCATTTCATTCGAAGTAGTGTGCTTGCTGTGCCAATCACCATTTGTTCTCATATGGAGATTAGAATAGTAAGAAAGCTTTGTGCCCCTAAAAGAAAATCTCAGTACAACACAATTCCTTGATCTCCCAAGTTTCAATCAAGTTGCCGAAGTTAAATTGATGCTTGTATGATCGAGATAGGCATTGTTTTTACCCAGGATAGTCACATTGTGAAATTGTTTAGCATAAAATTTAAAGAGGCATAACAAAAGTGGACAACAGACAAACATGAATCATATGTTATTGCACTAATTCTACATCATTAGGAGCATTACCTGGCGCAAAAAGAGTTCAGTTTACACAATAACCATCAAGCACTCAAGCATTTAAACTCACAAAAAAATTATTTCTTCAAATTTTTGAACACAGAATCAAGTCGTCAATGCCCTAAGTCGATAAGTCACATTGCTTATCACTTTACAATTTAGATTGTCAGATTTGAAGTTCTCAAAGAACTGTATGCAGGAGATGAAAACTTCAAGGGCATTGGGCAAATGTTGGCAACAGTACAACATAAACTACTTTCATATACAAAAGCAATTTCTGTTCAAAGGCAACAAGCTCTACATTTCGCGGAGATCCCTCCAAGAAATTCATTCATGTGGTTGAGATGCGCATTGGGTGTTACGAAACTGTGACTGCAATCGAAGAATGATTTTATTGGCCACGAATGCAGCGAGATATCTCCAACTTTGTTTGGCAAAGTCAAACTTGAATGATCACACACAATACAGGACTTCACAACCCTCTATCAGTACCCAACAACATTTGGGAAAATATAAGCACGGACTTTTTATTAGGTTTGCCAATAATGCAAAGAAAGGGCTCCATTTTTATCATTATCAATTGCTTCTCCAAGATGGCAAATTTTATAACTAGTCAAAATACTGCTATTGTTGTTAATGTGCCTAATATGTACTTCCAAGAAATCATTCAACTACAAGAAAGTCCCAAATCTTTCACTTCTAGTTGTGACACCATATTTGTGAGTAATTTTTAGCATATGTTGTGTTAGAAGTTCGACACTACCATTGCATGCAAAACACATATCATCCCTAAGCGAATGGACAAACCAAATTCATTCATCGCACCTTAGGTTCTAGGATCAACAGTCTTGCCAACGCAAGCAGTTCGATCAAATTCTAGCCAAAGCTAATATTACCTTTGATGGCACAATCAATCGAACTATAGTCACCCCTTCCTCCATTATCTAAACTAAAGTACCAAATTCTACATTCATGTTAATCGGGCTACCAAAACCCAACACAAATAACATAACTAAGCAGCTAGCCAAACATATACATCAACTCCAGCTCAAGGTAGAGCAAAAACATAAAGGAGACCAACACAAAATACAATGAGGTTGCAAATTGTCATCGTAGCCTCTAGTTATTCAAGGAAGGTTATCTCATCATGATCCATCAAAACAAAAATTGATAACATGTCGGCATCTATAAAAAATTTCAAGATTAGAAAATTGACATATTCATGTAGGCTCCAAAAATTTGAGCTTTGGTTACCCCGACCTCTCCGCGTATGTTCGGAGAGAGTTTTAACGGATTAGATAGAGATAAGACACTACCCAAATATTTCGCTCTCTTAGCGAGGACTTTAAGATCCGAGTTCTGGTTTCCTATAAGCGCAAGCTCCTATAGTTAATTACCCTTCTCGATAATGAGAGAGCACTTTCGATTAATGCTAGTCATTAAACAAATTCAGTGCCCAACATATAAAAGCGGCATATTTAGATATTTAAAATTTAACATTTAAAATTAAAAGTTCACCATCTTGCACTTAAAAAGGATGGTGGGGGAATGATGATGGACTCGATTAAGATCCTATGGTTCTATTACCCCGGGTCATCATGGTCTCTAGACTACTTAATCAGAGGAGGTAATCAACACAATCTGATAAAAGGATCCTTGTCGGCAGCTATAGGCTGCTTCGTATAAGGGTAACTTTCAAACTTGAGGTGAATGTTTGTCTAAGAGATAAATTCAACTCAACCTTAACATACAGAGGGCTTTGTACCCTATCAATTATATTCTATAGTACATTACTCAATGGTAACTAGCCATTGGGGAATATATGAGTTTTTAGCCATGATCGTAAGATGGTAGAGTCGTTCGACCAAGCCGCTAGGTCAGAGAGTTGCAGTCATAATCATTTATCATGTAGAGTCGTTCTGGCCAAGTCGCAGGTACTTTGTGGAGTTGTCTGACCAAACCACCGATTAAAGGACCAACCAAAACCATTTATCGCATAAAGTCATCTGGCTAAACTACGGGTTTAATGGAGCCATCTGGCCAAGCCACTGGTTAGATAACAAATGCCAAGTCCTTACTAGCATGATATTATTTGAGAATAAATATTATTGATATTCTCAATTTGGACATTCGCTTTTTATGAGCCAGAGTTATTATTGAGTTCATCACCCTCGCAAAATGGTTGCAGATGGAAGAATTTTGCATCAAGTTATAGATAATAAATTTTCATTTTTATTAAATATTAAAAATTTAATAGATTTAAAATTTTGAAATTCAAATAGGCTTTGAGAATTGATCCCTCCAATTGAGATTTATATTCAACGCGGTCATCATTGGGGTGACGTTAAGAGTCACTTGAAAATGTTTGTATTTCATAAGAGTTTAGAGGCATTTAAAAGATAAAATATCCTCAACTTGAGATTAACTTTCAACACGGCCATTATCAATTGGCATTAGAAGGCAAATTAGATTTTAGCTGTTGCATATAAGAGAGATTGTTTAGTTTATTTTGCTTCCTTCAAGTTATCATATCATTCGGCATAGCTCATAGGAGATGTTTGTTCAATCGACACTAGGAGGTCATGCTCTTGCTAATAAGAGAAGTATAGTCTGCTACGAGTTCCCTTGTTCTGCATGTAGGTGGGTAGATTTGTTTAAAGAGCCTCTTGCCCACGCTCATAGGTGAGTTATTGTGTGACTACAAATTCCTTGCTCCTGCTTTCAAGTGAATTGTGGTGTTCTTTACAAGTCCGTCCATATTGCCCATAAGCAAGCTGCATTCATTACAAATCATCTGTTGTTGCCCATAGGTGAGCCGCATTAAGTGCAAGTTCTCTAATGTTGCTTGTAGGCGAGCTGTTATGCGCATTATAAGCTTTTACTCATGCCCGTAAGCAAGTCGCCTCACTAATTACAAGTCACCTGCTTTTACCTATGGGCAATCTGTTGTATACATTACAAGTTCATATTTGAGCCCTAGGTGGGCTGTCACATTCATTATAAATGTCGATAATAAGCCTATGGCAAGTCATGTTCATTAAAAGTCCTTTGTTAATGCCCATAGGCGAGCTGCCATTAACATTACAGGTCCCCTGCTATTTTTATGTTTCATAAATTTTGTTCAATTATAATTTTAACTTAAATGTTCATTTAGGTCTGATTCCCTCTAAGTTCATTTAAATTTTTGTTTTCATTACATTTTCAATTGTGCATGTTATATTTAAAGTTCTAAGTCCAATTATCGTTCAGAAGAAATTTCGGCAACCTCCTGATGTATCTACCGTATAGGGAGAATTTTGGGGAGAGCTGGACCTGTACCCAACACTATGAAAAACGTGTATGGCCGATGTCGAGTGACACCACAGCCGATATCTTCAATCCCACCACACTGCAAAAAGGCGCGTATGAATCTTCGAGGTACCTGCACAAAAGCTCGCAAATTTTCCTACCGGCATGAAAGCGCCAACGAGTACTTATAAGTGTCCCCGCTACGCTACCAAAAGCGCATACAAGGCATACCCGCTTTGCCGCAAGCTTTTAAGTACGAACTTCCTCCGGCCATGCTATGAAAAGTGTGTATAAAGGGTCTACTTATTGCACTGTTGTGGGCACCAAAAATTCGGCCCCAGCCTCTCCTGTTGCTTTTTCGGGGGAGTTTTAATGGATTAAGTTCCGTGGTAAATTTTGGAAGGCAGATGAGTTTGTAGATAAGACACTACCGAGAAATTTCACCCCCATTTTGCGAGGACTTTATGTTCTGAGTTCTGGTTTCCTATAGGCACAAGCCCCTATAGTTAATTACCCCTCCCAATCACATGAGAGAACTTTTGATTAAGGCTAGTTGTCGATCAGATACATAGAAATACGCGTTATCTGGCATATAGTAGCAGCATGGGTTTGGGATGTTGAAAATTTAATATTTTTAGTTAAAGATTTCACCATCTTTCACTTAAAGTGGATGGTGGGGGAATGGATGATATGGACCCGATCAAGATCCCATGGTTCTGTCGTCCCGGGCCATCGTGATCCCTGGTCTACTTAGTCAGAGGAGGTAGTCGACCCAACCTGACAGAAGGATCATTGTCGGCATCTATGGGTTGCTTCGTCAAAGGGTACCTTGTAGACCTAGGGGAGTATTTGCCTAAGGGGACAAATTTAAATCCACCTTAGCTAACAAAGAACTTTGTGCCCTATCGATTATATCCTATTGATTCATATCTCAAAGATTTGATGTCATTAAAGAACATATTTATTCTGGTCATAACCGTTATCTTGTGGTGCCATTTGGCGGCAGAACCACTCAGTTCAGAGGGCCCCGGGTCATAACCGTTTACCTGCAGTGTCATTTGACGGCAAAACTGCCGGTTAGAAGACATGTACCTCGTCCTTACTGACAGAAGATTATTCGAGAATGAATTCTAGTGATATTCTCGACCAGACATGAGCTCTTTGTGAGCTGAAGTGATTTTGAATTTGTCCACCTCGGCAAACTGTTGTAGAGGGTGGATGTGTTTTGTTTTAAGTATTTGATGGATTGCATTTCAATTTTAAATATTTTGAAACTTTGGATAATTTTTAAAAATTTGGATTTTGTGGGTATTTAGATGGAGTTTTGAAAATATTAGAATTAACCCCTCCGGTTGAGATCTACGTTCAACACGGCCATCACCGGGCTATATGGGTCATTTGAAAGTGTTTGTATTTTATGAAAGTTTGAACTTTGTGGAAGTTTGGAGGAATTAGAAATGGGTGGAGTTAACCCCTCCGGTTGAAATCTTCTGTCAACGCGGCCATCATCGGGGTAACTTTGAAGTCACTTGAAAATATTTGAATTTTGTGAAAGTTTAAAGGCATTTAAAATATTTAAAATTAACCCCTCCGGTTGAGATCTCCATTCAACACGACCATCATCGGGGTGTACGGGGTTATTTCCATTTATGGATTGAACCTTGTCGACTCTGTCGAGCTGTCGACAGAGGATTAAGTTTCGTAGGCTTCAAACCTTTATTGGTGAACTTTCTTTATTGAAGGCCTAATATGAATGTACAAAATAAATATCTCGGTCGACCTCGTGACCGCATATTTATTTAGTAGTTCAAGCCGTATCGACTTCTATCTACCCACATAGAAGGATCGGGCTCAAACTTGAGTTTATTTATTGACCCGCGCAGCATCCCCAGATGTCACGTGTGTTCCTACAACACGCTCGACGGGGCCCATGCAGGTGTTTGGAGGCATTTTAAAATTATTTGCTGAACCTTATCGACTTCTATTTACTTGCTTAGGAGGATCATGTTCAAATTTATTAAACCGCACAGCATCCCTAGACGTCACATGTGTTCCTACAACACGTTCGTCGGGGCCCATGCGGGTTTTGTGATTGCACTTACCCCTTTGTGTACTTATGTGCATACATATTACAGTGCATGTGCGGGAGCATTTTTGGATATTCGACTGGTCTTCTACGACAACTCGTAGAAGCTCGTCTTTGTTACAGTTCTTTCAGCATTTGCCTGTGGATGGCATGTAGGATGCACGACCACTGTCCATCAAAAAGCTTGCAAGCCTCAATAATCTTATCCAACTCAATGTTCAAATCTGGTCGAATCGAGGCTTACTCCTTTTTTGAAAGTAATGATTTAATCTGGCTTTCCTTTCCCAGAGCTCGTATAGGAATCGATGAGTAACTTTCTAATTATGCCATCATCGTCATTTTTTGCTGTCTGTTTAGATAAAGAATCAATCATTTCAATCTTGGATGATTGTGTCCTTACTGGTATTCTATACTTTGAAATCAGTGGCCATTCCTTAGAATTCCTTGCTATTAAATGTAAACATGTCATTGCATTTTCCAATTAACCTTTGCTTGTGAATAGGTCATTGTCTCCTGTATGTCATTTGCCTTTGGTTGCAAATGGGTTGTAGTCATGCTTGCAATAGTATAATATATCAGCTTGTGTATATGAAACTTGTATATTTCAGCTCTCCTTCATTTGTCACATTCATGTTGGCTATTGCTTGTGAAATAACAAATCATGCATGCCAAAGCTTTAGCATGAGTTCTCCATCCCTTCATTAATCTTTGTTTGCATAATCCAACTTATTGATTAAAATTTATATGCTTTGAGAATTCTACCATGAGTCTTTTATTTGATTGTTGACATTCATTTGCACGTATATCAGTCTCTTCCGGTTGTAGAGAATCGGTGCTTTTGACTGATACCAAGTGGTTGCTGACCATGGGACGGTTTAGCATCCACCACATATTATTTGCCATCACCTTTGATTGGGCTTCTGTATGAGCGAGAGCTCTCCTACATCTGCTTGTAAATGCCCTTATTCGTATGTGATGGGTCTCCTACGACAGTTCGTAGGAAATTAATACATTTGCTTGACACCAGAATGTTGTCGCCTGTTAGAGTGTCGTGGTGTTTGTTACATGACATCTGTTGCAATTCCTTTTACATCTGCTCGTAGGTACTCAAGCCTATAGTGGTTTTATAATTCTTGCTTGCATACAGACTGTAGGGTGTTGTTGTGTTCCTCCACTTCTTCAAGCATGTTGGTTGTTGTTGCTTGCAAGTGGACCACTATGTGCATGATAAGTCTTCTTAATTTGCTCGTGAATGCTCGCATGTATTGTAGATTTGCCATGTCTGTTGATATATATAGCACATTGTATGCTGAAACTTGCTTTCATTGAAGACCTTTAACATCTATTTAAGATTTCACATTATTTATTGCAAGTAGGTTGCACCACGAGCTCTTCATCGATTCATCAACACTCACTTGTGCATTGCGATTATCTTAAGTAGAAATCAATTATCACTTGCGAATGAGTGGTGCTTGCAAGGAATTGGCACATTTGCTAGGCGATTATTTATTGTTGACTACAATAGCGAGCCAGTGTTTACTATATACTATTTGTCATCTTTCATAAGTGAGTTGTGGCAAGTTTCTATAATCACTTGTGATCAAGCTATTGTTTCCCTTCATTTGATTATCATCTATTGATGGTCACTTGCAAAGCACATTATTGCACACATTAATCTCTTTCATTTGTAGGAGGGAAATACGTTCGTTTGAGTCCTTATTTAGTGGCTTAGGTTCCTTGTTACTCAAGTTCCCTGTGATCCAAGTTAAACTCAAGCTCTTTATAGTCATACTGAATTCAAGTTCAAGTATAGTTGGTTGTCATTTGATCCAGATTGAGTTCATGTCCACTACACTTAGTTAATTTGAGTTTGAGTTAAGATGTAGTACCCTAGGATCCATTCATTCAAGTTCTTGTCAATGTTCACTGTTTAGTTCAAATCATTAGATTTAGGTCTTCATTTTGAGTTTGAATTGAGTTCCATGTTGTTATTTAAAGTTCATTCAAACTCAATTTTTTAATGCCCGGATTTGACTTAATCATTTCCTCATTCAATTAGATTCATATTAAATCCCTTATATTCATTCATTTAAATTCAAATCAAGTTCTTTGCATCGTTCTTTTGAGTCCAAAATATGTTCCTTTCATTTGATCGAGTCCCCTATGGTCCTTTTTGTTCAAGTCCTTGCTTGAGTTCAAATGTCCAAGGTCTTGTTCAAGTCCCTGTGGTCCAACTCAACTCTTTGCTTGAGTTCAAATGTCCAAGTCTTTGTTCAAATTAAGTCCATTGTTGTCAAAATTTAAGTCCTCTATTCAGTGTAAAATCCGGCAACCTCCCGGCTTCTCCCCCATTTAGGGGAAAAAAATCAAGAGTCTGGGTCTTCCCACCACACGCAATAAAGGCGTGTATGGTAGGTGTCCGTAGACACCACGGCCATAGTCTTCATTCCCACCATGCACAATAAAGGTATGTATGAGGGTCGGCGAGGGTACCGGTTTCAAAACACAATTGGCTTTCCCCACTCAAGGGTAGTTATGAGTAACCCCGTTTCACCATAGGCGTCGCACCGGGTTCCCATCCCACCACGCGCAATAAAAGCGTGTATAGGCGATTTTCTGATGCGCCGTGAAGGCCGAAATGGGGCTTTAGGTGTTTACCCGCCTCATCGTAAGTGCCGCACTGGAATCCCATCCCACCACGCTAATAAAAGCGTGTATGGGCGATTTTCCGGTGCGTCGCGAATGATGAAAGTGAGCTCTCAGAGTTTTAGGGCTGAGGGGTTATACCTGTGCAACGACAACGATGTCGGCTCATGGATTGAGGCAAGAGAAGTAGGCATTCTTCTCTTTTTCTTTTTCTTTTCTTTTTTTTCAATTAATTATAATTAATTATAACTCATTACTTTTTAAAAATAATTAAATATAATTACAATAATTAATGATACTTAATTTTAATTAATAACCAATTAAAATTAAAATAATAAATTTTAATTAATTTTGATTAATTATAGCTAATTATTAATCATAATAATTAACCATAATTAAGATAATTAATTAAAATTAATTTTAACTAATTATTATTAATGATAATTAAATATAATTAAAATAATTAATTATAATTCATTTTTAATTAATTATAATTAATTATTATTAATAATAATCAAATATATAATTAAAAATAATAATTTTAATTAATTACAAGTGGGGGATTTAGGTCATGGCTAAATCTCACAGCAAGTTAATTCCTCCATTCCCCTCTATTTGTTGTAGCTTTGAGGGATCTGGCCGAAGAAGCTCACGAACGGGAGAAAATTACCTTTATAGCAAGCGAGCTCCCTTCCTTGCTTCCGATCAAAATGTCGTAACTTTCGATCTGATGAGAGGGGGACGTCATCGAAGGAATGAAGTCGACCATCCACGAAGGAGGCGAAGCAGCGCGCGAAAGGGAGATGGATGGCTACCTTCACCACGAGCTACCTCCTATCGTCGTCGATACTTCCGATCAAAGTGTCGTAACTTCTGATCTCACAGAAAGGGAACGTCGTCGAGGCGAAGTCGAAGAGCGACAAAGGAGCAGAATAGGGAGAAAGTTACTTTCACAGTGATCGAGCTCCAATCGTTGCTTCCTATCAAATGTCGTAACTTCCGATCTCACAGGAAGGGAAGGTCGTGAAGGCAAAGTCGACCAGCAACGAAAGAGCGAAGAAGCGTGCAAGAGAGGGATGCGTAAAGAGAAACGAATGACCGAAGCCTTTGCCTTCGTTTTGCCTGCGTTTTAAAGATGGGAAGAGTCGATTCGAGGCAGAGCACGCACTCAGGAGATAAGATGTGTATTAGGCGCCGTTGCAGAGCTACGATAGGATTTTCCACAGAGGATCGGGATGGGTACTGTTGCAATGGCGTGGGCAGCGGCAAGTAGGTAATCATTTAGGTAATTTTTATTTTCATTTTTTTGTTTCTTTTGGCTTATCTAGTAGAGGTCAACAGCTGTAAGCATTGAAAACGAGATTTTAGTTTTCAAATTTAGCAAGCATTATACCTCTGCGCACATGGCGAGGCAACGATGTCGAGAAGAGATGACAAGGAAATAAGCAAGGTGTCAAATCACAGTATCTTTCTCTCTTTCTTATTATTCTCTCTTCTTTTTTTATTTTGTTTTATCTTCATTTTTCATGATTTTAAAAATCGGACCGGACCGACAGTTCAACAAGTTGAACTGTGAACCGGTTGGCTCGGTTCGGTCAACCCTTATAATCGGTTTCACATCAAACTGTGTAAAAATCGCTCGATCGGCAAGTTGGACAGGCAAACCGTAGAACCGATGCTAGTTCTTAAGAACCGAGCGGTTAAAAAAATGGCGTGTTGTGCCGCTAATTTTAGATCCAACGACTGAGTAAACTAAAAAAAATAACCTAGTGAGTAAATAGCATTTGATCCCCTCCTGCCATAATTCATTTCACTAATTCACTTGCTCGCGTCCCGTTAGTCTCCAGCTAGTCCTGCTGCTGTTGCAATTGCCGTTGGTGATTCACGAACTCGACGATGATGAACTCACCTCCCTAACATATAATATTCTTCTCCGACATCTTCCTCACTTCTCCTTTTATTGATCGTGGGATATATGTTTTTTATTTAACCCTAAAATTTTAAATTCTTCTAAAATCTTAGATGTGATGCATGGGATGATTTCTTGTTGGTTGTTTCTCACCATTTGATAGTTTCGACTATTGGATTGGTTGCAACAAATGAAAGAAATCCTCTCTTTATTCTCATTACTTCAACAATTTACATTAATAGAAAGGGTTGTTGCCAAAGATTTTTAATGTTGGCATGTGTTAAAACACATGAAATCAGTGCAAAAATTTATTCTCAATAATCCATTTGTTTAATGGGTTGCATTATGTGATACAAGTTTCCCTAGTTGGTAGCTGATAGCTGATTTTTTTCTTCAGAATATGTATTGCTTAACAAAATTTGACAGATGTACATGATTGATTTCATGCTATTGTATCTTATTTATATTTATGATTATTTTTTCTTCTTCTTTGTTGTTATTAGTAAGGGTGAATTAATGCAAATCATATTATTGTCTGTTTAATAAAATTTTCCGTTTCATTCTTAAAATCATAAAATTAAGGCAAATCAATTTTGTTTTTAAATCATCATATATTTTGATTTACATTTATAATTCATGTGAAGTTCATAGAATTTTAATGCTTGTATTTAGTTAATCATATGAAAATGGAAGCACCTAGTACTCATAGTGCAGCTTTCAGTTATAGTGTTCGTGAGAAAGTGTACGTTGCTTCAAATCATTTCTTATTTTTTGGTGAAGGAGATGGAGATGACATAATCGACTTCAATGATTTAGATGCATTTGAGACTGCAGATTTTGGTGAAACGAGACTTGGAGACTCAACTTATGGGGATAGCTTTGATGATGCAAATTTAAGAGACATTTTATTTTTCCTTTTGTGAAATTATTGGAACAATTGAACTTAAGAGAGAGAAACATTGTGAAATTCATATATGTATTATGAATGTGCTTTTTTTTATTATCAGTTAGTATAAAGTGCTAAAATCTTGTTATAATTAATGGTGTGTTCAAATAAAATGTATTAATATGTTTTGCTTATTTATTTCATATTATGTGTACAATTATAATGACAATCTTATATTTGTCTTATTTTCATAACTTCACCAATTGGAGATAGAAACTATAAGATCTCAAGAGAACTTCCGATTTATTCTTTCGAGTTATAACTACCAAGAGATCAATTGCTCAAAACATAAATGTTTTTAATTTTAAATTTACTGAATTTATTTAAAAAAAAATTTATGCTTCATGTTATGATTTTGTTCAATTTTTTATTATATATTTACAAATGATTGTATCATTATTATAATATTTAAATATAATAAGTATTTATTATGCCATCCAGTTCAAACCCGGTCGAACCATCGAACCTCTAACCTCTCCTTTCGGTTCATTGTCCGGTCCAGTTTTACAGCCTTACTTTTTTTATACTACAACAACAACAACATCAAACCTTTATCCCACTATGTGGGATCGGTTACATAAATCATTTTTCTCCATTGTGCCCTATTAAAAGTTAAATTCTCATTTAAATCTAATAAATAAAGGTCAATTCTAATGCTTTCTAACAAAATCTTTTTAGGTCTGCCTCAACCTTTCTTAACATAAGTCAAAATCTAATACATGTACTTTCCTGGCCGGGTCATCGGAAGGCTGCCGTTTTATGTGGATAATGCTTTTTTTATACTAATAATAATATAATAGTAATAGAGAGAGAGAGGAAAGTGGAGAGTGAAATCTCTGTTAGAGAGAGAAAATAGAGAGAATGTGAGAGCATGTTCTTTATTTGCAGGGAGAGAGGACTGTTTAGAGAAAGTGTAGTTTGTTTGGACTTTGGAGGAGTTGAGTGTAACTGTACTGAAGAAGAGGTGCAGTAAATGTGAAAAAGAGTTGGAGATTTGAGAAGACAAGTGTAGGTAGAGGTTGGGTAGGGAAGGTTGGCTGCTTCTGTAGTTTGAGGTGGCTGGAGAGGTGCAGGTGGAGAAGGAGGCTGGATTAACCTCGGATGAGAGGAACCGAGAGGTGAAAGAGCAGCAGCTGCTGGGTTGGTCGAATGGTAGTTGCTGGGCTGCAGTGTGAGATAGAGAGGAAGAGGTTTGAGGGCTGTTTGATGGGGCTTCACGTGAGGTTGGAAGTGGACCGGCTGCTGGAAGTGTGGAGACTGGCTGCTGTGGCTACGCAACGGAGAGAGTAGTCGATTGGGAGGTGTAGCTGAGAAGTAAGGGCTGTAGAAGGATTTTGCATGAGTTGGAGTAGAGGAGCTGCAGGTGTGAAGGGCTAGTGGAGGGAGCTTGGGCTACAGGTTGTTCAAAAGGAAGGAAGATGGGTTGCTGTAGGGGAAAAGTAGGTTGCGGTTTCGGTTGGGCTTCACGGCAAGAGAAGTGGAGCTGCTGGGATCTTGAGTAGGAGCAAGAGGCGGATGGATGAATGGTGTTCACGTCATGGAGGTGGTTGGGAGATCGGTACAGTGAAGGGAGGAGGTGAGGAGTTGTCTAGAGCTGCAGGGGAGAGCAAACGAGAAGAGAAGAGCGTGAACCATGAGAATAGAAGGAATAAGAGCGAGCTGAGTGGGGCACGAGGAGTTAGTGAATAGGAAAATTTGTTTGTTATCATCAGTCAGACGACAGGACAAGGCTGGCGAATTTTTCAGATTGAGTACAGGGAAAAGGTGGCGGGAGGCAGGCTTGGGCAGCTAGAATACGATTTTCACAGGAATTTGGCAGCAAGATAAGGTGATGGGTAACTTTTTTTTATTTGTATATTTGATCTGATTTTTTTAAAATTATTAAATTTTATTAGAGTAATATTTAAAATAGGTAAGAGAGATTGATTCCTTGCAGAACTTCTCATTGATCGCACACCTCAGCTTGTGTGTCATCACCTCGACCTAAGTGCAAATTTTAAATTTTAGACTCGTGCAACGAGCCATACAATATGGGTGTCAATTTTATGTATTTTCGACGTTCCGGATGCAACAACGAAGTTTGTTTTATGATCGAACATCATTCAAGTAATGTCGCACAATATTTCATCCGTAGTCCATCAATTTCAACCCGCCTTTGCTCAAATCGATCGCGGTAGATTCTTCCTTGAGTAATGATGTTTTGAGTATAACGGTGAAGTCCGTTTTGCGATCGAATATCATTTGAGCCATTTTGCACAGCATAGCGCCTGCCAATGGTCGCTTTTTTGTCTTTGTTTAATCGAGCCATACGCAAGCAGCTCCTCTTTAGTAAAATTCGATGTTCTGAATGCATCGGTTGCAATCGAATAAAGTTTTGAGTAATTTCGATAGATGTCGAGGCGTTCAAATTTTAATTCCAAGCGATGTGTCCGTTAGTTGTCTTCCTTTATGCACTCATTTGATCGTGATACATATATGGAGGTCAACATCATGATAAACAAAAGGCATGGAGATACAACTTATGTGATCAACCTGCTAGAACATTTAAAGATTTTCAAGACCTTCAATATTAGTTATCTTTGAGTATAACCTAGAAGATGATGCTGCAATTGTCGAGCTGACTCAGCACTGGGTTCCTTGGAAGATAGGGATGATTGATGAAATAGTGAAACACCACCCCGGACCATGCAGCAGCAGCCACAACTCCACTTTACACCTCATGCCACTTGCTCTGCTATTTCATATTTCAGTTATATAGACACTCATGTTTAGTCCTTTTTAATTACTAATAGAGAATCATTGATTTGTCTTCTAGTTAAGGGAAAAAGCTACTATGATAAGTAGAGATTTTGTAACTCGGTTTTTTCTTCGCGATGACTGATTATCTCTTTGATTCTTTTCTGTTTCCACCATTTCTTTGAGCTTTGTGTTTCTTCGAGGCATCCTCTTCCCCAACAGCCCGCTCAGTTATAACATACTAATTCTAGAGGGGAAAAAACAAGAAGATGATTGGAGAATGATGAATTTTTTATGCTACCAATAACTGAGAATCACTACTATATATACAGAAACATGGTTTTGTCCACCTCACTGTTTTCTTTTCCAACTAACAAATAGAGTCGTTCATTAACGAACTAACCTCTGTAGCAAACTCTCTCTTCTCACTGCCTACTGCAACAGAAATAGGAGTGTGGTACAAACTACAACTCAATATTCAATATTATTTAACTACCTAAAAACCTCAAAAAAAAAAAAATCAAATGGCCATGATAACCACTGTAATTGAAAACAAATGTTATATTATTGAAACAGCTTTCAAGGACGATAATTCTTCAACTACACAAGTTCTTGATTCCACATTCTTGATCATGCTATCAAATCCATCATCCATTTAGCATAATATTCCTGCACCGATGTTTGGTCCAATAATCGACCCATTCATTACGTAAAGCTTTATGTTTAAGGATAAAACAATTCAAATTCATGATCAAAATACCTTCTACATCTCTCCAAATAACAAGCCCTTCAATAACATGAAAGGAAATTATGTATGGTTAATAAAAGAGCCGTTGACTTGGAAATAAATAAAAAAACTTAAGAAATATTAACAAATATAAACCAAAAAGACATATCTTAGCCAGCTTTAATCATTGGTAGCTCTTCTTAATATTATTTGATTTATAGCTAGAAATTGTGCAAAAAGATTTGTGAAACATGGAGCTAGATAGCGCTCACAAAGAATAAATGGAAAATGAACAATACATAAAGATAATACTGAAATAGTTAAGATAAGTTCCGCATGTTAAATATTGCTTGCATGTACTTCTGGAATGTCACCTAGTTAGCAGGTAACAACATGGTCCTCCATCATGCTGGCTAAATGGTGCACTCAAGTTATAAAATGTGTTCTTGAACAAACATAAACAAAGATTGATAAGGTATCAGATGATAGACAATTCCAAGTTGTTTCCTCAAGGAGGAAACAATTGAAGGACAGTACAACTAAAATCCTTCTTTTAAAGTTCGCTCATTAACCTCACATCTTTCCTGGCTCAGTATTGACATAACTTGCAAGCGGTTCTACAGAATTCTTGGATTATCTCACCAAGAGTAATCTTTTAGTTCTCGTTTCAGCATTGCAGAAATAAGGGAAACTCATACTACAATAAACTCTCTCTTCATCCTAAAAATGCCTATCATAAATTATCTTCATATGCCTAGCCATGTAGCCTACCATAGGACATCCCTTCTACTCTATGAATTTCTTGATTTATCTTTCATACTTCTTAGCATGCCATCCTTATATCAATGTTTTGAGCATAAGAAGGCCAATTAGTTGAACTCCATAAAAATGGCGATTTCTAAAATATCAAAAACCTTAACTTTGACTTAAAGGAGAATAGTCAAACTTGAGCCAAGTTTCAATTTTTATGGACTACAATCTATACACCTCGTGATAGGTTGTCATATGATGGTCATAATACAACTATAATTTAAGAATATATAGTGAATCAGTAAACGCCAAAAAGGTTAAGAAAAAAAAAAAGATAAAGCATGCAAGAACATTACTTTCAAGAAAAGTTGCAGATGACAAGACATGAGAAACATGATAAATGAAAAATCCTTAACAATTACAATTTTAAATCTAAAGCTTGCCTTGCACAGATTGTTCAGAGAAGGTGTATAAGTAGGACGAACTCCTGAATACTTGAAGATGTATGATGTGTCAATCACTCTTGCGTGTGCAATTTTTAAGGCTATAGATGTTACAATAGTGAAATTAGAATGTTATAAAATAAAAATTATAATTAGAAAAGAAAAATCAACATTGGGAAAACAAACTATAGAGAAAATAAAAATGTACTGAACTCTAACCAAAGTACCTCGCAAATCATTATGTACACTGTGCCCAACTAGAATAGTTCCATGTTTCAAAAGCTTCTTCATAAACCCCTACAAAATTTGTGTTTAGAATAGAATCCTCCACAGCAAGGATAGCTTAAAATAGCTATTGCTACCTGTATATCAACCAACGAACATGTAACTCCCACCAAATCTTCAGCTGAAACATCCGTTATCTCTGTTCTATAATCAGCAACAGATTTTTTGGGATTTACAAGCATTTTTAGTTTAACCTAGAAGTCATACATAATGTATCAATACAGAAGCAACAGAAAAGGAAGACAATGCATGCATAGCCTAAGAAACCTTTTTGCACAATGCATTATGGAGATTACCTTTAATTTTTTATCTACTACGCATACTTTCACTACCGCCTCAGTACCATCATCGCATAGAACCATCTCACAATCAATAGAAAGCACCCTGTTTGGCTTTATTGCCTTGGACATATCACCCAGAGGTACAATCATCCAGCCCTGGACACCAAACAAAAAACTTCAATTATTCGATGAAATACGTATTAGCCTTATTAGCCACAATAATGGTCATTGAAAATCTCCATTTTAACATTAATTATTCTCAAGCCAGTAAGAAGGAGTAATGAGGATAATTTAGAAAACAATACAACAACAACAACAACAACAAGCCTTTGTCCCACTACGTGGGGTCGGCAACATGAATCCTTTTTCTCCATTGTGTCCGGTTCAAAGTCAAATTCTCGTTTAAATCTAATAGAGAAAGATAATTTAGAAAACAATAAGATATATAAATTCTTTGAAGAAACTCTAAAAAAGCATGAATTTGCTGACATTCAATTTAAAAAGTGCCACCTTGTCACAATGTCAACCATTGGGTATGGAAAAACTAAATAATAAGTTGCTTTAATATTTGATTTTGAAAGCCACTTTCAAATTTAACTTTATTAACGATAGATACATCAAAAAGTTAAGCTAAGATTAGCATCAAAGAAGTAGATTTTACAGCAGAACCAACTCCTGAATCACCCACAATTTTGAGTAAAACACTTTCACAGGCTGCTTGTAAAAAGAATTTTATTTTCAAGAAGATCAAGGATTCTGGTATCTGGTGCGGTGAAGCTGAAAAGGAGGGGGCATGTGGAAACAAAGAAAAGGTTCCGAAGCCATTTTATTCACTTTTACTTGTTAAATAGGATGTCAAGAAGTTATAATATATCAGGCAGAAAAGACTATGGAATGTCTCTATTAAGCAGCTCGTAAGTATGTATAAGTTGATCAAATTGTTTCAAGTAGGCTATGAACAAAGAATATCACATCCTATCATCAAACCAGGTTTCCCTTAAGTACTTCTCAAAACCCTACGCCAGCTCTATACCATCTTAATAAAACAAGTACTTCACCTTGCTAAAGCACACGCATGAAACCTAATTTGTAGGTTTGCATGTGCATGCGCGCACATGTATCATAAATGGCAGCTAACATAAGTAAAATTGCAAATCGTTGTGTGATAACTTCCAAACATGTATGAATATATCATCCTACATAGACACCAAACAATCACTAAGACCTACCTTTGTCCCACATGCGGGCATAAGCCGGCTCTCCATAGCTTCCTCTTACATAAGCCCTTCTCTGGACACCCCCATCTTTTTCAAAAATGTAAGATGAACCATCAACCCCCTAATTGTTATCATTCTGTATCTGTCTTCATCCATAATTCTGTATCTACAGCCAAGAATCAGTCGACCCCCCCTGCCTATATCACATAAGGACCAAAATATCTTAGAGCCAGCTCCTTGTTACTCCTATGAGTGATCGCCCTCTATCTGTACGGTCGAAGCTTCAGGAACACCCTATCCCCCACTTCGAACTGGATGTCTTTCCTATGCCTATCCGCCCGTGTCTTCATAATTTACTGAGACCTCAACAAATGCCTTTTTAACTCTTCCAACACCCTATCCCTCTCCTTCAGGTATTCCTCTACTGACGAAACTAGAGTGCTACTCGTCCGTACAACACTTTGAATGGGGTCATATGGGAGGCAGAGTGATACGAAGTGTTGTACCAGTACTCCGCCCATGCTAACCACTTGGCCCACATCCTAGGTGTCCCCGACACAAAGCATCATAGGTAGGTCTCCAAGCTCCTTTGTACTACCTCCGTCTGCTCATCTGTCTGCAGGTGGTAAGCGGTGCTCCTCTTTAATACCGTCCCCTGTAGCCTGAACAACTCCCTCCAAAAGTGGCTGAGGAATACCTTATCCCTGTCGAATACTATAGACTCAGGTATCCCATGCAATCTGACCACCTGTATGATGAATGTTGCTACAACTATCACTGCAGTGTAAGGGTATCGTAGGGGAATGAAGCGAGCATACTTGTTCAATCTATCCACCACCACTAGAATTACTGTAAACCCTTCTGATCGAAGTAACCCATCTATAAAATTCATGGAGACCTCCGACTACACCTGATCTGGTAGAGCTAAGGGAATAATCCTCTTGGAGTTATGGCTATGTACTTGTTCCTCTGACAAATCTCACAACTGGCTACCAACTTCTCTACATCCATGTGCATCCCCTTCCAATACAACTCTGCAGCGAGTCTCATGTATGTCTTCTGCACCCCTGAATGACCCCCAGCAGTACTCCCATGAAACTCTTGGAGCAGGTGTGGAATATGGACTGATGTCTTGGGCATCACAAATCTCCTCTGGTATAGAAGCCTCTCCCCTTCTAAAGAATAGCCTTGTTGACTACTCCCCTAATCCTCCCCAACTCTTCATCCAGCACACTCTCCAACTTAATGGCCCCCCAATCCAGCATCAGTGGTATCAACAAATCCATCTCCTATAGCTCCCCCATACATCTAGACAAAACATCCGCTGTCTTGTTCTCTATCCCTGGCCTATAATGAATTTCAAAGTCATATCCTAATAACTTTGACAACAATCTCTAATATTCCTCTATCACCATCCTCTGCTCCAACAAGTACTTCAAACTTCGTTGATCCGTCCTGACAACAAAATGTCTACCCAACAAATAAGGTCACCACTTATGGATGGCTAACATAATTGCCATTAACTCCCTCTCATATACTGACTTCAGCCTAGCTCTAGCTGTCAACACTTGGCTAAAGTAAGTAATGGGTTGGTGGCTCTGCATAAGTATTGCTCCCAATCCATACCCTGAGGCAACTGTCTCTACTACAAAAACCTGAGAGAAATCAGGTAGGGCCAAGACCGATACTATGGTAATGGCCTTCTTCAACCTCTCAAAAACTCTTGTGGCCTCCTTTCCCCACAAGAAGCTACCCTTCTTCAATTGTTTTGTTAGTGGCCAGGTGATGGTGTCATAGCCCCTCACGAACCTCCTATAGTAGCCTGTCAGCCTTAGAAATCCCCTTAGCTCCTTGAGATTCTTGGGAAGTGGCCATCTCAACATAGCCTCAATCTTTGTCTGATCCGTAGCCACACCCTCCTGAGACACATGTCCCAAGTACTCCACAATGTCTTGTGTAAAGTAGCATTTCTTCAAATTGGCATCAATTACTGCTCCTGTAACGTCTCTAGAACCGCCCTCAAATGCTTCCAGTATTCTTCCCTTGACCTGTTGTACACCAAAATGTCATCAAAGAAAACCAGCACAAATCTCTTGAGGTAGAGTTGGAACACCCTGTTCATGAGGGATTGGAACATGGCTGGGGCATTAGTGAGGCCAAAAGGCATCACCAGAAACTCATAGTATCTCTCATGCATTCTAAAGGCAGTCTTCGCCGCGTCCTCCTTTTTCATTCGGATTTGATGATACCCTAACTTCATATCTATCTTGGTGAATATAACTACCCCACTCAACTCATCCAATAGCACATCTATCACTGGGATGGGAAACTTATCTGGTACAGTTTCCTTATTCAAGGCCCTGCAGTCCTCGTAGAACCTTCAACTCTCATCTTTTTCTTGACCAATAACATTAGACTAAAAAATGGGCTCGCACTAGGCCTGCTAATTCATGCCTCCAGCATTTAATTTCTCACTTTCATCCTTCTAAAATTAAGTATAGTGGTATGGGCCTATCACTGATGGTTGACACCCCTTCCCTCAGGGTGATAGCGTGCTCCTGCTCCCATTGCTGTGGCAATCCCTGAGGTGGCTGAAAAACTTCCCTTAATTGTTGAATCAATGGCTGTACTAAAGGAAGAATGTCCCCACCCTCCTCCAATCAGATCCACTCCATCCTCTGCAACTCCACTAGGAAACCTTCCCCCACCTCTTGTATTCTCCTCACCATGATTTTCAATGACACCATGGCTTTAGATAGCTCTACATCTCCCCTGATCACTACACTTCTCCCCTCCACCATCAACTCCATTATCAATGCTCCCCAGTTGACCTTGGTGTTCCCCAAGGTCTATAGCCACTTTATCCCAAGATGACATCAATGCTCCATAGCTCCAATGGAAGAAAATCCTCCCACACCTAAATCCCCGTATGGTCAGCACTACTCCCCTACAGATCCCTCAGCCCATCTCCACTTTCCCCATACCCATCATTACTCCATAGCACCCTGTCTCCACCAATGTCACCCCGAATTGGTCTACGACCTGATTGGAGATAAAATTGTGGGTAGCCCCACTATAAATTAACACCACCACCTCCCTATTTGATATTTCTCCCGTCACCTTCATGGTATTACTCAGGGTGAATCCTACCACTAAGTTTAGGGAGACATCTGTCATGTCAAGATGCAGCTTGTCCTCCTCCTCTACACCTATCTCTCTCCCACCTCCCTCCTCAGCTTCCTCGTCATCACAGACGGTGAAAACCTAAAGAGTTCGGTCCATGCACCTGTGCCCCGGAGTATACTTCTCACCACATCAGAAACATAATCCCTTCACCCTCTTCTCCTACATCTCCCTCTCCATCAGCATTTTTGAAGTTCCCCCCACTTTCTCTTCCTACAGACTTCTCCCTTAGGGTCTCATGAAGGTTGCCCGGTGTAAGCCCCTTAGGTGCTAACTGCTTAGAGAGTGGTGGTCATCTTGTAGGAGTCACCTGAACTGTTGCCTTGGCTCCCCTCTCCTGGTACTTCTGATCCTCCATCAGTTGAGCTAACTCCATAACCTCCCAAGTCACAAGGTCTCATGACTCTCACTGCTCTCCATATCTCTGATTTGAGCTCCTTTATGAAATTCCCCTCCAAAACAGTCTCAGACAGTTGATCCAGTCGACTCATCAGGTAATCAAACCTCTCGCGGTATTCTTCCACCGAGCCTTCCTATACTAGGACAAAAAATTGCTCATAGAAGTCCCCTCCCCAGCCGGTTCGAAAATGTTCCAGTAAGCACTCTTAGAACTCCGTCCAACTCCGCATGTGCCTCCTCACGTCTCTCCACTGGTACCAAGCCAAAGCCTTCCCTTCTAAACATAGGCTAGCTGCCATCAATTTCTCCTCCTCCGTCAACCATTGATGGCGAAGTACCTATCTACCTTGTAGATCCACCCATGTGCATCATCCCCTTCAAAAATAGGCATTTTTAGCTTTTGGACCTTCGAATCCCCTCAATTTCCTCTAATTCCCCAATAGTTTCCCCTTCTCCAAGTGTTCTGATCCTCCCTACCACATTTATACTCAAACTCTTCTTCAAATTCTCCCCTCCTTCCTTCAAAATCAACCCCACACCAGCCATGACTTCCATCCCTTCCCCAATCAGCACCCCTTGGCTCATACCCCACATATGCATGCCTCTCCCCATACCTACCACCTCTCTCCTCCCTCTAAAAAGGCTCTAGATGGGGTCTTCTCCCCTCTCCCTCTACGATCTCCACATCATTTTCATCCCTACGAATTTCAAAATTCGTATTTCTCCCTACCGGCCCTCTTGCTTTTGATGCCGCCTGTTGGTTTTGATGATCCCATATTTTCTTCACCATCTCCTGAAGATCCGAGAATTTACCGTCCATGGAGAAAATTCTCTCCTCCACCGTCACTTTTATTTGGCACATCTCCCCCTCAAGCCGTTCTTCCAAAGCATCCACCTTTTTGGCCACCATCGATACCTGATTTTTTGTTAGACTCAAAAACCTGAATCTCGACCCTAAAAACAACAAAAACCCACGTTTTCAAACAAAAACCTGCTGCAGGAATTTACCGAAACAGCCCCCCAAGCAGCCCGGAGAACTGCTCTGATACCAATTTGATAGGAAATGCTTGTAGTTTTCAAGTGAAACTTATCAATCTTAGAAAATCAGCGAGAAATATCCACAAAACTCCAAGTAAAACCAGAAAATAGTAGATATTTTTGTATTATTTAATGAAAGGAGCAAGAAAATACCAAGATACAAGCGATTCTCTATTCAAGAGGAGAATCAATCTCTCCAAAACTCTCTGGACTCTGCTAGAGCCCAGGAACACCAAAAGCACTCAAAAATCAGCCACCAAAAAGATTGTCTAACCCTAATACAAACTTCTACTTAAAGCAAATAACAAAACAAATGCAAAAGGGGACTAAACAGCCCCCCATACAAACTCCAATAGGTAGTGGACCCCACCCCAAGGGAGGCGGGAATTGCAGCCTACGGCTCAGCAAGCTAACACCTGTTGTCATATCTCAGCCAGCCCAAGGGTTGGGCTGGTCCATGCATATCATTCTTTGCGTCTCCTGGACCGGTCCATGTGTATCATTCTACCACATTGAACCTCTTTCCTTTATCTTTTATAGTGGAATCTCCTACATGAGAAAGACACCCTCATATCATCACCTTGTTTTTTCAAAAGAAGAGTTCATTCCTACCACGCGGTTGTTTGCAACATAATCACTAATCATGTTGGCTATAAAATAACTAGGTGGAAATACTCTAGAAATTGGAACCCTCAGGTGGAAAATTACAGGAAATTGGTTGGTCATTTAGATCAAACATCTATGTAGTTGTTGAGCCCTTGATTTGGGTATTTAAAATCCTCTATGTTTTTCCTTTTTGATTCCAAATGGCTTCTCCATCTACTTCGGTGCTTCTTTCTTGCTTGTTTGGAAGGACTATGTCATGAATATTTGAGGTGCGATTTTTTATGCATCTTCGTGCACCAAATTCTAACTCTTCAAACCTTTGATCTAGAGTTTCTCTCTATTTTGATTCAAGGTAAAATTATCTTATGAGAGCCTAGAAGTCTTAACACAAAATATATCAAAAACCTGAATTTTCATTTCACCACCACGCTAGTTACCCTTCCATCACCACTGTAAGAGAACACCAACAAAGTTACTTCCTTCAAAACAATGAATCTATATACCTACATTACTACTTTTTGTACATTTCATTGGAGTAGATAGGACAAAAACACAATAATTAAGAATTATCTTAGAGGGATTTTTATTTTGTATTAACTTACCTTAACTTAATGTATCAATCCAGAAGCAACTGAAGAAGTGCATGCATCGTCTAAGAAAACTTTTTGCACCATGCATTAAGGAGATTACCTTTTATTTATTATCTACTACGCATACTTTTACAACCTCCTCAATACCAGTATCGCATATAACCATCTCAAAATCAAAACTGTTTGGCTTTATTGCCATGGACATATCACCCAGAGGCACAACTATCCAGTCCTGAACACTGAATAAAAAATTTCAATTATCCGATGAAATGCATGTTAGCCTTATTCGCCACAATAAGGGGCATTGAGAATCCCCATTTTATCATAGATTATTCTCAAAACAGTAATTAGTAATGAAGATAATTCGTAGATCAATAAGATATATAAATTCTTTAAAGAAATTCTTAAAATGCTTTAATATGCTGACACATTCACTTTAAAAAGTGCCACCATGTCACAATGTCAACCATGGCCTATGGTAAAACTAAAAAATAAATTTCTATAATGAGCTTGTAAGGTTTTAATATTTAATTTGAAAGCCAGTTTCAAATGTAAATTTATTAACGATGGATGCATTAAAAAGTTAAGCTAAGGTTAGCATCACAAATGTAGATTTTACCGTACAACCAACTCGTGAATCACCCACAATTTTGAGTAAAACCCCACGCAGGCTGGTTGAAAAAAATATATTAGTTTCAAGAAGATCAAGGATTCTGGCATCTGATGGGGTAAAGCTGTAAAGGGCATAAGGGAACAGAGAAAAGGCGTCGGAGCCATTTTATTCACTTTTACTTGCTAAATAGGATGCCAATAAGTTCTAAAAAATTAGGCAGATAGGACTGTGGAATGTCCATATTAAGGTGCTAAGAAGTACATAAAAGTTGATCAGAATTTTTCAAGTAGGCTATGAACAAAGAATATCGCATCTCATCACCAAACCAAATTGCCCTTAAGTAATCCTCAGAAACATACACCAACTCTATAGCATCTTAATAAAACAAGTACTTCACCTTGCTGAAACACAATCCATAAAACCTAATTTGTAGGTTTGCCTATGTATGTACATAAATGGTAGCTAGCATAAGTACAAATGCACATCGTTGTGTGAAAACTTCCGAACATGTATGAATACATCATCCTACATAGGCACCAGGCAATCCCCAAGACCTACCTTTGTCCCACATGCAGGCATAAGTTGGCCATCCATACCTCCCTCTTACATAAGCCCTTCTCTGGACATTCCCGTCTCTTTCCAAAATGTAAGATAAACCACCAACCCCCTAATTGTTATCATTCTGTGTTTGTCTTCATCCAGAACTATATAGAGCAGCTAATAGTCATGTAAAGCAATTGCAACCCCTAAAAAATTGCACTTTACTTTTATAAGAATATGGACCTTTTTTACCACAAAAAACATAAATTGAATTTTCATTTAAAAATAGCAAATGCATTTCCCAATGATTTCTTTTTAAGCAATAAAAATTTAAACAAGATCTAAGAATGCTGTCCGTAGAATTCAACTTAGTTACAATCAAGCATAATCACAAAATAAATCTTAGAGAACTTTAATATCCTTTGACAATATGCTATTAATCATCTTTCCAAATGACAGATATACAAGATCTCTAACAATGGGAAAGATATGCTTGCACGAATACAGTTCACTTTTAGCAAAAAGGAGCCATTCCTAAAATATTTTCATGAAGATGAAGCATAAGTGATATAAAAGAAAGCTTGGAACATGGTGTTTAACCATCAAAAGTTTAGAATCGCATGGCTGCAAATGAAGAAGGATAGAAGTTCCAGGGACAATAGAAAATAGTTTTTGAGTGGATACTTATGCTGGAAAAAGCATTACAGAGGGCATTGGATGAGACAGACTGCATTAGTCATCGAGCATAAATATCCTATTAGGATCAGAAGAGGCAGAATAAGGCACAGGAAAGTACAGACGGCGCAAAAAAAGAAAATCACTGAAGATGCTTATTCATTAAAGCCATACATAGAACATTTTTACAAAGAATACATTGCGATGAATAAAGGTGCATCTAATTGTACAAGAATCTAGCACTATAACAACAGTATCCAATACAATAAACCAAATGACCTGGCAAAGGTAAAAGAAAACCTTATTATAAAAGTCAAAAGAATAGTGTCTTCTATACTGTGGGTGCTCCATAGTCAATCGAACTAGCCTCTGTTTGCATCAATCAGGTAAAGTAAAGGTGAAATAATAGTCAATAGAATAAGTGCTATGATCATGAAGCAACCATATTAAATGTAATGAAAGCGTAAGGTAAAGAGGATGCTGCTAAAATATTGAAGCAAGAAATGAGCTTTGAAGTCATTTAATACTATGAGCGAGTCTCTCATAAAGAAGCCACGAATAAAACTTCTATTACCAACGTAATGTAAACAATTTTGGCTTAGAAAGTGCTAAAGGTGTGTGAATGTAGCTGTTAAAATCATCTAAACAGCATAAAGTTCTTCTATCTTGTTCTGAAAATTTAAAGTGCATGATTGCTGGACTTTTATACATATGAGCAACCCTTTGGGATGACTGGAAATAGTTCTGCTAATGATTATTTATGGGAGATAGTAACTTTTATCAAAAAAATGAACTTACAATCGATATCTACACTACTATTGGAAAGTCGCCTGAGATTTCACTCAAACAAAATCCTGATGTTAGATATTGAAAAAAATATATATATCAAAACCCTTCATTTAGAAATCATATACATATATATGATTAAAAAGTTGTTTGCTCTTTCACTCAAAAAAATTATATCCCTGTGGTTCAAAAAGAAAATCCTAATCTTTCAATTAAGAAAATGATATACTATCTAATAACCTATATACTACTATTAACAAATTACTTGGAATTTCAATCAAATAAAATTAACACTATTATTGCAAGGACCTAAGCCCTAGATAAGAAAAGATGGGGTGCATTAGGCAGTCGATAGCCATCATAAAATTTGTCGAATAATCATAATATGAATCATTTAATACATTGTGTTAATGCTAGAGCGTTCCCTATAAGTGATGCGCTGTATGGCTTGCATATAGCAAAAAATGTGCAAGGGCCGCTACACTGACGCCCGGGTGCAGTGTTAAATAAGCAAGGATTCCCACATCATGGACGGATATGGGCAAAGAAGTTAGTTCATGAAACTAAAATTAGGATATGAACTTGGAATATAGGTTCTCTTATAGGCAAATAAATGAAAATAGATGTTATTATTCATAGGAAGATAAATATTCTATGCATTCAGGAAACTAGATTGGTTGGAGAGAAGGCTATGGAGATTGATAGTTTAAAATTTAACTATGGTATTCAGATAAGAGTCGTACTAGAAATGATGTAGATATGATTATAAATAAGAGTTTGAAGGATAATGTTATAGAAAGCAATAGAATTGAAGATAGAATTATAGATTTAAAGAATATTGTTAATGCTAACATTATTAATATTATAAGTATTTATGCTCCTCAAATAAGTTTAAATATGTGTTCAAAATTAAAATTTTGAAATGATTTAGAAGAATTGATACGAATGATACCTATTAAAGAATGAGTTTTTATAAGAAATTTAAATAGACATATTGGTAAAAAAATAGTAGAAGATTTTAAAAGCATTCATGATATTTATGAGTTTTGAGTAACTAATGAAGGTGGCAAACAATATTAAATTTTGTTCTAGTATATGATTTTGTAATTGCTAATACCTTATTTAATAAAAGAGAGAAACATCTAATCAATTATAAGAATGGATATAATAAAACTCAAATTGATTATTTTCTTGTAAGAAAAATAGATCGTTTAGATTGTAAAGTTATTCCCAGTGATCACTTATTGGCTTTGGGCTTTAAGATGAAAGGATGAAATATGAAAAATAAAAATAGATAGTGATATAATCAAAATATACAAGAAAAGATTAAAAAAAATAAGAAGCTTTATTATAAAAATTGGTTTGAGTGTAAAAGTTTAAAAAATTGAGAAAGATATAAAGGGGCCCATAAGAAATCTAAGAAAGTAATATGCGATGCAAAAAATTTAGCTTTTAGTAATTGATAAAATATATTAAATACTAAAGATGACGATAGATGTTTGTATAAGTTAGCCAAAAAAAATAGAAGTCAGAATCTAGTTCAAATAAAGTGCATTAAGAATGAAGATCAAAAAATATTTTTCTTAGAAGATGGTATTCAACATAGGTGGATGAGATATTTCAATAAGCTTTTTAATGAAGATTATGAGAATACAATTGATTTTAGATAACTTAGCACCCTAAATAAAAATAAAGCTATTTATTTTTATCGTCATATTAGTAAAATCGAAGTTATAAAGAATTAAAAAAAATAAAATGTGGAAAAGCAGCATGACCTGATGATATTATAATAGAGAGATGAAAATACTTAAGAGATCAAGGAATTTCTTGGCTTACTAAACTTTTTAATGTTATTTTGATAATAAAAATATCATATGACTGAAGAATGAGTGTGTTGATTTCTATTTTTAAAAATAAAAATGATGAATAAGAATGTGTGAATTATAGGAGAATTAAGTTAATGTGTCATACATTAAAATTATGAGAGAGAGTAACTGAGCATAGGCTACTATGTGATACTAATGTTTCTCAAAAAAAAGTTTGGATTCATGCCGGGTAGTTCTACAATATGGAAGTTATACATTTGTTAAGAGATTTGATGGAGAAATGTAGAAAGAGTAAGGAGGATCAATATATGATATTTATTGATTTAAAGAAAACATATGATAAAGTTTCAGGAGAAGTGCTATGGAGAAAAGAAAGGAGATAATAATGCTTATATTTAAGTTATTAAAAATATGTATATACAAACTGTTACTTGCGGTCAAACAAAAGGTGGTTTAACTAAGTATTCTCCTATCTCAGATGGATTACTTCAAGAATCAGCTTTAAGCCATTATCTTTTTGCTTTAGTCATGGATATTCTTACTAGGCATTTGCAAGAGGATGTACATTGGTGTATGCTTTTTGCTAATGATCTTCTCGTTGATAAGGCTACAGATGGAGTTGAAGGAAAACTTGAATTATGGAGTTCAATCTTAGAGTTTAAATGTTTTCATTTGAGTAGATCTAAAATCGAATACATTTAGTGCAATTTTAGTAGTAATAGATACAGCAAGGGGATTGTAAGTTGGACGATCAAGTCATTAAAAAGAATACAAGTTTTAGATATCTTAGGTTTATTGTTCAAAGCGATGGTGAAATAGAAAGGATATTATTAGTATAATTCAAGTTAGATGGTTCAAGTGGAGGAATGCATCAAGTCTATTGTGTGATAGAAAAATACCCCTCAATCTTAAGGCAAAAAGAAAGTAGTGAGACCTTCAATGCTTTATGGCGCAAAATATTATCCATTAAAAGAGAAGCATAAAATTAAGTTAAGCATTACAGGCATTACAGAGACAAGGATGCTCAAGTGGATGAGTGGCTTTACTGTTAGAGACAAAATGCACGATAAATATATATGTGAAAAGGTTGGAGTAGCTACAATGGCAGATAAGATTAGAGATAGTCTTCATAGATGATTTGGTCACACAAAATGTCAGCCTTCTGATGTATTAGATCCAGCTTATGTTAAGACAGGTTGAGATAGACCTAAGAAGATTTGGTTAGAAAGTATTAAAAATGATCCTTTTTTATTAGATGTAAATGAGAATTTGACTCTTACTAGAACATAATTGAGAAAAATGATTCATGTAGCCGACCCTATGTAGTGGGATAAAGGCTTGATGTTGTTTTTGTCACTCAAATAAAATTGTAACCCTATATTGTAAAATGAAAACCAATACCCTTCCCTTAAAAAATAATCTATTATTATTTTATATATTATTCAATTCAAATAATTCTAAAAAATTTACTTATTTTACTAATATAATTCCTATGAGTGAACCTTAAAGATAGTTAAAAATATTTTTCAATTATCATTCCATGAAGAGCAAAATCTCAGCATTAGCTAATTTTTTAAAATAAACAATATATATATGCCACCAACTTATTTAAAAAAAAGAGGAGCATCATGGATCACATAGTGTTGAATCCCTTCTCTAAACTTGAATTATAACTCAACTAAGATCGGCATGTCCCTCTACAGTATAACTAAATAATGGCTTGAGATTTTACATGAAAAAAATTTAAAATAGTATTTCGATTTTATTTTCATTTTGTTAGTGGCTCCTAAAATTAATCAAATAACTTAAATGAATGATTGATCACAGACATAATCAAATTATTTTAAGAAAACTGTAGTAAAACATTTATTAATTCTATGTATATTTTAGCATTAATCATTTCTTATATGACCTTTCAACTATCTAAATTACGATGACAAAAAATTTCGCCATCTCCAAAACAAAACTATTATTATATAATCTACTTATTTTATCTTTTTTTCTATCATCATTTAGTATTGCACATTTTCTAGTTGTTCTACAATATTTTCTATGCAAACTTCAAAAATTTCATGTAGCTGATCCCCAATAAAGGCTTGATCTTCTTGTTGTTGTTGTTGTTGTTGTTGTTGTTGTTGTTGTTATATGAGATTTTTCATGTAAAAAATCTAGTATCTACTATATTTTTTTTATTACCTATGTATGTACCAAACTGTTGTTCATTTAATCTTAATATGATTAATGATTATCAATCCTAGAATGATTAGTTTATCCTAAAATAAGTCACAAAATTGATTGGGGAGAAGAAAATGCAAACTTAAAAAATTTCTTTAGTAGCACCGCAACACTAGATGGATAGGGTCGTGACAACCATCTCTCTGTTTGGAGGAGAATAAAGGGAGGTGTTGTGGCACCAAACATCCGTTTAAATAAATCGGAAAATTTTGGAATATTCAGTCCAAAACAGCGACATTGGGGAGGTGAGTGCCACAAAGGCAAACCAAAATGAGTTTTTTTAGATAAAAATAATCTTAATCCATCTCTACCATCACCATGACCCCAGCTACCTTGCCGGAGAACAAAGGAGGGGAGTAGAGAGGAGAGAGAAAGAAAGAGAGAGAGTTTGGAGGCCAAAGCTCTTGATTCGTATGTCGAGCCAATTAGAGATTTTGTAGAGTTCAAGATGAACTTCTAAACTCTTATCTCTTATTTCAAAGCCAATGATTTTATAAAAAGATATGAATAAATTGTATTTTTCTCAAATTTTACAACATTTTTACGATGCAACTTTTAGTATGTTGGTGTATGCTCCATTCTGAATGTTTTGACTATAAGAAATCAGATTTTTACTGATTGATTTTTCCTATGCAAATTTATGGGTATATGAAATGAATGAAGCATTTCTAGCAATTGTGTTAGTTATATAAAAGTTTTAAAATGTTAATTTGAATATCCTTCTAAAGTTATAATTAGAATGGAAAAACTTCAGTGAGTATATTTTTATACAAGCTATGTGGCTCACTGCCGATAATTATGATAATTCATGCATCGTTAGGATAATGCACTAAAATAAAATTTGTTTACTGTTGCATTTAAATGTGCATAATTCATAGCATGACATGGGAGAAATTTTTGAGTTCTAAAATATGAAAAGTGCACTCCCTAAAATGATACAAGGGTCGTATATGTGTTTTGTTCTGGCCCATCTGCCTTGTGTGGATGTGGAAGGGATTCTGATCACATTTGTTGAAAGCAGGTATAGGAAGTTATTCTGCTCTGTTCTGATTTTAACTCCACTTGCTATATGCCAGTGCTGAAGGTTAAAGGGAGATATAAGTAAAAGTGGAGTTATAAGCAGGCATCGGAACATGTGCGTTATGTTCATACATCGCATTTTCTGATAACTAAATAAATCAAATATAAATGATGTTCTGATCTAGTTTCAATTACTTCTGAATCCTTATATGAATTTTGATGAAATGAGAAAATAAAATGCAAGTAATACTCTGATAACAAGTGCTTTGTGACATCTCTAGTAATTCTATGAAAGTAAATTGTAAAAGTGTAAGTAGTAACTTTGAAACTAAGTATACTCTGATAACTCTAAAAAATTATGTTATGTCGGTACTTTCTTTATTTTTTATTAATTTTGAGTATTTAATTAAATTATTATTTAATATTTTAATTAGATATTGATATTTTTGATGGGTTGGTGCTCTAAGTCTACTGAGCTTCTTGAGCACACTTTATGAGTTTTTTGACATTTCAGGGAAATGAAAGGGCACAGCAGAGCAGAAAGAGTAAGGCAGAGCCAGGACAGTCATGATCATAATAATTAAGATATTCTTGTGAAATCCAGTATAATTCTTTTGATTATAGAAAAGATGTGGACTGGATTATTGTATATGTATTTTTGGGAATGAAATCAAATTGTTGCTTCGATTCATGTTCTTATTATTTGGATTTTATAGTAGCTTTGATTTGTTTTGGTTTGTGGTCGAGTGAAATTATAGGATTAGGTCTTCAATTCTTCCATTAAATCCTAGGGCGTCACAATGTATATGTTGGATTTCCTAAAAGCTAGCATGTAAAAATTCTCTCCCTATCAAGGAGAATCTTCTAGCACATAGCAATCATTATATATAACAACTTAAGAAAATGCACTGTAAGAAAAAGGTAACTAATTTTATTGATTTAAAACTAAAATAAAATAAGCATAAAGTTGAAAACTTTTTTGTTGTAAAAGTAAATTATAAATTTCAGTTATGCCCGCTTAGGATAGTACATTTTTGCTAATGTCACATTCAGAACCTTAATGGCCATAATTTAACTTCCTTTTTACGCCCCCGTATCTCTGGGTCAATTCCATTCGTATACTCTTAGCTTTCAGAATGGAACTCGTAACCACTTTTGTAGCTTCCCTCTACCATTTCTACATAAATCAAGATTCAACTGGAGGAATCTAGGATTCAGCAATTTCAATTCATGATGATAACCCATCACAACGATAAAAAGACAACAAAAGTATTCTGACAATTCAAAATGTACCTGTTCAGGGGACTCTTCATTCATGGAGCTCTTTATATACTTCTCAAAGGCTTTCTGATCCCTGAAGTACCTAAATAATTTACCGATAAACTGAAACCAAAGTAAACAGCTCAATATCAGGAGATTTTCATGTAAAGGCAATCAACAACAGTAATTTTAATATATTCCTGCTATACCATCAAGTCTTTGGTCTGGTTGAAGCTCTTTAGAAAATCAACAAGAACATCCACCGACCTTTTTGAAGGATCACTCAAAGAATCACCAAATTTCCTGTCGTAGGAGTTCAAAAATTCTTTCCAATTTCCTCGACAGCCATTCAACCCCTGCTTTTGGATCAATCTCACAACCTCTACAAGAACCTGACACATTTAAAGCATCGTTAGCTTCCGTTTCATCAAAGACACCTCGACGAAGCATTCATATTTACATTCCGAACTCAGTTAAGAGGACGCGAGAGATAAGTCAGAGAGAGAGCGAGGGAGGGAAGGAGGGAGGGAGAACCTCTTTGTCTGCACCGGAGAATATGCTGTTGATGGTGCCGGCGACGAGCTCCTCCATTCGAGATGGATGCGGTGGAAGAACGGACGTAGGGTTTAGGCAAATATTTCAGGATCTTTGAATGGCTGCACGCCTCGTTCAGATGCATTAAGAGTCAGGTAGAGAGCATTAAGAGTCGGGTAGACAGCGGAACCCTGTTATTTTTAGGGTCAAAAATTGACCGACCTGAAATCTAACTTAAATTTGACCCAAAAAAATTCGGGTTCGGACCAATCCATTTGAGAAACGGGTCGGATTTGGGTTCAAATTTTGGACCCGTTTGAAAAATGAGTCGGATTCGGATTGACCCAGAAACCCATGGGTCAACCCAAATTGACCGGGTTCCTATGCGGCCCGCTATTGCACCCACTGATCTCACCGCAGCATGTTGCCACGTCGGGCACATGCGAGTGCGAGCTGCGGCCACTGGTCTCACCGCAAGCTGCACGCCTGCACCCATGGGTCTCACCGCGGGCTCCGCCAGTCCAGCAGTCCGTCACGTGCCTCCGCGTCCCGACATCCCATCCTGGCCAATCAAGATCACCCGAAGTCCCAAAGCTGCGTCCCGGCTGCAGCGGTGGAGGAAGCGGAAGTCGGAAGCAATGTCCCGTCCGGTGTCGAGATCACCTGAAGCTCCGACCTACAGTCATCGTCGGAATGTCGGATCTGATCCGATGGATCGTCCTGGCCAGTCGCCCACGAGGCCACGACGCGACGCCCAGGCCCTCCTTCGCATCTGCGGCTCCGCCAGTCCGTCATTGCGCCCGCGGGTTTGCGGGTCGGGTCGTGTCAACCCGGCAACCCGCATGGATCGGGTTCGGGTTGGAAATCTTCACCCGTTTAGTTAAACTGGTCGGGTTTGGGTCAACCCGTTTACATGCGGGTCAACTCGGGTTGGACCCGAACCCGAGCCATTGACCCGAATTGACACCCCTAGTTATTTTCATCATCTGTACCTCATGTAAATTAACGATTTTTAACCTTTCAAACAAACATATTTAGATTTGTATCTAATATTTAAAAATTTTATTTTATTTATATAATATTTTAATATTTAAATCACATTCATTTTACACAAATTAATATTAATAATATTTTTTGTTTAAACATTTAAATGTTATATAAATAAATATAAATATTTACATTTTAAACATGCAAACATGCAAATGATTTTGCTTGGCTAACCCGTTTCAGGCGCAAAAGATCACAAGCAACTCAAGCCAACTCAAGATCGGGTCCAAATGTGTCCAATATACTATTTTCCTTTTTATTGAGTCAATTGTAATGTAACTGATCCCCTAGCTAAGTAACCTTGCACACACACACTCAGGGGAAGAGCTTGAGTGAATTAGAGTTTCTGTTTATTTTTTGTTCAGATCGTCCTGGACGATATTCACATCGTCCTGGACGATCCAGTAAAAACAGAAACCCTAATTAGGGCGACCAAGTTAAGAGGGTCTGATTAAGCAGATCGTCCTGGACGATCTTTGGATCGTACGGGACGATATGCTCAAATCAGAAATTCTCAGCCGTCAGATCAAATTTTGAATCCCTCTCTGATACCACTTGAAAGTTCGATAGGGATGTTAAGCCCTAGTGAACTAGTCCCGAGGCTAACCAAGAGGGGGGGGGTGAATTGGTTATTTAAAAATTTCACGACAACAATGAAAAATCTTTTCGATAATTAGCAGCAGAAATAATTAAACAAGAACGAAAAGATCAATCTCAGATATTCACCCACGATCCAGTACAATCATGCCTAAATTAGTCTGGTAATTAAGGAAAGCAATTAATACTTAATTGATACGATCATATCGTCCTGGATGATCGCAGGATCGTCCTGGACGATCATGATCGTCTAGTGCATTTCAGCTGTACGACCCGAACTGTACTCATGACGATTTTTGCACTTTTTGAACTAATCATCCTGTACGATACCCTTATCATCCTGGACGATCAAGTCATTTTTTGGTCATCCAGCACAAGTTTCTCTGGACGACCCGAACTGTCTTCTGGACGATATTCCTCGATTTCCACTGATCGTCCCGGACGATCGCAGGATCGTACGGGACGATATGATTAATTTTTTCTACTGATTGTCTAGAAGAGCCAGATCGTCCAGGCTGAAATAGCTGAATTTGAACTGATCGTATAGGACGATCTACAGATCGTCTTGGACGATCTTGGCCGACCAGTTGAGATTTAGGGCAAATTTTAAGCCCTCCTATAAAAGAACTTTTTCTTGGAACAAGAAAAATCTTTTGCCACTTTCCTTCCCAGAGAAACCCTAGAGAGAGATTCACTAAGGTTGCTCCAAGCACGGATCAGAGTCGTCTTCTCCGCTCGTCATCTTTCGTCTAGTTGGTGTTCGTTGTGGGAGGATCGTTCGCAAGAAGATCCGGGGTTCTCTGCCCGCTTCAGGTGGAAGCAAAAGAAGTTCGAAGGTTCTCTGCCTGCTTCAGGAGGAAGTAAAAGGAGGTCGGGTTCTCTGCCTCACCGTGTGGTGAAAAAGAGATTTTGTATAGGCTTCTCCGCTTTGCTGTGGGAGCAAAAGGAGAGACACTTTTTATTTAGTGCAATACCCCAGTGGACGTAGGTCAAGTTGACCGAACCACTATAAAATCTGGTTTGTTTTTCTGATTATGTTCTGCACTTTACTTTTCCGATATTAACTGTTTGGGTGAATATCTGTGATTGATCTTTTCGTTCTTGTTTACTTGTTTCTGCTGCTAAGTATCGAAAAGATTTTTCTGTTCCTCATGAAATTTTTAAATAATAAATTCACCCCCCTCTTGGTTAGCCTCAGGACTAATTCACTAGGGCTTAACATCCCTATCGAACTTTCAAGTGGTATCAGAGCGGGATTCAAAATTTAAGTTTAAAAACTTTTAAATTTGATCCATGGCTAACTATAACAATCGTAATACTGCTGAAGGTTATTATATTAAAAGACCACCGTTGTTTGATAATATTCCTTTTGATTTTTGGAAAACACACATGTCTACTTTTCTTCAATCAATCGACTATCGTATGTGGATGATAGTTAAGGATGGATACGAACCACCTTTTAGATTGATTAACAATGTGAAAACTGAATTGCCCTTTGCTGATTGAACTTTTGATGATCATGATTTAGCACAGTTAAATGCAAAATGTTTGAACTGTTTCTTTTGTGCTTTAAAATCTGAAGACTATATGAGTGTTTCTACTTGTACAACGGGTAAAGAAATCTGGGATAGATTGTGTATAACATATGAAGGTACAACTGAAGTCAAACAGTCTAGATTAAACATCTTGTTACATGATTACGAACTCTTTCGCATGAAACCTAATGAGATGATTTCAGAAATGTATACAAGGTTCACTCAAATCGTTACCTCTTTGCATGCTCTAGGAAGAGAACTAACAAATTACGAAAGAGTGAACAAAATTCTTAGATGTTTGCCTTCTTCATATGATGCTAAGATTACTGCGATCACAGAATCTAAAGATTTAAATACTTACTCCATTGACAGCTTACTTGGATCACTCATTGCTTATGAGCAAGGGGTGAACCAAAGGCAACTTGATGCAGGTGAACGAAAGAAGGAGAAGACAGTGGCGTTAAAGGCCAAAGATTCTGATGCTAGCACTTCCGGGTCTGATAGCGATGATGTTGCCTTAATCACAAGGCAATTCAAGAGCTTTCTAAGGAAGAAGAATAAGAATTTTCAAAAGTGGAACAAAGGTAAGACTAGTAGAAATTTTAAAGGTTCATCTGAATCTGTTTGTTTTGAATGCAGGAAGCCTGGATACATAAAGGCGGATTGTCCTACACTCAAGGTTCACCCAAGCAAGGAGAAGGGTGAGGAGAAACCAAAGTTCAGAAAGGACAAGAAGCGGATACGAAAGGTGTTCTAGGCAGACTCTGCATCCGACTCTTCTGAGACTGAAGCTGAAGAGGAGGAAACAAATTTATGTCTGATGGCTGATGATCACCCTAGTCAGTCGGACCAGGAAGAGGTATGTGAGTTTACTTACGATCAATTACTTGAAGTATCTAAAAAAATTCATGACTTTGCAAAAAGAGCATGATGTTTTGATTAAAGATCATTCCACTATTGATAACAATCACATGTTTTTACTTGATGAGTTTGATGAACTGAATAGAAAGCATTCTGATTTAATTATTGAGCATGATGCATTAAAAATATCGCATGTTGAATTAGAAGCTGCCTTTAAGAAATTGAATGATGTGGCATGTGAATTAGAAAGTAATGAAAGTGCAAGAACTTTTGAGATTTCTAGTCTTAACAAGGAGAACGAATTTTTAAGAGTGAAAATTGCTACTTTTGAAAAGAACAAAAAACCACCTACTTTTGAACAGTTTTATGCACCGCCACCTTTTAAAAAATCTGTTGGAAATTCATCAAAGCATTTTTCATACACTTCTAGGAAGAGACACTATCACTCACGACGTTTAGTTAATCCTTTTCCTAGTGTTAGATGTTTTTCATATGACATGTTAGGACACATTTCCCACACCTGCACTATTCACCGTAGTACATATTGGGTGTGGAGGCCCAAACTGCCTGTTTCACAGCACAACACGCATGCATTGCATTCTTCTTTTCATAAGAAGGAACTCAAACCTGTTTGGGTTCCTAAGACTGATGTTTTATATTTTTATAGGTGTGCTCTCACACTAGACCTCGTGAGAGTATGTGGTACCTGGACAGCGGATGTTCTAGACACATGACTGGAGATGCAAATCAGTTCATTTCACTGGAGGCCAGGGCTGGAGGCAAGGTTATACTTGGAGATAACACCACCAGGAGGGTGGTAGGCTCAGGTATAATTGGTGATTCAAAGAATTTTATAATTGATAATGTTTTGCTTGTAGATAGACTAAAACACAACTTACTGAGCATCAGTCAACTTTGTGACAAAGGATACGGTATCAAATTCCTGCCCACTGGCTGCATTTTAAGCTTAAATGATAAAGTTGTTTTGCAGGGGTAAAGGATCAACAACGTCTACAAGCTCGATGTAAGTTACATTAAATCTGATAATTCAATTTGCTTAAAAACTGTTGTTGATGAGTCTTGGTTGTGGCATAGGAGATTGTGTCATGCCAGTATGAAAACCCTCAGAAGAGTCACCCAAAAGGATTTAGTTAGAGGTGTGCCCAAACTTAAGTTCACTAAGGATCACCTGTGTGATGCCTGTCAGTTAGGGAAGCAAGTCCAGTCCTCTTTTCACTTTGTTAAGGGCATTAGCACCTCTAGACCTTTACAAGTTCTTCACATGGACCTCTTTGGACCCATTAGCACTGCCGGCTTAGGGGGGAGAGTCTATGATTTTGTGATTATAGATGACTACTCGAGGTTCACTTGGACTAAATTCTTGTCACATGAATATGAGTCATTTGATGAGTTTAAGTCCTTCTCCACTTGGATTCAGAGGAAGTTAGGTTGTGAGATCCTGACTATTTATAGTGATCATGGTGGAGAGTTTGAGAATGTAAAGTTTGAAAGTTTTTGTGAGGAGCAAGGGATCAGTCATAATTTTTCAGCTCCTAGGACCCCTCAGCAGAACGGGATAGCTGAAAGGAAGAATAGGACCTTAGTGGAAGCCGCTAGAGCCATGCTTGCTGAGTATTCACTACCAAAATACTTTTGGGTTGAAGCGGTGAACACTGCCTGTTATGTGCTGAATAGGGTGAATGTGAAATCAAAACTGAACAAGACGCCTTATGAGATCATTAAGGGTAGAACTCCAAACCTGTCCCACCTCTATGTCTTTGGCTGTAAGGTTTTCATTCTGAACAACGGGAAATCACCCTTAGGAAAGTTTGACCCCAAATCTGATGAATGAGTGTTTTTAGGCTATTCTAGTGTGGGGAAATCCTTTAGGGTGTTCAATAAAAGGACTTTGGTGGTGGAAGAGACAACCCATGTGGTGTTTGATGAATCTGATCCTAAGGTGAATAGAATTGAGGAAGAAGAATAGGTAGAGGAGATTACCCAAGGGGTTGGAAATGCAAATCTGGAGGAGAGGGTAGAACCTCAAACCACATTGCCCAGAGATTGGAGATGTTCTTCGAGTCATCCTAAAGAACTAATCTTAGGAGACCCTTCTGAAGGTGTTAGGACTAGGCATGGACTTAGGAAGGAAGTAAACCATTCTGCCTTTATCTCAATGACTGAACCCACCAACATCAATCAAGCCCTTTCGGATGAGTTTTGGATCTTAGCTATGCAGGAAGAATTGAATCAATTTGTAAGGAATGATATTTGGGAGTTAGTAGAAAGACCTAGAAATCAAAGTATTATGGGAACCAAGTGGGTCTTTAAGAATAAGATGAATGATTCTAGTGTGGTGATTAGGAATAAGGCAAGATTTGTGGCTAAGAGGTACAATCAAATTGAAGGAATTGATTTTGAGGAGATATTTGCCCCTGTAGCTAGATTGGAAGCCATTAGAGTGCTACTAGCCTTTACCTGTTATAAAAGATTTAAGTTATTTCAAATAGATGTCAAGAGTGCCTTTTTGAATGGGATAATAAAGGAGGATATTTTTTGTAGAACAACCCCTAGGTTTTGAGAGTTTCCAATATCCAAATCATGTTTACAAATTAAAAAAGGCCTTATATGAATTGAAATAGGCACCAAGAGCTTAGTATGAGAGGCTTAGCACATTCCTGTTAGAAAGAGAGTTTGTTAAGGGGAGCGTAGACACCACCCTTTTTCTGAGGAGAATAGGGGATGACTTACTCATTGTCCAGATCTATGTTGATGATATAATTTTTGGATCTTTTGATAAATATTTATGTGATAACTTTTCTAAAATAATGAGTAAGGAGTTTGAGATGAGTTTGATGGGAGAATTGTCCTACTTTTTGTGGTTTAGCATAAGGCAAACGGATGATGGAACCTTTCTCAATCAATCTAAATACACTAAGGATATTTTGAAGAAATATGAAATGGACAAAGTCAAGCCAATCAATACTCCCATGAGCTCCTCTGGTCAGTTAGATAAGGATTCAAGTGAAAAATCTATTGATCAAAAGAAGTATAGAGGAATAATAGGATCACTTCTTTACCTGACTGCTAGCCAACCTGATATCATGTTTAGTGTCTGTCTTTGTACTAGGTTTCAGGCTGATCTTAAAGAGTCTCACTTGACTGCTGTTAAGAGAATTCTTAGATATCTTTTAGGGACCCCAAACCTAGGAATCTGGTACCCTAGGCATAGCACCTCTTTTGAGATCATTGGATATTCTGATTCTGACTTTGTAGGGTGTAGGGTGGATAAAAAGAGCACTTCTGGAACTTATCAATTCATAGGACAGTCTCTAGTCTCCTGGTCCAGTAGAAAATAGAACTCAGTTATACTTTTCACTGCTGAAGCTGAGTACATTGTCTTAGGAAGTTGTGTGGCCCAAGTTCTTTGGTTAAATCAACAAGTTTTGGATTTAGGTTTACCTGTTGGCACAATTTCTATTATGTGTGATAATACTAGTGCCATCTACATCTCTAAGAATCCAATCCAATATTCTAGGATCAAACACATTGATATAAGGCATCACTTCATTAGGGACCATATTATCAAAGGGGACATTGAGCTACATCATGTAGCAACTGAAAATTAGCTGACTGACATATTCACTAAACCACTAGCCTTTGACTCATTCAGTCTTTTGAGAACCAGATTATGAGTGATTGATATAAATGCTTGATTCTGATGGCTGCTGATTTCTGATTTCTCTGCTCTTTATTTTTGTTCCTGTTAGTTAGTTATTTGATCTGATTATTGTCTTTCAGTTGTTTTTATTTTTTATTATTCTGCTTTCTGTTGTAGCTTTAGTGTTAGTTTAATTTGAGTATTTATTTTGATATGATTTAGTTTTTATCTGTTTTATTTACTAATTCATCTCGTTTATCTACTGTTTTATATGTTTGAAAAAAAAATGGATTTCTGACTAAGAGTTTTGCCTTGTTTTATCTGAAAGCTTGTAAACAGTGATTGATTCCACTGGATCTGTTAAAGGGAAGAAGCATTGATGATTGTTTCTCTTCCTCTAACTCCTTTAATGGTGTATTGTTTCTTTTGGATAAAAATCTTCTTCATAATTAAAATATTAGTTTTTGAAATAGAGATTTATTTTATCTTCCTACAGTAATCTACCTCATATGAATAGTATTTTCAAAGTCTTGACTCATTGTTATGATTTTCTAAACCAAGTGATTGCACTTATCATACGACATATGGATTTTGTTTTATGAATTACTCTTCCTTATTGTGGAGAGCGTCTCCTATATCTGAAAGATAATTTCACAGCTGAGACTCTTTAACGATTATGAATAGAAGAAAGCTTACAAAAGATACGCAGTATGCCAAATCAATTGATAAAGAGGCATAAAATGAGCCCAAAGCTGAAAAGATGTGAAATGTCGCCAAATACAAAAGATACACAAAGTGTATCAAAAATCAAAAGATGCGCAAAGCACCAAACAAATTGGAAAAAGAGGCACAAAATGAGCCCAACCAAGCTTTCTTTCCTTTCTGATCGTTAAATGTCTTAGAAAAATCCATGCGCCACTTAATATTTTCAAAAGTTTGTGTTTGAAAATCTTGATTTCTTATTTATTACTTTGTAACACTTTTATATCAGATATTTTTCTAGAACGAAGCTTGAAATGATCTCTTTTCAAATCTAAATTTTTTTCTTCTGAATTGGATTTTTATTTTAAAAGAGATTTGCATCGATAAGGTGCCCGAGGTGGGAGTTACGAAAGTCGATTTTTTCAGCTTTTTCTGGTTTTCAGCATTGTCAATCTTCTCCTTATTGGATTTTGAATATAAAATCGAGGAAAAATTCTAATTTACTGGAGCAGCTTAATCAAAAAAAAAAATGTTACTTTTATGTGTTCTCGCTTCAAGTTTTATTTGTTTTTATTTTAGTTTTCATGGTTGTATTTTTGGGATCCTGATCTGTCATCTTCATCCTCCATCTTTTTCTATTTTTTTCACATCGTCCTGGACGATACCCTGATCGTCCTGGATGATACCCCGATCGTCTTGGATGATCCTCTTCGTCCTGGACGATCCAAATATAGTCATGGACGATTCATTCAAAATCATCCCCACACTGCTCCTGCTAGAAAAACTCCAATTATTGGTGATCGTCCTGGACGATCCTTACATAGTCCTGGACAATATGATCCATATCTTCCTGATATGACCAAACGGCTGACATTGCACTAATTATTGTCCATCGTCCTGGACGATCCACCTCATCATCCTGGATGATCCACGTGTCAGTCGCTGGACGATTAGAATTCGGCCCGTCCGACACACTTATTGCACATTATCCGGGACGATCCACCTAATCGTCCTGGACAATACCTTTTCATCAACGGTAGTCCAGCCTGACTCCTCGGGACGATCGCCTGTGTCTAATCATCCTGGACGATCTTTGATCATCCTGGATGATCGGACCGCTTTTTTGACCAATCGTTCAGGCCGTAATAATTGCACCTATCGTCCTGGACGATGTCGTGATCGTACGGGACGATCAGGCCAAATTCTATTTAAACAGCCATTTTTTTAAGGATTTTCCACACTCTTTCTTCCAATCTCCCTCCACTTCCCTTCACTTTTGATTTCGAATGGCTGGTGGCAAACTTTCACGGCAAAAGGGTGCAAGCTCCTCCCGGGGGCCTGTTGATCCTCGCTTCCCCAATGCAGCCGATCAGGCTGCCTACGAGTGCTATTGTGAGGTGGGGATCACACCATCAAAAATAGTAAATCCCCGCACTCTTAATTATCCTGTTCTTGACCTCTTCGCCCACACCTCCCTCGCTTTCATCATGACCCTCGCCTTTCCTTTTAGCACGGAACTTCTTCGCATTTTCTTTGCAAACTTGCGTATCTCTGCTGATTATTCCACCCTCCGCTCATATGTAAACCAGCGTCCCGTCGAAGTCACTTACCAGGACTTTCATAACATTCTCCAACTTTCTGTCACTGGCGATAAACTCCACACTCTTATCACCGACCCTGACTATGATTGGAGTGTCGCCAATCATTTACTTCGTAATACAAAATCCCCCTATCATGATAATGCTTGCACTACACTTCTTAAGGACCCACAGACCATTCAGCATGTCCTCGTTCCTCTGTCATTCCAAAAGCGGGGGATCGAATTCACATCACCCCACTACTGTCCTTGACCATATACTACTACATCTTGGCCCATAGGGAATTTAATGCCACTGACCTTATTATCCAGTACATCGAGCACCTCATAACTATTAGGGATCCAGGTTATTGCCGTCATCCCAATCTAGCCTTAGGACATATCATTGCCTATGCCCTAGATACCAAATATGACCTGTAGTATCCCGCAGCTCCAAATGTCCCTCCTTCCTTCTTCACCAATAATTCCTTCCATGTCCTACACAGCACCCAACTACATCCGGAGCCCACCCCGGATGTTGAGGAGGAAGAGGAAGAGGCTATTCCAGTTCCTGCTGCACCTGATGCACCTGCTCCCCTTCGTATTGCCTCTCCCTTTGACCACCTGGTGCAGCGCTTCGATCAGTGGGAGGCTAGATTTGACTCCTATGTGGCTACCCAGGAGCAGCAGTACGCCGAGGACATCCAGCGCTTCACTAACTATACTGTGCAGCAGCAACAACAGCATAACCAGGACATTGCCTGGATTGGAGCCCACTTTCAAGCCATTCACAACTACTTCAACCCACCTCCGCCACCTCCTCCTTCCGATCAGGATCTGCCTATGTTATAGTTTTCTGTTTTGTAGTTATTTTCTTCTCTGTTTTTTGCTGATGTTTCAATTTTCTATTTTCCCTCATCCTTTTTGTGATGTCAAAAGGGGGAGTCAGTTGTAGTCGTTTCTGTTTGTTATTATGTGTTATGTTTTCTGTATTAGTTTGATTGTTAAATGAAAATTTGGAAAAAAATTATTTTTCGATCTTCTAGTTATTTTTCAAACTACTGTACATATGTTTGCCATTATAAAAAAGGGGGAGATTGTTGCAAATCTGATTTTTGATGATGACAAACATGTCTCTATTATGATTTTGCTTGGCTAACCCGTTTCAGGTGCAAAAGATCACAAGCAACTCAAGCCAACTCAAGATTGGGTCCAAGTGTGTCCAATGTACTATTTTCCTTTTTCTTGAGTCAATTATAATGTAACTGATCTCCTAGCTAAGTAACCTTGCACACACACACTCAGGGGGAGAGCTTGAGTGAATTAGAGTTTCTGTTCATTTTTTGTTCAGATCGTCCTAGATGATATTCACATCATCTTGGACGATCTAGTAAAAATAGAAACCCTAATTAGGGCGACCAAGTTAAGAGGGTCTGATTAAGCAGATCGTCCTGGATGATCTTTGGATCGTACGGGATGATATGCTCAAATCAGAAATTCTCAGCCGCCAGATCAAGTTAGGCAAGTTTTTATTTTTAGATATTTGGTCTGATCGTCCCGGACAGTATGTGTATCATCCTGGACGATCCAGTACAATCATGCCTAAATTAGTCTAGTAATTAAGGAAAGTAATTAATACTTAATTGATACGATCATATTGTCCTGGACGATCACAGGATCGTCCTGGACGATCATGATCGTCTAGTGCATTTTAGCTGTACGCCCCGAACTGTGTTCAGGACGATTTTGGCATTTTTTGAACTAATCATCCAGGACGATACCCTTATCATCCTGGACGATCAAGTCATTTTTTGGTCGTCCAGCACAAGTTTCTCTAGACGACCCGAATTGTCTTCTGGACGATATTCCTCGATTTATACTAATCATCCCGGAAGATCGCAGGATCGTACGGGACGATATGATCAATTTTTTCTACTGATCGTCTAGAAGAGCCAGATTGTCCAGGCTGAAACAGCTGAATTTGAACTGATCGTACAGGATAATCTACCAATCGTCCTGGATGATCTTGGCCGACCAGTTGAGATTTAGGGCAAATTTTAAGCCCTCCTATAAAAGAGCTTTTTCTTGGAACAAGAAAAATCTTTTGCCACTTTCCTTCCCAGAGAAACCCTAGAGAGAGAGAGAGAGTTTGGGAGAGAGAGAGAGGATCTTGTGAGGGGGAGTTAGTGAGGGATTCACTAAGGTTGCTCCAAGCACGGATCAGAGTCATCTTCTCCGCTCGTCGTCTTTCGTCTAGTTGGTGTTCGTTGTGGGAGGATCGTTCGCAAGAAGATCTGGGGTTCTCTGCCCGCTTCAGGTGGAAGCAAAAGGAGTTCGAAGGTTCTCTGCCTGCTTCAGGAGGAAGCAAAAGGAGGTCGGGTTCTCTACCTCACCGTGTGGTGAAAAGGAGGTTTTGTACAGGCTTCTCCGCCTTGCTGTGGGAGCAAAAGGAGAGACACTTTTTGTTTAGTGCAATACCCCAGTGGACGTAGGTCAAGTTGACCGAACCACTATAAAATCTGGTTTTCTTTTCTCATTCTATTCTGCACTTTACTTTTCCGATATTAACTGCTTGGGTGAATATATGTGATTGATCTTTTCGTTCTTGTTTACTTGTTTCCACTGCTAAGTATCGAAAAGATTTTTCTGTTCCTCGTGAAATTTTTAAATAACCAATTCACCCCCCTTCCTCTTGGTTAGCCTCAGGACTAGTTCACTAGGGCTTAACATCCCTATCGAACTTTCAGTGAGAAGAATTCAATGAGCCCAAAGTCATTTAATTCTAACATCATTAAGGCACTTAATTAATGAGAAAATATTCTTTGATCAAGAAAATCAATACAAATTGTATAATGGAGTGTTATGATTTAGCACAATTTACTAAAATGTCCATCTCATAAAGGTTATAAATGTGACACCTCCAAGATCAGAGTAATGTTCAACCCATTCCGACCCGACAAGATTCAAATTAATTTGTTAAATTGATGCATTTGAACTCTTTCATATGTCTAAAAATGTCATATGTGTATGTGAGAATATACATGTATTCTCAAGTGAGTCTTAGGGGTTTATTTGTATGTTCTAATGATCTCAAATTTTTCCTCTGGGGCACCGCGATGCTAGGGAAGTTAGGGCCCGGCGTTGAGCTATTTGGAATTTTGAAAAATTGAACTAATGCAGCGGCACTAGGTTTGGCTCTACGACATTATAGGCTTTCAAAGAGAGTGTTACAACACTAGCATGACTGGTTGCTGTGATGCTCGACCTAAATTCTTTATTTAAAAATCATTTTCTACTAATTTAAACTCATTTCTCACTCAAGAGAGAAATTTTTAAGAAAGAAATTTCGTTTCGGATTATTCAATCTGTTATTAGCTGTCGGCCCAGTTCTAAAAGTTGTTTGGATTGAGATAAGTGACATTTTGTTTATCTCAATTTTTTAAAAATATAAAAGTTTTGAGATTTTTATGATTTAAATTATAATTTTGTTTGCAAATAATGGAGATTACTTATTATATGCAATCAACGCATAACTTTTAGTATGTTATAGAGATAATAATTCTAGACATTTATATATTTTTCTGAAAAATTTTACACAAAGGATTTTGAAAATTATGTTATTTAAATTGATTCAAAAATCATTTAGACACTGAAAAATAATGTATTAGTACATTAAAAGCTTCAACATAATATTCTGAATAATCTCTAGTAATTTGGTTATGTTTCAAAAAAGTATATTTCTGCTCAATAGTACATTTAGTTGTCTATTGTTGTACCATTTTGTGAAGTTCCGCAATGAGTTTATTTATATTTCAATTATTGCAATACATTAAATTATGTGTTTAATTGGTTAAAATGTACGATTCTGAAAAGTTCTGGGGTGGATGGAGAAAATTTTGTTCTGATGTTAAATGCACATTCTAGTGCCAAGGGTACATTTTAGTGCCAAGGGCACATTCTGGTGTCTATGCACATTTGTCCTTAAATTCTATGAATTCTATCTGTTAGGAGGCATAAGGGTCAAAATTCTTCAATTTTTTTCTGTTGGGAGGCATAAGGGTCAGAATTCTTCGAATCCTATCTTTTTAGACATAAGGGTCAAAATTTTTTGAATCCTATTTGTTTGAGGTATAAGGGTTAGAATTTTTTGAATTATGTCTGATATGAAGTGCTTGTTTATTCATTTTCCCAGTACTGTTATTTAAATCTTTAATAACTACAATTACTATGTGCTCGATATAGTAATTTATTATATATTTCTTTCAACACTAAATTAAATGCTTAAAAATGGATTTATTTGCAAATTAGATTGATAAATGTGGCTTGCTGAGCTGCATTAGCTCACCATTATTTTGCCTACTATTTTCAGGATCTGAGAGAGGAAAAGGGCTAGCAGTATCAATATCTGATATGAGTCTATAAAGGTATTTCTTTGTTTTGATTTTTGTATAGTTATGGCTAGTATTTATTATTATGTTATGTAGCTCAGTTTGTAGCCATACATTACAGTTGTACATACATTTTGATTAATGAAAATGAAATTTTAAGGATGAGTTCAACTTTAATACATTGGATGTTGTTAGTTTCTCCGTGTTTATTGTTTCTTTAAAGTTAAAATTGGACAAGAATTTTGAATAATTTTTAAAACTTAGATCCTAGGATTCGCCTGTTGCAAACCAACGTGATAGGACCTATATAATATGTGGGTTTTATCGAGTTAGATTATAACAAGCCTTTTAGTATCACAGCAGTAGTTTTAGAAATTGATCATAAAAAAGAGCTATAAAAATAATATGTCAGTCAAGTGGGATAGTTTTGACTCTGTCTGGGCATTCATTCTTGAAGTTTTCATGTGCATGTATGTTCATTTGAGTGTTTTGTGTAACTATGGATTCACTAGACCCATATATAATAGACAGACAAAGTGTCAATAAGGCAGCACCCGTACATAGTATTGCTCCTACAGTTAGTTCTAATACTATTTTATTTTTTACCAGTTGATGGCTGAGACATAGAGTATAGTTTTTACTACTTGATCTGATATTATAGATCACCATTTACATATATTTTTGAGATTGAAACCTCCAAGATTATAGGGTGCTGTTGAACCTAAAGCAGCAGAGAACTGGTTAAGGAGGTTAAAGAAGACTTTTGATAGTATATAGTGCTTCCTAAGAGAAAGGTACCTTTGGTAATTTTTTTACTAAATGGAGAGGCTAAGCATCAGTGGATAAGCCAGTAAGAGGACAAGTTTCTATCATGTCTCAAAATCTAATTTGGAAGAATTATTATATAAGTAATAACTGCAACTACCAGAGCTATCTGATTTCTCTAATCAAAATATAAACTAGCAGTAAAAATCATTCTATTGATCAAAAAGTCAATATGCATATGTATTTATACTCCAAAAATTATATACAGTACTCAAGAATCATAAAAATATAGCACATCATCTAGTCCTGAGTATAAAAGAATAATTACAATAAAAGAAGTAAAAATTAAGGAATCGTGATCAATCATATACTCTTGATCCTCTTCCCTGACCTGAAATCATTAAAACGATATATAATGAGTAAGATTTACTAGCATGCTGGTAAATCTTACAATTGAGTTTAAAGTACAGTAAAAAAGCAGTATGTATGTCATCAATTAATTCATAATAGTAACAATCATTATGACTATGAATCTGTGCAGTACAAAAATAATAAAATATATGAAATTGTATATTAGTATGGTATGAAAATTAGTAGAATTGGTACCAATAAACTAGTAAATTGATAAGCCAATAAATTAGTGACACAATACGAAGATCAAATCAAATAAATAATGGGAAATAGTGCCAATTAATAACTAAAAATATTTAGAAAACTATCATAATCCATAACTATGCAGTACAATTAAATCAATATGTCATGATGTCTAATTATTTTATATCAATATCCAATCAGTATCTTATATCACAATATCCAATCAATAACTTATATCATAGTGCTTAGTATCACTTACTCGATATAACCCTTATTATTAATAGATCAATAAATAATGAATAAATAGTAGCATTAATAAATAGTGAATCAGTAACAATTATAATATCAATATCCATAAAATTGGTGGCAACAGTAGTAAACAATATAGTGGCAGTAGAACAGTAATCAATAGAATACAAAAATAATATTATGGTAGCAGTGTAGTAATAGTAAATCAGTGCATTAACTATCAGGTCAAACAATAAAATCAGTAAAAATGCATTTCAATAATTACATTCAACATTATCTAATAAGTAAGGAGTTCTGGCTATTACAATATTTTTCAGTATTTAGTAATCAGTAGTCGGTAATCATTGTCTTAGTAAATAGAGTCATTACTCCTTGCTCGTAAGCACAATAATAACTCATTATAACTCTCAATCATTGTATCATTATATTATGTGAATCACTAGAGGATAATACCAAATCATTATAATTAAAGGAAAGTACATCAGCCCATCATCTTGTACAGGTCTATCAATCTTTAACCAATGGGTCAACTAGTCTTTACTTATTTCACACACACGTATATTATTATCAAAGTAATGGTGACCAGCTATTACCCAATCACATATATATTTTCATTCTCAATGCATGCATTAACAATATGCTTTTATCAGATATTAAAATTTTATTTAGAGCAAATCAAATAAAATAATATAACTTTTATTTTGCTTAATGAAATCTCAAAATAAATTAGCCAAATCATTAAGATTATTCAGTACTATAATATATGAAAAGTTGTATGATCAAAGTTCTATAAATCTGAGGGAAATGTAATAAAAATTAATTCAAAAGAAATCATATGGTGAAAATCAAAATATTTAAAAATAGAGATACGATAAAAGTTCCCTACCTTGATCTGAATAATTTTCATAAAAGCGACAAAGTGAATCGGTAACCAAAATCCAAAATTTTTCGTCCTCTCTCCTCCTTCTCTCCCCCTCTCTCCCCCTCTCTCTCATTTCTTCTCACACAAGCTGATATGGTGGGTGAGGGAGAAAATTAATGCACAGCACTGCATCACCATAATCCGGCACCATAGTGTTGACCTCATTGTTGGAGGTCAATTCTCCTCAGAACTCATTCTTAGCAACTAGGTACTCGTAGCCTAGTGTAGACGTCGTCTTTAGGATTTCCTTAGGTGAATGCCTATTGACGTAGCATCGACTCGGCCTTATGATTTAATCCAAATCGACTCATCTTAAATTGACTACTTTAAATCAAACTTTGCGACACAAATCAATGCGAGACCAAGATAAATCGACTCGAATTGGGTTTAATTTGACAACGATAGCTTTGATTAAATCCAAATTATTTCATCCCAAGCCCATTTAAATGAAATCAGCAATATTAATCGAGTTAAATCTATTAAATCGAGCTATAAAAAAAATTAAGTTTAAATAAAACCCTTAAATTGATTCATCATGTTATATTAAAATTAACCCTCAATCGCAGCCGTTGATTAAGAGGGGTAGGATCATAAATTTAAAACCATTTTTTTAAGAAAGGGTTTAAATGGGTGTGGTTAGGACTGGTTTGACCAAACCCCATGTCGCTCCTCTCCCAGTAGTTTCGCAACCCCCCCCCCCCACTCTTCTTCTTCCCCTCTATTCGCAAAACGAAACCCTCCTAGGTTCGTTCGCAAGGAGCCCAAGCCAAAACCCCCTTCTCCCTCTGATTCAGAACTCCTCCCCTCCCTCTCGGTTTGTATGAAGCCCCTCGCTTCGTCTTCTCCCTATTCGCACCTCCTTAAGGTTCGTCCTACCCTAGAGAAGTCGAAGGGAGTTCGAAAATCCTTGCCCTAGCCGTCGGCCTCCTAAAAAATTGCAGGTTTGCTTCTCTTCTTCTTCCTTTAGTTCTCATCTTCTTGATTTATTAATCAATAGGTGAAGATCTAAACGCATGCTAGCCTTCCTTATTATTGGAAATCTAAAAATAATAAGAGATATCATGAACAATTGGTGAATCTTGCTTGGATTCGGAGAGTTTAGATGCATATTTGTGTTTTAATGTTGTATATTAACTCGACAGTGATGCATTTTGATTGTTTTCTTTTCTTCTTTTCAATATCTTTCTCAATTTTTGCAATAAAAAAAAGAATGGGGAGTGGTATATATTGATATTTTACATGGAGTTATGTGATGGATGGAATGTCTTATTTACTAATCAAAGGTTGCTAAAATTTTCTTTTAAAAAGAATCTTTAGGAATCAAAAGGTTACCATATCATCCTATCAATCCGTAATGCATGAGTAGGGTTGAGTGTGTATAAACATGTGTTAAGGGTTCAAGGTATTACCCCTTTTTAGTATATAGGAAAAATGGATGATTATATCAATTGCTTATGAGTTTTGGAAAGAATCAGTTTGCAAATTGTTGGTTTCTTTTAATCTTCCATTTAACATCGATACCTAAATAGAGTTTTACACTCCATGGGCATTTGTAATAAAAAATTATTTGATGACGTGCATAGTTTCATGTTGTGATTGGAGAATTTCAGATATTATGTTGTGCTTTAGCGTTATATTCAAATGCAAGCTCAACAGGCCACGACCATAGCTCTTCTTCTCTATATTCATCTTGCATTAGGAAAAGGAAGATTTGTATTGTTTTGAAAGTGGAACATTTGTGGGTTTTGGAAAAGTGTATATGTTTTAGAAGTGAAGTGGCTTTTGCGTATAAGTAGAGAAGTGAGTTGTGTGTGTATTAGAAAGTGTTTTCTGTGGAAGATTGAGAAGTCTGTGTTTCAAGTGATGAAGTTTGTGAGTTTATGGGAAATGTGTATGTGCGTTTGAAAAGTGGAATTGTGGAATTTGTACATATCTTGAGAGTTAAGAAATGTAAATTGTATGTTAGAAAAGGGAGGAAGTCCATAAGTGTTTGAAAAATAAAAGTGAATGGTTTGGATTGTGAAAGGTAAGGTGTTTTAATAGGTGTATATTTTGAAAGGTTTAATTGTGATTTTGAAATGTTGAATAGTAAAGTGTATGTTGAAAGGGGAGATGTATGCTTTGGATGGTATATGTTGGAATATCAAGAATGGTAGAAATGTGTTTGTATTAAAAGTAAAGCTTGAGTGTGTTTAGAAAAGTAAAAATGTGCAGGTTTTGGAAAAGTGAGAAGTGCTTATCTTGAAAGTGGAAGTGTGTGAGTTTTGGAAAAGGAATTGAAAGTGGAGTGTGTGTGTGTAAAGGTGTTTTGTTTTGAAAGGTGAAAAGTGTAAATATGTGAATTTTGGAAAGCGAGAAGTGTGTGTGTTTTGAAAGGTGAAAAGAGAAATGTGTGGCTTGGAAAAGTAGTGTTTTGAAGAGTGTGTGTTTGAAAAGTATAAATGTATATCTTTTGGGAGGTTTTGGAAAAATGAAAGTGTATGTTTAAAAGAAAAGTGTAGATTGTGACTTTGGAAGGGGTGATCGTGTGATCTTTGGAAGATGAAAGGTGTTTGTTTTGCAACATGAAATGTGTAAATGTGTAATAGTGAAGTGTTTTGTGTGTAAGTAGAAAAGTGAAAGGGTATGTTTTAAAAGTAAAAGTGTATTGATTTACTAGGATGTGAGAAATGTGTGTTGTTGGTCTTACGTAGACCTATCCTAACTCATCAAAGGTTTGGTGGTAAATTTGAGCCTATATGGGAAGGTCCTTTTGTGGTGGAGAAAGTCTACCATGGAGGATCTTACCAATTGGTAGATTGTAAGGGTGATCGTCCTATGTTGCCCATCAATGGGCTGTATCTTAAGAAATACTATGTAATGACATTGTTATGATAATTTGCAATAAAATTACAAATTTCTCAGCATACACGTTGTTCTCAAGCTTATGAATGTGACTTGTACTGGATCCAAGCAGATTATGTATTTCTTTTTGAAAATCAAAATGTTGCAAGATCTGAAGTGATTAAGATGTCTATGATGTTATTGTAAAAAAATCTCATTTTGTTTTCTTCATATATAATGATTCGGTATAAAAATATAATCCCGAGTGGAATATTTGTAAGTTATAAGGATCATCTATAATGGAAGAGAGAACAAATTTTTAATTCAAAGAATTTCAGGATTATCAAAATTTTCAAATTCAGAACTCCATCTAAAATCAGAATTCCAATCAATCTCAAACCAAATCAAACTCAATCAATATTCAAAATTCAAATCCAATTCAAAACGAATTCAGAAATCCTCTAGTCTTTTAAGGATAGGTGTGAGTCCCCTTGCTTCCTTTCCTTAGGATTAGAATTAAATCGGGTTAGATAGTTTTTGGCCAAAATCCTTAGAGGTTTAGGTAGACTATCTCCTTGGCTAGTTCCCTTGGTTAGATGTGAGTCCCCATGCTTTCTAGCTAGGTTAGTCATTAAAAACCTAAAAGAAATCCTCTAGTCTTTTAAGGATAGGTGTGAGTCCCCGTGCTTCTTTCCTTATGATTAGAATTAAATTGGGTTAGATAGTTTTTGCCAAAATCCTTAGAGATTTAGGTAGACAGTCTCCTTGGCTAGTTCCCCCTATTAGATATGAGTCCCCGTGCTTTCTAGCTAGGTTAGTCATTGAAACCCCAAAAGAAATTAGATCCTTTTAGGAGTAGGTGTGAGTCCCCGAGCATCCTACCTCCTAGGATCGTGACTAACTTGTTGTGGATTTAAGCTGCCAGGCCCCATCATAGTTCAGTCAGCTTTTAGTCTTTTAAGGATAGGTGTGAGTCCCCGAGCTTCTTATTTTCTTAGACCTCAGCTAGCTATTATTAGAATTAAGCCTGCTGGACCCCTTCATAGTTTAGTCGTCTTTAGTGTTTAGAGATTAGGTGTAAGTCCCCGTGCTTCCTGCCTTTAGACCTAAAGGAAAATCAAATTCCCCTTAGATTTCTTAGGGATAGGTGTGAGTCCCCGAGCTTCTTATCTCTTTGGATCTAGACTGACTAGTGTTGGATTTAAGCCTCTTTGGCCCCACCATAGTTCAGTTGACTTCTAGTCTTTTAAAGATAGGTGTGAGTCCCCGTGCTTCCTATTCTTAGGCTAATTTCCCCTAGTTAGTTATGAGTCCCCGTGCTTTTTAGCTTGGTTAATCATTAAAAACTTGAAACAAATTTGGTCTGTTAGGAATAGGTGTGAGTCCCTGAGCTTCTTAGTTTCCTTAGACCTTGGCTAGCTATTATAAGATTTAAGCCCCTTTTGGCCCCGTCGTGGTTAGTCACCCTCTAGTCTTTTAAGGATAGGTGTGAGTCCCCACGCTTTCTTTCCTTAGGATTAGATCTACTAGTGTAGGAGCAAGTCCTTGTGGCACCATCCTAGTATCAAAATCACATTCAAAACTTTTACTTTTATATCAAACTACATTCAAATCACTATACTCATTTTTTTTCATACCTTGACTTTATTAAATGATACTAATATTATTAGTTATTATTTTACTAAATCCATCAGTACAAATATCAAACTTCAAATCAATTCATCAACTTGAATCTCTATAAACCTTTCATTTTGATTCTCCATCAAAATAGTAAAATTTTTTTAATTCATGTACTCAAACTTTCAATTTTAATTTTGGATCTATTTGATCATTTCGGTCAATACAAATACGCACGATAAACTTTGGAAAGTTTATCATGCCTATTGGGGGTCCATTTGTTGACCTCATTATTGGAGTTCAATTCTCCTCAGAACTCATTATTAGCAACTAGGTACTCGTAGCCTAGTGTAGATGCTGTCTTTAGGATTTCCTTAGGTGAATGCCTATTGACGTAGCATTGACTCCGCCTTATAATTTAATCCAAATTGACTCATCTTAAATTGTCTACTTTAAATCAAACTTTTCGACATAAATCAATGTGAGACCAAGATAAATCGAATCGAATTGGGTTTAATTTGACAACGATAGCTTTGATTAAATCCAAATTATTTCATCCCAAGCCCATTAAAATGAAATCAGCATTATTAATTGAGTTAAATCTATTAAATCAAGCTATAAAAAAAAATTAAAATTTAAATAACACCCTTAAATTGATTCATCATGTTGTATTAAAATTAACCCTCATTGCAACCCTCAATCGCAGCCATTGATTAGGAGGGGTAGGATCATAAATTTAAAACCAGTTTTTGAAAGAAAGGGTTTAAATGGGTGCGGTTAGGACTGATTTGACCGAACCCCATGTCGCTACTCTCCCCCTAATTTTTCAAAACCACCCATCCACTCTTGTTCTTCCCCTCTATTTGTAAAATGAAACCCTCCCAGGTTCGTTCGTAAGGAGTCCAAGCCGAAACCCCTTCTCCCTCTGATTCAAAACTCCTCCCCTCCCTCTGGATTTGCATGAAGCCCATGGCTTCATCTTCTCCCTATTTGAACCTCCTCAAGGTCCGTCCAACCCCAGGGAAGTCGAAGGGAGTTCGCAAATCCCTGCCCTAGCCGTCGGCCTCCTAAAAAACTGCAGGTTTGCTTCTCTTCTTCTTCCTTTAGTTTACATCTTCTTAATTTATTAATCAATAGGTGAAGGTCTGAATGCATGCTAGCCTTCCTTATTATTGGAAATCTGAAAATATTAAGAGATATCATGAACAATTAGTGAATCTTGCTTGGATTGGGAGAGTTTAGATGCATATTTGTGTTTTAATGTTGTATATTAACTCGACAGTGATGCATTTTGATTGTTTACTTTCCTTCTTTTCAATATCTTTCTCAATTCCTACAATAAAAAAAAAAGAAAGGGGAGTGGTATATATTGATATTTTACATGGAGTTATGTGATGGATGGAATGTCTTATTTACTAATCAAAGGTTGCTAAAATTTTCTTTTAAAAAGAATTTGTAGGAATCAAAAGGTTACCATATCATCCTATCAATCCGTAATGCATGAGTAGGGTTGAGTGTGTATAAACATGTGTTTGGGGTTCAAGGTATTACCCCTTTTTAGTATACAGGAAAAATGGATGATTATATCAATTGCTTATGAGTTTTGGAAAGAAGCAGTTTGCAAATTGTTGGTTTCTTTTAATCTTTCATTTAACATCGATACCTAAATAGAGCTTTACACTCCATGGGCATTTGTAATAAAAATTTATTTGATGACGTGCAAAGTTTCATGTTGTGATTGGAGAATTTTATATATTATGTTGTGCTTTAGTGTTATATACAAATGCAAGCTCGACGGGCCACGATCATAGCTTTTCTCCTCTATATTCATCTTGCATTAGGAAAAGGAAGATTTGTATTGTTTTGAAAGTGGAACATTTGTGGGTTTTGGAATAGTGTATATGTTTTAGAGGTGAAGTGGCTTTTGCATATAAGTAGAGAAGTGAGTTGTGTGTGTATTAGAAAGTGTTTTCTGTGGAAGATTGAGAAGTGTGTGTTTCAAGTGATGAAGTTTATGAGTTTATGGGAAATGTGTACGTGCATTTGAAAAGTGGAATTATGGAATTTGTATGTATCTTGAGAGTTAAGAAATGTAAATTGTATGTTAGAAAAGAGAGGAAGTCCATAAGTGTTTGGAAAATAAAAGTGAAAGGTTTGGATTGTGAAAGGTAAGGTGTTTTAATAGGTGTATGTTTTGAAAGGTTTAATTGTGATTTTGAAATGTTGAATAGTAAAGTGTATGTTGAAAGGGGAGATGTATGCTTTGGAAGGTATATGTTGGAACATCAAGAATGGTAGAAATGTATTTGTATTAAAAGTAAAGCTTGAATGTGTTTAGAAAAGTGAAAATGTGCGGGTTTTGGAAAAGTGAGAAGTGCTTATCTTGAAAGTGGAAGTGTGTGAGTTTTGGAAAAGGAATTGAAAGTGGAGTGTGTGTGTGGAAAGGTGTTTTGTTTTGAAAGGTGAAAAGTGTAAATATGTGAATTTTGGAAAGTGAGAAGTGTGTGTGTTTTGAAAGGGGAAAAGAGAAATGCGTGGCTTGGAAAAGTAGTGTTTTGAAGAGTGTGTGTTTGAAAAGTATAAATGTATATCTTTTGGGAGGTTTTGGAAAAATGAAAGTATATGTTTGAAAGAAAAGTGTAGATTGTGACTTTGGAAGGGGTGATCGTGTGATCTTTGGAAGATGAAAGGTGTTTGTTTTGCAACATGAAATGTGTAAATGTGTAATAGTGAAGTGTTTTGTGTGTAAGTAGAAAAGTGAAAGGGTATGTTTTAAAAGTAAAAGTATATTGATTTACTCGGAAGTGAGAAATGTCTGTTGAAAGGTGTTGTGTGGGAAAGTGAAAAGTGGAAAGTGGGATTTTAAAAGAAAAGTAGTTTTGGTAAAGAATGAATTTTGAAAAGTGAAAGTTTATGTTGAGAAGTGAAAGTGTTTGTGTTAGAGATTGGTTGGTTTGGGTAATTGTTAAAAAGCAATGGCTCACTTTCTCCCTCTCTACCCCTCTCTACTTCTTCCTTCTTGTGCCTCAAGAAAAATTTTTGAAAGTATAAAGTATGCTATAAAAAATGAAAGGTTCAAAGAGACAAGCAACTAAGCCTGTGTTCAAGCTCGAAGAAAGGTATGTTTTATTTTTAATAAATTTTAATTATTTCATTAATAATTATCAAATGTGCTTCTCATTCTCTATTTTACTCTCTTTGCTTGCATGAACTACGAGGAATAGTACCGATTAGATGAGCAAAAGGAAATGTACCAAAGGCGTCAGTCGCCTCTATCTAACTGGGTAGAGGTGCTACGGGCGGTACCACTGGGTCATAGTTCCCGGTGTTGTAAGTTTTCTTAAAACTTAGAAAGCCCCTAGGAAGCTATTGGTGTGGTTTGTACAAACCCTTCCCTTTTAGGTCCCTATAGTAACTTCAATTATATTAGGTTTTTTTTAATTTTATTTTATTTTTAGATCCTTAAGCCCTTTACATGTGCGCAATGTCCTAAGGGTTATTATTAACAAAATTTCTTCATCCCATACATCATTAGTGACATTTAAGGACAAAAATTAAGGACTCAGTTTTAGAAAACTTTGACTTAGAATACATGCACACTTTAGAGTAGAAACATGAAACATAGAAAACTTAGTCACACCTCACTTTAGGATTAGTAAATATCTTTAACCTAAACACAATCAATTCTAAATAATATTCAAACTTAAATAATGAATCAATCTTTATCAAACTTAAATAATGAATCAATCTTTAAGAAATAAAAACTTCAATCAATCAGATAAGATACAATAATACTAATATAAAAGTTAAATATAAATATTAAAATATTAAAAATAATAAACGATTAAATAAAAATGAAAAACTAATAAAACTTTGTAATAAATTAAACAGATAAAATTTAAAGAGAGGTTAAATAATAAACTACAGTCAACTAAATAATAATAATAATGATAATAACAATCTAATAAATTATTAAAAATTAAATAAAAATCTTTAAAAATTTTTAATAAATCATTAATAATTTCCTAAATTAATTAAAATTTCAATAAATCATTATTTTAAATAGTCTAATAAAAAAAAAGGTTAATTAAAATACACTAAAGAACCAATCCTTTTAATCAAATATAATAATTAAAATTCAACCTAAAATGAACTCGAAAAATATTAAAGACATTAAAATTTAAATTTGTACACAAAACCCCCTCTGACCTTTCAATAAACTAAGTTAAATTAACTAGAAAACTTCAATCAATAACCGATCTAGGATATATCCAAACCACACAGCATACTGCACACACTTAGATTTATTTACTAGGATAACAAACTTTAGCTTTAGGTTAGGCCGATGTTTGCTTTCTTGCTGCTGTGTGACAGGTTTTCTCATGGTTTTTACTACATGCTGGTTGTAAAATTATTGGTATGTTTGTTTATTTACTTATTTATGCACCCTGAGATATAATGTGATGGGCATTAGATTATCCCTAGGTTAGGAATGATCTGGATGCTCATAGAATTTTATGCATGTGGCCATGCTCGTGTAGGGCTAAATCAAAGGGGGAAAATTAAAGATTTAAATTGACGTAAATTTTCTACAAGTGCAAAGTGCTAAGCCCCCTTAAAATTAAAAGAGCATGTCCAAGTGTGGCTTGAAAATTTATTTTAAATGCAAACATATAACTGCTTGGGATGATTTTATTATAAACCTCTTTGGATAACCTTGCAGGTGGTCTAGATTTTCTTTTTTTTGTCAGAGTTATAATGTAAATATGTTTAAAAAAAATGATTTGTGATGTGAAAGTGACTTGAAAGTGGAATATCACACCCAACTTGGAATCCGAAGAGAGGAGAATATCGCTCAGGGGAATATTCTTTTCTATTTGGAAAGCTAAGTTAGGGTGATTTTAATATCCAAAGGGAAAAGAAAATATCCCTTCGGGGTTGAGTTTCTTTTCATTTGGGTATCCAAAACTGATGAACACAAGGAGCTCGCTAAAGGAAAGAAGACAAAGGAGAGAAGACGAAGAAGTGAAGAAAAGAAGAGATATCCCATTTTAAAATCGCTTGCGTCAGTCTTAGGATTAGAATCCGGGTTTGTTGTCAGTGGTACCCGGCCACTTTACTTTCAGCAGACCTTGGGTTGTAAGTAAAATGGCACTTGCCATATGGACTTTGGACATTATATTTTTTTGGATAATTTAATTTGATTGTTTACATTATTTGCATAGTTATTTTTTTAGGATTCTTACATGCCGTATTTTATTTTAGCATGGATACAATCAGAGTATTTATTTTCGTAAGGTCACGATAAAAAATGTTTTCTACTTGAAATTTAAATAAAATTTTTAGGTTCACATAGTAACTCTAATGATCTAAGAAGTAAGCTTGAGACCGCCGAGAGTCAGCATAAAGCATATTATTACTTTCTCTTCCTTGTTAGGCACCTCTCAGCCTGTGGGTTTTAACAGACCACGTGGCCTATTAGGGTGTAGTTCTGTCAAGGGGATGTTGTGCAATCTCTAGAAAAAAATCTATTTTCTAAGCCTGATTTTAAAACTGTTTCATAATTCATTTTATGCATTCGAGTCAATTAGCATGCATTGCATTATTTACAAATTAAAAGAGTTTAAAATTTTAATTACATTATACTCTCCAATATCATTTACCCTACATAAGTAAAGGGGCCAATTAGGATCTTTCTTAGATGTCGGCCTTGATTACTTAAAACTTAAACAACATCCCTACCCATCTTTCATAAAAAGACTGGACATATGGTTTTAAAATGCCTAGGTGGTTAGTTGGCTCCCTAATCCAGGATGGGGTAAGTTTAGATTTATACTTCATTAGCTAGGTTCGGGTTACTGCTTTGTAGTACCCAATTTAGATTTAGGTTCTGAGGCAAATTCTTAAATCTTAAGTCCTCACCCTCTGGGAATGTAATCCTAACTTTCTAATAAAATGTTAACTTAAACATAAACATTCTCTCTTAAAATGTAAAGCCCAACATAGGATAGACTGAGGTTGCCTATGAGCTTATTAGAATACGGCACCTCCTATGTTTTCTCCTTTTACTCGCTAAGAATTGTACAACATTGAGCTTTCTCCTTGAAAATCCCCTGTTTCCTTTCTTATCTTCTTCTTTGCAATCAAAGGGTATGAAATTACTGCTTTAATCGAGAGTTTTCTTAGGTATACTCCTCTTAGGATGTAATTAACTATAGGGGCTTGCCCTTATAGGGATTTGAGAACTCCAGATTAAAATAAACCTTGTTTTGTTCCTATAAGATAAGGGAAAAAATCTTTGGGAACGTAGATATTTTTTAAAAACCTCATTTGTAGTTTTAAATACACTTGTAGAATATTATTATTATCTTTTCAGGTAATATAATATTCTACTTGTTATATTCAATTTTAGAGTTGATGAATTTTATAAAACCCATTCTTTCTTTTGGGTGTTTTGAAGAATGTTATGTTCGTCTTTTTAGATGATATAATATTCTCCTTATTACACCTAAATAAAAGAATGGATAAACTTTTCAAAAAAAAAAACTATTTCTATATTTTAAACACATTCTATGGAATTTCATGTTCACCTTTCAGGATGATATGTTATTTTTTAAAATGTGTTTGATTATAGAAATATCATTTCTAAAACCTTATTTTGATATTGAGAATCCATTGTAGAATATTGTGCCAGTCTCTCGAGATTGTACTTTATTCTTAATGTAGTATTTGATTATAAAATAGGAGAAATGCAAATCTGCGTGGTGGTTAAATTTTCCCCCTACACATAGTACTACACATTGAATCCAGAATTACTGTAGAATAGAGGCTTTAATGCTATAGTGACATTTTTCTAGCACCACTATGATCCAAATCAAGCACCATAGTGCTCAAAGGAACATCACTGTTGTGCTGAAGTTCAAACATAAATTTAAATTTGTATGTTAAAATTATTTTTAGAAATTCCAGGTCACTACAACTTTAGGGAAATTAAATTCCCAGATTAGTTGGGAGGAATTTTCTAAAGTGTTTCGATCCTAGTTCGTACCATCTTCTGCACATCAGTATATGTAGGAGACTTTTCTAAGGTTAGTTTAGGGGAGGAAGATTGTCAATAGAGGTAAAGTTTGTTACTTTAGCTAGGTATGCTCCGTAGTTGATTAGCACTCTTAAGGAGAATTACTACAAATTTATGAGGGGATTGAGGGATAATTTGAGGCATCCACCATTCCCATTCCATATATCTGATTTCCTTGAGTTAGTATAGCGATCCCATTTGATTAAGAATGAACTGATAGCTACTCAGAAGCAATATATTACTAGTAGGAAGTGATTTGGCAATGAGACTTTTATAGTGAATTTTTTTGGGAAGAAGAGTTGCTTTGGACCTAGAGAGTTCAAGAGAGGTGAACCATCTGTATTAGTTCTTAGTAGTGGAGTCGTAGCTAATTCTGGTTCTGTTAGTGGATTATAAGTGTATCATAGTTGTCACAGATAACATTCTAGTCTGGGCTATAAGATGATAGAACAATATTTTTGGTGTTGTTATGTTGGGCACAGGATAGCTAAGTGTTCACATGTAAGACCCGACCGTTGATCAGAGCCCAAGTTTGAGAGTTCAATTAGATTTATGACAAAATTAAGTACACTTCCACTCTACATGTTTTTTAAGGGTTCATCTCATAGAGGTTATGGCTTTGGTCCTTATACAATAGCATGCTCTATGGTAGGAAGACCATCCTCAAGTTAAAGAGAGGCCAATGGCTCTATTGCTCCTTGTGATGCCTCCAAGTTCAACGTCTAAATTGACTTGTTCTGACCTATTTGAAAAAAGGTAAATATTTAAAATTTTGTGTTTTGAACTCATTTTCGTGTGTTTGAAAGTGTTTCAATGTATGAAAAATATTTGCAGGTGCTCTAGAATGAGTCTCAAGGGTTTGGAGTATATTTTAGCACAAAAATATAAAATTTAACTATTTAAGCGCCACAATATTTGGTGTCTAAGCATTATAGCGCTGCAATAGCGTCAAGGTGCCAAATAGTAACATTTCAGCATTGTAGTTTCAATTTTTTTAAAAATGCACTAGTACCACAACGTTAGACCACTAATTGCACTTCAAATATAAAATAAAACCACTATTTTATTCATTCGTTTGATTACTAACAGTCAATTTAGATCATTTTAAGTTGTTGGCTCAGTTAAAAAAGTTGTCTGAGACTCTAAATCGAGGCAGATCACATTATGCCTATCTTAGTTTTTAAAAAATATTTTTTTTAATTTCTCGATATTTCTGTTTTCATTAGCAAAAAATAAGAATAACTTTATACTGGAAAAATTTTCACAATGTAACTTTTTATATATTATAGAAATTGAGATTTTAAATATTTTTAAAATTTTTTAGAAATTTTTCACTTGGTATTTTATAATTTATATAATTTTTATTAAATAAAAATAATTTAAACTCTAAAAAATATTGTTGTAGTATGATTAAAGTCTTAAAACATTATTTTCTCTAGTAATTTGATTATGTTTTAAAACTGTGCATTTATACTCACTAGGATCTTCTATTGCCCACTATTATAGAAATCAGTACAATTATGAAATATGCTCAATTATGCTTTAATTACCATAATATGATGAAATATGTGCTTATATAATTGAAAAATATTTATTGAGCGATATAAGGGGCCACAATCCTTTAAGATTCTATCTATGACCCAAAATTTGATTTCTATAAGGAATGTTCTGGTTACTAAAAAGTCATTTTTTGATGGCTATAAGCACAAAGGAAGTCATAAAGGGCTAGAGTCATCTAAGATTCTATCAGGGTCTGGAGAAAATTGATAGGAACTATTCTATTATGCTCTGTGATATGAATTTTAGTTTATTAGACTACTCACTAATTTTATTTGAATATTTGGATAACTGTTATGCTCTTAATACTTTACTAAATATAGTGATTTATTATACTACTTTTAAATATTTTAAAAATATTTAATTAAAAAATATTTTGAAATTTAGATAGGTGTTTGTGGCTTGCTAAGCTATTATGGCTCAATGGTTTTGCTTTTAATTTTTGGGATATGGGAAAGAGAATAAGCCTATTAATTAGTAGTTTTAGGATTTGATATAAGTCTATAAGTATTTATTTATTTTGGTTTTTTATATATTCATGGCTAGTTTTGGTTATTTTTTGCTCTACTCTCTATTCTATAGTCATGTACTATAATATAAATCTTGTTTATGTAGTTTTCAATAAATAAAAGAGATTTTATACATAAGTTTATTTTTAGTACTATGGATGTTTTAGTTGATCTATAGTATATCATTTATTTTAATGTTTAACTTAGAAGATGAAATCTGAAGCATTTTTAAAACTAGATCTTAAGATTTGTCTATCATAGTTCAACATGATAGGATCTGTCCTATTAAATTGGGTTGTGGCAAGCTTTTTTAGTGTTAGAGCAATAATTTTAGAAAATGGATCATAAGATAAACCTATAGTAATTGTTCTATAAGTCAAGTTGGGTAAGTTTGAGTCTATCTTAGTGTTCATTATTATTTATTTTCATGTGCATATATGTTTAATTATATATTCTTTATGATATGGATTATAAAACCCAGATATGATAGATGGGCAGAGTGCCAGTCAGGCAGCTCCTATACATAGTACAGCTCTGAAAGTCAATTTTGATACTACTTCTCAGTTTACTTGTCTAATAGCCCAGATGATAGGTAAAGCACGGAGCATAGTTCCTGCTATAGATTTGATGAGATAGATCAACATCTAGAAATATTTTTGAGATTGAAGCCTCTAATATTTGAGGCCACAGTTGAGTCTAAAGTAGTAGAGGATTGGTTGAGGAGGCTAGAGTAAATATTTGACGGTATGTAGTGTCTTTATGAGAGGAAAGTATCATTAGTAATTTTTTTATTAGATTGTGAGGTAGAGCACTGGTGGATGAGCCAATATGAGGAGAAATTTCAAGGGAGGTTGAATTAACTAATTAGTTGGGAGGAATTCTTTGATGTGTTTCAAATATGGTTTGTACCCTCTTCTACATAGTAGTAGATATAAGAGACTTTTTTGAGATTGGTTTAAGGGAGCAAGATTATGATGTAATATGAGGCAGAGTTTACTGCTTTGACTAGATATGCTCTAAAGCTGGTTAAAACTTCCATAAAAAAGTGCTATAAATTTCTAAGAGGACCTTGAGATAGCCTAAGACAAGCACTAGTGCCATTTCATATTTTTTATTTCTATGAGATTATGGAGAGAGCTCATCTAATAGAGAATAATTTGATTGCTACTCAGCAGTGATGGACTACTAGTAGAAAGAGCTTTGGTGGCGAGAGTTTTAATAGTGGATTTTTTTGGGAAGAAGAGTATATTTATTCTTGAAGAGTCTAGGATGTGTAGATAATCTATGCCTATGATAGCTCTGAGTAGGGGCCGTGTTGCGATTTTGAGAGTTTTATTTATAGGGCACTTGTGTGGCATATGTTACTTCAATCAATGATATAGGATGACTAGACAGTGTTTCAAGTGTAGTTAGGTGGGACATACGATGGTAGAGTGCCTATATATAGGATTTAACTGACAATCTGATCCCAGATTTGAGAGTTTTGTTAGTCTGATAGGGAGACTGAGGGTAATTTAACTTCGTACATTTTTTGAGGGACCATATGATAGAGGCAGTGGATGTGATTTAGTGGCATGTTGACCATCTACAGGTTAGAGAGAGTTTGGCAGTTTTGTTGCGTCAGCTCAAGTTTATCCATATGTGTATAGTTTGACTCAATAGTGGGCTTGAGATACTCCAAATGTGGTTACATAGACAATTTATATTTTTAAACATCTATGTCATATTTTATTTGATTTTAGAGCTAATTATTCATTTTATTTTTGAGCGTTTCTTTGATTTACTATACTTGTATTCAATTTTAATGCTTTTTTATCTATCTATTACTTTACCAACTGGAGATAGTATGATAACTAGTAGAGTTTATTTCTGTGATATTGAGATTTCTTATAGAAAGTGGATGTCTAGTTTAATTTTATTAACTATTTCTATATTTGATTTCATTTCAGGTATAGACTGGTAGAGTCGGTATGAGTCTCAAATTAATTGCTTAAAAAAGTGCATCATTTTAGTTCTAGGCAGAGCGAGTTGTGTATTATGGGGTGTTAGAGGAGTCCTATCCTGTTTAATTTAGCTGTGAATGTATAGATTGTGGAAGACGGGGTGCATGATATTTTTGGCATAAGTTTGGGATAGGAGTATAGATTTTGGTTCTCTTTCTAATGTCCTGATAGTGCGGGAATTTTTGGATGTTTATCTTAAGGAGTTAGTTTATCTCCAAACAGCAACATAGAGTTTTGTATTGATTATTTTTTCGTTCGACCCCGATATTTAAGGATCTGTATAAGATTGCATGTAGAGAACTTCATGAGTTAAAAGGGCAGCTTCAGAAGTTGGTTGATAGAGATTTATTTATTCGAGTGTCTCTTCGTGGGGAGCACATATTCTATTTATGAAGAAAAATGATGGTACGATGCTTATGTGTATTGATTACATGGAGTTAAACAAAATCACTATCAAGAATAAGTATAATCTACCATTGATTGATGATCTATTTGATCATTCTGCTAGATCTTTTACATTTTCTAAGATTGATTTATGATCTAGATATTGTCAGGTGAACGTAAAAGAGTCTGATGTGATGAAGATAAATTTCAATATGAGGTAAGGACACTATGAGTTCCTAATCATATCTTTTGGAGTGACTAATGCACCAGTCATTTTTATGGATCATTTTTTTATTATTTTCATAGTTGATATTTGATTTATTCTGCTGTTGAAAAAGACCATGTCATGCATATAAGATTTACTTTGGAGACTCTAAGGCAGCATCAACTATATACAAAATTCTCCAAATATGAGTTCTAACTAAGGAGCATTTCTTTTTTGGTACACATAGTGAGTAATATAGGTATTTTTTATAAATCCCTAAAAAGTTCTAGCAATTACTAATTGGCTGAGGCCTACTATTATATTTGAGGTATGCAATTTTTTAGGTAAGGCTAGATATTATAGAAAGTTTGTAAAATGATTTTCTTATTTTTTTGTATCTCTAATGAGACTAACTCAAAAGTTAGTAGTTTTTGTCTGGACACCAGAGTGTGAGGCCAATTTTTTGAGATTGAAGGATTATTTAAGTTCTACTTCAGTTTTGGCTCTTTTATTTGGTATAAAAAGTTTCCAAATATTTAGTGATGTTTCACTGAGAGGTTTGGAATGTGTATTGATGCAACATGGGAAGTTGATAGCCTATGCTTCCAAAAAGTTGAAGTTATACAAGAGAAAATATCTAACATATAATCTTGAATATGTTGTTGTAGTTTTTTACTTTGAAGATTTGGATATATTATTTATACGGTGTCAGGTGTGAGATTTTTACTAATCATAAGAGTTTTAAGTGTATATTTACTCAAAGGATTTGAATCTAAGGCAAAGAAGATGGCTTAAATTAATTAAAGACTATGATCTAACTATTTAGTATCAGTTTAATAAGGCTAATATGGTAGCAGATGCTCTTAGCCGGAAATCTTCTCAATTATCATGTGTATATCTTACTTATGAATCCATGATATGGGACATGAAGATATTACAATTAGAGGTGATTTTGTCTATTGATTGAGATTCTAATATTAGCTCAGATGATTATTCATCCTTCTTTGCAAGAAAAGATTTAGAAGTCTTGGAAGTCAGATATAGAATAACTGAAATTGATTGATCATATCAGGTCTGGAAAAAAAATCTAAACTATAAGTGTCTGATTCTGGTATTACTTTCTGTAACATTGTGGATTTCTAATTCAGGAGATTTGAGATGACAGATTCTACACGTTGCTCATTATTTAGGCTATATGATTCACCCAGGAAGCAGTAAACTGTATAATTACTTGAATGATTTATTTTGGTCGCATGGATTAAAAAAAGATGTTACAGATTTTGTTTCAAAATATGAAACATGTTAGTTAGTAAAAGCAGAACATTAACGACTGGGAGATTTTTCGCAATCATTATCCTAAGTGGAATTGGGAAGAGGTGACTATAGATTTTGCTATGAGTTTTCCCAAGTCGAGACATGAACATGATGCTATTTGGATTATAGTGATCATCTGATGAAGTCTTCTCATTTCATTCCAATCTAATATTTTTATTCTATGAACAAGTTAACATAAGTATATGTGTATGAGATTATCAGCTTATATGGGGTACCAAAGGTTATAGTATCTGACAGAGATGATAGGTTTAAATCTTGACTATGGTGAGGTATTCAATAAGGTTTGGGTACTAAAATACATTTCAGTATGTCATTTCATCCTCAAACTAATGGAAAGTCTAAGAGGACTATATAGGTACTATAAAATCTTTTAAGGCTATGTATTCTAGATTTTGGTGGTAACTAGGAGGATCACATTTTTTATCAATTTTGCTTAAAATAATAGTTTTTAGTCAAGTATAGGTATGGTAAAAGTTTAATGGAAGGTGTTAAGCCTCATTGAACTATCCATAAACACACCAAGAGGGGAGGGGGGGGGGGGGGGGGGGGGGGGTGGGGTAACTGGTTATTTAAAAATAACTTTCACCAAAATAATTCTTTTTGTAATTTTTTAATAACTTAAAATAAATACTTTTATCACCCGATGTAGAAGCAAATTAACTAAACAACAATTACAACAATAGTGATAATAATATAACATCAAATAAATTTTTTAACATGCAATTTTCAGGAAAATAAATGATAAAAAAGTAAAATGCATAAAATAAAAATTAGAATAAGCAAACCAGAATTTTATAGTGATTCGATCAAATAATAACGAACGTCCACTCCCCGAAGTCCTCCACTTCGGGTATTGTACTAACTCTTAGTGTCTCTCATTTAGCCCTCACAGTAAGATGGAGAAGCCCTTACAAGAATCACTTCCACCAACTCATTACGGTGGAGAACTAGAATCCTTTTCACCCTCCTGGTGAGGCAGAGAACCCTGTAAGCTCTTTTCACCCTCCTGATTAAGGCAACAAGTCTGGAAGCTCCTTCCCCCTCCTGGTCAAGGCAGAGTACCTTACAATCCTTTTTCACCCTCTTGGTGAAGGCAAAGAACCTCAAACTTTTTCCTTGAAGCCTTTCGTCCTAGAGCCACCTAAGAAGATCCACAAAGTCCTATGGAGGAATTATGGTAAAAGCTTGATTGGATCGACCGTATGAAATCCCCACATTACTTCTCCCCCTCACAAACCTCACCTTCTTCTTCTCCACTCTCCAAGATCTCTCTTTGCTCTCTCCCAAAATACCTTCAACAACTAAAGCCTCTCATATTGAGACAAAGAATAAAGGCTCTTTATATAAGGTTCTAAAAACCCTAAAAATTTTAATTAAGCCATAACTATTCATACAGTATGATCGATGATCATACAATACTATTAGTTCAAAAATTAGATGCGGTATAGTATGATATAATAGTTCTTGGATGAATTGTTCAAAATATGTATACTTAAACATACAATATGATCTTAAGATTGTATTGTATGGTTAGTTCAATTTTTATGTGATCATACAAGATGATTGCTGGGATGATTAAAAATCATCTTTTCCTATCATTTGGATGATTGACATCGTACAATATGATTAGTTCAAAAATTAAGGTTTCATCCAAGATGATCGTCTAGATGAATATTTTTAAAATATTAATTAACCCTTAATTTGATTGACTAATCATGGTGATTTAATTAAGCAAGTTTTTAAAAATTGTACTATACGAACGAGATCATAATGTACAAACGGGATCATACTGTATGATAAGTTCAAAGATCAATATTAAAAAACTTACTTAATTTTAATTGGCAGCTAGGGTTTCTATTGTGAATAGATCATATAATATAATTTGGATCATACAATATGATTAATCTAAAGAAAATTAATTAAAAATTAGTGATTTTAAGTCATTTCAAAAGTGTCTGATCGTGCAGTACGATTTTGATTATGAAGTACAATTTAAATCGTATAGTATGATTAGTTCAAAATTTTAAAAATTATTTTCTCACTCCCTTGTATGTGTGTGCATGATCGCCAATATAGCATACACCTTTTATAGGACTATGACTCAAGAATTTTAAAAATAAAAAGACAAAGATTACAAACTCTTTGTCATCCTTTTCTACCTAAATTTGAGCTCCAAATCTTCTTGCATGGTGTATGATGTATCTAAAATGTTAGTACCAATATATATATATATATATATATATATATATATATATATATATATATATATATATATATATATATATATATATATATATACGCCATCTATAATAATAGAAGAAATGAATTTCAATCAATAATATTTGTTATAATCCAAATCATAAGCTCGGGATTCCGGCTTACAACATATGTCACCATATAAAGCTCTGTATGGTAGGAAATATAGGACCCCCTTGTCTTGGATAGAGGTGGGTGAGAGACATCTGATTGGGCCGACCAGTCTTAGTTGATGATGTTGCTAATCGCAGATATATTGAAGGTTGTACATGATAGACATCAATAGTATTTTGATGCTAAGCATCACGCTATGGCATTTTATGTAGGAGATTTTGTATAGGTGAAGATTAGGCTGATGAAAAGCATTATTATATTTAACAAGGAAGAAAAGTTAAGTCTAAGGTATATTGGACAATTTAAGTTTATTGAAAGGATTCAGAAGTCTGCTTATAGATTATAGTTATCAAATAACATATCCAAGATTCATAATGTGTTCCCCATGTCTCTTTTTGAGGAAATGGACATCTGACTAATGAAATATGACATCAGTTGAAGACATCAAGATATGTATGAATTTTTTCTACAAAGAAGAACCAAAGAGGATTCTAGCCATGATATTAGAAAGTTAAGGAATAAACATATCCCAATGGTGAAAGTCTAGTGTAAACATATAACTGAAAGAGAAGCTACTTTGGAAAAATAGTTAGCAATATGACAGCTATATACAAATTTATTTGTGGGATTTGAGATCTATGTTCTTAATTGTCGAGGATAATATTATTTTTAGAAGGGGAGAGTTGTGATGCTTCCAAGTTAAGCATCTAGAGTAATATGTTCTAACTCGATTGGAAAAAGGTAAATATTTAAAATTTTGTATTTTGAAACCATTAACATATGTTTGGAAGCGTTTTGATGTATGCAAAAAGTTTGCATATGTTCTAGAATGAGTCCCAAGAGTTTGGAGTGAATTTTGGCAAAAAATTAAAATTTTACTCTTTGTGTTCCACAATATTAGGTGTCCAAGCATCGCAGCTCTGCAATAGTACCAAATAGTGACTTTTTAGCATTGGAGTCTTAGATTTTTGGAAACGAACTAGCATCATAGTGCTAGGTGGTAGCACAGCAACATTAAGCCACTAAATACACTTTAAATATGAAATAAAACCACTATTTCATTCATTCATTCAATCGCTAGTAGCCATTTGGAGAGATGAGAGGGTTTTTAGAGAGGAAAGAAGGCTTTTTGAGCTGCTTCGGGTCATTTTAAGCCGTCGGTTCAATTGAAAAGTTATTTGAATCTAGACCACTCTCATTATGCCTATCTTAATTTTCAAAAATACAAAGTTTTTTAATTTTTTTATTAAAATTTTATTTATATTATCAAAAATGAGGATAACTTTATGCTGGAAAATGTTTCAATATGTACATTTTTATATGTTATAGTGATTGAGATTATGAATATTTTGAATGTTTTCTAAAAAAATTTCACTGGGTATTTTAGAAGTTATTTAATTTTTATTATATAGAAAATAATCTGGACTTTTAAAAATAGTGTTGTAGTATGATTAAAGTCTTAAAATGATATTTTATACAATCTCTGGTAATTTAGTTATATTTTTAAACTGTTCATTTGTATTAAGTAGGATCTTCTATTTCCTTCAATTATAGAAAACTATACAATTGTGAAATATGCTCAATTATGCTTTAATTACTATAATGTGATGAAATATGCGTTTGAGATTCTGTCTATAATCGATAATTTGGTGTCTATAAGGCATGTTCTTGTGGCTAAAAAGCTATGTTCTGATGGTTATAAGCGATATTCTAGTGTTATAAGCACAAAGGGAGTCATAAGAGGCTAGAATCCTTTAAGACTCTATCTTGGTATGGAGAAAACTGATATGAATTATTCTATTATGCTTTATGATATGAATTTCAATTTTTTAGATAGCTTAGTATGTTTATTTGAATCATTAGATAAATGCTATGCTCTTATTTCCTTACTCAACATAATGATTTATTATAATGCTTTTAAATATTCTAAAAATGTTGATAAAAAATGTTTGGAAATTAATATTGGTGTTTGTGGCCTATTAATTAAGCTATTGTGACTTACTATGATTTTGCTTCTGATTTTAGGATCTAAGAATGGAAATGAGCCCGATGATTAGCAATTTCTGGATTTGATATGAGTTTATAAGTATTTCTTTATTTTGATTTTTGTATAATCATAGCTAGCTTTGGTTATATCTTTCTCTTCTATCTGTTTTGTAGATATGTACTATAATATATATATATTGTATATGCTATTTTGATAAAATGAAAGAGATTTTATGGATATGTTTATTTTTAATATTTTTGGATATTTTAGTGGCTCTGTAGTATGTCATTTGTTTTGAAAATTAACTTGGAAGATGAAATCCAAAGCATTTTTAAAAGTAGATCTTAGGATTTGTTTGTCATAGCTCAACATGACCCGATTTGTCTTATTAATCCAGTTCTAATTCATGCACGTGTATATAGTTTGACTCATAAGGAGGCTCGGGATGCCCTGGATATTATTACAAGTACATCTTACAGTTTTTGTAAGCCTTATTATATTTTATTTGATTATGGAGCCAATCATTCATTTATATCTAAGCATTACTTTGATTTATTACACTTGTGTCTAATATTATTGCCTTTTTTCTATATTTGTTACTTTATTGACTAGAGTGGGTATGGTAGCTAGTAGGGTATGCTTTTGTGACATATATTTAATAGGAAGTGGAGGTCTAGTCTAATTTTGTTACTCAGTTTTTAGTTTGGTATTATTTTTGGGTATAGACTGGTTGAGTTAGCATGAGGCTCAAATTGATATTTAAAGAAATGAGTCACATTATTTCTAGGCAGTAGATTATTTCAAGGAGTTAGGGGTGTTCTATCTTACTTGATGTCTATTGTTAAAGTAGATAAATAATGGAAGAAAGAGTGTATGGTATTTCTGGCATTTGTTAAGGATGACATTGTTAGTACTGGATCTCTCTCCAATGTCTAAATAATATGGGAGTTTTTGGATGCCTTTCCTAAGGACTTAGTCAGTTTGTCTCCAAATAGAGATATTGAGTTTTGTATTGATGTATTTCTAGGTATAACTCTTATATATAAGGCTCTATATAGGATGATACCAAAGGAGCTTTAATATTGAAAGTACAACTTCAAGAGATATTGGACAAGGATTTATCCATCCTAATGTGTCTCCATGAGGAGAACCTATTCTATTTGTAAAGAAGAAGGATGATACAATGTGGACGTGCATTGATTATAGGGATTTGAATAAAGTTACTATCAAGAAAAAGCATCCTTTGCCAAGGATCGATGATTTATTTGATCAGCTTATCGTATCTTCTATGTTATCCAAGAACAATCTGTAATCTTGATATTATAAGGTGAAGGTGAGAGAGGCAGATATAAGGAAGTCTGTTTTTAGCACTTATTATGGACACTATGAGTTCTTAGTCATACCTTTTGGGGTGACTAATGCACAAGCAATTTTTATGGATATGATGAATAGGGTATTTTGAGAGTATCTGGATCAATTTATGATAATCTTTATAGATGATATTTTGGTATTTTCTTCTAAAGAGAATCATGCTATTGTTGACCTCATTTTTGTATGAGGTCAGTAGGACCAATCCAAACATTAGGATCTTTCCAATCCTTAAGATCAATCCTGACCCTAAGATCAATCTGATCATAGATAAATCCAAATTCAAATCAATCCTGACCTCAGATCAATCTAGTCTCCAAACTATTCTAGACTTTAGGATTTTTCCTAGATTTTTGATCTTAAGATCTATTCTAGACCCTAGGATTCTTCTTAGGTTTTAGAACTCAAGATCATTCTAGACCCTAGGATCAATCTGATTCTAGATCTATCCAGACTTTAATATCAATCTAGATTCAAATTAATCCTGACCCTATATCTATTTAAACTCCAGATCAACCTAGATCTTAAGTCAATTTATTTCAAGACTCAAATCAATCTATATCTCAATATAATTTCAACCTCTGATTAATCTAGATTTTAGTTCAATCTAGATTCAATCTCCAGATCTAATCAGGACCTTCGGACCTATTTTAGACCCTAAGATCTTCCTGGAATCTAGATTTTAAGATCTACTCTAAATCCTAAAACTCTTTTAGACCATAGAACCTAGGATTTCCTAGACTTTAATGACCTCCTAGATCCTAGACCTTAGGATTCTTCCTAGACTCCAGATCTTAAGATTTACTCTAGACCCTAGGATTCTTTATAGACTCTAGATATTAGATTCACTTAGATCCTAGGATCATTCTAGAATCCAAACTCCTAGGATATCTAGACACCAGAATTTCTCTAGGTTTTAAATCTTAGGATCTACCCATGTCCTAGATCTACCCAGATTCTAGGTCAATCCAGGTCTTAGGATACTCCTAGATCTTAGATCTAACTAGATCCCACATCTATCTAAATTCTAGATCAATTCAAATTTTAAATCAACTCACACCTCAAATCAGTCTACACCTCAAATCAATTCAAGCCTTAAATCTAACTAGACTCTAGCCCAGGCTCTAGTCTGTTCAACCTCATATCAAACTTTAATCCTATCGTATCATTCATGATTATTGTAAATGATCATAAATGATATGGATAATTTAATTCCAATCATTCAAATTAAAAATCTTGTTCAAATCCAGATATTCAAACCCAAAATCCAAGGCCAAAGGTCTAAGTCCTAAAAGCCTTTTCTAGTGAACTTTAAAACATTTCAAAATCTAATCAAATGACCTCTGATTTAGGGTCTGTCAGTTTCATACTGATGTGACATATCTCTAGACGCAACCCTCTAAATTTAAGCTTATTCTGAGGTCTCTAACCCTAGAAACTGAATTGAAATCCAAAGGCTGTAAAACCTTCAAATATTTACAGTCTATGCCACTGGATCTGCCACCCAGTGGATCCTGAATTTGGAGCCTTCTCCAAACCCTCAAATAACTTCCAGACCCTTGATTATAACCCATTGAGCATTAAACTACATTTTTTGGACCCATTTTGACCCTCAGTTGACCAGGGGTCAAAATGACCAAAATATCCCTTAAGGGTTCAAATGCACTTTTCAAATCAAATGACCTCCAAATTGCTTGGAACCATTTCCAACAATTTTTAAATATCAAATCCAACCTATTGGACCCAAAATCAGCCGTTGGGTCAACTTGGTTGACCAAGTCAACCTAGGTTAACCAAGAAGGCCTTTGAGGGTCCAAAGAGGTCATTTTGACCAAATGACTCCTCCAGACCTTAAAATCACCACCAGTAGACTCAGAATGTCATTTTGAACTGGTTTGACCTAATCCCTAACCCTGGGTCAACCTGGTTGACCAAGTCAATCTAGTTGACCCATTAGGCCCATTAAGGGCCTAAACAGGTCATTTAATCTAGATGACCCATTTAAACCCAAAAATTACTTCTACCAGACCCTAATTGTCATTTCAAACCTGTTGAGCTTGAACCCACCCCCTGGGTCAACCTGGTTGACCAAGTTAACCTTGGTTGACCTAAATATTCCTTAAAAGCCTAAATGGGTTATCTTAACCCATTTGATCAAGCTAAATTCTTTAAATTCTCAAATCTATTTGAAATATTGATTCAAGTATTTTTAAATCTTTTTGAAGTCAAATCAGTTTGAGTTTGACTTAGTCAAACCTAAAGCCATGGTCAAAATCCCTTCCCATCCATTCAAACTCCAAACCCTAAGTGTCAAACCCTCTTCAAACTATTTCTACCAGCTCAAACCCATCCCTCCCATGCCATATAGACAGCCCTTTGACTGTTAACCAGTCAATATGGTCAACAAATGAAATAAAGGGGTTAAATGTGGTCAAACCACCTCCTAGGAGTTAATCCACTCCATTTAGACCATTCCAGCAGTCCTAATGGACCCCTAGGCCTTCCCCCATGCCACCTCAGCTGCTATGTGGCATGGGGACCAGTCAAATGGTCAAATTAAGCCATAAGAGGGGTTAAACTTGGTCAAATGGCCACTTAAGCTCAACCCCTCTTTCCTTAAACCATTCCAGCTGTTAGATCAGACTCTAGAAGGTTCTTAGAGCCTATCCTAACCATTGGACTTAGATCCAACACCCCTCAAGGCTCCATGTGTCCATAAGAGGACAAAAGGACACTTTACACCTAGGATGTCCTTCCCTTGTCCTTGCCTCCTGCTCCCAACCACCCTAGGAACACTTGGCAGCATCATAGAACTCAAACAAACCAATCTTAGCCACTGATTCAATCTGGAAGGGATTGAGTAGGGCAAAAATCCCATTTGAGCTCTCATTCTAATCCCTAGCTTCTCTCTCCATATTCAAGCTTTCCCACTGAGCTCTCTACTCATTCAAGCACTCAAGGTTCCCCTCTACCCATCTCGAGCTAAAACCTACCGGTCAAACTACGTCGACGACCAGTTTCTGGCGAGCCTAAGGCGAAATTCGTCCCAAGCTTCTACTGCTCAATCCGTGGCATTTTGGACCGCGATTCCTGAAGATGAAAGATTCATGGACAGACTACAAATTCAGAGAGCCCAAGAACACAAAAATCCAACGGTTAGATCCCTCAAAAACTCAAACCCTAGGTAGAATCACTTTGGTTAAATTAGTGTTTCATTAAGCGCATTTTAAGCCGCATCAAACCATCCACATAATTTCTGTTCAAGCATAGATCGTATGTTTAAAATTTTATTGATTTTCATTTAGTATTTTGAGAGAACGAGGCGATAAACATGTTTAGGGTTCAATTTATGGCTGTTTTGAACTGCATGTAATATTAGCCGTTGATCTTCTGATCAACGGCTGATATTTCGTCCTCCCATGATCTGATCCCGCGTGTATCAGCGGATGGGTATTGAGATCTCTATCCAGATCAATTCGGGCCGTAGATCCATTACCACGAATTATCTAACGGAGGACGTGATCCGCTGACGTGGATTAATATTTGCGTGTGGGGCCCACCACCTTAACAATCACCAAGCAATGATTGCGCAGTGGCACAATCATTGCCAATGATTGTAGCCGCCACTGCGTGGTCTGGATCCACCAATTGCGAGCTGCCATGTGGCATTTCCGCTGCCGTTTGTTTTAAAATGATTTAAATATTATTTTAAATCATTTTAAACTAAAAATAACTATTAAAAATTAATTTTAAATTATAAAAAAATATATTCTATATTAACATTTCAGAAAATTTGATATTTTAATTTTAAATCAATATTAATTAAAAATATTAATGTATTTTAAATTATTTTATATAATTAAATATTTTTTTAATTTAAAATTCTTATTAATTTAAATTCTTAAATTTTTTTAAGTATTTAAATTTTAATTACTAATTATTTTAAATCAATATTTGATAATTAAGTATTAAATATTTTATTTAAATATTAAATATTAATCATTAATTATTAAATATCAAATATAAATTATTAATTATTTTAATTATGTTGTCTAAATAATAAGATAAGATTTAATACATTTTAAAATTAAAAATTAAATTTAAATATTTAATATTAATCAAATAATTTAAGTTATTTAACTAATTAAATATAAAATCATATTTTAAAATTAAAATTCTACTATAAAATATTTAATAATTAGAGAGTTATTCTAAAATATTATTATTCTGAAAATTTAATTAATTTTAAAATATCTTATTTAAATATTTTAAATAATTATTAATTCTTAATTAAATATTATTTGAATTTAATGACATAATTAAATGTTAAAAAAATGTGTATTATTTTTTAAATAACCTTAAAATTCCATAAACATTTAAGATTTAAATTAATTTGATTTAAAATTATTTTGATTATTAATTAATTTTGAATTTATTTAAATTCATTTAAATAATTAAAATTTTAAAAATTCAAAAGAAATTCATTTTAAATAAAAAAAATTAATATAATATATCAAAATTTTTAGAAATTTGAGTACTTTAATTTGAGACTAATTTCAGAAATCAAAACTTGATTTATTTTAATTAATATTAATTATTTAATTACTAATATTTAATTAATATTTAATTAAATATTATATTAAATATTTTGAAAATTAAAATTTTATTTTAAATAATCTTTAAAAACCAGTAAATCTCTCATTTAGATGTTAAACTTATTCTAATCATATCTTTGAGTATTTTAAATTTAAAACTTATGTTTATACATAGGCTTATGTATATGTATTAAATATTTAAAACTACTTTAAGGTAATATATATATACTTAAATCTTTTAGGATTGAGACATCTACTTTGAAATTCTAAACATAGACTTGGCATGTTTGAATAGAAATCATGTGAGATTGTTAGTGAATGGTTATGCTCTAATCATTCACTAATCTAATTGTTATTTACAAGTAACTAAGCATTAATCTATGCATGTTTAGGACATACACACACCACTTAGTTAAGGCTCTCCTAGACTTAGAAATTGATTATGTTTGTGTATGCTTATGTATATGTTAAGTCAAGGATCTAGAAATTTTTATTTAAATCCATTTAAACATCATTAAGGACAATAATTAAGGACCAAGTCTAGAAAATTTAGAATAATTTGAATAATTAGGATACACCTCCTATTGACTTAAAACTTTAAAAACTTGAACTTAGTGATACTCTCAACCCTAGGAAAATTTTCCACTGAATTTTGAAGTCATTAAGTCCCTTAATTAACCTAATCAAGTTTAAACCTTAATTAAGCCTTTAAAACTTCAAGAAAATGTAATAAATCAAATTTAAATCCAAAAATTACATACAATCCCTCAAACTGACTAGAATTTAATGCTCAACACATGAAAATTGAAATCAACCAGATTTAAAATCAATTTTAAGAATAATTTAATTTTAAGTGAAATTGAATATTTAATTAATTTAATTAATTCAAAATAATTAAAAATTCCAAAAATTTCTAAAATACTTAATAATCACTCCTTAGACTATTCCTGGTCTTTGGCGGTGATTTCAAGAAGTTTGGAGGTCATTTGGATTCAAATCATCAAAAGCCTCTTAATTAAATAAATTAAATAATTTAATTAATTCATCAAACTTTAAAAATTCATAACTAATTCAAATAAACTCTAAATTGAGCAAACTCAAAGGCATTCAACTCATATTAAGGTCTAATATTTATCAAAATTCCAAAAATCAAATAAATTTGAAAAAGTCAACTTTTGGTCAAATCTAGTTCAAAATCAAGTCAAAACTTCAAGCCTTCATAATAAAATATAAAAAAAATCCAATTTTAGTGTACTTATAGTCTAACTGATCATATTAAGGTCTAGTATTTTAATAAAATACTAACTTTCTAGAAAACACTTTAAATTGAAAAGTCAACTTTTGATCCCTTAATTAATTGATTAAAATAATCCAAAAAATTTTAAAATTCAATAAATCATTCAAAATTTTAGAAAATCTTAAATTAACATTGAAACCAGCAACCAATCAAAGTTATTTAAAAATTAATCAACTTTTAAATTCTTAATCAATTAAACCACTTAACTATACGATTATCACTAGGTAACCTAGGCCTACGAGGCTATTAAATTAGCCCCAAGAAAGGTGAAGTAAACTTCACGGCCTCGATGTAAAATAAAGGTGGTAATCAACAATCTTTTAAAATACACTTTAAAATCAATTTTAAGCCATTAATACTTAAACTCAAATTTAGATCCCTTAAGCCTTTCAACCAACCAAAACATTAAAGAACTTCAACTAATTGCCCTATTTAGGATATATCAAAGCCACACAGCCTACCTCACACACTTTAGATGGTCTACTATGACAACCAACTCTAGTCTTAGGCGAGGCTGGTGTTTACTTTTCTATTATGTGTTGGGTTTTTGAGCTTTCATTGTATGCTTTTTGTTAGTAGTAGAATTACTGTATTTGTCTATTTATTTACTACACTCTATGTTGTGATTGATTGTACGTTAGATCTACCCCTAGGTTAGGGATGATTTATACTAATTCAATTTTATGCAGGTAGCCATGCTCAACTAGGGCAATTTCAAATTAAAGGGGGCTTAATAAAATTAAGCTTTAAAATTAACGCTATCTTCTACAGGTGCTCCAGAACACTTAAGACTCCCTTTAAAATTAAAAGAGCACGGCCAAGCGTGGCTGTGATTTAAGTATTTTAATTGCAAATATTAATTGCTTGAGATGAATTATAATTGCTTGGGATGTCATTTTAACTGTTGATTATTAGGATAACCCAGCAGGATCGAGTCTAAATTTTTAATTTTAATTTATGTAATTTAAATTCAAGTTGTAATGTTTAAAGTGCTTTGAGAATGGGATGTTTAAGTATCCAATTTGGAATCTAAAGAGGAAGGGATATCCCTTAGGGGAGAGTTCCTATCCATTTGGAGATCCAAATTAGGATGACTTTGAAATATCCAAAGAGAAAAGATAACACCCCTATTCAGGGGGAGTTTCTTTTCATTTGGATATACGGACCCGACGATCCAAGGAGTTACAAGAAGATGAAGAAGTGAAGAATGAGAAGAATCCCAATTCTCAAAGTCACTTGAGTCTTAGGAGTAGAATCCGGGTTGTAGTCAATGGTACCCGGCCACTTTACTTTTACTGCAGACCATGTGTTGTACAATTAAAAGGCACTTTCCTATGGACTTTAAGTTCTAATATTACATTTAATTGATTTGATTAATGTTGATTATTTTATGTTGATTGCGATTAAGGACCCATATGCTTTTAGTAGTTTTTTTTGGCGATAATTGTATGCCGATTTTGATTTAGCCTGGAACCCGATCAAAGGCTCGTGAGGGTACGGTCGAACTATTTCTACTTTAATTAAAATTAAAAACTTTAGGCTCAGATAGAAACTCTAACACCTTTAAGAAGTAAGCTCGGACTCACCGAAAGTTTTTCATGCATCATATTGAATATTTTCTACCTTGTTAGGCACCTCCCCGCTTGCGAGTTTTGGCAGACCACCTTACTTATTAGGGTGCAGCTCTGTCCGAGGAGATGTTGTGCAATCTCTAGGATAAAACTTATTTTTAAGCCTAATTTTAAAACTGTTTCATTTTGATTCTAAGCATTTCATTGAGTCAACTAGCATACGTTGCATTAGATATAAATTAAAATTTGAGTCTAAATCTTTAATCACATTTTAGCTTAAGTATTTCACCCAACATATCTTGAGGGCCCAATTAGGAATCTGCTCTAGATGTCGGCCCCATTCTCCTTAAACTAATCTTAAATAATAACCTTAACCACTCTTTCATAAAAGACCAGACACATGGTTTTAAAGCGTTTAGGTGGTTTAGCTGGCTCCTCAATCTAGGCCGGGATAAGTCTAGATTTATTTTGCATTAGCTAGGATCTGGGTTACTAATTTTTAGTACCCATTTTAGACTTAGGTTCTGAGGTAGATTTTTAATCCTAAGATCTCAATCTCCTGGGAATCTAATTCTCACTTTCTAATAAAATTGATCACTCAAACCTAAATCTCTTTCAATCTAATTTAAGCCCAACACTTAGGATAGGTTGGGGTGTTTCTAAAGTAATTCAGAATCTCAAAACACCTTCTACCCTTCCTCCTTTGACTCTGGAAATAATTGTTCAAATTTGATCCATTCCCGATTAAAAATTCCAACCTTTACTTCCTTTGATATAAAACTTTAAAAATCTAAATGAAATTCGTATCGCTATTTTAATAGAGAGTATTTGTAAGAAATTTCTAGTTTTCCTATGATGTAATTAACTACGAGGGCTTGTGCTCGTAGGAGGTTTAGAAGTCCAGATCTAATTTTCAAAAATCTATTTTTCAAACCTTTAATTAATTATCTTTGGGAAAATCAAGACAAAAATGGCGATCATTATTGTCATATTCAAACTATCGATAATGATTGATATATTCTTTCTTTGGATAGATATATCAATTACAATCATTTCATTGATTATGAAATTAATGATCTCTTTCTAGATTATTATAGTCGAACATTGGATTAAACATCATTTTAATCCTTTAGGATTATACGTTGTTTCTCCTTAAGTTTAATTACAATAATAAGGATAAATCTCAAGTTTTGAAATCTGAACCTTTTAAGGAATGCTATGTTCACCTTTCGAGGTAATATATCATTCATAATAAGCATTCGATTTCAAATGTTAAAATTCCAAAAATCCAGCATTTCTCAAAGAAAATTAAATATTTTTCAAAACTTTAAAATATTTTTTTAATCAAAACAAAAATGGCGACTCTACTGGAAAAAATCTTTCTCTCCATCTTTAATAGCGATATAAATTTTGTTGCATCGATAGTTTTGAATACCTTTCTTCCATTGGTCCCTCTACCCATTTCTTCCTTGGGTGAGTGCGGCCAACTCAATTAAGACATGTGAAAAGAGAGTTGAGTGTAGGAAACCTCCTTCAATGTCGAGCTTAGACATTTTTGCCTCCAAGATTAATTGGTAGAGCAAAAGAGTCAAGCCAAATCTTGTCCAAACCTTACTATAAATGTTAAAAACTCACGTGCTTAGATTAATCAACTGCATGCTAAGTTATATAACCTATAAAAGGTTCCCCTCATCTTCAAAAATTAAACTTTCAAGATTTTCGTCAAAGTCTAAATCTCTTTCAAAATTCAAATGACATAAACTCTAAATCACTATACATTAGGTTGTAACCCTTACAATCTAATATATGTGAGTAAATGTATAAGTCATTTTAAAATTCAATTCAAAATTTGATCCTTCTAGTGAAGTTTACCTTCGACTTTTCAATCTCGAATCACTCGTCGGGATGAAAGAGTCGGGTCAACTTTTTAGCATCTCCTCATTTAAAATTTTTATAAACCTTTTTTTGAACACGTGTTCAACACCTTGAGTTTCAAAAATAAGGGGAGATCTTGCCGGAATTTTAAATTTTTCCAACAATCATTCAATTCTAATAGTCATTGCAAGTATATACTTCTATAGCAATCGTTGTAGTTGTATATATGCAATGCACTTTTAATCCCTCCGATTGTTTCAATCTTTGACATTTCATTCCAAACCATTCATCGGGATGAAAGAGTCAGGTTGAGCTTTTAAAATCTCCTTCTTGAAGTTTTGTAAACTCTTATGTTGGACACAGGTTTAACACTTCGAGTTTCAAAAATAAGGGGAGATGCTGCCGGAATCTCAAATTTTCAAAAACATCCTTCTAACTTCTTCAAATTTAATTATCGTTTGTCATATGTTCTCTTATAATATCTTTTGTAAGATTAACTTTGACAATACAAAATCAAATCTTTTCCAAAATCGTTTCAATATCTCTCAAATATTTTAACTCTAACATTTTACTTTCGACAAGATAAAAGAGTCGAATTCATTTCTGTAAGCTTTCCCTAAAAAGTTGTAAACTGTCATGTTGAATGCAACTTCAACACTTTGAGTTTCAAAATATGGGGAAATGCTGCCGAATTTTTGAGTCACTGAAATTCCTTTCAAATTAAAATTCAATCTTCATTGTCACATGTACTACAACAACATTCTCTTGTAGTATGACATATACAGTGCAAATTCAATCATTTCTAAATTTAAGTTCAAAGATCTAATCTTTCTACCAAATCAAATCTTTGACATCTTATCCCTAGCCTAGTCAGTGGGATAAGAGAGTCGAGTCTAAACTTCATGATCTCCCTTAAAATTTGTTAACTATCAAGTTGAAATCAAACTCAACTTATTAATTTCAAATACTCAAGGAAAATCATTCACTTTTCAAAACTTCAAATCTCTAGTCAAATCTATTCGAATCAAATCCAGATCATCGTTGATATATGTCCTTCTATAATATTCTCTTGTAGTTAAACATATATAATAAGAATTCAAACTTTGTTCAATTCAAAATTGATATCTATAATTTATCATTACATATCGGATTATAGTTATTATAATTCAATTTACATGATAAAATATAAAAAATTTCTTATCAAATTCAAATTCAAAATTATGATTCAAATCTTCTCTTTCAAATTTCAAATATTCAAATCCTTTGCAATGGCTGGCAAACTTCTGTTCTCAATTGACCGAGACCTTCAAGTCGAAGAGCTAATTCATAGCAGTGCTATTCAGTTTGGAATGGTTTTCAAGACTCTAAAGCTGTCAGTAAATGGTGGGATAATTATTAACCTCGCTGCTGAGGGTGAGAATGGCCCAGTGGTTGAGTTAGCTGTGGGGGCAACAAGTGACCTTCCCCCCATGCTAGAGTTGGTAGCAGGTGTTACCCTCACATGTTCTGCACCCATAGTTCAGAATGAGGAGAAGAAGCATGTAATTAAGTCAACTATTGAGAAAGGGTCTTCTAGCTCAGGAGCACTATTTAGCACCAAGAGTGCCAGAAAAAACTATTTGAGAAGGATGAGGAAGAAAATCACCAAGTCTAGAAAGATAGCTGGACAAAAGGCATTAAGTCTAGTTGAGTCTGAGGCTGTTGAGGAGCTGCCTGTCCCTGCCTCTTCTCCACTCCTGAAAAGGAGTTGTTTCCACCCCCCTCGCAGCTATTGCAGGGGAGGAGAGGCTTGTGAGGATTGCTAGCTCTCCACCTAGCCCGATCGACTATTTTGTTAAGAAGATCACAAAAGAGAAGCACACTTTGAGAACTAGGATGTTGAGGAACATCATCCACACCTGTGCTGCTGAGACAGGTCAAATTAAAGAGTAATATGTGAGACACCTGAAGGGGGTGATCTCACACAAACTTGAGAAGGAAGTGTTGAAAGAAAAGAAGTCTGAAGCAAGAAACTTGACTCCACAGTCAGTGAGGAGAAATAAAAAGTTTGTCAAACAACCAGTTGCCTCAGTCTTAGTGGATGGATATCACTGGGTGCCTCATCTCCTGACTATAAAAATAAAGGAGGTAGTTTTAACTGGATTTGGTAGGAGTCACCCTCTCAGCGGTAGACCTCCAGTTCCCCCTTCAAGACTTTCAAAGTTGGCCCCTGTAATAGCCAAGATAAAAGAGATCGTTAAGGATCTGAAGCCAGTTGATGTTAAGGGCAAGAGGCCCATGTCTTTGGATGAACCATACATACCGATGAAGATAAGCAGATCTATTGGGATTTATATTAGAGATACTCTAGTTCAATTACCTATTAAAGTCCCCCGACTCCTCATCTAGGGATTTGAGGATTCTCCTCAGATTGATGTTGGAGTTCCTACCTGTTAAACTCCTTCGTCACCTGTTAAGTTAGATATCGCTCACCCTGTTGAGGATGTCACCCTTGTGACTACCGACCCCTGGACAGTCAGAGGGGAGGGGATAGAGCTTGATGATGATCAAGAAATGCTAGATCAGTTAGTGGCAGAATCTACTGCTGATGATTTTAAGATTCAAGAAGTCCTCACCAAGCTAGGAGCATAGGAGTTTGAGGAAATGATCAACTATAAAGGATACCTGCCCATCGATATTGAATCAATAGAGGGTAGACCGGTCGATGAGGTGGTACAAGAGATAAGAGATATACTTAAGAAGAAGGCAATTGAAGCCTTTGATCTAGAAGCTGATGATTTAATAGAGGAGGATTCAGCTAGAAATATTTACATGGTTAAAACTTGAGCATCAAATAAAGATGATGAGGCTTCAAGACACCGATCTGGTAAGGAAGAAGCCTCTGCAGCTATAGATTCAGACTCTGATGGATCGATTAAGTTGAATGAGAAAGATAAATACATCAAGAGTCTGGAGAACAATATTGAACAGATGATGCTCAGAATGGAATAAATACAGAATCAAATGATTAAAGCTCAATAATCTCAATTCGAGCAGTTGCAACCTATAATACATACAGTGGGTGAGCACAACAAGAAGATAGAATCAAGCCCTAGGACTCCAGAAGTTGCTTCCCCAACCGCTCTAGCCGACAAAGATATCCGCTAGATGATCGAAACCCAGGTAAGGGAGGCCTTAGCCCACTCTAAGGGGACTGCATCTATTCCAAAGGATAGACCCTACCCTGAAGAATATGATTTAGTCTCTTATCCCAAAGGCTTCGTGCCACCTTCATTCAAAGTTTTTAGTGGTTTAGAAAACCCAAGACAGCACCTGGCCCATTTTCGAGTGAGCTGTTGCAACGCAGGAGGGTCAAATTCTTTACTCTTTCACCAGTTTATGAGTAGTTTGTCCGGTATTGCTTTTGAGTGGTACACAGATCTACCTAACAATTCAGTAAAAATATTCATAGAGCTCGAGAGTCTATTCTTAAAGAGATTCTCAGGAGCTCAGCAGCGTGTAACCGTTGGTGATCTCATCATTGAAAAATAAAAATTAGGAGAGTCTTTGGTTGAGTACATCTTGAGGTGGCGAAACCTCTCGATGAAGTATGAACCTCAGTTGCAAGAGCAACATGCAGTGGAGATTCTTTTAAAGAATATCCACGGGCTTATTACTTTTCTTTTGAAGGGTTTCACTATCAAAACCTTCGAAATACTTTTGAATAAGGCTAGTAATCTATAGGAAGAGGCTTCTAAAATGCCATTCCTAAAGGATTCTAATAATGAGAAGAAAGCTAGTAAACCATTGAAGTCCTTTGAAAAGAGAATAGTAATGGTTTCAGCTGTCGATAAGGGGAAGAAAACAGTGAACATTCAGTCCAGTAATCCTCCAGTTCAACAAACTCAAAAATCTCCACCTTTTTAGGTAACCTCTCAACTTACAAGAGATTCTCACCCGATTTCTTTTAAAGAGAGATTGGCTCATACATATCCATTTAAAAGGGAGTCGGTGAGAAAGATCTGTAAAAGTCTTCAAAAGAAGCCAGATTTTCGATTGCCGGAGGCCAAGAAGCCGGAAGAGGCAAATAAGAAGGATGATACAACTTTTTGCCCCTACCATCACATGTTAGGCCACACAATCGAAGATTGCATTGTGTTCAAGAACTGGCTCGAAAAGAACTTCCGTCAAGGTAATATCATAATTTTAAAGGAGTATCTAGTCGATCCGGATCAAGGGTCTATCAAATCCATTTCAGGTAAGAATTCTAACTCTTCTTTGTCTATTGAAGATGATTGGGATATAGCACAATCCCGGGCATTTTAAAAGTCGATTAATAAATCTTTTCATCTTTCTCAACAGTTACCGACGAGAGCTTGGGAGCCGATCTGGGAGGTTGACCTCGAGGCTTCGCAGGAGGATGTTGGGACAGTTTCCTCTCCAGTAGTCTTAGGAACTATTGTATCAAATAAAAATGAAAAGAGTGAACCTTCTGTAGAGAGGAAATTGGTTGATGAAAGATCTGTACAAGTGGTGGATGGTGGCTCAAAACCACTATCTCCACTAAAATTATCTAACTTTTACTTTGCCCCATCAAAGGCAATGGGTTGAAAATTAAATAAAAAGTCTGATCCTTCAACTCAAATTTTGATGATTACTATTGAGAATGAAAATTTAAGTGAATCTTACATTGAAAATAATCAAGAACAAGCTGAGATCAATCAAGAAATTCAAATACCTAGCTCTCCAGATTTGACTCTTCAAGAGAGAAATGAATCTGACGTCTTATTAGATGGTGAAACCCCTAAAATTAACTTTCAAGGGAGTCCTATCGTGATAGACGTTCAGATTCAGACTCTCACTCAGATAATGACAATCAATAGCCTAAGGAGAGCGTAGACTCCCCTGTAGTTTATTCTTTCGATGAGATCGTGTAAGAACAGATACATGGTGGTAAGGTCTTACCCCCTAGGCTACCTCGTCAGGATAAAGGAAAATAAGTTGTTTCCAATGATCCAATTCAAATCCCTGCTCAACAATTAACTCTAATTCTTTCAAATCCACCGGGTCTTGGTATTAATGTTCCAAGTGTTGATTATAATATCTTAGCTCACCTTAAAAAGTTACCTGTTAAGTTGAGCATTTATGATGCCCTTGTCCTTTCAAAAGAGATGAGGGAGACTCTAATTAAATCACTTCTCGACCTAGAGATCTGCTTAGCTCAATTAGCTTCAACTTTCAAGGAAGAAGCTTTATACTTTAAGGAAATCCCTATGGTTACCTTCTCTGATGAAGATTTATTCTTTGAAACTGCCAACCATAATGGTCCACTTTACATCACCATAAATGTGGGCAAGTTTAAATTATCAAGAGTTCTCGTTGATCTGGGTGCATCGGTCAACGAGATGAACATAAAGACTATCGCATACTTTAGAATTGATACTTACAAGCTCTCAACTGACAAGTTAGTGCTTCGTGGGTTCAATGAAAAGGGCGAGAAGGCTTTAGGTTCAATTACCCTTCTTCTAGAGAAAGGAGAATTGAAAACCGAAGCAAAATTTCATATAATCGATTTGGCGATGTCCTTTAACGCGCTCCTAGGAAGGCCCTGGATCCATGAGTATAGGATGGTTCCTTCTACCCTACATCAATGTATCAAGTACCAACGAAATGGCATTGAGTTTGAAATTAAGGGTGATCTGCAACCATTCTCTATTTATGAGATCAGGATTTATGAAGATGCGGCATACTACATACCTAAAGGGTCCACTACTTGTTCTAAGGTAGAGATCAACATTAAGGAGGAAAAAGTAGAAAGTCAAAGTTCAAAAGTAATTCAAAGATTGAGAAAAGAAAAAGTCAAGAATCAAAAGATACCGAATTCAAGTAGTGAAGATGACGTCGAGCGTGTGATCTTTAGGCCTCCAAACAGTTTACCTCAAAGAGGTGGGAGGATGGCCCAAAGAATACGTGGTCGAGGCCACCCTTTAGTTGAAAAAAGAAATCCCCCAATCTACATCAAACTTGAAATAAGTTCTGATGATGAATCAAGAAAAAGGGGTGCCAGATTCGCTTTTGACTATACAAAAATTAATCCTCCTCCGAAGTTTGATCTCACTTTAGAATCGGATAGTGACCATGAAGATATGAAATCAAATATTCAAAGTGACGAGCCTGAATTGAGTTTATATAAAAAGCTTAATAGAGTGGTTGAATCCTTAACCTTAAACCCACTGTCTGCTGACAAGGTCTCAGGGTTAGTAACTAAGGATGCCCCTAACTTAGATGGAGAAGTAAGGAAAGTTCAGAAGTTCTTCCCTGGCTCTTCCTCCTTTAGGATGAAGATGATGTAATCCTTGAGGAGGCAAATCTCAATGAATTAATGAAATTACCTTTTGGCTACTTTCCTGCTGGTGTTAAATCTCTTATCTCTAAAGGTTTTGCTCCAAGTCAATGGACTAAGGGTCAAGCTAGATACCAAGAAAGTCTTTTGAATTCAAAATTTAATAAACATTGGACCAGTGGTATCGGCTTTGGTACCGTTAGATCATTCGACGATGACGAATTCTGTCTAATGACCACTAGTCGTCCTAAATTTAAAAATGTCCCAACTGAAGTCATTGATATATTCGATGGACTTTATTTGGAGACTTTAGATGATTCTGACAAACTTCAGATTCGGGATGCACCCCCTGAATTCGAAGAAGAAATTAAGTCAACAGTTGATGAACTTAAAGAAATCAACCTTGTTATATAGGATGACCCTCGCCCCACTTTTATAAGTTCTTTGTTGAGTGAGGATGAGTCTAAAGATCTAATTCAACTTATATTCGAGTTTAAAGATTGCTTCGCCTGGACATATGATGAAATACTGAGGTTGTCCGCTGACGTAGCAGTCCATAAACTTGGAATCCAGCATGATGCCATTCCTGTTAAGCAAGCTCCACGACGCATGCGTTTGGATATTGAATAATAAGTCATTTATGAAGTCAAGAAGTTGGCTGAGGCTGGATTTATTCGAGAGGAATAATATCCTTCTTGGGTAGCCAGCATCGTGCCAGTTCGAAAGAAGAACGGTCAAATATGAGTCTGTGTTGACTATAGAGACCTGAATAAGCATGTCCTAAGGATGAATTTCCTTTACCAATCCCAAAACTCATAGTGGACATTGCCTCTTTGCACGTCATTTTCTCCTTTATGGATGGTTCGTCTGGTTATAATCAAATCAAGATGGCCCCAGAAGATGAGAGGAATAATGTATTCAGAAGTCCTATAGGGATCTTTTGTTATAAGGTGATGCCCTTTTATCTTAAAAATTCTGGTGCAACCTACCAGTGGGCCATGACTCATATCTTTGATGACTAAATATATAATCAAGTCAAATGCTACTTCGACAATTTAGTTGTCAAGAGCAGAGTGAAAGAGGCTCATCTTTATGACTTAAAAATCGTCTTTGAGTGGTTGCGCCGCTACGACCTTAAAATGAATCCTTTGAAGTGTGCTTTTGGTGTCACATCAGGGAAATTCTTAGGTTTCGTAGTCAGGCACCACAGAATTGAAATTGATCCTGCCAAAATCGAAGCTATCTTAAATATGCCGCCTCTCAAGAGTCTCACTCAACTAAGATTTCTTTAGGGCAGGCTGGCGTATATAAGAAGACTCATTTCTAATCTTTCCAGAAGATGTCAACCATTCTCTGTCCTGGCTAAAAAGGATGCCAAATTCATTTGGGATGAGAAATGTCAAAATGATTTCGAAAACATCAAATAATACCTGACCAATCTGTCAGTTTTCGTAGCCCCTATTCTAGGGAGACCCTTAATCCTTTACACTGCAGCCCTTGACGAATCTCTAGGGGCCCTCCTAGCTCCAATCAATAATGATGGGAAAGAGAATGCCCTCTACTACCTAGGTCAAAGACTCCTTCCAACAGAAATCCATTATCCTGCGATTGAGAAATATTGCCTTGCCTTAGTCTTTGCAGCACAAAAACTAAGACATTACATGCTTTCTCATCAAGTCAGTTTGATTTTCAATGTCAACCCCTTGTAATATCTTATGACCCGGCCCACATTGTCAGAATGTCTGGCTTGTTGGTCTATGATATTGCTTCAATTCAAAATCACTTTCATTCCCCTGTGTGCTGTGAAAGGGTAGGCTGTTACTGACTTCCTTGCGGTAAACCAACTACAAGTGAAATCTCCTCTAAATGATGATTTACCTGATGAGCAAATCATGAGTTTCAATGAATCCAATACTCAAGCCTGGGAAATATATTTTGATGGTGCAGCGTCCTCTCAACGGGATAAAACACCATAATATACTATTCCTAGAAAAGCCAGAGTCGGTTTGGTTTTCATAATACCGAATAAGGGAATGATGCACTTTTCCTACCATTTATCATAACCTTGTACAAACAACGAAGCTAAGTAAGAAGCTTTGATAACGGGCCTGGAACTTGTAATCCTGATGGAGATTAAAGAGATTAAAATCTATGGTGACTCTCAACTAGTGATCAACCAGATTGTAGGGACCTATAAGGTTTTAAATCCTAAGCTCCTGAAATATCACCAGTACATAATGCACTTGATTGAGAAGATTCCTATTGTAACTATGTATAGGGTTTCTCGTGGAAGTAATTCCTTGGTGGATGCCCTAACAAAGCTTGCAAAGGAATTTTCCTGTTCAGAAGAAGACTCTATCCCTATAGAAGTTCAGGGTCATCAAGTCCTGTCTCCTATAGATATGGAGTACCTCAACAAACAATCTCCCCAGGTCCTTTCTACTTCTTCAGCAATGATAAAGAAGAAGATTGGAGACAATCAATAATCAAGTATCTTCAAGAAGGCAAGCTTCCCCATGACAGGTCTCTTGCCAATCAAATCAATAAACGTGTCATATCATATGCACAAGTCAACGATACGTTGTACCGATGATCATTCGATCAGATGTGGCTCTATTATTTAGACAAATGAGAGGCCCTAAAGATTATTAACAAAGTCCATGCTGGACTGTGTGGTGCTCATTAATCGGGTCCTAAGATGAAAAGGAAAATCAAAAGATTTGGTTACTACTGGCCTACGATGATAGATGATTGCATGAAAATTATAAAATATTATCATCAGTGCCAGGTTCATGGTGTGGTCTTACATCAGTCGCCTAATGTATTGCAACCTTCGATAGCTTCGTGGCCCTTCAAAAGTTGGGGCACACATATCATTGGACCAATTGACCCTCCTTCTTCAAGGGGTCATCGCTTCATCTTAGCAGCGATTGATTACTTTTCAAAGTGGGCAGAAGCAATCCCACTAAGAAATGTAACATCACACCATGTAATGAAATTCTTTCGTGACCATATCGTATATCGATTCGGCTTTCATGTCCATAAAATCATATCCGATAATGGGTTCACTTTCATGTCTACAAAAATTAATAACTTTTTAAGTCACCACGGTATTGATTGGAGATACTCAATAATCTATTACCCCGACCCAATCCACACCGTTTGCACTAGTGTATGGGTCCGAGGCCGTACTCCCTCTGGAAATTCAAATCGCTTCGCTCAGACATGCAGTCCAGAACCAGATCACAACATAATAGAATGCACAACTTCGACTAGAAGAACTTGAGGGTCTTGAAAAACATTATCTCCAAGCCCAGCAAAATCTAAAACTCTATAAAGCTAGAATGGTTCAAGCTCATAATAAGTTAGTGCGACCTAGAACCTTCCGAGTAGGCAACTTGGTCTTAGTTCTTCGGAGGCCTATCTTAGCCCACCAAAAGCTTGATGAGAAGTTTGAACCAACCTGGGAAGGACCCTTCATAATAGAAATAGCTTACGAAGGAGGCTCGTATCAGCTAGTGGATTGTAAAGGAAATCACACAATGCTTCCTGTAAATGGGCGATTCCTGAAGAAATAATATGCTTGATGTAGCTTGAATTTCAAATCAATAAAATTTTTAAATTTTGAATCTTTTCAACTCAATCTTATTCAAGTTTTTCATTTTCGAAATTCTTTTTCTCTTTTCTTAAGGTTAAATGTAAGTCACCATGCTTTCTTATCTTAAGATTAGATCTTTTAGTGATGGATAATGATTTTTACAGCACCATCCTAATTTCAAAATTCAAATTTAAATTCGATCCTCTATGTGAAGCAAGTTTCCTTCACATATGATCATTCCTGGCCCGATCCTCTATATAGAACAAGTTTCCTGTATATACAATCATCCAGATTTGATCCTCTGTATGTAGCAAGTTTCCTTCACATACGATCATTTCAGATCTGATCTTTTGTACAGAGTAAGTTTCCTTTATACATGATCGTCCAGACCAAATCCTATATGTAAAGCAAGTTTCCTTTACATACGATCAATCCAGACCCGATTCTATTCGAAGCAATGCTTCCCTCTCACAGGATTCTCAAGTTTTCTTTTCCTTAAGGTTAGATGTGAGTCATCGTGCTTTATTTCTTTAGGATTAGATCTTCTAGTGATGGAGCACGCCCTCTGTGGCACCATCCTAGGTATAAATTCAGACCCGATTCAATGCTTGCTTCTCATAGGATCACCCAGTTTTCTTTTCCTTAAGGTTAGATGTGAGTCATCATTCTTTCTTTCCTTAGGATTAGATCTTCTAGTGATGGAGCACGCCCTCCGTGGCACCATCCTAGGTTCAAAATCCAGATCCAACCTTCTGTGGGAAGCAATGCTCCTTTCCCTCAAGGTTTTATAGTTTTCTTTTTCTTAAGGACAGATGTGACTCATCGTGCTTTTTCTCCTTAAGATTAGATTTTTCTAGTGATGGATAACGCCCTCTGAGGCACCATTCTAGTTTCAAAATTCAAAATTTTAAGCCTGATCTCCTGTAGTAAGCAATACTCCCTTCCCATGAGATCATCCAGTTCTCTTTTCCTTAGAGTAGGTATTCTCTTCCTCTTAGGATTAGACTCTCCAGCAATGGAATAAGTCCCTTGTGGCACCATCCTGGATTCAATCTCAATTTCAAAATCAAACTCTCTTCTCCTCAAGGTTAGGCTTTTCTCTTCCCTTAGGATTAGACTCCCCAGTGATGGAATAAGTTCCCTGTGGCAACGTCCTGGATTCAATTTCAAATTATGTAATCAAACTTTCTTTTCCTTAAGGTTAGGATTCTCCTTCCTTTAAGAATAGATCTACTAGTGGTAGAGTATGCCCTTCGTAGCATTACTCTAGTTTCAAAAATCAAATTTGATCCTCTGTAGTTAGGAATTCCTCCTTCCTATACGAATATTCAATACTTCTTTTTCCTTAGGGATAGGTTTTCTTCCTTCTCCCAGGACAAAATCTACTAGTGATAGAGTACGCTATCCCCAGCACTACCCTAGTATCATTTTAAATTCAATTTTTTAAGGTTAGAATTTCCTTTTCCTTAGAATCAAATCCAAATTCGATCATTTATAGTTAGGAGTTCATTCTTCCTATAGGATCACCCAGATCTTCTTTTCCATTAAGGATATGTTTTCCTCCTTCCTTAGGATTAGATCTACTAGTGGTAGAGTACGCTCCTCATGGCACTATCCTAGAATCAATTTAAACCCCAATTCCCCAGGGATAGACTTTACATTCCCTTAGGATCAAAACTCCTGACTTGACCATTTTATTCAGTCAACGCCAATATGTGTAATAGAACTACATTCTATTACACATATTAGGGGTCCATTTGTTGACCTCATTTTTGTATGAGGTCAGTAGGACCAATCCAGACCTTAGGATCTTTCCAATTTTTAGGATCAATCTAGACCCTAGGATCAATCTGATCCTAGATCAATCCAGATTCAAATCAATCCAGATCTCAGATTAATTTAGTCTCCAGACTATTCTAGACCGTAAGATTTTTCCTAGATTTTAGATCTTAAGATCTATTCTAGACCCTAGGATTCTTCTTAGGTTTTAGAACTCAAGATCATTCGAGACCCTAGGATCAATCTGATTCTAGATCAATTCAGACTTTAGTATCAATCCAGATTCAAATTAATCCTGACCCTATATCTATTCAAACTCCAGATCAACCCAGATCTTAAGTCAATTTATTTCAAGACTCATATCAATCCATATCTCAATATAATTTTAACCTCCGATTAGTCTAGATTTTAGTTCAATCTAGATTTAATCTCCAGATATATTTAGGACCTTAGGACCTATTTTAAACCCTAAGATCTTCCTAGAATCTAGATTCTAAGATCTACTCTAAATCCTAAAACTCTTTTAGACCATAGAACCTAGGATTTCTTAGACTCTAAAGACCTCCTAGATCCTAGACCTTAGGATTCTTCCTAGACTCTAGATCTTAAGATTTACTCTAGACCTTAGGATTCTTCATAGACTCTAGATCTTAGATTCACCAAGATCCTAGGATCATTCTAGAATCCAAAACCCTAGGATATCTTGACACCAGAATTTCTCTAGATTTTAAATCTTAGGATCTACCTATATCCTAGATTTACCCAGATTCTAGATCAATCCAGGTCTTAGGATCCTCCTTGACCTTGATCTAACTAGATCCCACATCTATCTAAATTTTAGATCAATTCAAATTTTAAATCAACTCACACCTCAAATAAGTCTACACCTCAAATTAATTCAAGCCTTAAATCTAACTAGACTTTAGCCTAGGCTCTAGTCTATTCAACCTCATATCAAACTTTAATCCTATCATATTATTCATGATTATTCTAAATGATCATAAATGATATGGATATTTCAAGTCCAGTCATTCAAATTATAAATCCAGTTCAAATCCAGATATTCAAACCCAAAATCCAAGGCCAAAGATCTAAGTCCTAAAAGCCTTTTCTAGTGAACTTTCAAACATTTCAAAACCTAATCAAATGACCTCTGATTCAGGGTCTGTCAGTTTCATAATAATGTGACATGTCTCTAGAGGAAACCCTCCAAATTTGAGCCCATTCTGAGGTCTCTAACCCAGAAACTGAATTGAAATCCAAAAACTATAAAACCTTCAAATATTTATAGTCTATGCCACTTGACCTGCCTCCCAGTGGATCATGACCTTGGAGCCTTCTCCAAACCCTCAAATCACTTCTAGACCCTTGATTATGACCCATTGAGCATTAAATTGCATTTTGTTGGACCCACTTTGAACCCCAGTTGACCAGGGGTCAAAATGACCAAAATACCCCTTAAGGGTTCAAATGCACTTTTCAAATCAAATGACCTCCAAATTGCTTGGAACCATTTCCAATAATTTTTAAATATCAAACCCAACCTATTGGACCCAAAATCAGCCCTTGGGTTATCCTGGTTGACCAAGTCAATCTAGGTTGACCAAAAAGGCCCTTGAGGGTCCAAATAGGTCATTTTGACCAAATGACTCCTCCAGACCTTGAAATCACCACCAGTAGACTCAGAATGTCATTTTGAATTGGTTTGACCTAATCCTTGACCCTGGGTCAACCTGGTTGACCAAGTCAACCTAGTTGACCCATTAGGCCCATTAAGGGCCTAAACAGGTCATTTGATCTAGATGACCCATTTAAACCCTAAAATTACTTCTACTAGACCACAATTGTCATTTCAAACCTATCGAGCTTGAACCCACCCCCTGGGTCAACCTGGTTGACCTAAATATTTCTTAAAAGCCTAAATGGGTTATCTTTACCCATTTGATCAAACTAAATTCTTTAAATCCTTAAATCTATTTTAAATATTGATTCAAGTATTTTCAAATCTTTTTGAAGTCAAATCACTTTGAGTTTGACTTAGTCAAACCTAAAGCCATGGTCAAAATCCCTTCCCATCCATTCAAACTCCAAACCCTAAGTGTCAAACCCTTTTCAAACTATTTCTACCTGCTCAAACCCATCCCTCCCATGCCACATAGACAACCCTTTGATAGTTGACCAGTCAATATGGTCAACAAATCAAATAAAGGGATTAAATGTGGTCAAACCACCTCCTAGGAGTTAATCCACTCCATTTAGACCATTCCAGTAGTCTCAATGGACCCCTAGGCCTTCCCTCATGCCACCTTAGCTACTATGTGGCATGGGGACAAGTCAAATGGTCAAATCAAGCCATAAGAGGGGTTAAACTTGGTCAAATGGCCACTTAAGCTCAACCCATCTTTCCTTAAACCATTCCAGCTATTAGAACAGACTCTAGAAGGTTCTTAGAGCCTATCCTAACCATCAGATTTAGATCCAACACCCCTCAAGGCTCCATGTGTCTATAAGAGGAAAAAAGGAAACTTTACACCTAGGATGTCCTTCCCTTATCCTTGCCTCCTGCTCCCAACCACCCTAGGTACACTTGGCAGCATTATAGAACTCAAATAAATCAATATCAGCCATTGATTCAATCTAGAAGGGATTGAATAGGGCAAAAAGCCCATTTGAGCTCTCATTCTAATCCCTAACTTCTCTCTCAATATTCAAGCTTTCCCACTAAGTTCTCTACTCATTCAAGCTCTCAAGGTTCCCCTCTACCCATCTCGAGTTAAAACCAGCCGGTCAAACCACGTCGATGACCAGTTTCTGGCGAGCCTAAGGCAAAATTTGTCCCAAGCTTCTACTACTTAATCCGTGGCATTTTGGACCGCGATTCCTGAAGATGAAAGATTCATGGACAGACTACAAATTCAGAGAGCCCAAGAACAAAAAAATCCAACGGTTAGATCTCTCAAAAACTCAAACCCTAGGTAGAATCACTTAGGTTAAATTAGTGTTTCATTAAGCGCATTTTAAGCCGCAACAAACCTTCCACATAATTTCTGTTCAAGCATAGATCGTATGTTTAAATTTTATTGATTTTCATTAAGTATTTTGAGAGAACGAGGCGATAAACATGTTTAGGGTTCAATTTGTGGTTGTTTTGAACTGCATGTAATATTAGCCGTTGATCTTCTGATCAACGGCTGATATTCCATCCTCCCACAATCTGATCCCACATGTATCAGCGTTTCCGTATTGAGATCTCTGCCCGGATCAATCCTGGCCATAGATCCATTACTGCGGATGATCCGATGGAGGACATGATCCACTGATGTGGATTAATATTTACGCGTGGGGTCCGCCGCCTTAATAATCACCCGGCAATGATTGCAGCCGCCACCGTATGGTCTGGATCCACCAACCGCGAGCTGCTACATGGCATTTCCGCCATCGTTTGTTTTAAAATGATTTAAATATTATTTTAAATCATTTTAAATTAAAAACAACTATTAAAAATTAATTTTAAATTATAAAAAAATATATTCTATATTAAAATTTCAAAAAATTTGATATTTTAATTTTAAATCAATATTAATTAAAAATATTAATGTATTTTAAATTATTTTATATAATTAAATATTTTTTTAATTTAAAATTCTTATTAATTTAAATTCTTAAATATTTTTTTAAGTATTTAAATTTTAATTACTAATTATTTTAATTCAATATTTGATAATTAAGTATTAAATATTTTATTTAAATATTAAATATTAATCATTAATTATTAAATATCAAATATAAATTATTAATTATTTTAATTATGTTGTCTAAATAATAAGATATGATTTAATACATTTTAAATTAAAAATTAATTTTAAATATTTAATATTAATTAAATAATTTAAATTATTTAACTAATTAAATATAAAATCATATTTTAAAATTAAAATTTTACTACAAAATATTTAATAATTAGAGAGTTATTCTAAAATATTATTATTCTGAAAATTTAATTAATTTTAAAATATCTTATTTAAATATTTTAAATAATTATTAATTCTTAATTAAATATTATTTGAATTTAATGACTTAATTAAAGGTTAAAAAAATGTGTAGTATTTTTTAAATAACCTTAAAATTCCATAAAAATTTAAGATTTGAATTAATTTTATTTAAAATTATTTTGATTATTAATTAAGTTTGAATTTATTTAAAATTCATTTAAATAATTAAAACTTTAAAAATTTAAAAGAAATTCATTTTAAATCTGAAAAATTAATATAATATATCAAAATTTTTAGAGAATTGAGTACTTTAATTTGAGACTAATTTGGGAGATCAGAACTTGATTTATTTTGATTAATTTTAGAGAATTAATTTAATATTATAATTTTATTTTAAATAATCTTTGAAAATTAGTAAATCTCTCATTTAGATATTAAACTTATTCTAATCATATCTTTGAGTATTTTAAATTTAAAACTTATGTTTATACATAGGCTTATGTATATGTATTAAATATTTAAAACTATTTTAAGGTAATATATATATATATACTAAAATCTTTTAGGATTGAGAGGTCTACTTTCAAATTCTAAACATAGACTTGGCATGTTTGAATAGAAATTATGTGGGATTGTTAGTGAACGGTTAGGCTCGAATCATTCACTAATCTAATTGTTATTTACAAGTAATTAAGCATTAATCTATGCATGTTTAGGACATACACACACCACTTAGTTAAGGCTCTCCTAGACTTAGGAATTGATTATGCTTGTGTATGCTTATGTATATGTTAAGTTAAGGGTGTAGAAACTTTGTTCAAATCCATTCAAATATAGTGTTATTAAAGACAATAATTAAGGACCAAGTCTAGAAAATTTAGAATAATTCTAATAATTAGGATACACCTCCTATTGACTTGAAACTTTGTACACTTAAACTTAGTGACACTCTCAACCCTAGAAAAAGTTTCCACTGAAATTTGAAGTCATTAAGACCCTTAATTAACCTAATCAAGTTTAAACCTTAATTAAGCCTTTAAAACATCAAGAAAGTATAATAAATTAAATTTAAATCCAAAAATTACGTATAACCCCTCAAATTGACCAGAATTCAATGCCCAATACAAGAAAATTAAAATCAACCAAATTTGAGATCAATTTTAAGAATAATTTAATTTTAAGTGAAATTGAATATTTAATTAATTTAATTAATTAAAAAATAAAAAAATTACAAAAATTTCTCAAACACTTGATAATCACTCCTTAGACTATTCCTGGTCTTTGGAGGTGATTTCAAGATGTTTGGAAGGTATTTGGATTCAAATCATCAAAAGCCTCGTAATTAAACAAATTAAGTAATTTAATTAATTCATCAAACTTTAAAAATTTATAACTAATTCAAATAAACTCCAAATTGAGCAAACTCAAAGGCATTCAACTTATATTAAGTTCTAATATTTATCAAAAATATCAAAATTCCAGAAATCAAACAAGTTTGAAAAGGTCAACTTTTGGTCAAATCTAATTCAAAATCAAGTCAAAACCTCATAACAAAAAAAAAAAATCCAATTTCAGTGTACTTATAGTCTAATTGATTGTATTAAGGTCTAGTATTTTAATAAAATACTAACTTTCTAGAAAACACTTTAAATCAAAAAATTAACTTTTGACCCTTTAATTAATTGATTAAAATAATCCAGAAAATTCCAAAATTCAATAAATCTCTCAAAATTCTAGAAAATCTTAAATTAACATTGGAACCATCAACCAATCAAAGTTAATTAAAAATTAATCAACTTTCAAATTCTTAATCAATTAAACCACTTAACTATATGATTATCACTAGGTAACCCAGGTCTACAAGGCTATTAAATTAACCCCAAGGAAGGTGAAATAAACTTCACGGCCTCGGTGTGAAACAAAGGTGGTGATCAATAATCTTTTAAAATATATTTTAAAATTAATTTTAAGCCATTAATACTTAAACTCAAATTTAAATCCCTTAAGCCTTTCAACCAACCAGAACATCAAACAACTTCAACTAATTGCCCTATTTAGGATATATCAAAGCCACACAACCTACCTCACACACTTTAGATGGTCTGCTAGGACAATCAAATCTAGTCTTAGGCTAGGACGGTGTTTACTTTCTGCTGTGTGCCGGGTTTTCGAGCTTTCATTGCATGCTGTTTACTAGTAGTAGAATTACTGTATTTGTCTATTTGTTTACTGTACTCTATATTATGTTTGATTGTATATTAGATCTACCCCTAGGTTAGGGATGATTTATACTAATTCAATCTTATGTAGGTGGCCATGCTCATATAGGACAATTACAAATTAAAGGGGGCATAATAAAATTAAGGTTTAAAATTAACGCTATCTTCTGCAGGTGCTCCAGAACACTTAAGACCCCCTTTAAAATTAAAAGAGCATGGACAAGCGTGGCTGTGATTTGAGTATTTTAATTACAAATATTAACTGCTTGAGATGAATTATAACTATTTGGGATGTCATTTTAACTGTTGATTATTAGGATAACCCTGCAGGATCGAGTCTAGATTTTTAATTTTAATTGATGTAATTTAACTTTGAGTTGTAATGTTTAAAGTGCTTTGAGAATGGGATGTTTAAGTATCCAATTTGGAAACCAAAGAGAAAGGGACACCCCTTAGGGGAGAGTTCCTATCCATTTGGAGATCCAAATTAGGATTACTTTTAAGTATCCAAAGAGAAAAGATAACACCCCTATTCTGGGGGAGTTTCTTTTCATTTGGATATCCGAACCCGATGATCCAAGGAGTTACAAGAAGATGAAGAAGTGAAGAACGAGAAGAATCCCAATTCTCAAAGTCACTTGAGTCTTAGGAGTAGAATCCGAGTTATAGTCAGTGGTACCCGGCTACTTTACTTTTACTGTAGACCATGGGTTGTACAATTAAAAGGCACTTGCCTATGGACTTTCAGTTTGAATATTACATTTAATTGATTTGATTAATGTTGATTGTTTGATGTTGATTGCGATTAAGGACCCACATGCTTTTAGTAGTTTTTTTGGGCGATAATTGCATGCTGATTTTGATTTAGCCTGGAACTCGATAGGAGGCTCGTGAGGGTACGGTCAAATTATTTCTACTTTAATTAAAATTAAAACTTTAAGCTCAGATAGAAACTCTAACGCCTTTAAGAAGTAAGCCCGAACTCGCTGGGAGTTTTTCATGCATCATATTGAATCTTCTCTACCTTGTTAGGCACCTCCCCGCCTGCGAGTTTTGGTAGACCACTTGACCTATTAGGGTGCAGTTCTGTCCAAGGGGATATTGTGCAATCTCTAGGATAAAATATATTTTTAAGCCTAATTTTAAAACTGCTTCATTTTAATTTTAAGCATTTCATCGAGTCAACTAGTATACATTGTATTAGATACAAATTAAAATTTGAGTCTAAATCTTTAATCGCATTTTAGCTTAAGCATTTCACCCAACATATGTTGAGGGGACAATTAGGAATCTGCTCTAGATATTGGCCCCGTTCTCCTTAAATTAATCTTAAATAATATCCTTAACCACTCTTTCACAAAAGACCGGACACATGGTTTTAAAGTATTTAGGTGGGTTAGTTGGCTCCCCAATCCAGGCCTGGATAAGTCCAGATTTATTTTGCATTAGCTAGGATCCGGGTCATTAATTTTTAGTACCCATTTTAGACTTAGGTTCTGAGGTAGATCTTCAATCCTATGACCTCAACCACCCAGGAATCTAATTCCCACTTTCTAATAAAATTGACCACTCAAACCTAAATCTCTTTCAATCTTATTTAAGCCCAACACTTAGGATAAGTTGGGGTATTTCTGAAGTAATTCATAATCACAAAACACCTTCTATCCTTCCTCATTTGACTCCAGAAATAACTGTTGAAATTTGATCTATTCCCGATTAAAAATTCCAACCTTTACTTCCTTTGATATCAAACTTTAAAAATCTAAATGAAATTCATATCGCTATTTTAATCGAGAGTATTCGTAGGAAAATTTCTAGTTTTCCTACGATGTAATTAACTACAAGGGCTTGCGCTCGTAGGAGGTTTAAAAACCCAGATCTAATTTTCAAAAATCTATTTTTCAAACCTTTAATTAATTATCTTAGGGAAAATCAACATAAAAATGGCGATCGTTATTGTCATATTCAAACTATCGATAATGATTGATATCTTCTTTCTTCAGATAGATATATTAATTACAATCATACCCTTGATTATGAAATTAATGATCTCTATCTAGATTATTATAGTTGAACATTGGATTAAACATCATTTAAATCATTTAGGATTATACGTTATTTCTCCTTGAGTTTGATTACAATAATAAGGATAAATCTCAAGTTTTGAAATCTGAACCTATTAAGGAACAATATGTTTACCTTTCGAGGTGATATATCATTCATAATTAGCGTTCGATTTCAAATGTTAAAATTTTAAAAATCCAGCATTTCTCAAAGAAAATTAAATATTTTTTAGAACTTTAAAATATTTTTTTTAATCAAAATAGCTATGCATTTGAAGATCATTATGGAGACTCTAAGGTGGCATTTGTTATATGCTAAATTCTATAAATATAAATTTTGGCTGAAGAGTATTTCTTTTTTGAGATATTGTTGACCTCATTTTTGTATGAGGTCATTAGGACCAAATCCAGACTCCAGATGAATCTAGGCCCTAGGATCAACTCTGATCTTAGATCAACTTAATCTAGATCCTTAGATCTGACCAGATCTTAGGATCCTTTTAAACTTTAAACTTTAAGACTTTTAGACTTTGAATTATCCTAGGTTCTAGACTCTAGGATCCTCCTAGACTCCAGACCCTAGGATCTACTCTAGACTCTAAGATTCCTCTAGATCCCAAATCTTAGGATTCCTAGATCCTAGGATTCTTCTAGACCCTAGATCTTAGGATTTCTAGATCCTAGGATCCTTCTAGATCCCAGACCTTAGGGTTTTCTTAGACTCTACAATCCTCCTAGATCTCAAACTCTAGAGCACTCCAAACCCTAGGATCTTCGTTAACCTTGGATCTTTCTAAATCCTAGGACTAATCTAGATTCTATACCAATTCAAACTTCAAACCAATTCAAACCTCAAACCTAACTATACTCTAGCTCAGGTTCTAGTTTATTCAACCTCCTATCAATCTTCAATCCTATCCTGTCACTTATGATCATTCTAAATGATCATAAATGATATGGATATTTCAAATCCAATTATCCAGATTTAAAATCCAGCTTAAATCCAGATTTTCTATTCAAACCTCAAGGCTAAGAACCCAGGTCCTGAAAGCCTTTTTCAGTGAATCTTTGAATACTTCAAAACCCTATCAAATGACCTCTGATTTAAGGTGTGTCAGTTGCATACTGATGTGATATGTCTCTAGAGATAACCCTTCAAATTTGAGCTCATTCTGAGGTCTCTAACCCCAGAAATTGAATTGAAATCCAAAGGCTGTAAAACCTTCAAATATTTACGGCCTATGCCACTAGACCTTGCATCTGGTGGATTCTGACCTTGGAGCTTTCTCCAAAGCTCCCAATCACTTCCAAACCCCTGGTTATGGCTAATTGAATATTAAACTGTATTTTGTTGGACTCACTTTGACCCCCAGTTGATCAGGGATCAAAATAACTAAAATACCCCTTAAGGGTGTGAATAGTCACCTTGGATCAAATGAGTTCCAAATCAAATGCAACCACCTCCAGCAAGTTCCAAATGTCAAACTAAACTTGTTGAACCCAAGACCAGACCCTGGGTCAACCTGGTTGACCAAGTTAACCTAGGTTGACCTAAAGGCCCATTAAGGGCCTAAACAGGTCATTTTGACCAAATGACCTCCCCAGACCTTGAGATCACCACCAGTAGACTCAGAATGTCATTTTGAACTGGTTAGACCTAACCCTTAATCCTGGGTCAACCTGGTTGACCAAGTCAACCTAGTTGACCCATTAGGCCCATTAAGGACCTAAATAGGTCATTTGACCTAAATGAACCATTTAAACACTGAAATCACCTCCACCAGATTCCTTTTATCATATTAAACCTATTAAACCTAGACCCACCCCTTGGGTCAACTTGGTTGATTAAGTTAACCTAGGTTGACCCAGGTGCCCCTTAAGAGTTTTAATAAGTTATTCCAACCCATTTAATCAAATCAAATCCTTTAAACCCTCAAATCCACCCCATTGGATGTCTTGAATATTCCTAAATCCATTATGGGTCAACTCATGGTCAAGTTGACCAAGTCAACTTAAACCCAAGCTTAGTTAAATTTGATTCAATTGAATCTAGTTGAGGTATATGATTCAATCAAACCTTCTAAAACTTCAAAGTCATTCCATTGCATACCTTGAATCATCTTAAATCCATCACAAGTCAAATCATACATTATTTGACTTGGTCAAACTCTCACATTTGGTCAAAATACTTCCCATACATTGAAACTTCAAATCCTTAGCTCTCAAACTCCCTTCAACACACCTAACCAGCTCAAACCCATCAACTCCATGCCACCTCAGCCTCAAGGGACCATTGACTGGTCAAACTAGTCAATAACTGGTCAAATGACCATTAAATGGTCAAAATGTCCATGTTAATCCCTCTCCACTTTAATTCAAATCCTTCCAGTTGCTTAGACTCTTTCTAGAGTCTTCTTAAGTCATTTCCTAGCCCTTAGATTAGGATCAAAGGGCTGCTATCAATTCCATATACTCATATAGGACAAAAATGACTTTCTATGTGGGATGTCCTTTAGTCCTTTGATTCCTCTGCTCCCAACAACTCCTGGGACACTTGGCAGCATCATAGAACCCAATCAAACCAATCTCAGCCACTGATTCAATCTGGAAGGGATTGAATAGGGAAAAAGGCCCATTTGAGCTATTATTGGAACCCTTACCCTATCTCTCCTCTCAAGCTTTCCCAGATCCAAATCTTGAGCCATTCGAGCTCTCCACACTTTCCCCAACCGTCCTCGACCAAAATCTATCGGTCAGAACCACCGGCGATGAGTTTCCCAATGAGTTTAGGCATTTTTCGTTCAAGGGGATATATCGCTCGATCCAGGCACTTCCAGCTCATGGAGTCTTCTACAAACTAAAGCGTGGACAGTCAACAAGTTCAGAGAATTAAAAATCGTTCAAATCCAATGGTTGGATTGAGGTAAAACTCTAAACCTAGCTTATGACACCTAGGTTAATTTAGCTTTCTTTTAATCGCTTATTTAACAGTTCAAACAAATCCCCATAGTTTCTTTTCACTATTTCTACCTAGGTTTAAAATTTCAATTTATTTGGTTCATCTGTTTGGAAGAATGAGCCAAAAAACCAATTCTTGATATTTTGTTTTAAAATTTAATTTAAAATATTTTATTTCATTTTCTTAAATGTTTTCAATATATTAAAATCTAATTAATATTTAATTAAATATTAAATTAAATACTTTCAAAAATATAAAAATTATTTAAAAAAATATTTTAAATAATTTAAATAGTATTTAAAAATAACTTGTTTTAAAATTAAATTAAAATTAATAAATATTAACTACTCTTAATTATTTAACCCCTTTGATAATCAATTAAACAATTAATTTAACTTAAATATTTTCAAAATACTAAAAGATTTAATATTATTTTAGTAAAATTAGATAATTATTTTCTAAAATTAAATTAAATTTAACAAACATTTATGTTTTAAATAACTTTTAAATAATTAACTATTTAATTAATAATTAGTTAATATTAAATTTAAATAATTTTAAAAAGTTAAAGAAAATTATTTTAAATAACTTTAAAACTTCAAAAATATTTAAGAATTAATTTAATTTAATTTAAGTAATATTGTTTTAATATTAATTAATTTTAAATTAATTTAAATTCATTTAATTAACCTTAAACTTTAAAAATTAATAAAAAATTCAAATAAATCTAGAAAATTATAAATAAAATATCAAAACTTTTATAATTTTAAATATTTTAATTTAAAATTAATTTTTAAATTTAAAACTTAATTTATTTTAAATAATTTCAATTATTTGAGTATTTTAATAGTTAATTAATATTTAATTAATATTATAATAATTAAATAAAAAAATTAAAAATTTATTTTAAGTTATTTTAAAATAAATTAGAGGATCTCTCAAACATTTTAAAATTATTTTAATAATATTTTTTTAATTATTTTATTTTAAAATCTATATCCTTTTATATAAGATTATATATATATATATATATATATATATATATATATATATATATATATATATATATATATATATATATATATATATATTAAAATTATTTTTTATATTATATGTATTTAAATTTTTTAACCTTTGAGAGATCCCTTTGTGGTCTTAAACATAGGTTGAGTCTATGTGAAGAGAGATTATGGGGGAATGATTGGTGAATAATTATATTTTAATTATTCACTAATCACATCATTAATCATTTTTATTAATATTATTCTTTGCATGTGAGGATGCACACACCACTTAGTTTAAGGCTTTCTTAGACTTAGGGATTGCTTGTGTATGTGCATTCATATGTTAAGTCCAAGGGTTAGTAAAACTTTGATTTAAACCCACTTAACTTAGTGACATCATTAAGGATAATAATTAAGGACCTCGATTAGAGAAATTAGAGAAATTACAACAAATAGGATACAAATCATTTAGACTTGAAATTTTTAGCACTTGAACTTAGTGGCACTCTCAGCCCTAGGAAAATATTTCACTGAATTTTGAGTCATTAAGCCCCTTAATTAAGTTAATCCAGTTAAACCTTTAATTAAGCCCTTAAAACTTCCAGAAAATATAATAAATCAAATTTAAATCCAAAAATTATAAATAATACCTCTAACTGACTAGAATGAAACCCTTAATCAATGAAAAATAAAATCCCCTTGAGTGGACTCTAAAATCAATGAAATTCAATATTTAATTAAATTAATTAATTAAAAATAATTAAAAATTTCAAAATTCTCTCAAACACTTAGGAATCTCTCCTTAGGTCATTACTAACCTTTGGAGTTGATTCCAAGGAGTTTGGAGGTCATTTGGATTCAAACCATCAAAAGCCCTTTAATTAAACAAATTTTAAAAATTCAATAAATACTCAAAACTTTGAAAATTTATAACTAATTCTAATGTACTCCAAATTAAGCAAACTCAAAGGCATTCAACTCATATTAAGGTCTAATATTTATAAAAAATATCAAAATTTCAGAAATCAAATAAATTTCAAAAAGGCAACTTTTGGTCAAATCTAGTTCAAAATTAAGTCAAAACTTCAAACTTTCATAATAAAATATAGAAAAATTCAAATTAAGCGTACTTATAGTCCAACTGATCGTATTAAGGTCTAGTATTTTAATAAAATATTAATTTTCTAGAAATCACTTTTAATGAAAAAGTCAACTTTTGACCCTTGAATTAAATCATTAAAATAATATAGAAAATTCCAAAATTTAATAATCAATTCCAAACTCCAGAAAATATTAAATTAATGTTTAAAACACTCAACCAACTTCTTAATACATAACAACCACTCCTAGGATGATATTTTTAGGATGTACTACTCCGGGCTGTGGGGCTACGTGTTCTAAGGTGGTTTTGTTCCTTGAGCCTGGTGGCACAACGCCACGAATGAATTCTAAGGAGTGTTAAACTTAAAATAAATTAATTCTTAATGATTTAACAAAATTTGAAATCCTTAATTCAAAAATATTAACTTGGTTTATCGACTGGACTACTCCGGGCTGCGGACTACGTGTTTTAAGGAGACTTTGTTCCTCGAGCCTAGTGGCACAACTCCAAGAATCAGTTAATGGAAAATTTAAACAAAACAAAACTTAAAAGTTAACAACCAATCAACTTTAATTAAAATTTAATTAACTTTCAACCTCAATCAAACTTAAATTACTTAATCATATTAGGTACCACTAGGTAACCCATGCCTACGAGGATATTAAATTAGCCCCAAGGAAGGTGAAATAAACTTCATGGCCTCGGTGTGCAACAAAGGTGGTATTCAATAAACAATTAAAAATTAATTTTAAAATCAATTTTAAACCATTTAGATTTAAACTTTAATTAAAGTTTTTCTTAAGCCTTTTAACCAACGAGAATATTAAACAACTTCAATCAAGTACCCTACTTAGGACATATCAAATTCACACATCCTACCTCACACAGTTTAGATGGTTTGATAGGACAACCAACTATAGTTTTAGGCTAGGCTGGTGTTTACTTTTCTCTTACTTGCATGTGCTGGGTTTTTCGTAGGTTTCATTGCATGCTGGTTGTTAGATTTAAGTAATTAAAATTGATGTGATTATTTATTTATTTACTGCACTCTGTGATGTGATTGATTGTATGTTAGATCTACCCTTAGGTTAGGAATGATTTGTACTAATTCAATCTTATGCAAGTGGCCATGCTCGCATAGGGCAATTAAATTAAAAGGGGGGCAATTAATAAAGCTTTAAAATTAATAATGTTTTCTGCAGGTGCTCTAGAATGCTTAAGTCTCCCTTTAAAATTAAAACAGCATGGCCAAGTGTGGCTGTGATTTGAGCATTTTAAATTTGATTTATATAACTGCTCGAGATTAATCATAACTACTTGGGATGTCAAATATAATTATTGATTATTAGGATAACCCTACAATATTGAGTATAGATTTTTCTTTTAAATTCAAATGTAATTTGATTTGAGTTGTAATTGAGTTGTATGTTTAAAAGTACTTTGAGATGGGATGATTGTGATCCAAACTGGATTCTAAGGAGAAGAGTGACATCCATTAGGGGAGAGTCCCTCTTCATTTAGAAATATGGTTTAGGATACTTTTAAATATCCAAAGAGAAAAGATAACCCCCCTTTCAAGGGAGAGTTTCTTTTCATTTGGATATTCGGACCCGACGATCCAAGGAGTTCCAAGAAGATGAAGAAGTGAAGAATGAGTAGGCACATTCTCAAAGTTAATCGAGTCTTAGGATTAGAAATCCGGGTTGTTGTCAGTGGTGCTCAGCCACTTTACTTTTCCTATAGACCCTGGGTTGTATAATTAAAAGGCACTTACCTATGGACTTTCAATTTGAGTATTACATTTAATTAATTTGATTAATTATTGATGTTAATTGTGATTAAGGATTTTCCTATTATTAGTTTTTTTGGCGATCTTACATGTCAATTTTGATTTAGCCTAGAATCCGATCAGAGGCTCGTGAGGACACGATTAAACTTTTTCTACTTAAACAAAATTTAATATATTTAGGCTCAGATAGAAACTCTAACATTTTTAAGAAGTAAGCCCGGGACTGCCGGGGGATTTTCATGCATTTATATTAATTCTTTTCTTTCGTGTCAGGAACCTCCTTACCTGCGGATTTTGGCAGACCACCTGGCCTATGAGGGTGCAGTTCTGTCCAAGGGAATATTGTGTAATCTCTAAGATAAAACCTATTTTTAAGCCTAATTTTAAAATTACTTTATACTTGATTTTAAGCATTCGAGTAAACTAGCATGCATCACATTAGTAACAAATTAAAATTGAGTTTAAATCTTAATTGTATTTTTAGTTTAATCATTTCACCTAATATATATCAAGGGGCTAATTAGGAATCTGCTCTAGATGTCGGCCCTGCTCTCCTTAAACTAATCTTAAATAATGTCCCTACCCACTCTTGCATAAAAGACTGGACATATGGTTTTGAAGCATTTAGGTGGTTTAGCTGGCTCCCCAATCCAGGCCTAGGTAAGTCTAGACCTTCTATTGCATTAGCTAGGATCTGGGTCACTGATTTTTAGTATCCATTTTAGACTTAGGATCTGAGGCAGATTTTTAATCCTAAGACCTCAACTTCCGGGAATCTAATTCCCACTTTTTAATAAAATTGACCATTTAAATATTAAATCTATTTCCATCGAATTCGAGCCCTACACTTAAGATAGGTTGGGGTGTTTTTTGAACTTATTTAGAATCTTAAAACACCTCCTACCCTTCTTCCTTTGACTCCAGAAAGAACTATTTAACCTTAAACCAGTCCCAATTAGAATTTCCAAACCTTACCTTCCTCTGATGTCAAGCTTTAAAAATCTTAAATAAAATTCATATCGCTATTTTAATCGAGAGTATTCATAGAAAAATTTCTAGTTTTCCCACGATGTAATTAACTACGAGGGCTTGCGCTTGTAGGAAATTTAGAAACCCAGACCTAACTTTCAAAATTAAGTTTTCAAAACCCACAATTAATTATCTTTAGGAAAATCAACAATCATTATCGTCATTTTCAAATGATTGATAATAGACGATATCCTCTTCCCTCGAGAAGATATATCGTACTATTATCGTAACTTTGATTATGTAATTAATAATCTATATCTAGATCATTGTAGTTAAAAATTTGACTAAACATCATTTTGATCCTTTGGGATCATATATTGTTTCTGCTTGAGTTTGACTATGATAATCAGAATAAATTCAAAGTTTTGAAATTTGAACATATTAGGGAATGATATATTCACCTTTTGAGGTGATTTATCATTTATAATAAGCATTTGATTTCAAATATTAAAATTCCAAAAATTTAAATTTCTCAAAGAAAATTAAATCTTTTTCAAAACTACATTTTTCAGTCAAATAGATATATGGTGAGCAACGTAGATATTTCTATGAATTTCCAGAAGATTTAAGCTGTTATTGGTTAATCGAGGCCTACTAATATATCTGAGATATAGAAGCTAAAGAGCTATTTGACTTCTACTCTAGTTCTAAAACTTTTACCTAGTATAGTAAGCTTTTAGGTATTTAATGATGCTTTATTGAAAGGACTTTGGATGTGTTCTGATGTAGCACGGGAAGTTATAGCTTATTTTTCTAGGCAGTTAAAGCCATAAGAGAGAAACCATCTAACACATGATTTGGAACTTGCTACTATCATCTTTGCTTTGAAGGTCTAGAGACACTATTTGTATAGTATAAGATGTGAGATATTTATCAATCATTAGAGTCTAAAGTATTTAGAGTGTTCTATCACTTAAGTAAAATTCTATAATTTTAAGTGTGTTACTTTAGTGCCCCCTTAAAGTAAAGTCTAAGGGAGGCTAGGGAAGTGCAAGATACTTTTATTGTGAAGATTTTAGCCTGTTTGCGTAAGCAACTCTATGGTTAGAGTAAGGAGAGCGGAGAAGATATATAATGTAAACTAATTGTAAGTAAACATAATTATACATAAATAAAATTATAAAATAAATATAACACCACCAAAGAAAAGAACTAAATAACTAAAAAGAATTTCAAACACAAAACACAAGTGAGTTTCCTCCCATCAGTGATAAATTTATAATCTTTAACCACACTTGCCTAGATTTATCAATTTGGCTGGCATCACTACCACTTTTTAAGTGGTTTCCACCATGATTCTTCTCTTTCTCTTTAGGGTTAACTTCAGTATTACTGGACAATGATCCATGGGGTCTACTGCTAAAGAAATTGCAAGCTATCCTAATTGAGTTTCTAAAATTTTTATTGAAGCAGCTTAATTTTGTGATTAAGTTACCAATTGAATCACTACCTCTTCCAAAGGTGTCTTCTAGTTCTAAACTGATTATTTTGATTAAATCCTAAGAGATAAAAAGGTTTATGATTCACTATAGATTGCTGAGGATTATTCCAATTTTTTCTTTAATAAGATTGACTTGCATTCTACTGATTATTGCCACCAACATTATTTAACCAACTAAAATTAGGGTGGTTCCTCCAACCTAGATAGTATGGTTTAGAATAGGGATTATTTTTCCTTCAAAACAAATTTATATTTTTAATTCTTAGAGTACTAAAATCATTATTAGAATTAAAATTATGCTCTTCTAATTACATAGATGATCCTATCCTGAATTAACTTCAATAATATATAATTTCTTTGAAATTGTAGCAACTTGAGCAGTAAGAATTAACAAAATATTTGATTCATAAACTCCAGAAACTCCCTATCAGTAGGCTACTAAAATTATTTATAGCCATTTTTTTATTAGTTCCTATGCTTCCTCAAATGGATTAGATATTAAAGATCCTCCAACTACAACATCTATGATTAATCTAAGGGATCTTACCAATCCATTATAAAAAGTCTAAATAACCAATCAATTGGGTAAAGTATGGTGAGGGCATTTCTTAAGCATTTCCTTAAATCTCTCCCAATTTTTATAAATTAATTCTCCCTCAAACTAGGCAAAATATGTGATATCTTTCCTAAGTTTGATAGTTTTTTAAGGTGAAAAATACTTTGTTAAGAATTTATGAACAAACTCATTCCAAGTGGTTATAGAGCTTGAGGGAAAAGTTAATCATATCTTAGCTTTGTCCCTTAGAGAAAATGGGAATAATCTAAGTCTAATAACATCATCACTAATGCTATTATAGTTAAATATTACATAGATTTTCAAGAAATTGACTAAGTGCAAGTTGAGATCTTTAACAAAAGTTCCCCAAAATAGAGAATTTTGAATCAATTGAATTATGGCAGGTTTCACTTCAAAGTTATTGGCCTATATAGTATGTTTATTGATACTCTAATGGATTCCTTCTACACCATCGAGCTTGACAAGGTGGTGCGTAATGACATTGAATGAATTAGCACCTTGGTGCTATAATATTGGCATCATTGCAGTACTGGTTAGCCTGGCATGGTTAATGATTGAAACAACACGTCTTTTGGCTGAGTTAGCATGATTTTTCATCTCGGCAATTGCTTTGTCATAGCACTCCAAAATTTGAGCATTATGGAACTTGAATGTGAATTTTGGCACCGAGGCATTGCATGTCTTAACACTTTGGGGATCATTTTTTTGAGGCTCTAAAAGATAATACATAATTTATAATTAACAGTTGGGAAGATTATATTCCTAACTTTCAATCAAGCATCTTATGAAGCTTTGCATTGTAGAATATAAGACTTGTCTATCTTGGATAGAGGTGGGTGAAAGGAATCTAATTGGGCTAGCCTTGGTTGATAATGTTACTGAAAAGAACCATTTGATTAGGGATATATTAAAAGCTGAACAAGATAGGTAGAAATAATATTTTGTTACTAAGCAATAAGCTGTGGAGTTTTAGGTAGGAGACTTTGTATATGTGAAAATTAGGTCGATGAAAGTCATTGGTAGATTTGGCATAGAAGGAAAGTCAATTCCAAGGTATATTGGACCCTTAAAAGTTATTAAAAATTTGGAAAGCCTGCCTATATATTATAATTGTCAGATTATATGTCTGAGATTCATAATTTATTTCCTCCATCACATCATAGGAAGTGGGTATCTGATTCCTAGAACTATATATCTACTGAAGAAGTTGAGATATGTCCAAATCTGACTTATAGAGAAGAACCAGGGATTATTCTAGCATATGACTTTAGGAGGCTAAAAAATATATAGATTTTAATGGTTAAAATTATGTGGAAGAATGAAACTAAAAGAGAAGTTTCTTGGTAGAAGGAATATGAGATAAAGTAATTATATCCTAATCTATTCCAAGGGTTTGAGTTTTAAAATGTTGATGAAGACATTTTTCTAAGGTAGGGATAGTTATGACACCTCTAGGATTAGAGTACCATTTAACCCATTTTGACTCGACTAGATTCAAGATAATCTATTAAATTTTGCATTGGAACTTTTCTGCATGTGTCTAGGAATATTCTGTGTGCGAGTAAGAGTTTACATGCATTTTGAAGTGGGTCTTGGGGATCTTTTTGCACGTTCTAAAGATCTAAAATTTTCCCCTTAGGGCACTATAACACTGGGGAAGTTGGCGCCTTAGCACTGAGCCCTCTAAAATTTTGGAAAATTGAAATAGCGCTGTGGTGCTGGGTTTGGTACTGTGACACTTTTAGGCTTCCAAAGGGAACATTATAGTGCTGACATGACTAAGCATCATGATGCTTAGCTCAAATTCTTTATTTAAATATAATTTTTTTTATAAATTTAAACTTATTTTTGACTCAAGGTAGTTAACTATAGAGAGATAGGGAGAGATTTCTACAGAGAGAAAGTCTATTTTAGGAAACTTCAGCCTAGTTTAAGCTATCGACCCAGTTTTGAATGTACCTTAGATCGAGATAGGTAACATTTTGTCTTAGTTTTCAAAAATGTGAAGGTTTCAGGATTTTTTGATTTAAATTATAATTTTGTTAGAAAAATTAGGGATAACTTGTTATCTGCAAAAGTTTTACTGTGTAATTTTAAGTATGTTATATAGACAATGATTTTGAACATTGAAGTAATTTTCTAAAAAAATTACATCAGATATTTGGAAATTATGTTATTTTAATTGATTAAAAAAATACCCCTGACACACAAAAAAAAATTGTAGTATAATTAAAGCTTCAAGATAATATTTTGAAGAATCTATAATAATTTGATTATATTCTAAAATAGTTTTTTTCTGTTTAGTAGTACATTTAGCTGCCTATAGTTTTAGTATTTTGTGAAGTTCTAAAATGAGTTTATTTATGTTTCAATTACTGCAATGCAATGGATGATGTGCTTAATTGATTAAAATGTGTGATTTTGAGGAGTTTTGGGATGGACAGATGAAGTTCTATTTTGGTGCTAAATGCACATTCTAGTGCAAGGGCACATTTAGGATTATATGCATATTCTTTTATTAGAATTCTACAAATTCTATCTATTGGGAAGCATAAGGGTTAGAATTATTTGAATTCTATCTTTTGGGATGCATAAGGGTCAAATTTTTTTAAATTTTATTCTATATGAAGTGCTTATTTATTTATTTTTCTAGTATTATTATTTAAACTCCTGATAATTATAGTTACTATTTATTCAGTACAATGATATAGTATATATTGCTTTCAACACTCAAATAAATGCTTAAAAATGGATTCATTTGAAAATTTAGATTGGTAAATGTGGCCTGCTAAGCTATGTTAGCTCACCGTTGTTTTGCTTACTATTTTTCAGGATTTGAGAGAGCGAAAGGGCTAGTAGAGTAGCAGTAATAGGATATGATCTTAGTTTATAGATGTATTTATTTTTTTTTATTTTTGTACAGTCATGACTAGTGTTTATTGTTCTATTTTGTAGCTTAGTTTGTAACCATGCATTATAGTTATACATACATTTTGATGATTAATGAAACAAAATTTTTAATGGATGATTTTATCTTCAATGCACTTGATGTTGTTAGTAGGTCTATTTTTATTGTTGCTTTAAAGTTAAAATTGGACAAAAATTCCGAATAATTTCTAAAACTTAGATCTTATGATTCACCTGTTGCAAATTAACATGATAGGATCTTTGTAGTCTATTGGTCTTATCAGGTTAGGTTGTGACAATAAATAAAGTATCATTCTCTACAAATGGAGAGGTCCAAGAGTGGAGAGAGGAATAGAGCTACCTTACATTTTTAGCTCTCGTCATTGTCGATGACCACTAGCAATCTCTTCCACGACCTATAGACTTCTTTCAATATCTAATCCAATTATTGAGTATTGATTTTCTATATGTTATAATTGATTTTTGTAATCCTTAGGGGGAATTGGACATTAGTTCTCAAAATATTCTTCTCTTCTTCAATTGTGAAGAAGAAAACATTCTTGTATCTACAAATATATTATGGATTTTTCAACTTGGGAAGGCTTCATGATTTTTTTTTTATTTTCAGATTTTCCATTGAGCATGCTCTAAAAATTTTTTATCTGTGCATATCAAAATTTTGCCCAAAGCTAAGACATAAAATTTCGACACTACTAAAACGAATTTTCTAGCACGTAACAACTCTAATATATATAAACATATAATTTGTTTATAAAAATTTAATCACAAGCATAATTCACTCATTATTAATTTTTATATTTATGAAACTAAAATATTTATAAAAATATAATTATTAAATGAATAATTTATTTAAGAAATCTAAAAAAAGTTAAAGTAATTAAAATATTGTGATAAAAATCATTTGTTAAAAATGGTTTGTAAGTTTTAAAGCTACAATAAGGGTGTAAACTGTCACAATCCAACCAGATAAGAACCATTGAATGGACAGGCTTATTGTGTTGAGCTATAACAGGTAAATCCCAAGATCAAGTTTTAGGAATATTTCAGATTTTCTTCTAATATAATTGTTAAAATAATTAACCAACTACAGAGCCACTAATAATGTCTAATACATTAAAAATGAACTCATCCCCAAAGTCTCTTTCATTTCATCATCAAAATGTCTAAACAAAATATACAAAATAGTACATAGATACATAATAGAGAATATAGCAAAACATAAAAGCTAGCTGTTACTATACAAAATCAAAGAAGAGTACCTATATAGACTCAAATCAGAACTTGAACAGATACTCAACCAGATCCTTCCCTTTCTCAGACACTAAAAATAGAATGCAAAATCACAGTAAGCTAAAATAGCTCATCAGGCTATAAATACTGATCTAAATTTCTAAATATTTCTTTTATTAAATATTTTTTAAAATCATTAACGATTCACTATGCGCAATAGAGTAATAAAAGCACTGTAATTATAAAAAATTTAAATAATAACACTGACCAATTAATTAAACTAAATTTCATATGCAGTTTACTTCACAGAACATAATATAATAAAATTCTCCCACTTCTAGACATAATCTAAGATTTTGGCCCCTTATAACTCTCAACAAATATAATTTCAGACATTTTTATATTCAGATTCCTGATCTCAAGTAGATCTCAAAGGATTTTGGACTCTTATATCTCCCAATAGTTATTTTTCATTGTAAAACTAACTTAATACAATCAATATAACACATATTTCCTTTCAGTGTAAGTATTAAAACTCAGTGTAAAATATCTTAACTTGTTATAATAGTAGGCAACATAAAACACTACTGAGTAGAAATTCACATTTTTAAAATATAATTAAATTACCAAAGATTGTGTATAATAATATTTTAAGACTTTAATCATACAACAACATTATTTTTTAGAGTTTATGTTATTTTCTATTAAATTAAAAAGGCACACATTTCAAAATGCCTCAAAATATTTTCAAAAAATATTCAAAATATTCAAATCTTATTCTATATAACATATAAAAGGTTATGCTGTGAAAGTTTCACTAATGTAAAGCTATCCTCATTTTTTGTTAATAGAAATATAAATTCAATTAGAAAATTCAAAAAATTTCATAATTTTTGAAAACTGAGATAGGCAGAGTGTAACTTACCTCGATCTGAATAACTTTCAGAACTGGGCTGACATCTAAAAATAACTCGAAGTGGCTCAAATCCACTTTTTCCCCTCCAAAATCATTCTCTCTCTCTCTCTCTCTCTCTCTCCAATTTGGTTACCAAACAATCGAATAAAAAAATTTGAGTGGAAAAGGATGTTTTAAGTACAAAATTTGGCTGAGTGCCTAGGCATTATTATTTGAGCACTAGGGCATTAGTTCATTTTCCAAAAAATTGAGGGCACAACACTAAGATACCATTATTACATCGCCAAGGTGCCCAAACACGGAACTTCTTGGTGCTCTATAGGGGGACTTTAGATTTTACCAATATGCATTCAGACTCATAGTCGCCACCCTATTAAACATGTAGAACTTTTTCATACACATATATCTTTCACAAATACATACAAAAAAGTTTAAAATATAGAGATTTAAGCAATTACCTATTTTGAATTAGGTCAGAATAGGTTGAACTAAATACTAAATTGAGAGGTGTTATAACTATCCCCTCCTCAAAAAATGTCATCCTTGACATTTCAAAACTCAGATCTCATATCACAAAAAAAATGGATATAGCTATCTCATCTCAGGTTCCTTTTCCCATGTAGCTTCTCATTCAATTATGTTCTTCCACTGAACTTTAACCATTAAATTTATTTATTTCTTAATCTTTTAACATCATAAGCTAGGATCCTCTCTAGTTCTTCTCTGTAACTCAAATTTGGATGTACATTGATGTCTTCTACAGATATCCTATTTCTAGAATCAGATACTCATTTTTTCAAAACTGAGACATAAAATACATTATGAATCTTAGACATATAATCTGACAAATATAATATATAGGTAAACTTTTCAATCCCTTCAATAACTTCAAAGGGTCCAACATACCTACTGACCTCATTTCTATGTTAGGTCAATAAAATTAATCCAAATTAAATCCCAAATCAAATCCAAATCAGAAATCTAATTCAAGATCCAAAATCCAAAAATTCAAACCCAAAACCCATTAGTCCAAAACCAATTTTTAAGTATATTCAAATCCTTCAAAACCCTATCAAGTGATATTGGATTCTTGATCTGCTAGTTATATATTGATTAGGCATAACCCTAGGGTCAACCACATCATTTTGGAGGCATTCCAATCCTCTTAACTCTCAAAACTAAATCCTTTTGTAAAGGTTACAAAACCTTAAAATATTTATAACCTTAGCAATTGTACCTTGCGTCTTATGGAAAATCACCTTGGAAATCTCTCCAAAACTCTTGTTCATGTTCATAATCATTTTTAAGATGCTTTGAAACAATGTTGAACCCTTGGTGGACCATGGTTGACCATAAAACCTCACAAACCCTCAAACCCTAAAAATAACTAAAAATTGAATTTCTATTAAACTTCAACATGGCCTAGTCAAACCAAGCCATGAAAGCTTCTCTAATACATCACATATGTGAAATGGAGTGCATTTAAAATGAGTTGGACAAACTTTGTCCCTGGGTCAAACTTGGTTGACCAACACTACCTAAATGCCTAAAAAATTTAAAAGCCATGATTTTGACCAAGTCAATGAACCAAATTCATGGAGGTGGTCCATAGGGTCATCATGAATCCCCTAAAAAAAATTAGCTCATAGGCCCACTTAGTTTAGCCAAAAATTAGTTAAACCAAGTGGACCCAAAGTGGTTTTGTTGTCATAAATCCTCATCCTTATGAAATTAAATTGCACCAATGGCTGTAATAGATGTTAGATGACCCTATATACATAGCCCAATAAGCCCAACCCATGGTTTGGCTTGGATTAACCAAATGGGCTAGCCCAAACCCCCCAAAAGCCCAAATTCATGGACACCAACCTAACCCAATCCAAGATGGGTGTTGCAGACATTTCAAATAGCTTATAGCATCTCCTTTCCTCCGACCCCAAGCAGCCCCTTGGTTTATTTTGGCTCCATATTCACTAAACTCCAAATTTCCCTTTCCAACTCAAGTGTCCTTAGCCTTGTTCTTCACCTGGCCAAAGGGACCAAACCCTAACAACTCCAGCTATATGACAAGCATCTTAAGAAGCGTCCAAACCAATCTTGGCCTTTGGTTTAGCCCCCAATGGATTACATTATGGAGAAAGGGCCAAAACCTTGAATGAAGCATTTTTCATCATTCAAAACTCCCAAAGCCCCAACTTTAAATCTATGGAAATCAAGGCTCAAGGTCTTCAAGTAAGTTGTTAAGGACATCATCAAGAGTCCATAGAGCCCAAAAAATAAGAAAATCTATCCACCAGATTGAGGTATTTTCCTAATCTAAGCTTAAATCTTCTTTCCAAAAGTGCTTTCTAAAAAGTGCTTTTCAAAGAAAATAAACACTTCCCCACTCTTCATATGAGCATTGGAAATCTATGTTTCATTTTTTTTTCAAATTTGGAGCATCCTACACAAAGTTATAAGCATTTGAAGTTTTAGTTCAAAAAGAACTAAAAAAAATCTTGATCGATCTAGACTGTCTGATCCTTTGATCAAATCTGATCAAATAGCCCAAAACCACACATCTCCCCAAGGCCATAAATGATGGTCAGTTGGGAGGATCATACAGGGTGACGTAGCATGATATGGGCCCTCCATTCCAGATTGAGCTGATCAGACAATCGAATTACAAATCTGCTGTGTTTAAGTGGCACCCTAGCCATTTGACACATGTCTAACCACTGCCCAATCATTAAAAATTCATTTTCAATGATTGGATGACAGAATATTTAAATAAAATGAAAAAATCAAAATAATTCTAGAAAATGGTCAAAAGTTTAAAATTCACTAAAAAAACCCATTCTCACCCAAATTTAGCATTCTTGGGCTCACTAGAAAGGACTTGAGCTCAACTTTATTTTAAAATTGATTTCAAGTGATTTGGACCAGAAGATTTTGAGCTATTTGTGTTTGATAAAAATTAATTTTACTCAATTTCTCATTGTTCAGTGTTCCAAGAGCTCAAATTTGACATGACATACTTGGGGATGTTTCCTTCATTCCATAAAAATTTTAGGACCTAATGATGGCTGGATCTTAGTGAATTGAATTTTCAAATTTTTGGGTCAAATTTTGATCAAAAACTTTGAAAATTATAACTGACACAACACTTTGAATTAGGTCTTGATTTTTCTGTGGTTTGTGTATGTTAGTATAAGGGTTAGAATGCTTGTGATTTCACCTCAATCAAAATTGTAGAAAGTCCAAAATAAATTCCCAAAGGTATTTATATATTTATCTTTGGCGATCAACTATGGAACCTAGAAAGATCATGATGGCTCCGAACTAAGTGCATTTTATGTACATGATCAGATGAACATGTGTTTCAAATTTCACTAGATTTGTATGTCATTTGGTTTGTAATTTAGTCAACCCAAAATCAATGCACATAATTGACCTAGAAACTTTAAAAATCAAAATAAATCTAAATTAAATCCAAAAATTCAAACTAACTTTCAAATTGCTTATAATTAACTGCTCAATAAAATAAATTAAAAAGCCTCATCTCAAACCCCAAAAATTTAAAAAATATTAAAAAATTAAGGAAAATCATTAATAAAAATGTTAAAAATACAAAATAAATTTTAAACACTTAAAATCATCCTTAGGAGTCATCTCTGATATCTAAGAAAGATTTCAAGAGGTTTGGAGTTATTTTGGTATGAAAATAAGAAAGCTCTTTAATTAAATAATTAAATAATTCATTAAAATGCACCAAACTTGTAAAATTCATAATAAATTACAGAATACTCCAAATTACACAAAGTTAAAAGTATTGGACTCATCTTTGAGTGTAGTATTTATGAAAAATATTAAACTTCTAGAATTCATTGTAAATAAAAAAGTCAATAATTGGTCAAATTTAGTTCATTAAAATATGCTGAAATTATAAAATTCATAACTAATTATAAAAAATTCAAAATGACACAAACTTAGAGAAATTAGATTCTTCTTTGAGTTTAGTATTTTCAAAAAAAAGAAGAAACCCCCAATATTTAAAGTAAATTAAAAAGTCATGTTTTGATCAAATCAAATTAATTAAATAATCCAATAAAAGTGAAAATTCAATAAATCATTAAAAATTTAGTAAATCATTAACTCAATGAATTAAATTTGATGAATAATAATCATACTTTATACTTTATCAATGAAGTTTTTAGGCTTGACTACCTCAAGCTGTGGGGCTACGTGTTCTAAGGAAGTCTTGAACCTCGTGCCCATTATGACAATGTTAGGAATGAGTTGAAAGAATGAAAGTGTTGAATTATAAACATTAAAAATTAGTAATAATAAAATATAAATACCACTCCCTCTAAAAAGTAAACTTTTAGGCTAGATTACCTCAAATTATAGGGCTACGTGTCCTAAGGAGGCCTTGGTTCTTGTACCCATTATGATAATGCCATGAATTAATTAAAGGAATGCAGTTGCTAAAATATAAAACTTAAATCAATAATTAATAAGCTATATTAATAAAAAATGACCAACTAATAATCAAAGTTAAATAAATAGGTACTTATTGGGTAACCCAAGCTCATAAGGCTATTAACTTAGCCCCAAGGACGATGAAACAAACCTCATAGCCTTAGTTTAAATAAAATGCAATTACTACTATATTTAAATAAAATTTTAAATCAGTAATAAAACACAATCTTTGAAGACTTCATACCCTATGCTTGACTCCTTTTAGGAAGATAAATGTTTATTGGATTGAAATTCTTAAATGGATAATCAAAATAATTTAACTAACCAATAAATAATCAACTTTAACAATTAAAATGAACTCTAAAATAAATTCTAAAACATCAAATACACTAAAACTTAAACTCAAACTAAACACCTTTGGCTTTTAACACAAAAAATTTAAGCTTCAAGAAATTTTAAATAACAATAAACTTAGGATATACTCAAACAAGATAGCCTATTATATGCACCGTAGATTACTTGTTAGGACAACCAATTCTAGTTCTAGATTAGGGCATTATTCTTTTACATGAGCATTTCTCTAATGTAGATTGATGTGGATTTATATATGAAAAAGGTGCTGGTTATTATGATTTGATGTGATAAATTTTGTAATACATGCTGTGATGTTTATGTTTTACTACTTATGATCTAATCTGTAATGAGCGTTTAGATTTTCTTATGTCAGAAATGATCTGAATGTTTACTGCTAATCAAAATTTTTGTAGGTGATCATGTTTATGTAGGGCCATAAAAAGGGGGCTAAAATTAATCATGTTTTAAAAATAATGATTTTTTTATAGGTGTTTTTTTACTACTTAGCCCCCTTAATTATTAAAAGCATGGCCAAGTCACAGTTGTTCAAAAATAAGCAAATGGTTGTTATGACTATGATATTAATTTTCATATATTTAATTATTTCACTATCATGCAAGGAGTATTTTGAGTGATTACATTTTGCAATTATATAATTCAAGAAAAGTGTTGTGAAAGCTTAGAATAAGTTATTTTGCCAAATGATTAGCAATCCAAACAGAAAGAATATTCTTAATTGGAGAGTTCTTTTCATTTGAATGTCTAATTGGGTGAACATACAAAAGAGAAAAAAGCAAAAAAAAAAAAAGAAGATGATTCAGGAAGAACTCGAAGAAAAGAACCAAGTTGAAGAAGAAAACTTAAAATGCCTTATTTTAATACTTTTATCATTTCATAGGTGTAGAATTTAGGTGTATACTTGGTGCAATAACAGGTCAGGTGTGGATCGTATCCTAAAGAGATTGGATAGATGTTTTTTGAATTCAGTTGCTTCGAGTTCTTCTCAAAAACTGGTGGTAAGACACTTGGCAAGGATAGCTTCTGATCATTGTCCAATTATGTTGAATCTTCTTGAATTTCAGCTAGTACCTAAGAGACTTCTCAGATTTGAAAATGTGTGGGATTCAAACAAAGCTTCAGTAGCGGTAGTCAGAAGAGTTTGGTCGAAGAAGCTTACGGGTTGCATGTCTCGTATTCTGAATTTAAAGTTGGAAAAGTCTTTGAAGGCCCTATTTTATTAGAGCAAAGCCAAGTATAATTGTTTAGTTCAATTGAAGGAAAATCTATTGAAGGAGATTGAAGAGTTTCAAGTCAAAGAAGAAGAGGAAGGTGGTCTCTCGGAGGAGGACAGCTGGGTGCTCAAAGTTAAGATTGGGGAGCTCAATTCTACATTAGCTCGTTTGGATACATGGTGGAGGCAAAGGGCCAAGGTTAAATGGATGGAGGAGGGAGATTGCAATTCCAAATTCTTCCACTCGTTTGCTTTGGCTAGAAGGAATTCCAATCTCATTGTCAATGTTAAAACTGAAGAAGGAGACCAAGTGGAAGATCAAACGCTGATTGAAGAAAAGTTGATTCAATTTTTTCAAGAAAAATGGAAAGAAAGAAGTTGTATCCTTGAGGGTTGGCCTAAACCGTGGAGGTGCCTAGATGAGGAAGATAGAATGTTGATGTCCAAATCTTTTTCCTTGTAGGAAGTTGAGAATGTTATCATGCAAGGTGGGAGCTATTCCTCTCTAGGTAACGATGGGATTACATATTCCTTCTTCAAAGCTTATTGGGATATTATTAAAATTGATGTGTGGAATGCTATCAAAGATTTCTTTGAGATGGGTATTATGGATGAGAAGTAGAAGGAAACTATTATTGTGCTTATTCCTACTGTGAATAACCCGTTGACTCCTTCTAATTTTAGACCTATCAGTTTATGCAACACTATCTACAAGGTGGTGGCAAAGGTTCTTATGAATAGGATGTCTGCTTTCATTCCCAAACTGATTTCTGCCGAACAAGCGGCTTTCTTGAAAGGGAGATCTTTAACTGATCATGTCTTAGTAGCTCAAGAGGTGCTTCATAAATTCAGATATTCCAAATCTTCTAAAGGCTTGGTTTCTTTCAAAATTGATATGGAACAAGCTTATGATTCAATGGGGTGGTCAACCTTGGCCAAAGCTTTGGATTACTTTGGATTTCTGAAATTGTTTGCTAAGATGATTTTGGAGTGTGTTCTTAATCCTAAATTATCCTTATTGATAAATGGCAACTTTTTTAGGTGGATTCAAGCTAGAAGTGGCTTCGTCAAGGTTGTCCCTTGTCTCCGTTCTTATTCATTCTTTGTGCTCAACTTTTATCTAATGCTTTCAGGAATAAAGGGGATAGAATTGGTATTCAAGTGAATGCAAATGGGCCAAGGATTTCACACTTGTTGTATGCAGATGATGTTATCATTTTTTCTGAAGCAAGGATGAAGGCTATTAAGAAGATTAAAAACAATTTGGACAAATTTTGTGGATGGACTGGTCAAAGAATCAACATTCACAAATCTTGCATGCTTTTCGGTAAATATGTCAAAAGGAGGAGTAGGAAAGCTATTACTCTGTTTATGGGGTTCAAAATGGTTAAGGAAATGAATTACCTTGGGGTTAAATTGGCCCTAAGAAGGCTGGTTGGTGAGGATTACAGTTTATAGTTGATAAAGCTTTAAAGATGGTAAACATTTGGGGAGGTAAATCCATTCCTCTAGCTGGTAAAATCTTGTTGATCAAATCTGTATTGCTCTCTTTTACCATCTTTCATTGTACCAATTGTTGGTACCTAAAGGCATACTTGATGAGATTGAAAAAAATTATAGAAGCTTCTTATGGAATAAGTCTGGTGGAAGGCTTGGGTTGCACTATGTTGGCTGGAAAGTTATGTGTATGCCTTTGCATTGGGGAGGGAGAGCTCTTCACTCTTGCGGTAGTAAGTCAGGGCCTCTGAGAGCTAAAGTAGCATGGAAGTATGTTCAAGACAAAGACTCTTTATTGCATAAAGTGTTATTTCCTAAATATGGGAGGGTATTCATGGAAGATTTGGGAAAGAAGGCTGGGTCTACTACATGGAGAATCATCCGAGAGGGAGCTAAATATTTGGAGCCGATTTGTAGATGGAGTTTAGCTAATGGGGAGTCTACTGATTTCTTCTTTGACACTTGGGTGTGGATAAAAGTTTAAGTAAATGTCCAACTTTTATCATTTCTAAAGAATGGAATAACCTCTTGGTGAGGAAGTTTATCTCAAATAACTGTTGGAATAAGAAGGAACTCAATAAAGTGATGGGGACTGAGCTGGTTAATCTTATCTGTCAAGTTCAAATCTATTCGGAGAGGAGGGAAGATAGGTTTGAATTAATTCGTCAATTGTCTGAAAAACCTATCTCGGCTCTTGCTTTTGAAGCTTCCATACATAATGACTCCTTTATCCCTTATTGGCATTGGATTAAATCAGCCAAGTTGAATCCGCGAGTAGAGGTGTTTTGGTGGAGAATATTTAAGAATGGCCTTCCTACTTTCCAGTTCTTATTTCACAGGAAATTAGAAAAGGAAGCTGCTTTTCCAAGGGGATGCTATGGAATAGAAGACATTCAGCATGTGGTGGTGATGTGCAAGAAGATTCAAGAGGTTTTACATTATCTGTCTAAGTGGGGTTTCGTTTTCCCTTCACTTAATTCCTTGGATGAGTGCTATAGGTGGCTGCCTAAGCTAGATCTTTTTCTGAAAAATCTGTATTGCAATGTGGTGTTTTTTATTTGGAAAGCAAGGAATAAAATGATTCATAAGGGGAAGGATGATAGCTCATTGTTCATAGCAGCTAATGCAATGAGTTATGCTTCTACTTCGGTCTTTGGTTGTTGTTACTCGGGAAAGTGGGATTACTAACCGTTAAGGTTGTCTAAGGTGCATTGGTATCCTCCTCCTCCCGATTGGATCAAAGTCAATGTTGATGCAGCTTTACTTCCTTCCTACAAAGGTGGAGTAGGGGGGGTTTTTCGTGGCCACAAAGGAAGATTCCTACTAGCTTTTGGAAAATCTTGTGTTCATTGGGACATCTCTACTTTGGAGTTGGTAGCCACTCAAATGATCAAGGAGGTAATTAAAGATTGGATGTTCAAATTTAAGGGTATTATCATTGAAGGAGATAATGTAAATATTATTTAGTTTATTCAAGGGGTTCAAGGAATCGGCAACAAGGAATTAGTGGATTCTTACTCTTTTAGGGACTTTAACAATGTAATTTTTGATTATATTCCTAGAAGGTGTAATAAGTTAGCAGACTTATGTGCCAACTATGCTCTTCTTAGTTCGTTTGTTTGGGAGGACTGTAGTTTGGATAAGATTCCTCCTTCCTTTATGCATTTGTTAAAGGAGGAATCTAATGCTTTGGGTTGTTAGGTTGTTTTTACTTATTTCTTATTAATGCTATTTGATGCATTTTCTTCAAAAAAAAAAAAGGTGTAGAATTTAGGTTATTATTGGTGGAGCCTGACCACTTTTGCTTTTAGTATATCCTAAGTTGTAATTAAGTGGCTCTTACTCCATGAGCTTTCGATACACTATAGTTTGGTTGATGATGTGTTTACATTATTTGTGTAGTAGAACTAACATGCTTTTCCTAGGTTTCTTCCTTGCATGTGCATGCAACTAGAATCTGATTAGGCTCTTAGGAATAAATTTTTTTTCTACTCATACTTTAAAAATAAAATTATTAGGAATAAATAACATAAAAACACAAATGCTTTGAGAAAGTAAACCGAAGATCATTCAGGGTTGCATGCATATTAAAGCATTTCATACATCCTTTTTTTAGACACTTCCTCACCCAAGGGTAGGGTTCTGATAATTTGATCTATGAGGATGAGATACTAAACCTGGGAAAGCCTAGTCTTCTAAAAAAATTATTTTATAATCTTTTTTCAAAAATTTCAAGCATATATAATTTATGATATTTCAACTAGCATGCATTGTATTAGAAATAAACTAACAAATTTTTATTGCATTAAATTTAGAATAATAATTAGCATTCATAAGTATAGGGCCACTTAGGATTTTTTCTAGATGTTAGTCCTAAATTTCAAAAACTTAAATAATAGCCCACCCATCTTTCAAAAATATTAGATATCATGGTATTGAGACAACTAGGCAATTTAGTTGGCTTTCCGCTGCAGGCATATGTAAGCCCAAAAATTCATACAATGTGCTTAGAATAGGTTCAAGTTACTACAATGTAGTCCCCATCTTAAATCTAGGTTCTAAGGCAGACCTCAAATCATAAGTCCTCACCCTCCATGAATGTAATCCCAAATATCTAATAAAATGCCAATTCAAATATAAAATTTATCTCTAAGATGTTAAAGCCAAACATAGGATAGATTGGAGTGCTTCTGGGAGATCCCAGAATCTCAAAGTTCTCCCTACTCCTCAATCCATTGGCTTCCAGAAAGAACTATTCCAAATTTATCCAATCCCATTTAAAAATTATTCACCTCTCATCATTGTCTTAATCATTAAAATCTAAAAAAAATATTTACAACTACTTTAATTGTGAGTATTCTTAGGAGATTTAATTTTTTTAGGATGTAATTAACCATTAAGGCTTGCCTTTGTGGGGAACTTGTAATCCTAGATTAAAATAAACCCTATCTTTTTTTTGTAAGATAGAAGAAAAATCTGTGGGAATGTAGATGATTTCAAAAACCCATTTTTGTATTCAAACCACCTAGCAGAGTATCATTTTCACCTTTCAAGGTGATATGATATGTTTGTTGCGATATTTGATAATAAAAATAGGAGAATTTTCAAAATTCTATTTTAATCTTTAAATACTATTATGGAATGACATTTTCGGCTTTCGAGATAATTCATTGTTCCTCTGTTTGTATTTGATTATGAAAGTGAATGATTTCTAAAACCCTATTTTTGTATTTGATATCATTGTAGAATAATGTGTATATCTCTTGAGATAGTATCTTATTCTCAATATTATATTCAGTCACAAAAATAGGAATACCCCAAATCTGTGTGGATATAAACTAAAATTTTATTTTCCCATAGATTTTTTTGGCGACTCCACTAGGGAAGGTTCCTCTCTCTATCTATTATGGTGGATATATATATTTTTTACATCAGTAGTATTTGAGACTTCCTTTCTTTCATCGATTGTCTTATCCATTTCTTCCTTGGGTAAGTATAACCGGCTTCTAAAACTTTGAGAGGTGAGTGAGAGAATTTTAAATAAAATTTTAGACTTTAGCATCCCTTGCCAAGTTGATTTGGTATAAGGAGAGAGCTAAGCAATGTTTTTTTGGAAATCTTCATTGAACTTTTGTAGATTCTAGGAACCTTATACTAGATGAAATTCTAGTGCATTGGATTCGAAAATCTAAAAATATCTCAAAAATAAAAAGCTAAAATTTTCTTTCAAAATAATTGCTCATCAGTATATATTATAGCTATAGTCCTTTATAACTCAACAAATGTCATGAGATTTTAGAATATTTTAAAATTCAAAAAAAAAAAAGAAAATCCATTTCAAGTTATAAAAAATGACTATTTCTAAAGAAATTAACTGGGTGTATTTTTCAATTACAGAGAGCAATGACAGAAAAACTAATATTCTCCTTTAATAAGAACCTCATTGTTAAGGAGATAGAATTTGGAAGTACAGTCAGATTTGTAGACTGCAGTGTTGTTAGTAAAGGGAAACATGATAATTGATGTCACTACTATTAATTAAATGGATAATCCCCTAGTAGAGATTATTTTAGGGCTAGGGTTTAACTCCTCTATTCTTCAAAAGAGAGTTGTTATTACTTCTATAACCACCACACATCTTACTAGGGAGGATAAGAAAATGATATTTACAGTTAGTGATGGAACTAAAATATCCTTATATCTAAAATTGGATCCACTATTATTGCTCCTGTTGCAAGCAAGACCCAGAAGAATAACTATCTTAGATGTACTAGAAATAAAATTCTCAAGGTAAGAAAAGTTAATAAGTTGGAAGCCTTAAAAAAATCAAACCTGAGGCTGGTGGAGAGTTTATTGTTCCTCATGTATTCCCTCTCTTTGGTGGAAGTCACTTCTTTGTAATCCGGTATCCTGAGCTTATGATTTTGATGATAACAAATATTATTGGATTTTACTTTAATTCTCCTAGAACTATTATTGCATATTTGTCTTGTGCACACTAACATTTTAGGTACATCATACACCATGCATCAACAAAGGATCAAGGCTCAAGGTCGGGTAAAAAAGGTTAGATGTTTGCAAGAGTCTATACTTTTACTTATTTATTTTTATCTTTCTTGAGTCAAAAGTTTTGTAAAAGTTGTATGCTATCTTGACAACCATGTACACACACACAGGGGAGTGAAATTAGAAGTTCATATTTTTTTAATTTCATATCATACTATCAGTTCATCAAAAAAATAATTAAAATGGGTAATTCAAAGATTAAAATTGTTAAACTAATCATACTGTATGAACTCAATCATACAGGATGATTCGTTTACATCTAAGCCCCAAGCCGCCACTCTGATTTAGGAAAATAGTTTGAATTCTAACTTTTGAACTAATCATACCGCATGAACAGGTTCATACTATATAATATTTGAAATCATGCCTAAATTAATCCTTATGATTAGTCAGCCAAATCATGATTTAATTTATAAATTAGATTGTATAGTATGATTTTATTTGTACTGGATGATTAGTCGAGTCAATTTTTTATCATCCGAAGAATCATCTTAGATGAACCTTGATTGGATTTAATTATTCATACAATATGATATTAATCATACTAGATGATTGGTAGAGATGACTTTTTTTTCACCCAGAGATCATCCTGAATGAACTTAAGTAAAATATACTAATTGTATTATATGATCAATGATTTGTATTATACAATCAATTTAAGATTCTTAAACTAATCATACTGTGGCTCATTTATCATACAGAATGGATATGAATTTTTGAATTAATCATACTGTATGATCCACAGATCATATCGTATGAACAAAATCAACTAAATTAAAAATTATGGTTTTTTGGAGCCTTGTATTTAAACGTCTCTTATTTCATGTAAGAGGGTCTTTGGCCAATTTTTCTATGAGAGCTTCTCTGTAAGTTAGGATTTGAAGAGAGAGAGAGCAATTATCTTGGGAGAGAGAGAGATGAGGTTTTGAGAGAGAAGAGCCTTGTGAGATCAAGGGAGTGTGTGTGAGAGGGGTTCTCACATGGTACCTCCATGAACATTCTCCTTCTTCCTCCTAGAGTCACTATTTTTCTTAGGGGAAACTTTGGGAAGAGGCTCCTGGCATCTAAGGATTTAGTTACTTTGCCACACTGGGTTAGTGGAAGGGATTCAGGCTTTTCCATATCACTATACGGGTGAAAGAGATTCAAGTCCTCTGCCATACTAGTAGGGTGAAAATGATTTTGGCTTTTTCGCTACACCGTGGAAGGGTGGAAGTGATTAATTAAGGGCTTCTCCGCCTTGCTGTGGGAGCTAAAAGATAGTCACTAAAGGACTAATGCAATGCCCATAGAGGGGGACTTTGGGGAGTAGACGTAGGTCAATGTTTGTCCAAATCACCATAAAATTTTTGGTGTATTTATTTCTTTTTTATTTAGAACTTTTATCTTTTGCATTTTTAATTTCCTACAAATTATATTCGTGAAAATTTGGGTTGAAAGTATTGTGATTGCTTTGGATTGATTTTTGTGTGAAAGAAATATCTAAAAATAAAAAAAGAATAAAAATTTCTTTCTATTCATTTTTCCACAAAATCAAAATACAAATTTTATTTGGTTGTTGGTTGTTTGCTTTCACTTGTGTATATGGTTAACATTTTTACAAAGAAATATTTTTGTAAAAGAAAAGTTTTTAAAACAACAATTTAACCCCCTTTTAGCATGCCTTAGATGGTTTAATAAGGTTTAATAACCTCTTTTAACCTTTCGATTGGTATTAGAGCCGGGTCTCAAATTTAGTGATTGAAAAATCCTTGTGAAAGGATCCATGGCACATTTTGGGAATAGGAATTTTACGGAGCGTTATTCAATAACTCATCCACCAATATTTTATTATATACCATATACTTTTTGGAAAGTGCATTTCTACATTTTTGTAATTTATTGACTATCGTAAGTGGCATATGATTCAGGTAAGATGTACTCCTCCATCTCACATTGTTAATGGCATCAAGGAAGAAATTCCTTTTAATGAATGGAGCTTTGAGGATAGAGACTAGGCTAAACTTAATGCAAAATACCTAAATTAATATTTTTGTGCCATAAAATCTAAGGACTATATATGATTTTCTTCATGTACAACTGGTAAGGAAATCTGAGATAGGCTATGTATCACTTATGAAGGAACTAGTGAGGTCAAACAATCTAGGATAAATATTTTACTAAATGACTACGAACTCTTCTACATAGAATCTAGTGATACTACTACTGACATGTACACTAGGTCTACTAAAATAATCACATCTCTACATGCTCTAGGAAGAGAAATGTCTAAGTCTGAAAAGGTTAACAAGATTTTATGCTACCTGCTTGATAGGTTTGATGCAAAAGTAACTACCATCTATGAATCTAAATACTTAAATATATATTTTATTAATAATTTACTTTGTTCACTCATTTCTTATGTGCTAAATGTGAGTCAAAGATTGCTTGATGCAGGTGACAGGAGGAAGGAGAAGACAGTGGCATGCAACTGATGGAGATGATGATATATTATTAATGACCCAACTGTTCAAAAGCTTTCTGATGCCAAAGTAAAGGATCCATTAAGATTGGAATAAAGGAAAATTAGTTAGAACTAATAAAGTTTCTTCTGACACTATCAATTTTGAATGTTGGAAGCCTAAAAATCTGAGGTATGACTGCCCCAACTTAAGAAGTCACCCTAACAAGGAGAAAAGTGTAGAAACATCTAGTGCTAGGAAGGGTGATGAAAGACAAAATGCTAAAAGGGGGGAACATCAAATGTATCTGCCTTGGATTTGTTAGAACAAGAACAATAGGAGGAAATAATGAATCTATGCCTTATAGCGAATGATAATCTTATTAATTTTGATCAAGAAGAGGTATGTCAAGAATCCTATGTTGAGTATTTTCTATTTTTGAAAAAAATCATAACTCATATAGGAAACTAAAAAAATAATATGCATGTCTAATAAATGAATTTTCTAATTTCAAACTTAAGCATGACATATGAGTTAGAGAGCATGTAGATCTTAAATATGAGCATATATCATTAGATAAAGAACATGCATCATTACTAAATGAGTATGATGACTTAAATAAAAAGTATATTGAATTAAGTAAGTCACATGACTCCTTAAAAATGAGTATATTAAGTTAGAAAAGCATCCATAGAACTAGAGATAGTTGCATTAGAACTATACTCTAATGAGCATGCATTAGAATTGAAAGTTTAAAGTTACAAAAGTGCAAATGAATATTTAAAAAGGAAATATTTGCATTTCAAAATTATAGACCACTACTTATACTAGCACAAAAGTCACAACCTGAGACACAACATGCATCATATGTCCTTTGAAAGAAGCACTATCCCCCACATAGGTTAGTGAAGCCATTTTCTATAAGTAGGTGTTACTGTTGTAGCATGGAAGGACACATTGCCAGAGTTTAAACTATACACTGTAAAACACATCTATTGTGGAGGACCAAATCATTAGGATCATAGAATGACATGTAGTCACTCATTTATTAAAGCATAAGGTGGAACCCAAACTCTCTTGGATTTCCAAATCTAACTATTAATTAACTTTGTAGGGATGCTCTCTCTAAAGACTAGTGAGAGCATTTAGTAGTTGGATAGTGGGTGTTCAAGATATATGACAAGAGATCTAAAGTAGTTCATTATGCTAGAGAGCGGAGGCAAGGTAACACTAGGTGACAACACTACTAGGAAAGTGGTGAGCTCGTGTATAACTAGCAAACTCAATGAATTTATAATTGAGAACAGTAAATAATTTACAACATAATCTTCTTAATATTAGATAGTTATATGGTAAGGGTTGTGATGTGAAATTTTATCTAACAAATGCTTGCTCATTTTAAATGGTATAACTATTTTAGAAGGAAGAAGATCAATAATTTTTACATGCTTAATTTATCTTGTATTGATGTTTTTAAAAATTTGTGCTGTTTAAAAACTAATTAGGATGAATCATGGTTTTGGAATTGGCAACTATGTCGTATCAGTATGAAAACTCTCAGAAAGATAACCCAACAGGATTTTATTATAAGTATATGTTGCAAATCTGGGTCCAAGGACTATAATTTTGATGATAATAAATATTATTATTTTCTTATAAATATTATTATTGCATATCTATTTTATTGCCTTGCTCGCTAACATTTCAAGTCCACAAGTCCACTAGCAACATTAATCAGCTCAAGATCAGGTAAACTAGGGTTGGGTTAGTTTGTAATTTTAATTTCTATATATTTTTATCTTTCTTGAGTCAAGTTATGTATTTGGTGGACACTAAGCTGAGTTGTTGCAAATCTAGTTTTGATGATGACAAACATGTTTCCAGTGTGTTTTGCTCGGCTAACCCGTTTCAGGCACAAAAGATCACAAGCAAATCAAGCTAACTCAAGATCGGGTCCAAGTGTGTCAAATGTATGATTTTCCTTTTATTGAGTCAATTATAATGTAACTGATCCCCTAGCTAAGTAACCTTACACATACACACTCAGGGGGAGAGCTTGAGTGAATCAGAGTTTCTGTTCATTTTTTGTTCAGATCAACCTGGACGATTTTCACATCGTCCTGGACGATCTAGCCAAAACAGAAACCCTAATTAGGGCGACTAAGTTAAGAGGGTCTGATTAAGCAGATCATCCTGGATGATCTCTGGATCGTACGGGACGATATGCCCAAATCAGAAATTCTCAGCTGCCAGATCAAGTTAGGCAAGTTCTTATGTTTAGTTACTTGGTCTGATCGTCCCGGATGATACGTGTATCGTCCCAGACGATTCAGTATAATCATGCCTAATTTAATCTGGTAATTAAGAAAAGTAATTTATTTTTGGTCGTATCATCCTGGACGATCTTGATCGTCTAGTGCATTTAAGCTGTACGTCCAGAACTATGTATAGGATGATTTAGGGCCTTTTTGAACTAATCGTACAGGACGATGTCCCTATCGGCCTGGACGATCAAGTCATTTTTTGGTCATCCAGCACAAGTTTCTCTGGACGACCCGAGTTGTCTTCTGGACGATTTTCCTTGATTAGCACTAATCGTCTCGGACGATCGCAGGATCGTACGGGATGATATGAACAATTTTTTCTACTGATCATCCAGGAGAGCCTGATCGTCCAGGCTGAAACAGCTGAATTTAAACTGATCGTACAGGACGATCTATCGATCGTCCTGGACGATCTTGGCCGACCAGTTGAGATTTAGGGCAAATTTTAAGCCCTCCTATAAAAGAAATTTTTCTAAAAATAAGAAAAATCTTTTGCCACCTTCCTTCGCTAAGAAACCCTAGAGAGAGAGAGAAGATCTTGTGAGGGGGAGTTAGTGAGGGATTCACTAAGGTTGCTCCAAGCACGGATCAAAGTCGTCTTCTCCGCTCGTCGTCTTTCGTCTAGTCGGTGTTCTTCGTGGGAGGATCGTTCGCAAGAAGATCCGGGGTTTTCTGCCTGCTTCAGGTGGAAGCAAAAGGAGTTTGAAGGTTCTCTGCCTGCTTTAGGAGGAAGCAAAAGGAGGTCGGGTTCTCTACCTCACCGTGTGGTGAAAAGGAGGTGTTTGTACAGGCTTCTCCGCCTTGCTGTGGGAGCAAAAGGAGAGACACTTTTTGTTTAGTGCAATACCCGGAGGGGAGGCTCTGGGGAGTGGACGTAGGTCAAGTTGACCGAACCACTACAAAATCTGGTTTGCTTTTCCGATTCAGTTTTGCACTTTACTTTTTCGATATTAACTGCTTGGGTGAATATCTGTGATTGATCTTTTTATTCTTGTTTACTTGTTTCCGCTGCTCAGTATCAAAAAGATTTTCATTGTTATCGTGAAATTTTTAAATAACCAATTCACCCCCCCTCTTGGTTAGCCTCGGGACTAGTTCACTAGGGCTTAACATCCCTTTCGAACTTTCAAGTAGTATCAAAGCGGGATTCAAAATTTAGGTTTAAAAACTTTTGAATTTGATCCATGGCTAACTGTAACAATCGTAATACTGCTGAAGGCTATTCCATTACAAGACCACCGTTGTTTGACAATATTCCTTTTGATTTTTGGAAAACACGCATGTCTACTTTTTTGCAATCTATTAATTATCGCATGTGGATGTTAGTTAAGGACGGATACGAACCACCTTTTAGATTGACTAACAATGTGAAAACTGAATTGCCTTTTACTGATTGGACATTTGATAATCGTGATTTAGCACAGTTAAATGCAAAATGCTTGAACTGTTTCTTTTGTGCTTTAAAATCTGAAGACTATATGCGTGTTTCTACTTGTACAATAGGAAAGGAAATCTGGGATAGATTATGTATAACATACGAAGGTACAACTGAAGTCAAACAGTCTAGGTTAAACATCTTGTTACATGATTACAAACTTTTTTGCATGAAACCTAGTGAGACTATTTCATAAATGTACATAAGGTTCACTCAGATTGTTACCTCTTTGTATGCTCTAGGTAATGAACTTACTAACTACGAAAGAGTGAACAAAATTCTTAGATGTTTGCCTGCTTCTTATGATACTAAGATTACTGCTATCACTGAATCTAAAGATTTAAATACTTACTCTATTGACAGCTTACTTGGATCACTAATTGCTTACGAGCAAGGGGTGAACCAAAGGCAACTTGATGCAGGTGAACGCAAGAAAGAGAAGACAGTGGCACTAAAGGCCAAAGATTCAGATGCTAGCACTTCCGGGTCTGATAGCGATGATGTTGCCTTAATCACAAGGCAATTCAAAAGCTTTCTAAGGAGAAACATAAGAACTATCAGAAGTGGAACAAGGGTAAGTCCAATAAAAATTTTAAGGGTTCATCTGAATCTGTTTGTTTTGAATACAGGAAGCCTGGACACATTAAGGCTGATTGTCCTACACTTAAAGCTCACCCAAGCAAGGAGAAGGGTGAGGAGAAACCAAAGTTCAGAAAGGACAAGAAGCGGATTCAGAAGGCGTTCTGGGCAGACTCTGCATTCGACTCTTCTGAGACTGAAGCTGAAGAGGAGGAAACAAACTTATGTCTGATGGCTGATGATCACCCTGGTCAGTCGAACCAGGAAGAGGTATGTGAGCTGACTTACGATCAATTATTTGAAGTTTCTGAAAGAATTCATACATCCTATAAGAAACTTAAGAAAACTCATGCTAGTTTGAAACTAGATTACTTGACTTTGCAAAAAGAGCATGATTCTGTAGTTAAAGATCATTCCACACTTGATTCCAATCACATGTCCTTGCTTGATGAATTCGATGAGTTGAATAAAAAATATTCTGATTTAGTTTCTGAGCATGATTCATTGAAAATCACGCATGTGGACTTAGAAAGAGCTTTTAAAGAGTTAGATATAATGGCATGTGAAGTAGAAAGTAGCAATGGAACCTTAAAATTTGAAATTGCAAGTTTAAAGAAAGAAAATGAGTTTTTGAAAATGAAAATCAGTGCTTTTGAAAAGAACAAAACACCGCCTACTTTTGAACAGTTTTATGCACCGCCACCTTTTGAAAAATATGTTGCAAGTTCATCAAAGCATGTTTCATATACATCTAGGAAGAGGTAGTATCACCCATGTAGATTAGTTAACCCTTTTCCTGGTGTTAGATGCTTTTCATGTGGCATGTTTGGACACATTTCCCACACCTGCACTGTTCACCGTAGTACACATTGGGTGTGGAAACCCAAACTGCCTGTTTCACAGTAGAGCACGCATGCATTGCATTCTTCTTTTCACAAGAAGGAACCCAAACCTGTTTGGGTTCCTAAGACTGATGTTTGATATTTTTATAGGTGTGCTCTCACACAAGACCTCGTGAGAGCATGTGGTACCTGGACAGCGGATGTTCTAAACATATGACTGGAGATGCAAATCAGTTCATTTCGCTGGAGGCCAGAGCTGGAAGCAAGGTTACACTTGGAGATAACACCACCAGGAAGGTGGTAGGCTCAGGTATAATTGGTGATTCAAAGAATTTTATGATTGATAATGTTTTGCTTGTAGATGGACTGAAACACAACTTACTGAGCATCAGTCAACTCTGTGACAAGGGATACATCATCAAATTCCTACCCACTGACTGCATTTTAAGCTTAAATAATGAAGTTGTTTTGCAGGGGCAAAGGATCAACAATGTCTACAAGCTTGATGTAAGTTGCATTAAATCTGATATTTCAATTTGCTTAAAAATTGCTGCTGATGAGTCTTGGTTATGACATAGGAGATTGTGTAATGCCAGTATGAAAACCCTTAGGAGAGTCACCCAAAAGGACTTAGTTAGAGGTGTGCCCAAGCTTAAGTTCACTAAGGATCATCTGTGTGATGCCTGTCAGTTGGGGAAGCAAGTCCAATCCTCTTTTCACTCTATTAAGGACATTAGCTCCTCCAGACCTTTAGAAGTTCTTCACATGGACCTCTTTGGACCTATTAGCACTGCCAGCTTAGGGGGGAGAGTCTATGGGTTTGTGATTGTAGATGATTATTCGAGGTTCACTTGGGTTAAGTTTTTGTCACATAAATATGAGTCATTTGATGAGTTTAGATCTTTCTCTACTTGGATTCAGAAGAAGTTAGGATGTGAGATTATTTCCATCCATAGTAATCACGGAGGGGAGTTTAAAAATGAAAGATTTGGAAGTTTTTGTGAGGATCATGGGATTAGTCACAATTTTTTAGCTCCTAGGACCCCTCAGCAGAACGGGGCAGCTGAAAGGAAGAACAGGACCTTAGTGGAAGCCGCTAGAGCCATGCTTGCCGAGTATTCACTTCCAAAATACTTTTGGGCTGAAGCGGTGAGCACTGCCTGTTATGTACTGAATAGGGTGAATGTGAGAGTCAAACTGAATAAGACACCATATGAGATCATTAAGGGTAGAACTCCAAATCTGTCTCACCTCCATGTTTTTGGCTGTAAGGTTTTCATTCTGAACAATGGGAAATCACCCATAGGAAAATTTGACCCCAAATCTGATGAAGGAGTGTTCTTAGGATATTCAAGTGTGGGAAACTCCTTTAGGGTATTCAATAGGAGGACTCTGGTGGTGGAAGAAACAACCCATGTAGTGTTTGATGAATTAGATCCTAAGGAGTTTAGATCTGAAGTAGAAGATGAAGAGATTGTTGAGGTTACCCAAGGAGTTGGAAATACAAATTTGGAGAAAAGGGTAGAACCTCAAACCTCATTGCCTAGAGATTGGAGATATTCTTCGAGTCATCCTAAAGAACTGATCTTAAAAGACCCTTCTGAAGGTGTTAGGACTAGGCATGAACTTAGGAAGGAAGTAAACCATTCTGCCTTTATCTCAATGACTGAACCCACCAACATCAATCAAGCCTTATCAGATGAGTTTTGGATTTTAGCTATGCAGGAAGAATTGAATCAATTTGTAAGGAATGATGTTTGGGAGTTAGTAGAAAGACCTAAAAATCAAAGTATTGTGGGAACCAAGTGGGTCTTTAAGAATAAGATGAATGATTCTGGTGTGGTGGTGAGAAATAAGGTAAGATTGGTGGCTAAGGGGTATAATCAGATAGAAGGGATTGATTTTGAGGAGACTTTTGCCCCTGTAGCTAGATTGGAAGCCATTAGAGTGCTACTAGCCTTTGCCTGTTACAAGGGATTTAAGCTGTTTCAAATGGATGTCAAGGGTGCCTTTTTAAATGGGGTAATTAAAGAAGATGTTTTTGTAGAATAACCCCCAGGTTTTGAGAGTTTCCAATATCAAGTCATGTCTATAAATAAAAAAAGGCCTTATATGGATTGAAACAGGCACCCAGAGCTTGGTATGAGAGGCTTAGCACATTCCTGTTAGAAAGAGAGTTTGTTAAGGGGAGCGTAGACACCACCCTTTTTCTGAGGAAATTAAGGGATGACTTACTCATTATCCAGATCTATGTTGATGATATAATTTTTGGATCTTCTGATAAATATTTATGTGAAGAGTTTTCTAAAATAATGAGTAAGGAGTTAGAGATGAGTATGATGGGAGAATTGTCCTACTTTTTGGGGTTTAGCATAAGGCAAACAGATGATGGAACCTTTCTCAATCAATTAAAATACACTAAGGACATTTTGAAGAAATATGAAATGGACAATGCCAAGCCAATCAATACTCCCATGCCCTCCTCAGTTCAGTTAGATAAGGATTCAAATGGAAAATCTGTTGATCAGAAGAAGTATAGAGGGATAATAGATTCACTGCTTTACCTGACTGCTAGCTGACCTGATATCATGTTTAGTGTCTGTCTTTGTGCTAGGTTTCAGGCTGATCCTAAAGAGTCCCACCTGACTGTTGTTAAGAGAATTCTTAGATATCTTTTAGGGACCCCAAACCTAGGAATTTGGTACCCTAGGCACAACACCTCTTTTGAGATCATTGGATATTCTGATTCTGACTTTGTGGGGTGTTGGGTGGATAGGAAGAGTACTTCTGGGACTTGTCAATTCATAGGACATTCGTTAGTCTCCTGGTCCAGTAGAAAATAGAACTCAGTTGCACTTTCCACTGCTGAAGCTGAGTACATTACCTTAGGAAGTTGTGTAGCCCAAGTTCTTTGGTTGAAGCAACAAGTCTTAGATTTAGGAGTACCTGTTGGCACAATTTCTATTCTGTGTGATAATACTAGTGCCATCTGTATCTCTAAGAATCCAATCCAACATTCTAGGACCAAACACATTAATATTAGGCATCACTTCATTAGGGACCATGTTACAAAAGGGGACATTGAGCTACATCACGTAGCAACTGAAAATCAGCTGGCTGACATATTCACTAAACCACTGGCCTTTGACTAATTCAGCATTTTGAGAACCAGATTAGGAGTGATTGATATAAATGCTTGATTCTGATGACTGCTGATTTATGATTGTTCTGATTGATATTCTGATTTCTATTAGTTAGTTTTGGTATTCTGATTTCTGTTAGTTAGTTTTGGTTTGATTATTTGCTTTCAGTTGATTTTATTTCTTCTGCTGATTTCTATTTTAACCTTACTGTTAGTTTGATTTGAGTATTTACTTTGATGTGATTTTCTACCTATTTTTATTCACTGGTTCATATCTTGCACTTACTATTTTATTTTTTTCAAAATCTGAACACCGCTCACTACTTCTGAAAATCTAAATTTTTGACTGGGAGTTTTTACCTTGTTTTGGTTTGGAAGCTGGTAAGCAGTGATTGATTCCACTGAATTAGTTAAAGGGAAGAACATTGATGATTGTTTCTCTTCCTCTAACTCCTTTACTGGTGTATGGTTTCTTTTGAATAAAAATCCTCTTCAAAATTAAAATGTTAGTTTTTGAAATAGAGATTATTTTATCTTCCTACAGTAATCTGCCTCATATCAATAGTGTTTTTCAAAGTCTTGAGTCATTAGTTTGATTTTCTAAACCAAGTGATTGTATTTATCATATGTTGTATGGCTTTTGTTTTGTGAATCGTTCTTCCTTACTGTGGAGAGTCATCTCCTATGTCTGGAAGATAATCTCACAACTAAGACTCTTTAATGATTATGAAAAGGAGAAAGCTTATAAAAGATGTGCAGTGCTCCAGATAATTTGAAAAAGAGGCATAAAATGAGCCCAAAACTGAAAAGATACGAAATTGCCAGATTGGATACACAAAGTCTATCAAAAATCAAAAGATGCGCAAAGCGCCAACCAATTTGAAAAAAAGGCACAAAATGAGCCCAAACCAAGCTTTCTTCCCTTTCAGATTGTTAAATGTCTTAGAGAAATCTGTGCGCCACTTAATATTTTCAAAAGCTTGAGTTTGAAAATCCTGATTTCTGATTTTTTACTTTGTAACACTATTATATCAGATATTTTTCTGGAACGAGGCTTGAAAGGATCTCTTTTTGAATCTAATGTCTTTTCTTCTGAATCAGATTTTTGTTTTAAAAGAGGTTTGCATAGATAAGGTGCCCGGGGTCGGAGTTATGAAAGTTGATTATTTCCAACCTTTTCTGGATTTCAGTGCTGTCAATCTTCCTGTTATTAGTTTTTGAATCTAAAATCAAGAAAAAAATTCTGATTTACTCGAGCAGCTTGATCAAAAAAAAAATGTTGCTTTTATGTGTTTTTACTGTAAGTTTTATTCGTTTTTGTGTTATTTTGATTTCATGGTTGTATTTTTGGGATCCTGATCGGTCATCTTCATCCTTCATCTTTTTCTATTTTCTTCACATCGTCCTAGACGATACCACGATTGTCCTGGACGATCCAAACATCGTCCTGGATGATTCGTTCAAAATCATCCCCACACTACTCCTGCTGCTGAAAAATCCTAATTATTGGTGATCGTCCTGGACGATCCTTACATCATCCTGGACGATATGATCCATATCTTCCTGATCTGATCAAACGGCTGACATTGCACCGATTATTGTCCATCATCCTGGACGATCCACCTCATCGTCCCGGACGATCCACGTGTCAGCTGCTGGACGATTGGAATTTGGCCTGTCCGACATATTTATTGCATATCGTCCCGGACGATCCACCTAATCATCCTGGACGATACTTTTTATCAACGGTCATCTAGCCTGACCCCTCAGGACGATCGCCTATGTCTAATCGTCCTGGATGATATCTGATCGTCCTGGATGATCGGACCGCCTTTTTGACCAATCGTCCAGGACGTCATAAATAACCAGATCATCCCGAACGATATCGCGATCGTACAGGATGATCAGGCCGTTTTCTATATAAACAGTAGTTTTTCTTCAGATTTTTCGACACCTTTTGTCTTCCACTATCCTTCTACTTCCTTACCCTTTGGATTCCTAATGGCTGGTGGCAAAAGGTCTCGTCAAAAGGGTGCCAGTTCCTCCCAGGGACATGTCGATCCTCGCTTCCCGAATGCCGCCGATCAGGCTGCTTTCGAATGCTATCATAACGTGGGGATCACGCACTCTAAAATTGTAAATCCCCACACTCTCACTTATCCCATTCTGGATCTATTCGCACACACTTCTCTCACCTTCATTCTGACCTTAGCCTTTCCTTTTAATCTTGAACTCCTTCAAATCTTCTTTTCCAACTTGTGCATTTCTGCGGACTATTCCACTCTTCGATCATACGTCAATCAACGCCCCGTGGAACTCACGACCCACGATTTTCACAATATTCTCAACCTGTCTGTCACTGGTGACAAACTTCACACACTTATCACCGATCCTGACTATGATTGGAGTGTCGCTAATCACTTCCTTCACAATACCAACGCACCCTATCATGACAACGCATGCACTTCCCTTCTCAAGGACGTATGGACCACTCAGCACGTCCTTCGTTCCTCCGTCATTCCAAAGGCGGGGGATCGAATTCACATTACCCCGCTACTGTCCTTGACCACCTACTACATCATGGCCCGTCGAGAATTTAATGCCTCTGATCTGATTATCCGCTATATCGAACACCTAACCACCATTAGAGATCCGGGTCACAGGCGTCACCCAAATTTAGCTTTAGGTCATCTTATTCGCTATGCCTTAGAGACAAAATATGACCTTCAGTATCCTGTCCTTCCTGATGTCCCTCCCTCCTTCTTCACAAACAACTCATTCCACATCCTTCACAGCACCCGACTACATCTAGAGCCCACCCCGGATGTTGAGGAGGAAGAGGAAGAGGCCATTCCAGTCCCTGCTGCACCAGAGGCACCTGCTCCCCTTCGCATTGCCTCTCCCTTTGACCACCTGGTGCAGCGTTTCATTCAGTGGGAGGCCAGATTTGACTCCTATGTGGTTGCCCAGGAGCAGCGGCACGCCAAGGACATCAAGCGCTTCACTGACTATGCTGCGGAGCAGCAACAACAGCATGACCAGGACATCGCCTGGATTGGAGCCCACTTTCAGGCCATTTACCACTACTTCAATCCACCACCGCCACCTCCTTCTTCCGATCAGGATCCGCCTCAGTTTTAGTTTTCTGTTTTGTAGTTGTTCTCTTTTATGATTTGTACTTGTGTTTCTGTTTCTGTTTCCCCTCCTCCTTTTTATGATGTCAAAAGGGGGAGTCAGTTGTAGTCGTTTCTATTTTTGTTATGAGTCATGTTTCATGTATTGATTTAGTTGTTAAATGAAAATTTGAAAAAAAAATATATTTGTGTTTGGATCTCCTAGTTTACTTTTATTTTCAAACTACTCTACAAATGTTTGCCATCATCAAAAAGGGGGAGATTGTTGCAAATCTGGTTTTGATGATGACAAACATGTTTCTAGTGTGTTTTGCTTGGCTAACCCGTTTCGGGCACAAAAGATCACAAGCAAATCAAGTTAACTCAAGATCGGGTCCAAGTGTGTCAAATGTAGGATTTTCCTTTTATTGAGTCAATTGTAATGTAACTAATCCCCTAGCTAAGTAACCTTGCACACACACACTCAGGGGGAGAGCTTGAGTGAATCAGAGTTTCTGTTCATTTTTTGTTCAGATTATCCTGAACAATTTTCACATCATCCTGGATGATCCAGCCAAAACAGAAACCCTAATTAGGGTGACTAAGTTAAGAGGGTCTGATTAAGCAGATCATCCTGGATGATCTCTGGATCGTACGGGATAATATGCCCAAATCAGAAATTCTCAGCCGCTAGATCAAGTTAGGCAAGTTCTTATGTTTAGTTACTTGGTCTGATCGTCCCAGACGATACGTGTATCGTCCCGGATGATTCGGTACAATCATGCCTAATTTAATCTGGTAATTAAGGAAAATAATTTATTTTTGGTTGATACGATCATATCATCCTAGACGATCGCAGGATCATCCCGGATGATCTTGATCGTCTAGTGCATTTAAGCTGTACGTTCAGAACTATGTACAGGATGATTTAGGGCCTTTTTGAACTAATCGTACAGGACGATGTCCCTATCGGCCTGGACGATCAAGTCATTTTTTGGTCGTCCAGCACAAGTTTCTCTGGACGACCCGAGCTGTCTTCTGGATGATTTTCCTTGATTTGCACTAATTGTCCCGGACGATCGCAGGATCATACGGGACGATATGAACAATTGTTTCTACTGATCGTCCAGGAGAGCCTGATCATCCAGGTTGAAACAGCTGAATTTGAACTGATCGTACAGGATGATCTTGGCCGACCAGTTGAGATTTAGGGCAAATTTTAAGCCCTACTATAAAAGAACTTTTTCTAAAAACAAGAAAAATCTTTTGCCACCTTCCTTCCCTGAGAAACCCTAAAGAGAGAGAGAGTTGGAATAGAGAGAGAAGATCTTATGAGGGGGAGTTAGTGAGGGATTCACTAAGGTTGCTCCAAGTACGGATCAGAGTCGTCTTCTCCGCTCGTTGTCTTTCGTCTAGTCGGTGTTCTTCGTGGGAGGATCGTTCGCAAGAAGATCCGGGGTTCTCTGCCTGCTTCAGGTGGAAGCAAATGGAGTTTGAAGGTTCTCTGTCTGCTTCAGGAGGAAGCAAAAGGAGGTCGGGTTCTCTACCTCACCGTGTGGTGAAAAGGAGGTGTTTGTACAGGCTTCTCCGCCTTGCCGTGGGAGCAAAAGGAGAGAGACTTTTTGTTTAGTGCAATACCCGGAGGGGAGGCTCTGGGGAGTGGACGTAGGTCAAGTTGACCGAACCACTATAAAATCTGGTTTGCTTTTCCGATTCAGTTTTGCACTTTACTTTTTCGATATTAACTACTTGGGTGAATATCTGTGATTGATCTTTTCGTTCTTGTTTACTTATTTTCGCTGCTCAGTATCGAAAAGATTTTCATTGTTATCGTAAAATTTTTAAATAACCAATTCACCCCCCCTCTTGGTTAGCCTCGGGACTAGTTCACTAGGGCTTAACATCCCTTTCGAACTTTCATGAGTAACCTTGCACACACACACACTTAAGGGAGTAAGTTGGTGGGTTAAATTTCTTTTTGATTTTTTAAACTAATCCTAGAGTACGATTTATATCATACTGGATGATCTGTTAACCAAAAAACCCTAATTAGGGCATCCTCTATTAATTAAGAGTGATTAAATTAATCATAATGTACCATTTATATCGTATAGGATGATAAGTTATAATTAGTAAAATAGCTGCCAATTATAATTTTGGTAATATTTTAGTATAAAAAAATTTATGTCTAATCATACCGTACGATCCGTATCGTACTGTACGATATATAACAATCATGCCTAAATTGATCATGTAATTAGGTGTTAAAATATGGTTAAATTGTTCAATCAGATTGTACAGGACGATCGGAGATAATTATACTGTATGACCTGATTCTTACATGGGATGAAAATTAAATGGCACCCATCATCTGGGACTATTAGTTATGAGTTTGTACTAATCATACAGGATGATGTACACCATTGTATAGGACGATCTGATTGCTACATGGGATGATATTTAAATGTCGCTTATCATCTGGGATAATTTTCTATATATTTGTGCTAGTGATACATGACCAAGTTCTCAATCGTACTAGATGATCAATATAAAAAACTTATATTAATCATACAGTAAGGTGGAGTTCATACTAGCCGTAATGGTTGTTTTGAACTAATCGTACAGCAAGATCTTGGATTATACTGGACGATCAGAAGCACACAATTAAAAATTAGGGCTTTTTTTAGGCTCTCTATTTAAGCTCTCATATTATCCTTGAGTTAATCTTTTGTTGCTAAATTACTGTGAGTGAGAGCTTAGAAAAGGAAGAGTGAGAGATCTTTGGGAGAGAGAGAGAGATATTCTTATGAGGGGGAGTTATGAGGGATTCACAAAGGTTACTCCAAGCAAGGTTTCCATAGTATTCTTTAAGCTTCTTCCTTAGTTCCTTGGTAGCTCTGGGGAGACTTTCATCAGCATCAGATCCAGGTTCTCTACCTTCCCTAGTAGAGAGTGAAAGGATTCTATGATTCGCTACCTATTCTAGGAGGGAGTAAAAAGATTTTCAGGTTCTCTACATACTCTAGGTGGGAGTAAAAGGATTTCTAGGTTCTCTGCCTACTCCAAGAGGGTGTAAAAGGATTCAAAGTACTCTGCCTCATTGGGTTGGTGGAATGATTTGGATGGGCTTCTCCACCTTGCTATGGGGGCAAAAGGAGAGATACTAATTTTAGTGTAATACCTGAAAAGGAGGTTTTTGGGGAGTGGACGTAGGTCAAGTTGACCAAAACACTATAATTCTTATGTTTTCTTTTTATTTACTTTTTTGTATTTTATTTCCATATTTTTTTGTGATTTATTCTGTGTTTGAAATCTCTGATTTTTTGTTATTGTGAAATTAGTTTTAAAATATTCAAAAAGATTTCAAAAAAATTTTCTTTTTGCCTTAAGAAATTTTTTAAAATAACCAATTCATCCCCCCTCTTGGTTAGCCTCGGGCTAATTCATAAAGGTTTAATAACCATCATGAACTTTTAAGTGGTATCAGAGCGGGATTCATAAATTAAGTTTTAGAAAACTTTTAAAAAATGATCCATGGCTAATTTTGGTGATCGTAATACTATAGAAAGATATTTAATCACATGACCACCTTTATTTGATAATATTCCTTTTAATTTTTAGAAAATTTACATGTACACTTTCTTACAATCAATTGATTATCGCATGTGGATGTTAGTTCAAGAAGGATATTTTGCACCCATTAGATTAGTAAATGGTGTTAAAACTAAAATACCTTTTTTTTGAATGGAGTACAGATGATAGAGATTTAACCCAACTGAATGCTAAATATTTGAACTATTTTTTCTATTCTTTAAAATCTAAAGATTACATGAGTGTTTCTACTTGTTCAATTAGAAAAGAAATTTGGGATAAACCATGCATAACATATGAGAGAACTAATAAAGTAAAATAATTTAGGCTGAATATTCTTCTTCATGATTATAAACAATTTTGCATGAAATCTAATGAATTAATTTCTGACATGTATACTAGGTTTACTTAGATTGTTACTTCCTTGCATGCCATAGGAAGAGAGCTTACAAATTATGAAAAAGTTTAAAAATTCTTCATTATTTTCCTTCTTCCTATGATGCAAAAGTCACTGCCATTGCTGAATCTAATGATCTGAGTGTTTATTCCATTGATAACTTACTTGGGTCACTCATCGCCTACAAATAAGGAGAGAGTCAAAGGTAGCTTGATGCAGATGAAAGAGAAAAGAGAAAATTATAGCCTTAAAGGCTAATGATTCTGATAGTGACTCTTTTGGACAAGATGATGATGACATTGCTCTGATGACTAGACAATTTAAGAGCATTTTAAAGAAAAAGCAAAAAAGTCATCAGCAATGGAATAAAGGTAAGAATAGTAAAAATTCTAAAATTTCTTCTGATGTTATATGCTTTGAATGCAGTAAGCCAGGGCACCTAAAGTCTGATTGCCCAACTCTTAAAGCTCACCCAAGCAAGGAGAAAGGTGAAGAAAAATCTAAATTCAAGAAGGGAAAATAAAGGACTTAGAAGGCTTTTTGGGCAGACTCTAGATTAGACTCTTTTGAAACTGAAGTAGAAGAGGAGATAACTAACCTATGCTTAATGGAAGATGATCATCTTGATCATTCTGATCAAGAGGAGGTATGTGAGCTTACCTATGATCAATTATTTGAAGTGTCTAAAAAAATTCATATTGCATATAGGAAGCTTAAAAAATCACATGCCAGCCTTAAATATAACTTTTTAATTCTACAAAAAGTGCATGAATGCCTAAGAAAAGATCATTCCACTATGGATAGCAATCACATGACTTTGTTAGATGAGTTTGATATTTTAAACAAGAAGCATTCTGAATTAACTACTCAATATAATTTCATAAAAATATCACATATTGAATTGGAAAATGCATTCAAGGAAAATTAGAAACACTTACATCTCAATTAGATGATAAGGAGCATGTATTATAAGTAGAATATTCAATTCTTGAAAGTACAAATAAGTTTTTATTAGTTGAATTAACTGCTTTTAAGGAAAATAAAAAACCACCTTCACTTGAAAGTTTTAAAAACCATCATCAAAGCATGCATAATTCAAACTTAGGAAGAGGCACCATAACCCAAATAGATTAGTAAATCCTTTTCCTGGAGTTAGATATTTTTCTTATGGCATGCTAGGACATACTCCCACACTTACACCATTTACTGTAGAACACATTTGGTGTGGAGACCAAAATTTCAAAATTTATAGCATAACATGCATGTATTTTATTCTTTTTTACATAAGATGGGAGCTAAATTTGTTTGGGTTCCCAAATCTAACATATGATAATTTTATAGGGGTACTCTCACAAAAGGCCTTGTGAGAGCATGTAGTACTTGGACAATAGATGTTCAAGGCACATGACTGGAGATGCAAATCAATTTATTTTGCTGGAGGCCAGGGCAGGAGGCAAGGTGACACTTGGAGATAACACCACCAAGAGAGTGGTGGGCTCAGGTATAATTGGCAACTTAAAGAATTTTATTATTAAAAATATTTTATTGGTAGATGGATAAAAATATAATCTGCTCAGCATCAGCCAGCTCTATGATAAAGGCTTTAGCATAAAATTTTTATCTACCAGCTACATAATAAGCTTAAATGAAAAAACTATTTTATAGAAAAGGAGAATCAATAATTTTTACATACTTGATCTAAATTACATTAAATCTAATACTGCTCTTTGCTTAAAAACCATTTCTGATGAATTTTGGTTATGTCATAGAAGAGTGTGTCATGCAAGCATGAAAAGCCTTAGAAAAATCACCCAAAAAGACTTAGTGAGAGGAATTCCCAAACTAGAGTTCACTAAGGACCACCTGTGTGATGCCTGCCAATTAGGAAAGCAAGTCAAATCCTCCTTTCACTCAATCAAAGATATTAACACTAGCTAACCCTTAGAAGTCTTTCACACGGATCTCTTTGAACCTATCAGTAATGCAAGCCTATGAGGGAAGATCTTTCGGTATGTGATTGTTGATGATTACTTGAGGTTTACTTGGGTTAAATTCCTATCTCATAAAAGTAATTATTCAAGGAATTTAGGTCTTTTTCCACTTGGATTCAGAAGAAACTGGTTGTGAAATTTTAACCATTCATAGTGACCACAGTGGAGAATTTAAGAATGAAAAATTTGAATCTTACTGTATGGAGCAAGGAATAAATCACAACTTTTTAGCTCCTAGAATCCCTCAGTGGAACGGGATAGCTGAAATAAAGAACATGACCCTAGTAGAAGCCTTTAGAGCCATGTTAGCTGAATACTCACTTCCTAAATACTTCTAAGCATGAGCGATGAATACAGCCTGTTATGTTTTGAATATGGTTATTGTTAGATCCAAGCTGAACAAGACACCCTACGAAATCCTTAAGGGTAGATCACCCAACCTCTCTCACCTTCATGTTTTTGGATGTAAATTGTTCATTCTGAAAAGTGGGAAATCTTAACTAGGAAAGTTTGACCCCAAATCTTATGAAGGAGTATTTATAGGTTACTCAAATATTGGAAAATCCTATAAAGTTTTTAATAAAAGGACACTGGTAATAGAGGAGACCACTCATATATTTTTTGATGAATCTGATAATTCTGGAGGGTCTAGGATGGAAGAAAAAAAAGTTGTAGAATCTACAAATCTAGAGGATAGGTAGAACCTAAAAATACACTACTTAGAGAATGGAGATATTCTTCAAGTCTTCCTTAAAAATTAATCTTAGGAGGCCCATCTAAAGGTGTTAGAACTAGGTATGCACTTAAAAAAAGTAAACTACTCTGCCTTCATCTCAATGACTGAGCCCATAAATATTAATTAAGACCTATCTGATGAATTTTGGATCCTAACCATGCAAGAAGAGTTAAATAAATTTGTGAGAAATGATATTTGGGAACTAGTTGAATGACCTACGAACCAGAGCATTGTTGGAACTAAATGTATTTTTAAAAACAAAATGAATGATTCTGGTGTAGTGGTTAGAAATAAAGTAAGATTAGTGGCTAAGGGGTATAACAAGATATAAGGGATTGAATTTGAAGAAACCTTTGCCCCTATAGCTATATTGGAAGATATTAGGGTGTTACTAGCCTTTACATGCTTTAAGGGATTCAAATTATACCAAATAGATGTCAAAAGTATCTTTCTGAATGGGGTAATAAAAGAAGATGTGTATGTTGAACAACCCCCAAGCTTTGTAAGCTCATAATTTTCTAATCATGTAGTCAAATTAAAAAAGATATTTTATGGACTAAAATAAGCATATAGGGTATGGTATGAAAGGCTAAGCACATTTCTACTAAAAAGAATGTTTGTTAAGAGGAGCGTAGACACGACCCTACTTATAAAAAAGTAGGAGATGAACTACTGATTGTCCAAATTTATATTGTTGATATTTTGTTTAGATCTTCTGATAAAAATCTATGTAATAAAATTTCAAAAATAATGAATAAGGAATTTGAGATGAGTATGATGGGAGAACTGACCTACTTTATGGGATTTAGCATAAGGCAGAAGGATGACGGACTTTTTCTTAGTCAATCAAAATACATTAAGAACATCCTTAAGAAATTTGAAATGGATAAAGCCAAGCCAACAAACACTCCCATGAGTTTCACTGTTTAGTTAGATAAAGATTCAAATGAAAAATCAGTTGATCAAAAGAAATATAGAGGGATAATTGGATCACTTCTTTACTTAACTGCTAACATACCGATATCATGTTTAGTTTTTGTCTTTATGCTAGATTTCATGTTGATCCAAAAGAGTCCCACTCAATTTTTTGCAGGATATAGGGTTAATAGGAAAAGCACTTCTGGAACACGCAATTTATATGACAATCCTTAGTCTCTTGGTCCAGTAGAAAATAAAACTTAGTTATACTGTCTACTATTGAAGCTGAATACATAGCCTTAAGAAGTTGTGTGGCCCTTGTCCTTTGGTTAAAGCAACAAATTCTGGATTTAGGATTACCTGTAGGCACAATTTTAATGCTATATGATAACACTAGTGCCATCTGCATTTCAAAAAATCCAATCCAAGCACCACTTCATTAAAGACATATTACCAATGGAAATATAGAGCTAAACCATATAGCTACTAAAAACCAACTTGCTGATATCTTTACAAAACCACTAGCCTTTAAAACTTTTAGCATCTTAAGAACCAGATTAGATGTAATAGATATTCATGCTTGAAATTAATGCTTTTTATTTCTGTTCTTTTTATTTGTTTTGTTTTATTTGTATGACTATTTCATTTTATGTATTTATATTTTATGTTTTTAATTTTCTGTTATTTTTCCTTCAGTATGTTTGAAGAATTAGATCACTACTCACTTCTGATATTGAATTCTTAAAAGACATTTTTGCCTTGCTTTTGGTTTTAGAAATTAGTAAGCAGTGTTTGACTCCTCTAAAATAGTTAAAAGAAGAAACATTGATGATTATTTCTCTTCCTCTAACTCCTTTAGTGGTGTGTTTTCTTTTTGAATTAAAATCTATTTCAAATTAAACATTGGACTGTGAAATAGATATTAATTTTATTTTCATACAGTAATCTATCTTATATGAATAATATTCAAAGAATGAATCTCTTTCAAATTTTCTAAATCATGCTATTTTCATTTATCATAGAGATAGGATTCTTTTTTGTGGCTTACTCTTCATTATATAAGAGAGGAAATTTTTTTCTCTTATTTGGAAGATAATGTCACAACTGAGAATCTTTAAAGGTTTTGAAAGAAGGCAATCTTATAAAAATGACAAGAGGCACAAACTGAGCCAAAAAATAGAAATTTTTTTGCTTAATGACCGCTAAATATTTGCAAGATAGACAAAGTGTGTCAAAATCAAAAGATGCGTAAAGTGCACCAAATAACTAAAAAGAGGCATAAAATGATCCAACAATAAATTAAGCTTCTTTTCTTTTCTAATCTTTGAACTCTTGGAAGACTTCATGTGCATATTGATATCTCCTATACTTGAATTTGAAAATCATGATTTTTGATTCATAGTATTGCTAAAAAGATCACTTTTCCTATCTAATTTTTTTTATTTAGATTTTTATTTTAAAAGGATTTTGACCTATAAGGAGTCCAAGCTAGGGTTAAGAAGATCTATTTTCTAACCTTTCTGAATTTCAGCATTGTCAATTTAATTCTTATTGGTTTTTAAATATGATAACAAGGTAAATTTATCATTTACTGGAGCAGATCGATTCCCAAAAAAAAATCTAATTTTTAAATGTTGCTTTTATTGGTTTTTGATTTATTTTATATTTTATTTTTTTTAACCATCTTGATCATCATATTCCATTCTCAAACTTCTCTAAATTATTGTTTACATCGTCCAAGATGATCCACATCGTACTGTACGTTCTGAAAGTTCGAAAGGGATGTTAAGCCCTAGTGAACTAGTCCCGAGGCTAACCAAGAGGGGGGGTGAATTGGTTATTTAAAAATTTCACGATAACTATGAAAATCTTTTCGATACTTAGCAGCGGAAACAAGTAAACAATAACGAAAAGATCAACCAACGATATTCACCCAAGCAGTTTATATTGAAAAGTAAAGTGCAAAACTGAATCAGAAAAGCAAACCAGATTTTATAGTGGTTCGGTCAACTTGACCTACGTCCACTCCCCGGAGCCTCCCCTCCGGGTATTGCACTAAACAGAAGTGTCTCTCCTTTTGCTCCCACAGCAAGGTGGAGAAGCCTGTACAAAAATCTCCTTTTCACCATACGGTGAGGCAGAGAACCCGACCTCTTTTCGCTTCCTCCTGAAGCAGGCAGAGAACCTTCGAACTCCTTTCGCTTCCTCCTGAAGCAGGCAGAGAACCTACGAACTCCTTTCGCTTCCACCTGAAGCGGGCAGAGAACCCGGATCTTCTTGCGAACGATCCTCCCATGAAGAACACCGACTAGACGACAGACGACGAGCGGAGAAGACGACTCTGATCCGTGCTTGGAGCAACCTTAGTGAATCCCTCACCAACTCCCCCTCACAAGATCTCTTCTCTCTCTCCCAACTCTCTCTTCTCTCTAGGGTTTCTCAGGGAAGGAAGGCAGCAAAAGATTTTGCTTAGTTTTAGAAAAAGTTCTTTTATAGGAGGGCTTAAAATTTGCCCTAATTCTCAACTGGTCGGCCAAGATCGTCCAGGATGATCGGGAGATCGTCCTGTACGATCAGTTCAAAATCAGCTGATTTAGTCTGGACGATTAGGCTCTTCTGGACGATCAGTAGAAAAAGTTGTTCATATTGTCCCGTACGATACTGCGATCGTCCGGGACGATTAGTACAAATTGAGGAAAATCGTCCAGAAGACAGTTCGGGTCGTCCAGAGAAATCTGTGACGGACGACCAAAAAATGACTTGATCGTCCAGGACGATTGGTACATCGGCCTGTACGATTAGTTCAAAAAGGCCCCAAATCGTCCTGTACACAGTTCGGGTCGTACAGCTGAAATGCACAAGACGATCACGATCGTCCGGGACGATCCTGCGATCGTCCTGGACGATGTGATCGTATCAATTAAACATTAATTACTTTCCTTAATTACCAGACTAATTTAGGCATGATTGTAGTGAATCGTCCAGGATGATACACGTATCGTCCGGGACGATCAGACCAAAATACTTAAAATAAAACTTGCATAACTTAATCTGGCGGCTGAGAATTTCTGATTTGGGAATATCGTCCCGTACGATCCGTAGATCGTCCAGGATGATCGGCTCAATCAGACCCTCTTAGCTTAGTCACCCTAATTAGGGTTTCTGTTTTAACTGGATCGTCCAGGACGATGTGGACATCGTCCAGGACGATCTGAACAAATTTTTAACAGAAACTCTAATTCACTCAATCTCTCTCCCTGAGTGTGTGTGTGCAAGGTTACTTAGCTAGGGAATCAGTTATATTACAATTGACTCAAAAAAAGGAAAAATCATACATTTGACACACTTGGATCCGATCTTGAGTTGGCTTGAGTGGCTCGCGGTCTTTTGTGCCTGAAGCAGATTAGCCAAGCAAAACACACTGGAAATATATTTTTCATCATCAAAACCAGATTTGCAACAATCTCCCCCTTTTTGATGATGGCAAATATTTGTAAAGTAGTCTGAAAATAAAAGTAAACTAGGAGATCCAACAAACAAATATTTTTTTTTTTAAATTTTCATTTAACAGCTAAAACAATACATGAAGCATGACTCAGAAAACAGAAACAGACACGACTACAACTGACTCCCCCTTTTGACATCACAAAAAGGAGGAGCGAAAAACATAACACGGAAATAAAACATAAAATAAAACAACTACAAAACAGGAAAATCAGTATTTTTCCTTGATTTTAGATTCGAAAACCAATGACAGGACGATTGACAGCGCTGAAATCCAGAAAAGGTTGGAAATAATCAACGTTCGTAGCGCCGACCCCGGGCACCTTATCGATGCAAACCTCTTTCAACATAAAAATCCGAATCAGAATAAAAGACCTTAGATTTGAAAAGAAATCCTTTCAAGCCTCGTTCCAGAAAAATATCTGATATAATAGTGTTACAAAGTAAAAAATCAGAAATCATGATTTTCAAAACTCAGGCTTTTGAAAATATTAAGTGGCGCACAGATTCCTCTAAGACATTTAACAATCTGAAAGGAAAGAAAGCTTGTTTTGGGCTCATTTTGTGCCTCTTTTTCAAATTGGTTGGCGCTTTGCGCATCTTTTGATTTTTGATACACTTTGTGTATCCAATTTGGCAATTTCGCATCTTTTCAGTTTTGGGCTCATTTTATGCCTCTTTTTCAAATTATCTGGCGCACTGCGCATCTTTTATAAGCTTTCTCCTTTTCATAATCATTAAAGAGTCTCAGCTGTGAGATTATCTTCCAGACATAGGAGATGACTCTCCGCAGTAAGGAAGAATGATTCACAAAACAAAATCCATACAACATATGATAAATGCAATCACTTGGTTTAGAAAATCAAACTAATGACTCAAGACTTTGAAAAACACTATTGATATGAGGCAGATTACTGTAGGAAGATAAAATAATCTCTATTTCAAAAACTAACATTTTAATTTTGAAAAGGATTTTTATTCAAAAGAAACTACACACCAGTAAAGGAGTTAGAAGAAGAGAAACAATTATCAATGTTTCTTCCCTTTAACAGATTCAGCAAAGTCAATCACTGCTTATCAGCTTCCAAACCAAAACAAGGTAAAAACTCCCAGTCAAAAATTCAGATCACCAGAACTAGTGAGCGGTGATCAGATCTTGAAAAGCATAAAATAGTAAGTGCAAGATATGAACCCGTAAATAAATAAAAATAGGTAGAAAATCATAGCAAAGTAAATACTCAAATCAAACTAACAAAAAGGGTAACACAGAAATCAGCAGAAGAAATAAAATCAACTGAAAGCAAATAATCAAACAAAAACTAACTAACAGAAATCAGAAATCAGAATACAAAAAACTAACTAACAGAAATCAGAATACCAATCATAACAATCATAAATCAGCAGTCATCAGAATCAAGCATTTATATCAATCACTCCTAATCTGGTTCTCAAAATGCTGAATGAGTCAAAGGCCAGTGGTTTAGTGAATATGTCAGCCAGCTGATTTTCAGTTGCTACGTGGTGTAGCTCAATGTCCTCTTTTGTAACATGGTCCCTAATGAAGTGATGCCTAATGTCAATGTGTTTGGTCCTAGAATGTTGGATTGGATTCTTAGAGATACAGATGGCACTAGTATTATCACACAGAATAGAAATTATGCCAACAGGTACTCCTAAATCAAAGACTTGCTGCTTCAACCAAAGAACTTGGGCCACACAACTCCCTAAGGCAATGTACTCAGCTTCAGCAGTGGAAAGTGCAACTGAGTTTTGTTTTCTACTGGACCGGGAGACTAACGACTGTCCTATAAATTGACAAGTCCCAGAAGTACTCTTCCTATCCACCCTACACCCCGCAAAGTCAGAATCAAAATATCCAATGATCTCAAAAGAGGTGCTGTGCCTAGGGTACCAAATTCCTAGGTTTGGGGTTCCTAAAAGATATCTAAGAATTCTCTTAACAGCAGTCAGGTGGGACTCTTTAGGATCAGCCTGAAACCTAGCACAAAGACAAACACTAAACATGATATCAGGTCGGCTAGCAGTCAGGTAAAGCAGTGAACCTATTATCCCTCTATACTTCTTCTGATCAACAGATTTTCCATTTGAATCCTTATCTAACTGAACTGAGGAGGGCATGGGAGTATTGATTGGCTTGGCTTTGTCCAATTCATATTTCTTCAAAATGTCCTTAGTGTATTTTGATTGATTGAGAAAGGTTCCATCATCCGTTTGCCTTATGCTAAACCCCAAAAAGTAGGACAATTCTCCCATCATACTCATCTCAAACTCCTTACTCATTGTTTTGGAAAACTCATCACATAAATATTTATCAGAAGATCCAAAAATTATATCATCAACATAAATCTGGACAATGAGTAAGTCATCTCCTATTCTCCTCAGAAAAAGGGTGGTGTCTACGCTCCCCTTAACAAACTCTCTTTCTAACAGGAATGTGCTAAGCCTCTCATACCAAGCTCTGGGTGCCTGTTTAAATCCATATAAGGCCTTTTTTAATTTATAGACATGACTTGGATATTGGGAACTCTCAAAACCTGTGGGTTGTTCTACAAAAATATCTTCTTTAATTACCCCATTTAAAAAGGCACTCTTAACATCCATTTGAAACAGCTTAAATCCCTTATAACAGGCAAATGCAAGTAGCACTCTAATGGCTTCCAATCTAGCTACAGGGGCAAAAGTTTCCTCAAAATCTATCCCTTCTATCTGATTATACCCCTTAGCCACCAATCTTGCCTTATTTCTCACCACCACACCAGAATCATTCATCTTATTCTTAAAGACCCACTTGGTTCCCATAATACTTTGATTTTTAGGTCTTTCTACTAACTCCCAAATATCATTCCTTACAAATTGATTCAATTCTTCCTGCATAGCTAAAATCCAAAATTCATCCGATAGGGCTTGATTGATGTTGGTGGGTTCAGTCATTGAGATAAAGGCAGAATGGTTTACTTCCTTCCTAAGTCCATACCTAGTCCTAACACCTTCAGAAGGGTCTCCTAAGATCAGTTCTTTAGGATGACTCGAAGAATATCTCCAATCTCTAGGCAACTCTGTTTGAGGTTCTACCCTTTCCTCCAAATTTGTATTTCCAACTCCTTGGGTAACCTCAACAATCTCTTCATCTTCTACTTCAGATCTAGACTCCTTAGGATCAGATTCATCAAACACTACATGTGTTGTTTCTTCCACCACCAAAGTCCTCCTATTGAACACCCTAAAGGATTTCCCCACACTTGAATATCCTAAGAACACTCCTTCATCAGATTTGGGGTCAAATTTTCCTAAGGGTGACTTCCCGTTGTTCAGAATGAAAACCTTACAGCCAAAGACATGGAGGTGGGACAGATTTGGTGTTCTACCCTTAATGATCTCATAAGGTGTCTTGTTCAGTTTGACTCTCACATTCACCCTATTCAGCACATAACAGGCAGTGTTCGCCGCTTCAGCGCAAAAGTATTTTGGAAGTGAATACTCGGCAAGCATGGCTCTAGCGGCTTCCACTAAGGTCCTGTTCTTCCTTTCAGCTACCCCGTTCTGCTGAGGGGTCCTAGGAGCTGAAAAATTGTGACTAATCCCATGATTCTCACAAAAACTTCCAAATCTTTCATTTTCAAACTCCCCTCCATGATCACTATGGATGGTAATAATCTCACATCCTAACTTCTTCTGAATCCAAGTAGAGAAAGATCTAAACTCATCAAATGACTCAGATTTGTGTGACAAAAACTTAACCCAAGTGAACCTTGAATAATCATCAATAATCACAAAACCATAGACTCTCCCCCCTAAGCTGGCAGTGCTAATGGGTCCAAAGAGGTCCATGTGAAGAACTTCTAAAGGTCTAGAGGTGCTAATGTCCTTAACAGAGTGAAAAGAGGACTGGACTTGCTTCCCCAACTGACAGGCATCACACAGGTGATCCTTAGTGAACTTAAGCTTGGGCACACCTCTAACTAAGTCCTTTTGGGTGACTCTCCTAAGGGTTTTCATACTGGCATGACACAATCTCCTATGCCATAACCAAGACTCATCAGCAGCAGTTTTTAAGCAAATTGAATTATCAGATTTAATGCTACTTACATCCAGCTTGTAGACGTTGTTGATCCTTTGCCCCTGCAAAACAACTTCATCATTTAAGCTTAAAATGCAGCCAGTGGGCAGGAATTTGATGCTGTATCCCTTGTCACAGAGTTGACTGATGCTCAGCAGGTTGTGTTTCAGTCCATCTACAAGAAAAACATTATCAATCATAAAGTTCTTTGAATCACCAATTATACCTGTGCCTATCACCTTCCTGGTGGTGTTATCTCCAAGTGTAACCTTGCCTCCAGCTCTGGCCTCCAGCGAAATGAACTGATTTGCATCTCCAGTCATATGTCTAGAACATCTGCTGTCCAGGTACCACATGCTCTCACGAGGTCTTGTGTGAGAGCACACCTACAAAATCATTAAATGTCAGTCTTAGGAACCCAAAAAGGTTTGGGTTCCTTCTTATGAAAAGAAGAATGCGATGCATGCATGCTGTGCTGTGAAACAGGCAGTTTGGGTCTCCACACCCAATGTGTACTACGGTGAACAGTACAAGTGTGTGATATGTGTCCTAACATGCCACATGAAAAGCATCTAACACCAGGAAAAGGATTAACTAAACGTCGTGAGTGATAGTGCCTCTTCATAGTAGTGTATGAAACATGCTTTGATGAACTTGCAACAGAATTTTTAAAAGGTGGCGGTGCATAAAACTGTTCAAAGGTAGGCGGTGTTTTGTTCTTTTCAAAAGCACTAATTTTTACTTCCAAAAACTCATTCTCTTTCTTTAAACTTGTAATTTCAAATTTTAAAGCGCCATTGTTACTTTCTACTTCACATACCATTGTATCTAACTCTTTAAAAGCTTTTTCTAAATCAACATGCGTGGTTTTCAAAGAATCATGCTCAAAAACTAAATCAGAATATTTTTTGTTCAATTCATCAAACTCATCAAGCAGAGACATGTGATTGGAATCAAGTGTGGAATAATCTTTAACTACAGAATCATGCTCTTTTTGTAAAGTCAAATAATCTAATTTCAAACTAGCATGAGTTTTCTTAAGCTTCCTATACGATGTATGAATCTTTTCAGAAACTTTAAATAACTGATCGTAAGTCAGCTCACATACCTCTTCCTGGTCTGACTGACCAGGGTGATCATCTGCCATCAGACACAAGTTTGTTTCCTCCTCTTCAGCTTCAGTCTCAAAAGAGTCGGATGCAGAGTCTGTCCAGAACGCCTTCTGAATCCGCTTCTTGTCCTTCCTGAACTTTGGTTTCTCCTCACTCTTCTCCTTGCTTGGGTGAGCTTTAAGTGTTGGACAATCAGCCTTAATGTGTCCAGGCTTCCTGCATTCAAAACAAACCGATTCAAATGAACCCTTAAAGTTTTTATTGAACTTACCCTTGTTCCACTTCTGATAGTTCTTATGTTTCTTCCTTAGAAAGCTTTTGAATTGCCTTGTGATTAAGGCAACTTCATCGCTATCAGACCCGGAAGTGCTAGCATCTGAATCTTTGGCCTTTAGTGCCACGGTCTTCTCTTTCTTGCGTTCACCTGCATCAAGTTGCCTTTGGTTCACCCCTTGCTCGTAAGCAATGAGTGATCCAAGTAAGCTGTCAATAGAGTAAGTATTTAAATCTTTGGATTCGGTAATAGCAGTAATCTTAGCATCATAAGAAGCAGACAAACATCTAAGAATCTTGTTCACTCTTTCGTAGTTGGTAAGTTCTCTACCTAAAGCATGCAAAGAGGTAACAATTTGAGTGAACCTTGTGTACATTTCTGAAATAGTCTCACTAGGTTTCATGCGAAAAAGTTCGTAATCATGTAATAAGATGTTTAACCTAGATTGTTTGACTTCAGCTGTACCTTCGTATGTTATACATAACCTATCCCAGATTTCCTTTCCCGTTGTACAAGTAGAAACACGCATATAGTTTTCAGATTTCAAAGCACAAAAGAAACAGTTCAAACATTTTGCATTCAACTGTGCTAAATCACGATCATCAAACGTCCAATCAGCAAACGGCAATTCAGTTTTCACACTGTTAATCATTCGAAAAGGTGGTTCGTATCCGTCCTTAACTAACATCCACATGCGATAATCAATAGATTGCAGAAAAGTAGACATGCGTGTTTTCCAAAAATCAAAAGAAATATTGTCAAACAACGGTGGACTAGTAATAGAATAACCTTCAGCAGTATTACGATTGTTACAACTAGCCATTGGATCAAATTCAAAAAGTTTTTAAACAAAAATTTTGAATCCCGCTCTGATACCACTTGAAAGTTCGAAAGGGATGTTAAGCCCTAGTGAATTAGTCCCGAGGCTAACCAAGAGGGGGGGTGAATTGGTTATTTAAAAATTTCACGATAACTATGAAAATCTTTTCGATACTTAGCAGCGGAAACAAGTAAACAATAACGAAAAGATCAACCAACGATATTCACCCAAGCAGTTTATATTGAAAAGTAAAGTGCAAAACTGAATCAGAAAAACAAACCAAATTTTATAGTGGTTCGGTCAACTTGACCTACGTCCACTCCCCGGAGCCTCCCCTCCGGGTATTGCACTAAACAGAAGTGTCTCTCCTTTTGCTCCCACAGCAAGGCGGAGAAGCCTGTACAAAAATCTCCTTTTCACCACACGGTGAGGCAGAGAACCCGACCTCCTTTCGCTTCCTCCTGAAGCAGGCAGAGAACCTTCGAACTCCTTTCACTTCCTCCTAAAGCAGGCAGAGAACCTACGAACTCCTTTTGCTTCCACCTGAAGCGGGCAGAGAACCCAGATCTTCTTGCGAATGATCCTCCCACGAAGAACACCGACTAGATGACAGACGACGAGCGGAGAAGACGACTCTGATCCGTACTTGGAGTAACCTTAGTGAATCCCTCACTAACTCCCCCTCACAAGATCTCTTCTCTCTCTCCCAACTCTCTCTTCTCTCTAGGGTTTCTCAGGGAAGGAAGGCAGCAAAAGATTTTGCTTAGTTTTAGAAAAAGTTCTTTTATAGGAGGGCTTAAAATTTGCCCTAATTCTCAACTGGTCGGCCAAGATCGTCCAGAACGATCGGGAGATCGTCCTGTACGATCAGTTCAAAATCAGCTGATTCAGTCTGGACGATTAGGCTCTTCTGGACGATCAGTAGAAAAGTTGTTCATATCGTCCCGTACGATACTGCGATCGTCCGGGACGATTAGTACAAATTGAGGAAAATTGTCCAGAAGACAGTTCGGGTCGTCCAGAGAAATCTGTGCTGGACGACCAAAAAATGACTTGATCGTCTAGGACGATTGGTACATCGGCCTGTACGATTAGTTCAAAAAGGCCCCAAATCGTCCTGTACACAGTTCGGGTCGTACAGCTGAAATGCACAAGACGATCACGATCGTCCGGGATGATCCTGCGATCGTCCTGGACGATGTGATCGTATCAATTAAACATTAATTGCTTTCCTTAATTACCAGACTAATTTAGGCATGATTGTAGTGAATCGTCCAGGACGATACACGTATCGTCCGGGACGATCAGACCAAAATACTTAAAATAAAACTTGCCTAACTTAATCTGGCGGCTGAGAATTTCTGATTTGGGAATATCGTCCCGTACGATCCGTAGATCGTCCAGGACGATCGGCTCAATCAGACCCTCTTAGCTTAGTCGCCCTAATTAGGGTTTCTGTTTTAACTGGATCGGCCAGGACGATGTGGACATCGTCCAGGACGATCTGAATAAATTTTTAACAGAAACTCTAATTCACTCAATCTCTCTCCCTGAGTGTGTGTGTGCAAGGTTACTTAGCTAGGGAATCAGTTATATTACAATTAACTCAATAAAAGGAAAAATCATACATTTGACACACTTGGACCCGATCTTGAGTTGGCTTGAGTGGCTCGCGGTCTTTTGTGCCTGAAACAGATTAGCCAAGCAAAACACACTGGAAACATGTTTGTCATCATCAAAACCAGATTTGCAACATGTTCTTCTCATCGTCCAAGATGATCCACATCGTACTGTATGATCGTCAAAAAAATCAATCTCTTTGATCACAACACATCCAATGACTGATATCAATCAATCATTGATGATCATACTATATGATATACTCTTCGTACTGTACAATCCATGTGGAAGGAGTCATTAGATGATTTGAATATAGTCGGTACTATCCTTTATAATAAATCATCTATGTTGCAAATCTGGTTTCAAGGACTGTGATTTTGATGATAGCAAACACTTTCATGTTTATTTAAGTGACTAATATTTCAGGTTCATAAGATTAATTACAAATTCGAGCCAGTCCAAGATCGAGTCAGTCTATTTTGTAGTTCAGGTCCAATATACTTTTTTCATCTTTATTGAGTCAAATGTAATATAAAGGATCCCCCAGCTAAGTAACCTTGCACACACACACTTAGGGGGAGAGTTTTAGTGAGTTGGAGTTTCTGTTCATTTTTGTTCAGATCATCCTAGACGATATTTCTATCATCCTGGATGATCCAGTGAAAATAGAAACTCTAATTAGGACTACCATGTTAAGTCAGTCTGATTAAGCCGATCGTTCTAGATGATACATCCGTCGTATAGGATGATAGGCTCAAATGAGAAATTCTCAACCGCCAGATTAAGTTAGATAAATTTTTATTTTTAGAGATTTAGTCTGATCATCCCAGATGATATATGTATCATCCTGAATGATCCTTTACAATCATGCCTAAATTAGTATGGTGATTAAAGAAAGTAATTAATATTTGATTGATACGATCATATCATCCTGGACGATCGCAATATCATCCTGGATGATACATGCAAAATCCTGATCGTCCAAAGCACTTCACCTGGATGACCCGAGAAATGTGCTGGATGATATTCATGATTTTGAACTAATTGTATGGGATGATCAAGATGTCATCCCGGATGATCAAGTCATTTTGAGATCATCCAACATGTTTTGGCTGTACGACCCGAGTTATGTGCAGGATGATGTTATCATTTTTGAACTAATCATACAGGATGATATAGATATCATTCTGGATGATCAAGTCATATTGAGATCGTCCAACATAAGTTACCTTGGATGACCTGAGCTATCTTCTAGAAGAAATTTCTGATTTACACTAATCATCCCGGACGATCGCAGAATCGTATGGGACAATCTGAACAAATTTTGTCTACAATTCATCCAGAGAAACCAGATTATCCAGGCTGATATATATGATTTTGTACTGATCGTACAGGATGATATTTGATGACCAGTTGAGATTTAGGGCAATTTTTTAGCCCTCCTATTTAAGATCTTTTTCTTTCAACAAGAAAGATCTTTTGCCACCTTCATTTCTAAAGAGAACCTTAAGAGAGAGAGAGAGAGAGAGAGAGAGAGAGAGAGAGAGCTTGGGAGAGAGAGAGAGAATCTTGTGAGAGGGAGTTTGTGAGGAATTCATAAAAGTTGCTCCGAGAAATGATTTGAGTCATCTTCTCTAGTCATCGTCTCATGTCTTATTGGTGTCTCTATGGGAGGATTATCTGCAAGAAGATCCAGGTTCTCTGCCTGCTTCAGGAGGAAGCGAAAGGAGTCCAGGTTCTCTGCCTCACTAGATTAGTGGAAAGGTGTTTTTTACGGGCTTCTCTGCCTTGCTGTGGGAGCAGAAGGAGAGTAACTTAGTGTTAGTACAATACCCGGAGGGGAGGCTCCGGGGAGTGGAGGTAGGTCAAGTTGACTGAACCACTATAAAATATGGTGTATTCTTTTTGATTATCTTTCGCATTTATTTTTCTGTTGATGATCGTGTGATTGTGATTATTATTTTGATATTGTTGAACATCTGCATATTATCGTGAAATTATAATTATTTTTTAAAAACATCCAAAATATTTTTCTAAATCATTTTTGCTCACAAATTTTTAAAATAACCAATTCCCTCCCCCTCTTGGTTAGCCTCGGGACTAGTTTACAAGGGCTGAACATCCCTCACAAACTTTCAAGTGGTATCAGAGCGAGATTCAAAAATTAAGTTTAAAAACTTTTGAATTTTGATCCATGGCTAACTTTGGTAATCATAATACTACTGAAGGTTATTCAATTACATGACCATCATTGTTTGATAACATACCTTTTGATTTTTGGAAAACTCGCATGTCCACCTTTTTACAATCTATAGATTATCGCATGTGGATGCTTGTTAAAGATGGCTACGAAGCACCTTTTAGACTTGTTAATAATGTTAAAACTAAACTGCCTTTTACCGAATAGACTTTTGATGATCATGATTTAGCACAACTGAATGTAAAATGCTTGAACTATTTTTTCTATGCACTAAAATCTGAGGATTACATGCATGTCTCTACTTGCACTACTGGTAAAAAAATCTGGGATAGACTATGCATTACTTATGAAGGTATATCTGAAGTTAAGCAATTTAGATTAAACATCTTGCTTCACGACTATAAACTCTTTCACGTGAAACCTAGTGAATCAATTTCTGAAATATATACTAGGTTTACTTAAATTGTCACCTCTCTACATTCTTTAGGAAGAGAACTCACTAACTTTGAAAAAGTGAATAAAATTCTGAGATATTTGCCTTCTTTTTATGATGCCAAGATAACTATAATTATTGAATCCAAAGATTTGAATGCCTATTCTATTGATAACTTACTTAAATCACTCATTGCTTATGAGCAAGGGGTGAACCAAAGATAGCTTGATGCAGGTGAGAAGAAGAAAGAGAAGACTGTAGCCCTGAAGGCTAGTGATTCTGATTCTAGCTCTTCAGGATCTGATGATGATGATGTTGCCTTAATCTGTAGGCAATTCAAAAGCTTTCTGAGGAAGAAACACAAGAACTATAAGAAGTGGAACACATGTAAGAATAGTAAAAATTTAAAGGTTCTTCTGATATAGTTTTTTTTTGAATGCAGGAAGCCAGGGCATATAAAAGTTGATTGTCCTACACTTAAGGCTCACCCAAGCAAGGAGAAGGGTAAGGAGAAACCCATGTTTAGGAAGGATAAGAAAAGGATTCAAAATGCTTTCTGGGCTGATTCTGCATCCAACTCCATTGAGACTAAAGCTGAAGAGGAAGTTACAAACTTATATTTGATGGCTGGTGAGCATCTTGGTCAGTCTGACCAAGAAAAGGTTACAAATTTCAATTGCTTGATTTTTCTAAAAAAATCTATTCATCATATAGGAAACTTAAGAAAACTCATGCTAGCCTGAAATTGAAATTTCTGAATTTATAAAAAGAGTATAAAATTTTTGTTAAAGATCATTCTACACTTGATAGCAATCACATGTCATTACTTGATGAATTTGATGAGTTAAATAAAAAGTATTCTGATTTGATTATTGAGCATGATTCATTAAAAGTATCGCATGTTAAATTAGAAGCTGCATTTAAGGAATTAAAAACTTATACAGATGATTTGGATAGTAATAAACATTTTTTGAAATTTGAAATTACAAGTCTTAAGAAGAAAAATAAATTTTAAGTGTGAAAATTAGTGCATTTGAGAATAATGAAACACCTCCTACTTTTGTATAATTTTATGTACCTCCACCATTTGAAGAATCTAATTCAAAATCATCAAAGCATGTTTCATTCAAACCTAGAAAGAGGCACTATCACCCATATAGATTAGTTAACCCTTTTCCTGGCGTTAGATATTTTTCTTGTGGCATGCTAGGATATCTCTCACACTTACACTGTTCACTGTAGTACACATTGGGTGTGGAGGCTCAAATTACATGTTTCACAGCACAACACATATGCATTGCATTCTTGTTTTCATAAAAAGGAACCCAAACTTTTTTGGGTTCCTAAATCTAACGTTTGATGATTTTGTAGGGCTACTCTCACACAAGACCTCGTGAGAGTATGTGGTACCTGGACAGCAGATGTTCAAGGCACATGACTAGAGATGCAAATCAATTTATTTTGCTGGAGACCAGAGCAGGAGGTAAGGTTACACTTGGAGATAACACCACCAGGAGGGTGGTAGGAGAAGGTATAATTGATGATTCAAAAAATTTCATTATTGATAATATTTGGCTTGTAGATGGACCAAAAAATAACTTGCTCAGTATCAGTCAACTCTGTGACAAAGGATACAACATAAAGTTCCTACCAACTTACTGTATTATAAGCTTAAATAAAAAAATTATTTTATAGGGAAAATAGATCAATAATGTCTACATACTGGATGTAAGCTGCTTTAAAGCTAATGTTTCAATTTGCTTAAAAACTACTACTGATGAGTCTTGGCTGTGGCATAGGAGGTTATGCCATGCCAGTATGAAAACCCTTAGAAGAGTCACATGAAAAGACTTAGTTAGAGGTGTCTCCAAGCTGAAGTTCACTAAGGACCACCTGTGTGATACCTGTAAATTAGGGAAGCAAGTACAATCCTCTTTCCACTCCATTAAGGACATCAACACCTCTAGACCTTTAGAAGTCCTTCACATGGATCTCTTTGGACCCATTAGTACTGCCAGCTTAGGAGAAAAAGTCTATGGATTTATGATTATTGATGACTACTCAAGGTTCACTTAGATTAGATTTTTGTCACATAAGTCTGAGTCATTTGATGAATTTAAATCCTTCTCCACTTAGATTCAGAAGAAGTTAGGTTGTGAGATCTTGACCATCTATAGTGAACATGGTGGAGAGTTTGAAAATGTGAGTTTTGGAACCTTCTTTGAGGAGCAAGGGATTAGCCACAACTTTTTAGCTCCTAGAATCCCTCAGCAGAATGGGGTAGCTGAAAGGAAGAACAGAACCTTAGTGGAAGCCGCTAGAGCCATGCTTACTAAGTATTCACTTCCAAAATACTTTTGGGCTGAAGTGATGAACACTGCCAATTATGTGCTGAATAGGGTGAATGTTAGATCCAATATGAATAAGACACCTTATGAGATCATTAAGGGTAAAACTCCAAACCTTTCCCACCTCCATGTCTTTGGCTGTAAGGTTTTCATTCATAATAATGGGAAGTCACTCTTAGGAAACTTTGACCCAAAATCTGATGAAGGCGTGTTCTTAGGATATTCAAGTGTAGGGAAACCTTTTAGAGTATTTAATAAGAGGATATTGGTGGTGGAGACTACTCATGTAGTATTTGATGAATCTGATTCTAAGGAGTAAAGATCTGAGGTAGAAGATGAAGAGATTATAGAAGTCACCTAAGGAGTAGAATCTATAAATATTGAGGAAAGGGTAGAAGGTGATGTTTCTTTGCCTAGAGATTAGAGATATTCTTCGAGTCATCCTAAAGAACTGATCTTAGGAGACCCTTCTGAAGGTGTTAGAACTAGGCATGAACATAGGAAGGAAATAAATCATTCTGCCTTTATCTCAATGACTGAACCCACCAACATCAATCAAGCCCTTTCAGATGAATTTTAGATCTTAGCTATGCAAGAGGAATTGAATTAATTTGTAAGGAATGATGTTTGGGAGTTAGTAGAAAGACCTAAGAATCAAAGTGTAGTGGGAACCAAATGGGTCTTTTAGAATAAGATGAATGATTCTGGTGTGGTGGTTAGGAGTAAGGCAAGATTGGTGGCTAAGGGGTACAACCAAATAGAAGGGATTGATTTTGAGGAGACCTTTGCCCCTGTAGCTAGATTAGAAGTCATTAGAGTGCTACTAGCCTTTGCCTGTTATAAGGGATTTAAGCTTTTTCAAATGGATGTCAAGAGTGCCTTTTGAATGGGGTAATAAAGGAGGATGTCTTTATAGAGCAACCCCAAGGCTTTGAGAGTTCCTAATATCTTAATCATGTTTAGAAATTAAAAAAAGCCTTATATGGATTGAAATAGACACCTAGAGCTTGGTATGAGAGGCTTAGCACATTCCTATTAGAAAGAGAATTTATTAAGGGGAGCGTAGACACCACCCTTTTTTTGAGAAAAGTAGGAGATGATTTACTCATTGTCTAAATCTATATTAATGATATAATTTTTGGATCTTCTGATAAAAACTTATGTGATAATTTTTCTAAAATAATGAGTAAGGAGTTTGAGATGAGTATGATGGGAGAATTGCCCTACTTTTTATGATTTAGCATAAGGCAAATGGATGATGGAACCTTTATCAATCAATCAAAGTATATTAAGGACATCTTGAAGAAATATGAAATGGATAAAGCCAAGCCAATAAACACTCCCAAGAGTTCTAGTATCCAGTTAGACAAGGATTCAAATGGAAAATCTGTTGATCAGAAGAAGTTTAGAGGAATAATTAGATCATTGCTTTACCTGACTGCCAGCCGACCTGATATCATGTTTAGTGTTTGTCTTTATGCTAGGTTTCAAGCTGATCCTAAGGTATCCCACCTGACTGCAGTTAAGAGAATCCTCAAATATCTTTTAGGGACTCCAACCTTAGGAATATGGTATCCTAGGTACAACACTTCTTTTAAGATTATTGGATATTCCGATTCTAATTTTTTAGGGTGTAGGGTGGATAGAAAGAGCACTTCAGGAACTTGCCAATTCATAGGACAGTCTTTAGTCTCCTAGTCCAGTAGAAAACAAAATTCTATAGCACTTTCCACTGCTAAAGCTGAGTATATTGCCTTAGGAAGTTGTGTGGCCCAAGTCCTTTGGTCGAAGCAACAAGTTCTGGATCTAGGATCACCTGTTGGCATAATTTTAGTTCTTTGTGATAACACTAGTGCCATCTGCATCTCTAAGAATCCTATCCAACTTTCAAAAACCAAACACATTGACATAAGGCATCACTTCATTAGGGACTATGTTACAAAAGGGGACATTGAGCTACATTATGTAGCAACTGAAAATCAACTGGCTGACATCTTTACTAAACCACCGGCCTTTGACTCATTCAGTATTTTGAGGACCAGATTGGGTGTGATTGACATAAATGTATGAATCTAATGACTGCTAATTTTTGAATTTCCTATTTTTCATTTTGTTTCTGTTAGTTTTTGTTTGATTTGATTATCTATTTTTGGTTTATTTTTATTCTTTGCTGATTTTCTTTTTATTGATTATTATTCTCCTGGTTTGAGTATTTATTTTGATGCGATTTCCTACTTGTTCTTGATTTTCTACTTTTCTTCTAAATTAGATCACTGCTCACTACTACTGATAGACTAGATTTCTGACTAAGAGTTTTGCCTTGTTATTTTTGTTTGAAAGCTTGTAAGCAGTGATTGACTCCTCTGAATCTGTTAAAGGGAAGAAACATTGATGATATTTTCTCTTCTTCTAACTCTTTTAATGGTGTATTATTTCTTTGGGATAAAATTTTCTTCAAAATTAAAAAGTTGGTTTTTGAAATAGAGATCTATTTTATCCTCCTATAGTAATCTACCTCATATGAATAGTATTTTCAAAGCTTTGAATCATTGATATGTTTTTCTTAATCAGGTGATTGCACTTATCATATGTAGTATGGTTTTGTTTTGTGAATTACTCTTCCTTATTGTAGAGAGTGAGTTTTGTCTTCTCTTATGTTTGAAAAGTAATTTCACAGCTGAGATTCTTTAATGATTATGAAAGAAAGCAAGCTTGCAAAAGAATTAAAGAGAGCCACAAAATAGGATAAAAATGAAAAGATGCGCAATGACACCAAAAATTAAAAAGATACACAAAGTGTATCAAAAATCAAAAGATGCACAAAGTGCGCCAAACAAATTGAAAAAGAGACACAAAATGAGCCCATAAATAAATAAGCTTTCGTCCCTTTCAGATCTTTAAATATCTTAGAAAAAATTCATGTGCCACTTAATATTTTCAAAAGCTTGAGATTGAAAATCATAATTTCTGATTCCTTACTTTGTAATACTATTTTATCAGATATTTTTCTGGAACGAGGCTTGAAAGGATCTCTTTTCAAATCTAATTTCTTCTCTTATGAATTAGACTTTTGTTTGAAAGGAATTTGAACCTTTAAAGTATCTGAGGTAGGAGTTACGAAAATTAATTTTCCAACTTTTTTGGATTTCAGCATCATCGATTTTCTTCTTATTGGCTTTTGAATTGAAACTCAAGGGAAAATTTTGATTTATTGGAGCTGATCGATTCCAAAAAAAAACCTTTTGATGTTTCTAGATTTCATCCTTTTGATATTTTTCTTGTATTGGGTTTGTACTATTTTTTGTGTTTCTATATATTATTTTCCCTTTTTGAGATGTCAAAAGGGGGAGTAATAATTTGTTAGTTTGTGTTCTAGTTTGTGTTCTGGGTCAGTTCAGTGTTCTTGTATTTTTCACCTGTTGTTTATTTACTGATTTTGACATTACTAACAAATATTTGCCATCATCAAAAAGGGGGAGATTATTGTAAATCTAGTTTTAAGGACTGTAATTTTGATGATAGCAAACACTTTCATGTCTGTTTAAGTGACTAATATTTCAGGATCACAGGATCAATCTCAAATTCAAGCCAGCCCAAAATTAAGTCAGTCTATTTTATAGTTCAGGTCCAATGTACTTTTTTTATCTTTATTGAGTCAAATGTAATGTAAAGGATCCCCCAGCTAAGTAATCTTGCACACACACACTCAGGGGGAGAGTTTTAGTGAGTTGGAGTTTCTGTTCATTTTTGTTCAGATTATCCTGGACAATATTCCTATCATCCTGGATGATCCAGTAAAAACATAAACTCTAATTAGGGCGACCATGTTAAGTCAGTCTGATTAAGCCGATCGTCCTGGATGATACATCCATCAAACATGATGTTAGGCTCAAATCAGAAATTCTCAGCTGCCAGATTAAGTTAGGCAAGTTTTTATTTTTAGAGAATTGGTCTGATCGTCCAGGACGATGCGTGTATCATCCTGAACGATCCTTTACAATCATGCTTAAATTAATCTGGTGATTAAGGAAAGTAATTAATATTTGATTGATATGATCATATCATCCTAAATGATTGTAATATCATCCTGGATGATACATATAAAATCCTGACCGTCCAGGGCACTTCACCTGGATGACCCGAGAAATGTGCTGGATGATTTTCCCGATTTTGAACTAATCGTATGGGATGATCGAGATATCATCCCGAATAATCAAGTCAATTTGAGATCATCCAGAATGTTTTGGCTGTATGACCCGAGCTGTGTGCAGGACGTGAAAGTTCGATAGGGATGTTAAGCCCTGATGAACTAGTCCCGAGGCTAACCAAGAGGGGGGGGGGGGGTGAATTGATTACTTAAAAATTTGAGAGCAACAGAAAAAATCTTTTCTATGATATGCAGCGGAAACAAGTAAATAATCAAACAAAAAGATTGAACATAAATTTCACCCAAGCAGATAATCACAGAAAAACTAAAGTGTAGAAAGTAATCAGAAAGAACACACCAGAATTTTATAGTGGTTCGGTCAACTTGACCTACGTCCACTCCCCGGAGCCTCCCCTCCAGGTATTGCACTAACTCAAAGTGTCTCTCCTTTTACTCCCACAGCAAGGCGGAGAAGCCTGTACAAAACCTCCTTTCCACCGACACGGTGAGGCAGAGAACCCAATCTCCTTTTGCTTCCTCCTGAAGCAGGCAGAGAACCTCGGACTCCTTTCGCTTCCTCCTGAAGTGGGCAGAGAACCCTAAATCTTCTTGTGAATGATCCTCTCACAAAGAACACCAACACGATGAAAGATGACGAACGGAGAAGACGACTCTGATCCTTGCTTGGAGCAACCTTCGTGAACCCCTCACGAACTCCCCCTCACAAGATCCTCTCTCTCTCTCCCAAACTCTCTCTCTCTCTATAGGGTTTTTCTGGAAAGGAAAGTGACAAAAGATTTTTCTTATTGAAAGAAAAAGATCTTTTATAGGAGGGCTTAAAATTTGCCCTAAATCTCAACTGGTCAGCTAAGATCGTCCTGTACGATCAGTTCAAAATTAGCTGCTTCAGCCTGGACGATCTGGCTCTTATGGACGATCAGTAGAAAAAGTTGTTCATATCGTCCCGTACGATTCTGCGATCGTCCGGGATGATTAGTGTAAATTAAGGAATTTCGTCCAGAAGACCGCTCGGGTCGTCCAGAGAAACTTGTGCTGGACGACCCAAAAATGACTTGACCGTCCAGGATGATCAGGATATCGTCCTATCCGATTAGTTCAAAATGTGCCCAAATCGTCCTGAACACCACTCTGGACGTACAGCTGAATTACACTAGACGATCATGCTCGTACAAGATGATCCTGCGATTGTCCAGGATGATATCATCGTATCAATCAAGTATTAATTTCTTTCCTTAATCACCAGGCTAATTTAGGCATGATTGTACTGGATCGTCCAGGACGATATACGTATCGTCCGGGACGATCAGACCAAATATCTTAAAATAAAAACTTGCCTAACTTGATCTGGCGGTTGAGAATTTCTAATTTTAGCATATCGTCCCGTACGATGTAATGATCATCCAGGACGATCTACTTAATCAGACACACTTAACTTAGTCGCCCTAATTAGGGTTTCTATTTTTACTTGATCATCCAGGATGATGTGACTATCGTCCAGGATGATCTGAACAAAAACTTGAAAAGAAATTCTAATTCACTCAAGCTTTCCCCTAAGTGTGTGTGTGCAAGGTTACTTAGCTAGGGGATCAGTTACATTACAATTGACTCAAGAAAAGGAAAATAGTACACTTAGACACACTTGGACCCGATCTTGAGTTGGTTTAAGTTGTTCGTGATCTTTTGTGCCTGAAATGGGTTAGCCAAGCAAAACATAATAGAAACATGTTTGTCATCATCAAAACCAGATTTACAACAATCTTCCCCTTTTTGATGATGACAAACATATGTGCAGTAGTTTAAAAAATAAAAGAACTACGAGATCGAAAAACAAATTTTTTCTAATTTTCATTAAACAACCAGCACAAGATAAGAACAAAAACTACTACAACTGAAATGAAGACCAAAAACTTCTACACTGACTCCTCCTTTTGACATCACAAAAAGGAGGAGGGCAAACAGAAAAACACAAACAGTAAAATGAAAACAAAACCAAAGTGAATAAAACGTGAAATGAGAACATAAAAAAACACCAATTTTTTTTGGATCAATCTACTCCAGTAAATCAGAATTTTTCCTTGATTTTAGATCTAAAAACCAAAAAGAAGATGATTGATAGCGCTGAAATCCAGAAAAAGTTAGAAAAATTAACTTTCGTAATTCCCACCTCAGGCACCTTATAGATGCAAATCACTTTCAAACCAAAAATCCAATTCAGAAGAAAAGAAATTAGATTTGAGAAGAGATCCTTTCAAGCCTCGTTCCAGAAAAATATCTGATATAATAGTATTACAAAGTAATAAATCAGAAATCAGGATTTTCAAACTCAAGCTTTTGAAAATATTAAGTGCCGCACAGATTTTTCTAAGACATTTAACGATCTGAAAGGGAAGAAAGCTTGGTTTAGGCTCATTTTGTGCCTCTTTTCAATTTGTTTGGCGCTTTGCGCATCTTTTAATTTTTGATATACTTTGTGTATCTTTTAGTTTGGCGACATTTTGCATCTTTTTAGCTTTGGGCTCATTTTGTGCCTCTTTTTTAATTTATTTGGCACACTACGCATCTTTTGTAAGTTTTCTCCCTCTCAAAATTGTTAAAGCATCTCAGTTGTAGAATTACCTTCCAGACATAGGAGACGCTCTCCACAATAAGGAAGAGTAATCCACAAAATAAAAACCATACGTCGTATGATAAGTGCAATCACTTGGTTTAGAAAATCAAAATAACGACTCAAGACTTTGAAAACACTATTGATATGAGGTAGATTACAGTAGGAAGATAAAATAAATCTCTATTTCAAAAACTAAAATTTTAATTTTGAAGAGGATATTTATCCAAAAGAAATAATACACCAGCAAAGGAGTTAGAGGAAGAGAAATAATCATCAATATTTCTTCCCTTTAACCGATCCAGTGGAAATAATCACTGCTTACCAGCTTCAGAATAAAAATAAAGTAAAACTCTCAGTCAGAAATCCAGTTTATCAGAAGTAGCGAGCAGTGATCAGATTTAAAAAAGCATAAAATAATAAATAACAGAGATGAACCAGTAAATAAAAATAGGTAAAAAGTTACATCAAATGAAATACTCAAATCAAACTAACACCAAAGCTAAAACAGAAATAAGTAGAATAAAAATAATAGAAAGCAAATAATCAACACAAACATCTATCTAACAGAAGCAGAATAAAAATTAGAGAAATTAGAAATCAGCAATCATTAGAATTAAGCATTTATATCAATCATTCCTAATTTGGTCCTCAAAATGCTGAATGAGTCAAATGCCAGTGGTTTAGTGAATATGTCAGCCAGCTGATTTTCAGTTGCTACATGATATAGCTCAATGTTCCCTTTCGTAATATGGTCCCTAATGAAGTGATGCCTTATATCAATGTATTTGGTTCTAGAATGTTGGATTAGATTCTTAGAGATACAGATGGCACTAGTATTATCACACAGAACAGAAATTGTGCCCACAGGTAATCCTAAATCCAAGACTTGTTGCTTCAACCAAAGAACTTGGGCCACACAACTCCCTAAGGTAATGTACTCAGCTTCAGCAGTGGAAAGTGCAACTGAGGTCTATTTTCTAATGGACCAAGAGACTAACGACTGTCCTATGAATTGACAAGTTCCAGAAGTGCTCTTTCTATCCACCGTACACCCTGCAAAGTCAGAATCAGAATATCCAATAATCTCAAAAGTGGTGCTGTGCCTAGGGTACCAGATTCCTAGGTTTTGGGTCCCTACAAGATATCTAAGAATTCTCTTAACAGCAGTCAGGTGGGACTCTTTAGGATCAGCCTGAAACCTAGCATAAAGATAGACACTAAACATGATATCAGGTCGGCTAGCAGTCAGGTAAAGTAGTGATCTAATTATTCCTCTATACTTCTTCTGATCAATAAATTTTCCACTTGAATCCTTATCTAACTGAACAGAGGAGCTCATGGGAGTATTGATTAGCTTGGCTTTATCCATTTCATATTTTATCCAAAAAGTAGGACAATTCTCCCATCATACTCATCTCAAATTCCTTACTCATTATTTTAGAAAACAAATCACATAAATATTTATCAGAAGATCCAAAAATTATATCATCAATATAGATCTGGACAATGAGTAAGTCATCCCCTATTCTCCTTAGAAAAAGGGTGGTGTCTACGCTCCCCTTAACAAACTCTCTTTCTAACAGGAATGTGCTAAGCCTCTCATACCAAGCTCTGGGTGCCTGCTTCAATCCATATAAGACCTTTTTTAATTTGTAAACATGATTTGGATATTGGGAACTCTCAAACCCTTGGGGTTGTTCTACAAAAATATCCTCTTTTATTACCCCATTTAAAAAGGCACTCTTGGCATTCATTTGAAACAGCTTAAATTCCTTATAACAGGCAAAGGCTAGTAGCACTCTATTGGCTTCAAATCTAGCTACAGGTGCAAAGGTCTCCTCAAAATTAAGCCCTTCAATCTGATTATACCCCTTAGCCACCAATCTTACGTTATTCCTAACCAACACACCAGAATCATTCATCTTATTCTTAAAGACCCACTTGGTTCCCATAATACTTTGATTTCTAGGTCTTTTTACTAACTCCCAAACATCATTCCTTACAAATTGATTCAATTCTTCTTGTATAGCAAAGATCCAAAACTCATCCGAAAGGGCTTGATTTATGTTGGTGGGTTCAGTCATTGAGATAAAGGCAGAGTGGTTTACTTCCTTCCTAAGTCCATGCCTAGTCCTAACACCTTCAGAAGGGTCTCCTAAGATCAGTTCTTTAGGATGACTCAAAGAATATCTCTAATCTCTAGGCAGTGTGGTTTGAGGTTCTACCCTCTCCAGATTTGCATTTCCAACCCCTTGGGTAATCTCCTCTACCCCTTCTTCTTCCTCAACTCTATTCACCTTAGGATCAGATTCATCAAACACCACATAAGTTGTCTCTTCCACCACCAAAGTCCTCTTATTGAACACCCTAAAGGATTTCCCCACACTAGAATAGCCTAAGAACACTCCTTCATCAGATTTTGGGTCAAACTTTTCTAAGGATGATTTCCCATTGTTCAGAATGAAAACCTTACATCCAAAGATATGGATGTGGGACAGGTTTGGTGTTCTACCCTTAATGATCTCATAAGGTGTCTTGTTCAGTTTAGATCTCACATTCACCCTATTCAGCACATAACATGCAGTGTTTACCGCTTTAGCCCAAAAGTATTTTGGAAATGAATACTTAGCAAGCATGGCTCTAGCGGCTTCCACTAAGGTCCTGTTCTTCCTTTCAGCTACCCCGTTCTGCTGAGGGGTCCTAGGAGCTAAAATATTGTGACTAATCCCTTGCTCCTCATAGAAACTTCCAAACATCACATTTTCAAACTCTCCACTGTGATCACTATGAATAGTCAAGATCTCACAACCTAACTTCCTCTAAATCCAAGTGGAGAAGGACTTAAACTCATCAAATGACTCAGATTTGTGTGACAGAAATTTAATCCAAGTGAACCTCGAGTAGTCATCTACAATCACAAACCCATAGACTTTCCCCCCTAAGCTGGTAGTGCTAATGGGTCCAAAGAGATCCATGTGAAGGACTTCTAAAGGTCTAGAGGTGGTAATGTCCTTAACAGAATGAAAAGAGGGCTGGACTTGCTTTCCTAACTGATAGGCATCACACAGGTGGTCCTTAGTGAACTTAAGCTTGGGCACACCTCTAACTAAGTCCTTTTGGGTGACTCTCCTAAGGGTTTTCATACTAGCATGACACAATCTCTTATGCCACAACCAAGACTCATCTGCAGCAGTTTTTAGGCAAATTGAATTTTCAGCTTTAATGTAACTTACATCTAGCCTGTAGACGTTGTTGATCCTTTGTCCCTGCAAAATAACTTTGGCATTTAAGCTTAAAATGCAACAAGTGGGCAGGAATTTGATGTTATATCCTTTGTCACAAAGTTGACTGATGCTCAGCAAGTTGTGTTTCAGTCCATCTACAAGCAACACATTGTCAATCATAAAATTCTTTGAATCACCAATTATACCTGAGCCTACCACCCTCCTGGTGGTGTTATCTCCAAGTGTAACCTTACCTCCAGCCCTGGCCTCCAGCAAAATGAACTGATTTGCATCTCCAATCATGTGTCTAGAATATCCGCTGTCCAGGTACCACATGCTCTCACGAGGTCTTGTGTGAGAGCACACCTATAAAATCATCAAACGTTTATTTTAGGAACCCAAACAGGTTTGGGTTCCTTCTTATGAAAAGAAGAATGCAATGCATGTGTGCTGTGCTGTGAAATAGGTAATATGGGCCTCCACACCCAATGTATACTACAGTGAATAGTGTAGGTGTGGGAAATGTGTTCTAACATGCCACAGGAAAAACATCTAACACCAGGAAAAGGGTTAACTAATCTACGTGGGTGATAGTGCCTCTTCCTAGGTTTATATGAAACATGCTTTGATGATTTTGAACCTGATTCTACAAAAGGTGGAGGTGCATAAAACTGTGCAAAAGTAGGAGGTGTTTGATTTTTCTCAAAAGCACTAATTTTAACTTTCAAAAATTCATTTTCTTTATTTAAACTTGCAATTTCAAATTTTAAAGCACCATTGCTACTCTCCACTTCACATGCCATGGTATCTAATTCTTTAAAAGCTTTTTCTAACTCAACATGCGTGGTTTTTAATAAATTATGCTCAATAATTAAATTAAAATATTTTTATTCAGTTCTTTAAATTCATCAAGTAAAGACATGTGATTGCTATCAACAGTGGAATGATCCTTAATTAAAACATCATACTCTTTTTGTAAAGTCAAATAATCCAGTTTCAAGCTAGCATGGGTTTTCTTAAGCTTCCTATACGATGCATGATTTTTTTTAGATATTTCAAGTAATTGATCGTAAGTAAGCTCACATACCTCTTCCTGGTCAGACTGACCAGGATGATCATCAGCCATCAGACACAAATTTATTTCCTCCTCTTCAGCTTCAGTCTCAGAGGAGTCGGACGCAGAATCTGCCCAGAAAGTCTTCTGAACCTGCTTCTTATCCTTTCTGAACTTGTGTTTCTCCTCACCCTTCTCCTTGCTTGGATGAGCTTTAAGTGTAGGATAATCAGCCTTAATGTGTCCAGGCTTCCTGCATTCAACACAGACAGTATCAGATGAACCCTTAAAATTTTTGTTGGACTTACCCTTGTTCCACTTCTGAAAGTTCTTTTATTTCTTCCTTAGAAAGCTTTTGAATTGCCTTGTGATCAAGGCAATATCATCACTATCAGACCCGGAAGCACTAGTATCACTCTCGTTGGCCTTCAGTGCCACTGTTTTCTCTTTCTTCTTCTCACGAGCATCAAGCTATCTTTGGTTCACCCCTTGCTCGTAAGCAATGAGTGATCTAAGTAAGCTATCAATAGAGTAAGTATTCATATCTTTAGATTCAGTGATTGCAGTTATCTTAGCATCATATGAAGAAGGCAAACATCTAAGTATTTTGTTCACTCTTTCATAGTTTGTAAGTTCTCTACCTAAGGCATGCAAAGAATTGACGATTTGAGTGAATCTCGTATATATTTTAGAAATGGTTTCAGTAGGTTTCATGCGAAACAGTTCATAGTCATGAAGCAACATATTTAACCTAGACTCTTTGACCTCAGTTGTACCTTCATACGTGATGCACAATCTATCCCAGATTTCCTTACCAGCTGTACATGTAGAGACACGCATGTAATCCTAAGATTTTAAAGCACAAAAAAATAATTCAAACATTTGGCATTTAATTATGCTAGGTCACGATCATCAAAAGTCCAATCAGTAAAGGGTAGTTTAGTTTTAACATTGTTAAACATCCTAAAAGGTGGTTCATATCCATCCTTAACTAGCATCCACATGCGATAATTAATTGATTGAAGAAAATTGGACATGCGAGTTTTCCAAAAATCAAAAGGAATGTTGTCAAAAAATGGTGGTCATGTAATTGAATAACCTTCAGCAGTATTACGATTACCAAAGTTAGCCATGGATCAAATTCAAAAGTTTTTAAACTTAAATTTTGAATCCCTCTCTGATACCACTTGAAAGTTCGATAGGGATGTTAAGCCCTGATGAACTAGTCCCGAGGCTAACCAAGAGGGGGGGGGTGAATTGGTTATTTAATAATTTGAGAGCAACAACAAAAATCTTTTCTATGATATGCATCGGAAATAAGTAAATAATCAAACGAAAAGATTGAACACAAATTTCACCCAAGTAGATAATCACAGAAAAACTAAAGTGCTGAAAGTAATCCGAAAGAACACACCAGAATTTTATAGTGGTTCGGTCAACTTGACCTACATCCACTCCCCGGAGCCTCCCCTCTAGGTATTGCACTAACTCAAAGTGTCTCTCCTTTTGCTCCCACAGCAAGGCGGAGAAGCCTGTACAAAAACCTCCTTTCCACCGACACGGTGAGGCAGAGAACCCAACCTCCTTTTACTTCCTCCTGAAGCAGGCAGAGAACCTCGGACTCCTTTCGCTTCCTCCTGAAGCGGGCAGAGAGCCCCAGATCTTCTTGCAAACGATCCTCTCACAAAGAACACCAACACGACTAAAGATGATGAGTATAGAAGATGACTCTGATCCTTGCTTTCAGCAACCTTAATGAACCCCTCATGAACTCCCCCTCATAAGATCCTCTCTCTCTCTCTCTCCCAAACTCTCTCTCTTTAGGGTTTCTCTGGAAAGGAAAGTGGTAAAAGATTTTTCTTGTTGAAAGAAAAAGATCTTTTATAGGAGGGCTTAAAATTTGCCCTAAATCTCAACTGGTTGGCTAAGATCGTCCAGGACGATTGATAGATCATCCAGGACGATCGATCGATCATCCTGTATGATCAGTTCAAAATTAGCTGCTCTAGCCTAGACGATCTGGCTCTTCTGGATGATCAGTAAAAAAGTTGTTCATATCGTCCCGTACGATTCTGTGATCGTCTGGGATGATTAGTGTAAATTGAGAAATTTCATCCAAAAAATCGCTCGGGTCGTCCAGAGAAACTTGTGCTGGACGACCCAAAAATGACTTGATCGTCCAGGACGATCAGGATATCATCCTGTCCGATTAGTTCAAAATGTGCCCAAATCATCCTGAGCACCGCTCTGGACGTATAGCTAAAACATACTAGACGATCATGTTCATCCAGGGCGATCCTGCGATCGTCTAGGATTATATGATCGTATCAATCAAGTATTAATTACTTTTCTTAATCACCAGGCTAATTTAGGCATGATTGTACTGGATCATCCAGGACGATACACATATCATCCGGGATGATCAGACCAAATATCTTAAAATAAAAACTTGCCTAACTTAATTTAGCGGCTGAAAATTTCTGATTTGAGCATATCGTCCCGTACGATGTAATGATCGTCTAAGATGATCTGCTTAATCAGACACACTTAACTTGGTCACCCTAATTAGGGTTTCTAATTTTAGTTGATCGTCCAGGACGATGTGACTATCGTCCAGGACGATCTGAATAAAAACTTGAACAGAAACTCTAATTCACTCAAGCTCTCCTCCTGAGTGTGTATGTATAAGGTTACTTAGCTAGGGGATCAGTTACTTTACAATTGACTCAAGAAAAGGAAAATAGTACACATAGACACACTTGGACCCGATCTTGAGTTGGCTTGAGTTGCTCGTGATCTTCTGTGCCTGAAACGGGTTAGCCAAGAAAAATACAATAGAAACATGTTTGTTATCATCAAAACCAGATTTGTAATAGGTCGATATTGATATTTTTGAACTAATCATACATGATGATATAGATATCGTCCTGAACGATCAAGTCATTTGGAGATCGTCCAGCATAAGTTGCCTTGGCCGACCTAAGCTGCTTCTGGATGAAATTTTTGATTTGTACTAATTATCTCGAACGATCGCAGAATCATACTGGATGATCTGAAAAAATTTTGTCTACTAATCATCCAGAGAAACTAGATCATTCAGGCTGATACATATGATTTTTTACTGATCATACAGGATGATCGACCGATCATCCTGGATGATCTTTAACGACCAATTGAGATTTAGGGCAATTTTTTAGCCCTCCTATTTAAGATATTTTTCTTTCAACCAGAAAGATCTTTTGCCACCTTCCTTTCTAAAGAGAACCTTGAGAGAGAGAGAGAGAGAGAGAGAGCTTGGGAGAGAGAGAGGATCTTGTAAGGGGGAGTTTGTGAGGGATTCACAAAGGTTGCTCCAAGCAAGGATCTGAGTCGTCTTCTCTGGTCATTATCTCTTATCTTATTGGTGTCTCTGTGGGAGGATCGTCCGCAAGAAGATCCAGGTTCTCTGCCTACTTCAGGAGGAAGCGAAAGGAGTTTAGGTTTTCTGCCTGCTTCAGGAGGAAGTGAAAGGAGTCCAGGTTCTCTGCCTCACCAGGTTGGTGGAAAGGAGTTTTGTACAGGCTTCTCCGCCTTACTGTGGGAGCAGAAGGAGAGTCACTTAGTGTTACTCCGCCTTACTGTGCGAGCAGAAGGAGAGTCACTTAGTGTTAGTGCAATACCCAGAGGGGAGGCTCCGGGGAGTGGACGGAGGTCAAGTTGATCGAACCACTATAAAATCTGGTGTGTTCTTTCTGATTATCTTCCATATTTATTTTTCTGTTGATGATCGTGTGATTGTGAATATTAGTCTGATATTGTTGAACATCTGCACATCATCGTGAAATTGTAATTATTTTTTAAAAACATCCAAAATATTTTTCTAAATTATTTTTGCTCACGAATTTTTAAAATTACAAATTCACCCCCCCTCTTGGTTAGCCTCGGGACTAGTTCACAAGGGCTTAACATCCCTCACAAACTTTTAATCTAGTACGATCTACATATTCATACTATACGATGTAGTCGGTTAATGATTGTATAGACTGACTCCTCGAAATGATTACCCTATGTCTTATCATCCAGTACTATGTCTAATTGTACTGCATGATATAAGCACCTTTTTGAACAATCATCTGGATGAATTTAATGTACTAGATTGTCTAGTATGATCTCACGATTGTACTGTATGATTTAGGGAATTCTATCTAAACAGCCAAAATCTTTTAATTTCTTCACACCATTCTAATTCTCTAATCCTCTACTTCCCTCTTGAGCTTTTCTGTTGCAAATCTGGTTTTGATGATGACAAACATGTTTCCAGTGTGTTTTGTTTGGCTAATCTGTTTTAGGCACAAAAGACTACGAGCCACTCAAGTCAACACAAGATCGGGTCCAAGTGTGTCAAATGTATGATTTTTCCTTTTATTGAGTCAATTGTAATGTAACTGATCCCCTAGCTAAGTAATCTTGCACACACACACTCAGGGGGAGAGCTTGAGTGAATTAGAGTTTCTGTTCAAATTTTGTTCAGATCGTCCTGGATGATTTCCACATCGTCCTGGATGATCCAGCCAAAACAGAAACCCTAATTAGGGCGACTAAGTTAAGAGGGTCTGATTAAGCAGATCATCCTGGACGATCTCTGGATCGTACGGGATGATATGCCCAAATCAGAAATTCTCAGCCGCCAGATCAAGTTAGGCAAGTTCTTATTTTTAGATACTTGGTCTGATCGTCTCGTACGATACATGTATCATCCCGGACGATTCAGTACAATCATGCCTAATTTAATCTGGTAATTAAGGAAAGCAATTTATTTTTGGTTGATACGATCATATCGTCCTGTACGATCATGATCGTTTAGTGCATTTCAGCTGTACGACCCGAACTGTGTTCAGGATGATTTGGGGCCTTTTTGAACTAATCTTACAGGACGATGTCCCAATTGTCCTGGACGATCAAGTCATTTTTTGGTCGTCCAGCACAGATTTCTCTAGACGACCCGAGCTGTCCTCTGGACGATTTTCCTTGATTTGCACTAATCGTCCCGGACGATCGCAGGATCGTACGGGATGATATGAACAACTTTTTCTACTGATCATCCAGAAGAGCCTAATCGTCCAGGCTGAAACAGCTGAATTTGAACTGATCGTACAGGACGATCTATCGATCGTCCTGGATGATCTATCGATCGTCCTGGAAGATCTTGGCCGACCAGTTGAGATTTAGGGCAAATTTTAAGCCCTCCTTTAAAAGAACTTTTTCCAAAAATAAGAAACATCTTTTGCTGCCTTCCTTCCCTGAGAAACCCTAGAGAGAGAGAGAGAGTTGGGAGAGAGAGAGAAGATCTTGTGAGGGGATGTTAGTGAGGGATTCACTAAGGTTGCTCCAAGCACGGATCAGAGTCGTCTTCTCTGCTCGTCGTCTTTCGTTTAGTCGGTGTTCATCGTGGGAGGATCATTCGCAAGAAGATCCGGGGTTCTCTGCCCGCTTCAGGTGGAAGCAAAAGGAGTTCGAAGGTTCTCTGCCCGCTTCAGGTGGAAGCAAAAGGAGTTCGAAGGTTCTCTGCCTGCTTCTGGAGGAAGCGAAAGGAGGTCGGGTTCTCTGCCTCACCGTGTGGTGAAAAGGAGGTGTTTGTACAGGCTTCTCCGCCTTACTGTGGGAGCAAAAGGAGAGACACTTTTTGTTTAGTGCAATACCCGGAGGTGAGGCTCCGGGGAGTGGACGTAGGTCAAGTTGACCGAACCACTATAAAATCTGGTTTGTTTTTCTGATTCAGTTTTGCACTTTACTTTTCTGATATTAACTGCTTTGGTGAATATCTGTGGTTAATCTTTTCGTTCTTGTTCATGTGTTTTGGCTGCTACGTATCGAAAAGATTTTCATTGTTATCGTGAAATTTTTAAATAACCAATTCACCCCCCCTCTTGGTTAGCCTCGGGACTAGTTCACTAGGGCTTAACATCCTTATCGAACTTTCAAGTGGTATCAGAGCGGGATTCAAAATTTAGGTTTAAAAACTTTTGAATTTGATCCATGGCTAACTGTAACAATCGGAATACTACTGAAGGATATTCTATTACAAGACCACCGTTGTTTGATAATATTCCTTTTGATTTTTGGAAAACACGCATGTCTACTTGATGCAGGTGAACGCAAGAAAGAGAAGACAGTGGCACTAAAGGCCAAAGATTCAGATGCTAGCACTTCCGGGTCTGATAGCGATGAGGTTGCCTTAATCAAAAGGCAATTCAAAAGCTTTCTAAGGAAGAAACATAAGAACTATCAGAAGTGGAACAAGGGTAAGTCCAATAAAAATTTTAAGGGTTCATCTGAATCTGTTTGTTTTGAATGCAGGAAGCCTGGACACATTAAGGCTGATTGTCCTACACTAAAAGCTCACCCAAGCAAGGAGAAGGGTGAGGAGAAACCAAAGTTCAGAAAGGATAAGAAGCAGATTCAAAAGGCGTTCTGGGCAGACTCTGCATCCGACTCTTCTGAGACTGAAGCTGAAGAAGAGGAAACAAACTTGTGTCTTATGGCTGATGATCACCCTGGTCAGTCGGATCAGGAAGAGGTATGTGAGCTGACTTATGATCAATTATTTGAAGTTTCTGAAAGAATTCATACATCCTATAAGAAGCATAAGAAAACTCATGCTAGTTTGAAATTAGATTACTTAACTTTGCAAAAAGAGCATGATTCTGTAATTAAAGATCATTCCACACTTGATTCAAATCACATGTCTTTGCTTGATGAATTTGATGAGTTGAATAAAAAATATTCTGATTTAGTTTCTGAGCATGATTCATTGAAAACTACGCATGTGGACTTAGAAAGAGCTTTTAAAGAGTTAGATATAATGGCATGTGAAGTAGAAAGTTGCAATGGAACCTTAAAATTTGAAATTACAAGTTTAAAGAAAGAAAATGAGTTTTTGAAAGTGAAAATCAGTGCTTTTGAAAAGAACAAAATACCGCCTACTTTTGAACAGTTTTATGCACCGCCACCTTTTGAAAAATCTGTTGCAAGTTCTTCAAAGCATGTTTCATATACATCTAGGAAGAGGCATTATCATCCACGTATATTAGTTAACCCTTTTCCTGGTGTTAGATGTTTTTCATGTGGTATGTTAGGACATATTTCCCACACCTGCACTGTTCACCGTAGTACACATTGGGTGTGGAAACCTAAACTGCCTGTTTCACAGCACAACACACATGCATTGCATTCTTCTTTTCATAAGAAGGAACCCAAACCTGTTTGGGTTCCTAAGACTGACGTTTGATACTTTTGTAGGTGTGCTCTCACACAAGACCTCGTGAGAGCATGTGGTACCTGGACAGCGGATGTTCTAGACATATGACTAGAGATGCAAATTAGTTCATTTCGCTGGAGGCCAGAGCTGGAGGCAAGGTTACACTTGGAGATAACACCACCAGGAAGGTGGTAGGCATAGGTATAATTGGTGATTCAAAGAACTTTATGATTGATAATGTTTTGCTTGTAGATGGACTGAAACACAACCTGCTGAGCATCAGTCAACTCTGTGACAAGGGATACAGCATCAAATTCCTGCCCACTGCCTGCATTTTAAGCTTAAATGATGAAGTTGTATTGCAGGGGCAAAGGATCAACAACATCTACAAGCTGGATGTAAGTAGCATTAAATCTGATAATTCAATTTGCTTAAAAACTGCTACTGATAAGTCTTGGTTATGGCATAGGAGATTGTGTCATGCCAGTATGAAAACCCTTAGGAGAGTCACCCAAAAGGACTTAGTTAGAGGTGTGCCCAAGCTTAAGTTCACTAAGGATCACCTGTGTGATGCCTGTCAGTTGGGGAAGCAAGTCCAGTCCTCTTTTCACTTTGTTAAGGACATTAGCACCTCTAGACCTTTAGAAGTTCTTCACATGGACCTCTTTGGACCCATTAGCACTGCCAGCTTAGGGGGGAGAGTCTATGGTTTTATGATTGTAGATAATTATTTGAGGTTCACTTGGGTTAAGTTTTTGTCACATAAATTTGAGTCATTTGATGAGTTTAGATCCTTCTCTACTTGGATTCAGAAGAAGTTAGGATGTGAGATTATTACCATCCATAGTGGTCACGGAGGGGAGTTTGAAAATGAAAGATTTGGAAGTTTTTGTTAGAATCATGGGATTAGTCATAATTTTTCAGCTCCTAGGACCCCTCAGCAGAACGGGGTAGCTAAAAGGAAGAACAGGACCTTAGTGGAAGCCGCTAGAGCCATGCTTGTCGAGTATTCACTTCCAAAATACTTTTGGGCTGAAGCGGTGAACACTGCCTGTTATGTGCTGAATAGGGTAAATGTGAGAGTCAAACTGAACAAGACACCTTATGAGATCATTAAGGGTAGAACTCCAAATCTGTCCCACCTCCATGTCTTTAGCTGTAAGGTTTTCATTCTGAACAATGGGAAGTCACCCTTAGGAAACTTTGACCCCAAATCTGATGAAGGAGTGTTCTTAGGATATTCAAGTGTGGGAAAATCCTTTAGGGTGTTCAATAGGAGGACTTTGGTGGTGGAAGAAACAACCCATGTAGTGTTTGATGAATCTGATCCTAAGGAGTCTAGATCTGAAGTAGAAGATGAAGAGATTATTGAGGTTACCCAAGGAGTTGGAAATACAAATTTGGAGGAAAGGGTAGAACCTCAAACCGAGTTGCCTAGAGATTGGAGATATTCTTCGAGTCATCCTAAAGAATTGATCTTAGGAGACCCTTCTGAAGGTGTTAGGACTAGGCATGGACTTAGGAAGGAAGTAAACCATTCTGCCTTTATCTCAATGCCTAAACCCACCAACATCAATCAAGCCTTGTCGGATGAATTTTGGATTTTAGCTATGCAGGAAGAATTGAATTAATTTGTAAGGAATGATGTTTGGGAGTTAGTAGAAAGACCTAAAAATCATAGTATTGTGGGAACCAAGTGGGTCTTTAAGAATAAGATGAATGATTCTGGTGTGGTGGTGAGAAATAAGGCAAGAATGGTGGCTAAGGGGTATAATCAGATAGAAGGGATTGATTTTGAGGAGACTTTTGCCCTTGTAACTAGATTGGAAGCCATTAGAGTGCTACTAGCCTTTGCCTGTTATAAGGGATTTAAGCTGTTTCAAATGGATGTCAAGAGTGCCTTTTTAAATAGGGTAATCAAAGAAGATATTTTTGTAGAACAACCCCCAGGTTTTGAGAGTTCCCAATATCCAAGTCATGTCTATAAATTAAAAAAGGCCTTATATGGATTGAAACAGGCGCCCAGAGCTTGGTATGAGAGGCTTAGCACATTCCTGTTAGACAGAGAGTTTGTTAAGGGGAGCGTAGACACCACCCTTTTTCTGAGGAGATTAGGAGATGACTTACTCATTGTCCAGATCTATATTGATGATATAATTTTTGGATCTTCTGATAAATATTTATGTGAAGAGTTTTCTAAAACAATGAGTAAGGAGTTTGAGATGAGTATGATGGGAGAATTGTCCTACTTTTTGGGGTTTAGCATAAGGCAAACGGATGATGGAACCTTTCTCAATCAATTAAAATACACTAAGAACATTTTGAAGAAATATGAAATGGACAAAGCTAAGCCAATCAATACTCCCATGCCCTCCTCAGTTCAGTTAGATAAGGATTCAAATGGAAAATCTGTTGATCAGAAGAAGTATAGAGGGATAATAGGTTCACTACTTTACTTGACTGCTAGCCGACCTGATATCATGTTTAGTGTCTGTCTTGGTGCTAGGTTTCAGGCTGATCCTAAAGAGTCCCACCTGACTGCTGTTAAGAGAATTCTTAGATATCTTTTAGGGACCCCAAACCTAGGAATTTTGTAGCCTAGGCACAGCACCTCGTTTGAGATCATTGGATATTCTGATTCTGACTTTGCGGGGTGTAGGGTGGATAGGAAGAGTACTTCTGGGACTTGTCAATTCGTAGGACAGTCGTTAGTCTCCTGGTCCAGTAAAAAATAGAACTCAGTTGCACTTTCCACTGCTGAAGCTGAGTACATTGCCTTAGAAAGTTGTGTGGCCCAAGTTCTTTGGTTGAAGCAACAAGTCTTGAATTTAGGAGTACCTGTTGGCACAATTTCTATTTTGTGTGATAATACTAGTGCCATCTGTATCTCTGAGAACCCAATCCAACATTCTAGGACCAAACACATTGATATTAGGCATCACTTCATTAGGGACCTTGTTACAAAAGGGGACATTGAGCTACATCACGTAGCAGTTGAAAATCAGCTGGCTGACATATTCACTAAACCACTGGCCTTTGACTCATTCAGCATTTTGAGAACCAGATTAGGAGAGATTGATATAAATGCTTGATTCTGATGACTGCTGATTTATGATTGTTCTGATTGGTATTCTAATTTCTGGTAGTTAGTTTTGGTATTCTGATTTCTGATTTTTGTTAGTTAGTTTTGGTTTGTTTATTTGCTTTTAGTTGATTTTATTTCTTCTACTGATTTCTGTGTTAGCCTTACTGTTAGTTTGATTTGAGTATTTACTTTGCTGTGATTTTCTACTTATTTTTATTTGTTTACTGGTTCATATCTTGTACTTACTGTTTTATGCTTTTCAAAATCTGATCACCGCTCACTACTTTTGATGATCTGAATTTTTGACTTGGAGTTTTTTACCTTATTTTGGTTTGGAAGCTGGTAAGCACTGATTGACTTCGCTGAATTTGTTAAAGGGAAGAAACATTGATAATTGTTTCTCTTCCTCTAACTCCTTTACTGGTGTATAGTTTCTTTTGAATAAAAATCTTCTTCAAAATTAAAATGTTAGTTTTTGAAATAGAAATTATTTTATCTTCCTACAGTAATCTGCCTCATATCAATAGTGTTTTTCAAAGTCTTGAGTCATTAGTTTGATTTTCTAAACCAAGTGATTGCATTTATCATATGTTGTATGGCTTTTGTTTTGTGAATCGTTCTTCCTTACTGTGGAGAGTCATCTCCTATGTTTGGAAGATAATCTCACAGCTCAGACTCTTTAATGATTATGAAAAGGAGAAAGCTTATAAAAGATGCGCAGTGCGCCAGATAATTTGAAAAAGAGACATAAAATGAGCCCAAACCAAGCTTTCTTCCCTTTCAGATTGTTAAATGTCTTAGAGAAATCTATGCGCCACTTAATATTTTCAAAAGCTTGAGTTTTAAAAATCCTGATTTTTGATTTTTTACTTTGTAACACTATTATATCAGATATTTTTCTGGAACGAGGCTTGAAAGGATCTCTTTTCAAATCTAATGTCTTTTCTTCTGAATCGAATTTTTGTTTTGAAAGAGGTTTGCATCGATAAGGTGCCCCGGGTCGGAGTTACGAAAGTTGATTATTTCCAACCTTTTTTGGATTTCAGCGCTGTCAGTTTTAGTTTTCTGTTATGTAGTTGTTCTATTTATGTCTTATTTCCGTGTTCTATTTTTCCTCCTCCTTTTTGTGATGTCAAAAGGGGGAGTCAGTTGTAGTCATGTCTGTTTCTGTTTTATGAGTCATGTTTCCTGTATTATTTTAGTTGTTAAATGAAAATTTGAAAAAATGTTTGTGTTTTGATCTCCTAGTTTACTTTTATTTTCAAACTACTTTACAAATGTTTGCCATCATCAAAAAGGGGGAGATTGTTGCAAATCTGGTTTTGATGATGACAAACATGTTTCTAGTGTGTTTTGTTTGGCTAATCTGTTTCAGGCACAAAAGACCACGAGCCACTCAAGTCAACTCAAGATCGGGTCCAAGTGTTTCAAATGTATGATTTTTCTTTTTATTGAGTCAATTGTAATGTAACTGATCCCCTAGCTAAGTAACCTTGCACACATACACTCAGGGGGAGAGCTTGAGTGAATTAGAGTTTCTGTTCAAATTTTGTTCAGATCGTCCTGGACGATTTCCATATCGTCCTAGACGATTTCCACATCGTCCTGGACGATTTCCACATCGTCCTGGACGATTTCCACATCGTCCTGGACGATTTCCACATCGTCCTGGACGATTTCCACATCGTCCTGGACGATTTCCACATCGTCCTGGACGATTTCCACATCGTCCTGGACGATTTCCACATCGTCCTAGACGATCCAGCCAAAACATAAACCCTAATTAGGGCGACAAAGTTAAGAGGGTCTGATTAAGCAGATCATCTTGGATGATCTCTGGATCGTACGGGACGATATGCCCAAATCAGAAATTCTCAGCCGCCAGATCAAGTTAGGCAAGTTCTTATTTTTAGATACTTGGTCTGATCGTCCCGGATGATTCAGTAAAATCATGCCTAATTTAATCTGGTAATTAAGGAAAGCAATTTATTTTTGGTTGATACAATCATATCGTCCTAGACGATCGCAGGATCGTCCCGGACGATCATGATCGTTTAGTGCATTTCAGCTGTACGACCCGAACTGTGTTCAGGATGATTTGGGGCCTTTTTGAATTAATCGTACAGGACGATGTCCTAATCGTCCTGGACGATCAAGTCATTTTTTGGTCATCCAGCACAGATTTCTCTGGACGACCCGAGCTGTCCTCTGGACGATTTTCCTTGATTTGCACTAATCGTCCTAGACGATCGCAGGATCGTACGGGACGATATGAACAACTTTTTCTACTGATCGTCCAGAAGAGCCTAATCGTCCAGGCTGAAACAGCTGAATTTGAACTGATCGTACAGGATTATCTATCGATCATCCTGGACGATCTTGGCCGACCAGTTGAGATTTAGGGCAAATTTTAAACCCTCTTTTAAAAGAACTTTTTCCAAAAATAAGAAACATCTTTTGCTGCCTTCCTTCCCTGAGAAACCCTAGAGAGAGAGAAGATCTTGTGAGGGGGAGTTAGTGAGGGATTCACTAAGGTTGCTCCAAGCACGGATCGGAGTCGTCTTCTCTGCTCGTCGTCTTTCGTCTAGTCGGTGTTCGTCGTGGGAGGATCGTTCGCAAGAAGATCCAGGGTTCTCTGCCCGCTTCAGGTGGAAGCAAAAGGAGTTCGAAGGTTCTCTGCCCGCTTCAGGTGGAAGCAAAAGGAGTTCGAAGGTTCTCTGCCTGCTTCAGGAGGAAGCGAAAGGAGGTCGGGTTCTCTGCCTCACCGTGTGGTGAAAAGGAGGTGTTTGTACAGGCTTCTCCTCCTTGCTGTGGGAGCAAAAGGAGAGACACTTTTTGTTTAGTGCAATACCCGGAGGGGAGGCTCCGGGGAGTGGACGTAGGTCAAGTTGACCGAAGCACTATAAAATCTGGTTTGCTTTTCTGATTCAGTTTTGCACTTTACTTTTCTGATATTAACTGCTTGGGTGAATATCTGTTGTTGATCTTTTCGTTCTTGTTCATGTGTTTCCGCTGTTACGTATCGAAAAGATTTTCATTGTTATCGTGAAATTTTTAAATAACCAATTCACCCCCCCTCTTGGTTAGCCTCGGGACTATTTCACTAGGGCTTAACATCCTTATCGAACTTTCATTTCCTTCCTTATAATGGATGGTGGAAAGCATTCTCGAGCCCTCGTAGGTAGTTCCTCTAGGAGAAACATCAATCATAGATTCACTGAAGAAGCTAATGAAGCAGCTTATTATCACTACAAAAATGCTGGAATTAACCCGTCCAAAATAGTCAACCAAGAGGTGCTAAACTTTTAGGTGCATGGACTTTTTGCCCATACTACTCATAGATTAATCCTTACTTTAGCCTTTCCCTTTAATTTTGAATTACTTTTTGAATTTTTTGCAAGCTTAAGAATTATAGTGAGAGTACTGCCCTCCAATCCTTTATTAATAGGAGGCTAATAGAGATCACCTACCAAGACCTACATTAATTTCTCCATCTTTAACTACAGGTGAAAAAAATTCACATTCAAGTTACAAATCCTAATTTTTATTAGACCCAAGCCAACACAGTTCAGAGAGAATCCAATGTTAACTATCACATTTGTACTATTAACACCTTAGTATAAAATGCTAGGGTCATCCATTATATTCTTCACAATTCCATAATTCTAAAAGCTGATGATCAGATAAACTTTACCCTTGTGTTGTCTCTTATAATTTATTTTATAATGGCTGAAATTAACTTTAATGTAGCTGACCTTCTTATTCACTACCTTGAAAATTTGACAGTCATTCAAGATCCCTACAATAAGAGATTGCCCAATCTAGCTTTAAGACATCTCATTTTCTTTGTCATAGAGTCCAAATACAATATTTAATATCCTGCACCACCTGATCACTTTCCAGTCTTTTAATTTAATAGCTCCTTCCACATCCTTCATAGTGCTCATTGCCACAAGATTCATTATGGTGACCACCCAGAAGAGGGAGAGGAAGAACAACCCCAAGCACCAGCTCCTATTCACCAATAGTCTCCTATTGATCAGCTGGTTCAAAGGTTTGACCAGTGGGAGGCTAGATTTGACTCTTACATAGCCGAGCAGTAGTAGCATCATGAACAAGACTTAGCTAACCTTGATGCCTATATAGCCCTGTAGCAGCATTAGCATGACCATGATATGACCTGGTTTAAGGAACAGTTTGTTTCTATTCACCATTTCTTTCAACCACCACCACCACCTCCTCTACTTGATCAGGATGCTTCCTTTTTCTAATTTGCTCTTTTTTTATTTATTTTGTTTGTTCTTGTATTTATGTTGTTCCTTACTTCTGTACTCTATGATGTCTTTTTTATATGTCATTTGGTTTTTCATTGTTTCCTCCTTTTTATGATGTCAAAAGGGGGAGTAGTAGTTTGTTGTTAATTACTTGCATATTCTATTTTAATGAAGTTTGTTTCCTATTTACTGTTCTGTATTTAAAAAAAATAAAAAAAAGAAATAAAAAAATAAAAATAAATAATAAATAATATAAACTCTCCTAACTTTCAAAATTTTATCTTCTAAGGAAGGGTTTTAGAGAATGTCAAAGGGCTTTGAATTTTTTTTTAACAACAATGTTTGCCAACATTAAAAAGGGGAGATTGTTATAAATCTAGGTCTAAGGATTCTAATTTTGATAATAATAAATATTATTATTTTTTTATCACAGTTATTATTGTATATCTATTTTTGTTATCCTGCTCACTAATATTTCATATCCACAAGTCCACTGGCAACATCAATCAGCTCAAGATCAGGTAAACTAGGGTTGAGTTAGTCTATAATTTTAATTTCTATATATTTTTATCTTTCTTCAGTCAAGTCATATATTTGGTGGACACTAAGCTGAGTAACCTTGCGCACATAAACTAAAGGGAGTGAGTTGGTGAGTTAAAAAAGTTTCTAATTTTTTGAACTAATCGTACAGTACGATTTGTATCATAGTGGATGATCCATTAACCAAAAAATCCTAATTAGGGCATCCTCTATTAATTAAGAGTGATTAAACTAATTGTACAATACGATTTATATCATATAGAATGATAAATTATAATCAACAAAATAGTAGCTAATCTCAATTTAGATAATATTCTAATATTTAAAATCTATGTCTAATTGTACCATATGATCCGTATCGTACTGTATGATATATTACAATCATGTCTAAATTAATCATATAATTAGGTGTTTAATTCTGATTAAATTATTCAATCAGATCGTACAGCATGATAAGTGACGATCGTACTGTATGACCCGATTCTTGCATGGGATGATAATTAAACAGCACCCATCATACCCATCATCTGGGATGATTAGTTATGAGTTTGTAATAATCATATGGGAAGATATACTCCATCGTACAGGATGATCCGATTGCTGCATGGGATGATATACAAATTCCGCCCATCATCTAGGATGATTAGTTATATGTTTGTACTAGTCATACGTGATGAAGTTCTCAATCTTATTAGATAATCAATATAAACACTTGTACTAATCGTACAGTAAGGTAGTGTTCATACTGGCGGTAAAGGTGATTTTGAACTAATCATACAATATGATCTTGGATTATACTGGACGATCAGAAGTGCAAAATTGAAAATTAGGGCTTCTTTTGGAGGCTCTCTATTTAGCTCTCATATTATCCTTGAGTTAATCTTTTGCTACTGAATTATTTTGAGAGAGAGCTTAGAGAAGGAAGAGAGAGTGACTTGGGAGAGAGAGAGAGAGAGAGATTCTTGTGAGGGTGAGTTATGAGGGATTCATAAAGGTTACTTAAAGCAAGGTTTCCATTATCTTCTTCAAGCTTCTTGCTTAGTTCCTTTGTGGCTCTTGGGAGACTTTCATCAGCATCAGATCCAGGTTCTCTTCCTTCACCAGGAGGGTGAAAAAGGATTCAATGGTTCTTTGCCTACTTCAAGAGGGAGTAAAAGGATTTCTAGGTTTTCTGCCTACTCCAGGAGGGAGTAAAAGAATTTCTAGGTTCTCTGCCTACTCTAGGAGTGAGTAAAAGGATTCAAGGTACTCTGCCTCACCGGGTTGCTGGAAAGATTTTGTAAAGGCTTCTCCACCTTACTGTGGGGGAAAAATGAGAGACACTACTTTTAGTGCCATACTTAGAACGGAGGTTTCCTTGGAGTGGACGTAGGTCATGCTGATCGAACCACTATAATTTTGGTGTGTTCTTTCTTTTTACTTTTCTACATTTCATTTTCATATTTTTATGTGATTTGTTCTATGTTTGAAATCTCTAATTTTTTGTTATTGTCAAATTAGTTTTTCTTCTACATTGTGGGGTAAAATTTTTTATTTTAAAATATTCAAAAAGATTTCAAAAAGATTTTCTTTTTGCCTTAAGAAAATTTTTAAACAAACCAATTCACCGCCCCTATTGGTTAGCCTTAGGCTAGTTCATAAAGGTTTAACAACTCTCACAAACTTTTAGTATCCCCAAGCTAGATTTCACTAAGGACCATCAGTGTGATGCCTGCCGGCTAGTGAAGTAAACTTAGTTATATTTCCATTTAATTAAACATATCCCCATTAGTAGACCACTAGAAATCTTTATATATGGATTTATTTGGTCTTGTTAGTATAACCTATTTAGGTGGAAAAAGTTTTGGAAATGTGATCATTGATGATTATTCTAAATTCACTTAGGCTAAATTCTTAGCATATAAGAGTGAATCATTTGATGAGTTTACAATGTTGTCCACTTGGATTAAAAAAAAGTTTAATTATGTGATAGCTATAATTCATAGTGATTAGAGTGGAGAATTTAAGAATGAAAGGTTTGAATTATTTCGTAGAGAATCAATAATTGAATATAACTTTTTTGTCACTAAGGCCCCTTAGTAGAATGGAATAGCTGAAAGAAACAATAGAACATTAGTGGAAGCTGCTAGGGCAATGTTAGCGTAGTATAGCCTTCCTAGATATTTTTAGGCAGAAGCAGTGAATACTACTTGCTATATACTAAATAGGGCGAATATCAGATCCAAGTTAAATAAGATACCTTATGAGTTGCATAAGAGTAGGATACATAATCTTTCACATCTTCATATCTTTAGGTGTAAGTGTTTTGTTCTTATCAATGGTAAATCTTTCCTTAGAAAGTTTGATTCTAAGTTTGATGGAGGAGTCTTTTAGGTTATTCCTCTACAAGTAAAGCCTATAAGATTTTTAATAAGTGGAATTTAGTAGTAGAGGAGTCCACCCAAGTTATTTTTGATGAATTTGATGAATTAGTTTGAAAGTGCGAGATGCGCCGAGAGGGGGGGGGGGTGAATTGGCACTTTAAAGATAATCCTAAATTGTGGTACTATTTTTTTTTTTTTTGGAATTTTCAAAAAAACTTAGAAACAAAAAATTTTAATTTTTGAATACGAAAACTAACAAATTTAACATCCTTTGAAAAATAGAGATCATGAAATTCTAATTATCATAATGGAATATTAATTTCTAATTTTTCACCAAGCAGTTATAACGACAAATTAAATGCAAGTAAAATGCTGGAAAATGAAAAGCACACTAGAGATTTTTATGGAAGTTTGGTCAACCTTGACCTACGTCCACTCCCCGAAGTCCTCCACTTTGAGTATTGCACTAACACTAAGTGACTCTCCTTTTTCTCCCATAGTATGGTGGAGAAGCCTTTATAAAACTCACTTTCACCAAACCTGATGCGGCGGACTACCGGACGCTATGTCACCCTCCCGGTGATGGCAGTGGACCTTCTCATTTATCTCCCTCCTAAAGAAGGCATAGAACCTTGAGGAACTTGACCTAAAAGCCTCTCTCCCTAGAGAACATACAAAGGCTTATCAAGGCCATTGTAGGAGTAAGGGTGTAGTTAGCCCGGAGCAACCATGTGATCCCTTCACACTCCTCCCTCATGCTCAACCTCACCTTCTCCTTCCTCTCAAACCCTGGATCTCTCAAAGCTTTTCTCTCAGAGTGCCTTCAGTTGTCACACTTTCCTCCTCTCTTTTTCATTCATATAAAAAGAGTTAAAACATTACTTTTATAATAGGCTTTAAGAAACCCAAAAGATTCAAGTTGGTCATCACTGTTCATACAATACAATCCAAGTTCGTACAGTATGATCAGTTCAAAATTAGTCCCATTTAGTACGATGTAAACAGTCATTCAAATGAACTGTTCAAATTTTATGAACACATCGTACAATATGTTATTGAGATCGTCCAGTACAGTCTGTGTAATTTCTTCTATTCGTATAGGATGACTCTTGGGACGACTAAAGGTCGTCTCTATCATTTATCCCGTACTGCTCTTATCATACAATATGGTTAGTTATTTTAGGAAAATCATCCAGTATGATATGACTATAATATAGTGTAATTTGTTCAAAAATTATATCTTCATCTGGTACGATCTTCGAGATGACTAAAATAATCTCTGTTAGTCGTTTGGTGCAATTAATATTATACAGTACGATTAGTTCAAAAATTTGGTTTCATTTGGTACGATCTATTGGATGACTAGATTTCATCTCTGTTAGTCATTTGGTACGATCGACATCATGTACTATGATCAACATCATATAGTACGATCGATTATAATTAGTTAAACCATAATTTAATTGACTGATTATGGGGGTTATTTTTAGTATGATTTCAAATATTCATATAGTACGACTGACATCGTACAGTACGATTAGTTCAAAAATCAAAATTTGAAATCTTACTTAAATTAATCTGGCACCTAAGGTTTTCAAATTGAAACTAATCATACAATATGATCCAGATCGTACAGTACGATTAGTTCATAGAACATGATTTTTCAATTAGCCATTGAGCCAACTTATAGATCAATTGATCGTATAGTATGATTTTAAATCGTACAGTACGATTTGTTAAAAAACATTTATTTTTTTAAAAAAATTTCTCGCTCCCCCTCTGTGTGTGTGTACGGTCACCAAATTGCATACACTCTAATATGGCCTGACTCAAGAAAATAGAAAATAAAAAAAATAAAAATACAGACTCTTTTGACTTGACATCCTAACCTACCTAATCTTGAGTCTTTTGTCATCTTGAGTATTGTACATGCAATCATTAGTGCACAAGACACAAATAATATCCAACATATTTCTTGAGAATGTATAATTCAATTAATAAGGTTTGTCATCATTAAAATCACAGGCTAGGGATTCTAAATTTGCAAAAATCTCCCCCTTTTTAATGATGGCAAACAAATTTGATTGAAGTGTAGCTTGAAAGATTTTTAATCCTAAGCTCTCCCTTATTAAGTAAAAGATGTTAGAAAAATAGGGGATGCCAGCCTTTTTTTTAAAGAAAAGAAAAATACAAACAAACAAATAAATAAAAAAATTGGAAATTTTATTAAACAAATAATAGGGACATATATAATATAACAAACATATAATAAAAGCTAAATAACCAAATACTTTTTCCCCCTTTTGACATCACCAAAAAGAGGTGGAACAGCCAAAGCAAGAAAATAGTACAAGAAAAAAAATAGTAAGACAAAAATAAACATAGACTACTAGTAAGGTGGATCCTTATCAGGTGGTGGTGGAAGAAAGAAATTATGGATGGAGGCATATTAATAATCTATCTAGGTAAATCTTTTGCTAAACCATCGCGTGTTGTCCTTGTGCTACTGGTCTTGTTGTTGGATATGATAATCCAGTCAAGTTTCTAGTCACTCGAGCCACTAAATAATATCATCCCAAGGGTAGGCAGGGTGGGCAGGTGCAAGTGGTGGTATTGGTGGTGGTCCTCTTGCAGGAGCAGCTTTCACTTCTTCATCAAAATTTTGCCCAGCGTGCTCTTGTCCCGATGAAATACGATATGGAAAGAGGCATCCGTATAGAAAATCAAGACATTATCGAGTTCAACAGGAAAAGTCAGTTGATATTTGTGGTAAAGAATATAGCCTGTGATGTGTCTTAAGGCTACATTTTGTTTTCTATAGGTGCTTGGATTGCAAATATGAGTCATATTGTGAAAGTAATCAAGAATCATTTGAGCTTTGTCGAATTGAGTATTTGACATTATAAGGTAAGTAACAACAGAAAGGAGTAGGGTGATATTAACTCAATCTCTAACTTTAGGATTAATAGAAGTGCGAAGGACATGCTAGATTATATGGGCATTTTGATTTAAAGTTTGTACTAGGGGTAGGTGTTAATTTCAAGCCACATTCCTAATGGTAAAGTTAACAACATTTCAGTTAAAATCATGGGAGATCATAGATTGAGGATGAGGCCCTTTAGTAGAAAGACGTATGTGTTCTTCGAAATCCACTTTAGTGATTACTATATTTTAGCAGTAAACAAAAGAGGTCATGGTATTGACTTTGAAATTCATCCTAAGGTTTGCTAAGAATTTGTATAGAAGTTTAGAATTGTAAGAAAGGTCAGGGTGAGTAGGAATTGAAGACTACTGGAGGCAAAGAGGCTGATCACCTTGAAGTTAAGTGCATGCTAGTTTAGCATTTGAGAGGGTGTGATTTTGGCCTCTTTATATTTGTAATATGTATCTTCATTCACTATAGAAAGGAAGTGATCATCACAATGACGAGAGGAGGAGCTCCCTGGAGTCATTCTTCATGCTTGCTTCCACTATTTGAGTAGGAAAGGTTTAGATACTTAGAGTTTGAAGGTAGTGAGTGAATTGAATCAGTTTGACGCTCCAATTTATAAAATTTTGGTCATTCATACAGTACGATCGATAATCATACAGTACGATCAGGTGATATAATTTGTCTGGATGAACTGTTTGAAAAAGAGGTCAAATCATATAATACGATCAGTATCATACTAGGCGATCTGAAGGATTTTCATTTGTCCTGAGGAGACATATAAATGGTGTTTGATGAAAAGTATCATATAGTATGATTAGATATTCATACAATATAAAGTAAAATTATTATTATATTGGCCGAATAAAATTTGTCCCAATCCAGTTTGACATGTGTATCGTATAGTACGAAGGGAGGTATCATATAGTACGATCGATAATAATTTCATACCAAATGGATTAAATTCCTCAATGGTTAGTGACACATGGATCATACAGTACAAAAGGAGGTATCGTATAGTATGATGTGAACATTTCATTAATCTAATCTGGACCGTTGATGTGAACATGGGGTTGTGATCTGAGCATATCATATAGAATGAACATGGATCATACAGTACGATATTAATGAACTTTGAAAAATTATGTGACTCAGTGAGTTGTGTGTGTGTTGATCAGGAAACATCTTCAAATAAATTTTTTTTATTAATAACAAATAAAAAACACACAAGCAAAAACATGAACAAACACATGCAATTTAAATATATATGAATGGATGCTTTCAAATAATTTTTTTTTTATTTATTTCTCTTAGATTAAGCATGAATGTCTATAACACTTAGTTTTGTCCTCAAGGTGCTAAAGTTGTCATAGGCTAGGGATTTTGTGAAGATGTCTACCAATTGATCTCCTGTATCTATATGGTGTAATTCTATATCTCCCTTGGCTTCATAATCTCTTATGAAGTGATGCCTAATATCTATATGCTATTTACGAGAGTGTTAAATTAGATTTTTGGATATGAAGATTATACTAGTGTTGTCACACATAATTAAGATGGTTTCTACATGTAGTCCAAGATCTATAAGTTGTTGCTTTAGCCATAAGACTTGAGAAATACAACTCCCTACTGTTATATATTCTGCCTCAGTTGTAGAAAGGGTTATTGAATTTTATTTTCTACTAATCCAGGAAACTAAGGATTGTTCTATGATTTGATAAGTTCCAGATGTACTTTTTCTATTTACCCTACATCTTGCAAAATCAAAATCTGAATATCCTAAGATTTTAAAAGAAGTGTTGTGTCTAGGATACCATATTCCTAAATTTGGGTTGCCTAATAGGTATATAAGGATTCTCTTAATAGCAGTCATATGAGATTCTTTTGGATCAGATTAAAATCTAGCACACATGTAAACACTAAATATTATATCTGGTCTGCTAGTAGTTAAGTAAAGAAGTGATCTAATTATTCCCCTGTACTTTTTCTGATCTACTAATTTTTTATTTGGTTCTTTGTTTAATTAAATAGTGGAGATCATAGGAGTGTTCATAACCTTAGCATTATCCATTTCATATTTTTTCAGAATGTCCTTGATGTACTTAGACTGGCTAAGGAAGGTTCCATCATCCATCTATTTTATACTAAATCCAAAAAAAAAAATTGAGTTCTCCCATCATGCTCATTTTAAACTCATTGCTCATTATTGTTGAGAATTAATCACATAGGGTTTTCTCTAAAGATCCAAATAAGATATCATCTACATAAATTTGGATAATGAGTATTTTATCTCTACCCTTTTTAGGAAGAGGGTGGTATCTACACTACCCTTAACAAAGCCTCTATCTAAAAGAAAAGTGCTCAACCTTTCATACCAAGCCCTAGCTGCTTGCTTTAACCCATACAATGCCTTTTTCAATTAAAACACAAAGTTTGGAAATTGTGAATTCTCAAATTCGAGAGGGGGGGGGGGGGGGGGGGTGCTCAACATAAACATCCTCTTTAATTATCTCATTTAGGAAGGCACTCTTAACCTCCATTTGATATAATTTAAAACCCTTGAAGCAAGCAAAGGTTAAGAGCACCCGAATGGCTTCTAGTCTAGCTACTGGGGAAAAGATCTCCTCAAAGTCTATTCCCTCAATTTGGTTATACCCCTTAACTACTAATCTGGCCTTATTTCTTACTACTATTCCAGAATAATTCATCTTATTTTTGAAGACCCACTTTGTTCCAACTACACTTTACTCCTTAAGTATCTGAACTGATTCCCATACATCATTCTTAACAAATTGGTTTAGTTCTTCTTGCATTGCTAGGATCCAGAATTTATCTCCTAAGGCTTGATCTATATTGGTGGTTTCTATCATGGAGATAAATGCAGAATGACTAACCTCCTTCTTAAGTCCTTAGTTTTTACACCTTTAGATGGGTCTCCTAAGATCAATTCTTTAGGATGACTTGAAGAATATCTCCAATCTCTAGGCCATTGCTCATGAGGTTCTACCCTATCTCTTATGGCAATGGTTTCTACCCCCTAAATGACATCCACTTCTTCTTCTCCAGGTTTAGATTCAGTGGTCTTATTTGATTCATCAAATACCACATGGGTAGACACTTATACTACTAGGGTCCTCTTATTGAAGATTATATAGACTTTACCTATAGATGAATAGCCTAAGAAGACTCCTACATCAAATTTTAGATCAAATTTTCTTAAGGGCGACTTTCCATTTATTAAGATAAAGCATTTGCATCTAAAAATATGCAAGTGAGAAAGGTTGGGTGTCCTGCCCTTAAGGAGTTTATTGGGTGTCTTATTTAGTTTGGATCTGACATTCACCCTATTTAGAATATAACAAGCAGTATTCACTACTTCCACCCAAAAATACTTAGGGAGTGAGTACTCAGTTAGCATTGCCCTAATAGCTTCAACCAAAGTTCTATTTTTTCCTTTCAGCTATATTCCATTCTACTGGGGGGGTCTTAGGGGCAGAAAAATTATGTTCTATTCCTATTTCTTAATAGAAAAATTCAAACCTATCATTTTCAAATTCTCCACCATGATCACTATGAATTATTAAAATTTTACATCCTAATTTCCTTTAAATCCAAGTAGAGAAGGTTCTAAATTCATTAAATGACTCACTGTTATGTGTTAGAAATCTTACCCAAGTGAATCTAGAGTAATTATCGACTACCACAAATCCATAAGTCTTTTCTCCTAGGCTGGCTATACTAACAGGTCCAAATTGGTCCATGTGAATGATTTCTAGGGTCCTAGAGGTGTTGATGTCTTTAATTGAGTGAAATGAAGATTTAACTTATTTTCCTAGTTGGCAGGCATCACATATGTGGTCCTTAGTGAAGTCTAACTTAGGTATGCCTCTAATTAAGTTTTTCTCAGTGATATTCCTAAGTGTTTTCATGCTAGCATGACATAGTCTCCTATGCCATAGCCATGATTCATCAATTATAGTTTTTAAACACAAGGAATTTGAATATTCAATATAATTTATGTCTAACATGTAAATATTATTCATCCATTTTTCTTCTAACATAAGTTTATCATCTAAGCTAGTCATGTATTTGTCAGAAAGAAATTTAACATCAAATTCTTTATCTCATAGTTGACTAATACTTAATAAGTTATGCTTTAAATCATCAACTAACAAAATATTTTTAATTATAAAGTATTTAGAGTTTCTAATTGTACCTGAGCCCACTACCTTCCTAGTGGTGTTGTCTCCTAATGTCACTTTGCCTCCTGACATGGCCTCCAGTGTGATGCATTGATTCATATCACCATTCATATGCCTCGAGTAGCCACTGTCTAGGTACCACATGGTCTCACTAGATCTTTTTTGAGAGCATCCATATAATGTCATTCAAAGGTTAGATTTGAAAATCTAAGTGAGTTTGGGTTCCACCTTATACTTGAATGAATGAGAAGTGTATATGCTATGCTGTGATGAATGTAATATAGACCTCCACATTAGATGTGTCCTACGGTGGATTATGCAAGTGCTGGCTATGTGACCTAACTTGCCACAAGAGTGACACCTAAAACCAGGGAATGGGTTCACTAACCTATGTAGGTGATGGTGCCTCTTCCTAAGTTTATGTGATGTATATTGTGTTGAGGGATTATGCCAATGAACTAGTGAAGGTGATGATTTGTTATTTTCCAATGCAGTAATTTTAGCTTTTAAAAATTTATTGGCACTTTCATAACTTGCCACTTCCACTTTTAATGCATGCTCACTGTTATCTAAATGACATGCAAGTTCTTCTAAATCCTTAAATGCTTTTTTTATCTCAATATGTGATACTTTCAAGGAATTATGTGCAGCAGTTAATTCAACTTACTTCTTATTTAATGCATCAAACTCATTAAACAGGGTCATGTGATTTCATCTAAAATAGAATATTTGTTTACCAAATCAGCATGCTCTTTTTGTAATGCGCTAAAATAAGTGTTAAGACTAGCATGCATTTTCTTTAACTTCCTATATGAATCATGAATGTTTTTAGAAATAACTAATAATTCATTATAAGAGAGTTGACATTCCTCTTCTTGATCTGATTGATCAAGATCAATGTTAGCCATAAGACACAGATTTGTTACCTCCTCCTCTGCTTCTTCTTTTTCTTACAATTCTGATGCAGAGTTGACCAAAAAGGCTTTTTTTATCTTTTTCTTGCCCTTCTTGTACTTTAGTTTCTCTTCACCCTTTTCCTTGATCGGGTGAGTCTTTAGATTGGGACAGTTAGCCCGGAGGTGACCTAGTTTTTTGTACTTAAAGTAGATTATGTTAGATGAAGCTTAATATTCTTGCTACTTTTACCTTTATTCTAGTTGCTTTGATGACGCCTTTGTTTCCTCTTTAGAAAGTTCTTGAGCTGACGGGTCATCAGGGCGATGTTGTCCTCATCCTCCATTGCAGAACTATCATTATTTGAATTGTTCACTTTTAGAGCTACAGTTCTTTCTTTCTTCTTTTCTCCTGCATCACTGTTCCTTCGACTCACTCCTTAGTTGTAGGTAATGAGTGACCCAAGAAAATTATCAATGGAATGAACATTTAAATCTTTAGACCCACTAATTGTATTTATTTTTGCATCGTAAGAACTAAGTAAACATCACAGAATATTATTAACCTTTTTAGAATTAGATAATTCTCTACCTAGTGCTTACAAGGATGACACTATCTGGGTGAATGTAGTGTACATTTTAGATACAGTCTAGCTAGGTTTCATATGGGGAGAGTTCATAGTCATGTAGCAATATGTTTAGCCTAGACTGTTTAACTTCACTAGTTCCCTTATAGGTGATACATAATCTATCCCATATCTCCTTACCCATGGTACATGTAGAGACTTACATATAGTCTTTGGATTTTAAAGCATAAAAGAAGCAATTCAAGCATTTTGCATTTAACTATCCAAGTTTCCTATCCTCATTATTCCATTCAATAAATGTTAATTTAGTTTTGATGCCATTCACAAAACTAAAAGGTGCAGAGAATCCTTCTCGAACTAATATCCACATGTGATAATCCATAGATTGTAAAAAGGTTCACATGCAATTTTTTCCAAAAGTCAAAAGGCATGTTTTCAAATAAAGGTGGATGGGTTACTGAATAACCCTCCGCAGTGTTACGATTTCCAAAATGTGCCATGATCATTTTCTCAAGGTTTTCTAAAACACTCTTTTTAAGACCCCAAAAGTATGAGATGAACTGAGAGGGGGGGGGGGGGGGGGGGGTTAAATTGGTACTTTAAAGTTATCCTAAATAGGAGTACTATTTTTTTTAGAATTTTTCAAAAAAAAAAACTTAAAAAAAAGCAATTTTAATTTTTGAATCTAGAAGCTAACAAATTAAACATCCTTTAAAAATAGAGATGATGAAATTCTAATTATCACAATAGAACATTAATTTCTAATTTATCAGCAAGCAGTTATAACAAAAAATTAAATGCGAGAAGTAAAATGCTGGAAAAAAAAGCACATCAGAGGTTTTTATAGTCGTTCAGTCAATCTTGTTCCCACTCCATGGAGTCCTCCACTATGAGTATTGCACTAACACTAAGTGACTCTCCTTTTGCTCCCATAGAGGAACCTTAACAAAACTCACATTCACTAAACCTGATGCGGTAGAGTGCTGTACGCCATGTCACACTCCCGATGACGGCAGCGGACCTTCTCATTTTTCTTCCTCTTGGAGAAGGAAAAGAACCTCGACGAACTTGAACTAGAAGCCTCTCTCCCTAGAGATCCTCCAAAGACTCTCCAAGGCTATAGGTGGAGCAAGGGTGTAGCTAGCCCAGAGCAATCGTGTGATCCCCTCACACTCCTTCTCCTTCATGCTCAACCTCACCTTCTCCTTCCTCTCAAACCTAGATCTCGCAAAGCTTCTCTCTTAATTAAATTAATATAGCAGTTTGTTCAAAAATTAATTTTTAAAATCTTACTTAAATTAATCTGGTGGGTAGAGTTTTCAAATCAAAATGAATCGTACAGTACGATCCAGATCATACAGTATGATTAGTTCATAGAACATGATTTTTCAATTAGCCATTGAGCCAACTTATAGATCAACTGATTGTATGATATAATTTTAAATCATACAGTATGATTAGTTCAAAAAGCTTTATTTTTTTTTAAAAATTTTACTCCCCCTGTGTGTGTGTGCACGATCACCCAATTGCATACACTCTAATGTGGCCTGACTCAAAAAAATAAAAAAGTAAGGAAAATAAAAATACAGACTCTTTTGACTTGGTATCCTAACCTACCCAATCTTGAGTATTGTACCTGTAATTATTAGTGCATAATACATAAATAATATCTAACATATTTCCTGAGAATGTACAATTCACTCAATAAGGTTTGTCTTCATCAAAATCACATGCTAGAGATCTTAGATTTGCGACATAGTTAAGCCTAGTTTAGAGGATAATAATGAGGTAGAGATTAACCATGGAGGAGAATCTATTGACCTAGGAGGTAGAGAAGAACCTCATGAGCCAATGCCTAAAGAATGGAGATACACATCTAGTCACCCTAGGGAGCTCATCTTAGGAGATTCTTTTGTAGGGGTTAAAACTAGGTAAGGATATAAGAAGAAGATTAGTTATTATGTATTTATCTCTATGTTAGAACCTACAAATATAGACCAAGCCTTAGCTGATGAATTTTAGATCCTATCTATGTAATAAGAGTTAAACTAGTTTGTTAGGAATGGTGTATGGTAGTTGATTAATTGATCTAAGGACCAGTGTGTAGTAGGCACCAAGTGGGTATTCAAGAATAAGATGAATAACTCTAGGGTAGTAGATAGGAATAAGGATAGTTTAGTGGCTATAAAGGTATTTATTTTGAAGAGACCTTTAACCTTATAGCTAGATTAGAAGTCATTAGAGTACTACTAGCTTTTACTTGCTTTAGAATGTTGAAGTTATTTCAGATGGATATAAAGAGTGCCTTTATAAATATGGTTATTAAAGAAGATGAATATGTAGAGCAACCCTCAGGTTTTAAAATTCCTCTTTTTCCAACAATATGTACAAACTTAAAAGGCAATAGTGACTATGTAGATACTACACTATTCCTTACGAAAGTAGGAGATGATTTACTCATAGTTCAAATCTATGTAGATGATATTTTATTTGGATCCACAAATGAGAATCTTTATAATGAATTTTTAGAAGCTATTTATAAATAGTTTGAGAAGAGTATGATGGGAGAGCTAACATATTTTCGTAGAATTAGTGTGAAGCAAAGGGAAGATGGTACCTTTCTCAGTCAAACTAAATATATTTTAAGAAATATGATATGAAAGGTGCTAAAATTATAAATACACCAATGAGCTCAACCATTCAATTAGATAATGATGTAGATGAAAAATAAATAGATCAGAAGAAGTATTAGGGGATAATAGGATCACTTATATATTTGATTGCTTGTAGATCAAATCTAATGCTTAGTGTTTGTTTATGTGCTAGATTCCAAGCGAATCCCAAAAAAATTCCATATGACTATAGTTAACAAAATTTTTAGATACCTTATGGGCACCACACCACATTTGAAATTATAGGGTATCCAGACTAAAACTTTATAGGGTGTAGAATAGACATGAAAAGCACTTCTGGCACTTATCAATTCATTGGGCAATCCTTAGTTTCCTGGTCTAGAAAAAATAAAATTATGTAGCCCTATCCACTGCTGAGGTGGAATACATAGCTATAGGAAGTTATTGCTCAAGTATTATAGCTAAAGTAGAAAATCCTTAACCTTGGACTTTCTATAGGCACTATACCGATCATGTGTGATAACACTAGTGCCATCTATATTTCAAAGAAACTAATTCAATATTCTCACACAAAGCATATATATATTAGACATCATTTCATTATAGATCATGTAGCCAAGGGATATAGAATTAAATTATGTAGCTATTGAGAATCAATTGGCGAATCAATTGGTAGACATTTTCACAAAACCCATAAATTATGACACCTTTAGCACACTTAGGAATATACAAGACATTCATGCATAAAAAAATTAGGGTAGAGGTATGATTAGAAGTATGTATAGTTGTTTGCTATTATGTTCTTTCTTACTTTTTATGTTCGTGCTTTTTTTATCTATTTATTTTTGCTTGCTTGAGTAGCTTGTTTATAGAAGATTTTCCTGATCGTCACACAAAAAATAAAATTTTAAAATAAAAAAATCACAATAGTAATGTATGAACCTCTTTGCACTGTACGATCAATTCTAAACTCGACATCCTCATCATCCATAAAATCAACGACTCTAATTAGATCAATTATTGATGTTCGTACTATACAGTCACCTCTTTTGTACTATACGATTCATATGTCAGGAGTGTAGACCCACTTTAAGATAAGTTGACTTGATCCACATCTACCTGATCACCTTGATCTATAATCAATCATGACCTATAGTCACTAATTTATAACTTTTTGATTCACAATCAATCAACATACAATCATTCAACCTATATACATTTAATCATCTTTAAGCAATCAATCAACATACAATCAATCAAACTTCAATCATCCTTGGATATCCAATCACATTAATCAATCATAACTTTTACAGTCAATAATCACTGAACTACAATCACCTAGACAATTATAGCCAGGCATTGTAATCAGGTAGCCTATGCTCTACCTTACACAATGCACTGATGCCTTGAACTCAGTCATGACTCAAATCACTTCACTAGGAGCTTCATATGGTAGACCACCCATCAATTAATCCTTTTGTCATCAATTGACCCATTTGAGCTAGCCCAAGCTAGCTCAATTGATCATCAACCCTAGTCAACATCAATCAAGCTCCAAATAAACCCTGGTCTTCATCTAACTTCTCTAATCTTTACTCCTAATGAATTGGACTTGATTGGTCACCCTAACTCAGTAAATTATTAACTTGGTCAATTGAGCTTAGGTTTGGTTAAATCAAACCCCACTAGGTTAAACCACTACATGCCATTCATTCAAGACATCTAAGCCTACATGGCTTCTTCTTTGCATGGTTTAAAGGCCTCCAAACTCACCATGAGTCAAACCATGGAAAGTTTGACTTGGTCAAACCACTAAGGTTGGTTAAAATCCACCATACCTTCGTTCATTTACTCAAACATCAAACCCACTCCTTCAAATCTTATGATATTGATCCCAATAGCAAGCTAACCTCCCTTAGACTCCACATTAGCAAGGCTTGACTATTTGATTGGTCAAGCAGTCAACTAAATGCTCACATAGGCTAATTTGGTCAACACTACCCATATATTCATTTTCCTCTAAGACTAAACCCTTGCAGCTATTCAAATGCACCATAAGATTCCTAATCATCATCCTAACTTAGCTTAAACGCTGGTTAGCTTTAAATAACCCTAGTGGTTCCCCCATGTGAGAATGACTTAGGATTATTTTCCCCCTAAATAAGATCATTCCAATGCTGCCTAATGGCCTAGGACACTTTTCCATTATCCAATGAAGTTGCTTAATTGATCCTAGCTATCCACAGTACCTCTAGCAACTGGAATATGGAAAACTACTAAAAACTTTCATTCAAACTATATTTATTCTACATACTTCCTCTAATCGCTCTCTTATTTTATTTTACATTCCTAAAGACTCCTTGACACTCTCTGGTCAATTTCAATAATTTAAAGCTAGCCAGCAGCAAGGTTGACGATGAACTAAAGCTCCATCCATCCGAACTTAATCCAACTCTTCATGCAACCTTTGTCTGAGCTTAGTGTCTTCTAAAAAGTTGTAGTGGAGCTTCAAACAAATAATACTAGCCATCAAACCCATCCTGAGACCATCTCTATTAAGGTAAAATTGAAACCCAGGGTGTTTATCTAGGTTCTTAAATAACTATGTAGACAATGCATGAATGGCTTGAGAGGCTATGAGAAACATCCCCCACTCTTTCCTTAGCATTTTAAAGCTTTGTTTGAAATCTTATCCCATATGAATCTATATATTTAAACCTTAAAATTAAAAATGAGTTTATGGTTTTTGGTTAACTTAGGAAAAAGATGGAATCATGACTGTCTATTTGATTAATCAGATCTGAATGATTGTGTTTTTTTTGTTTTCTAAGTTCATCTGACCCGCTCCAATCACTAAAACCATGGGATTTGATCCTTGCTAACCATTCCATTTCACGCTAGATTGAATGGCCAGAATCATTCTAGTGCTTGATAAGTGGCTGACTTAGTTGACCGCCACCATTTGAGTCAGCCAATGGTGTCCCTCCATATGGAAAGCCATTACCGCCAGATGGATAATTCCTCTTAAATTACTTATTAAATGAATTAAATATCCAAAACTTTAAAAATGCAAAATTAATTCATCTCTCCACCAAATAGAGAAAATAAATATTCATTCTCTTTAGAATTAAAATTCATATATTTTAAAAATAAATATGGCTTGTATGTTCATCTGATTAAGCTTAAATTTGGTTGAGATAGTTTGAGGGACATTTCTTATGTCTAAGAATTTTTTTAGAGTTATTTTAATCAATATTACATGTATAATAATTTATATAAACTTAGGTTAGGGTTTGACCTAGATTTTTTAAAATTTATAATTAAATCAAATCTTACCCAATCATTACATGTTAAGGCTCTATGTAATTAATATGATGGGATCTTTAATTTAAAAATACATCCAAGATATGATCTTGCATAGTTTTAGAGCAAAAAGCATTTAATTGTTTATAGATTTTTATATATTGTGCTTTAAGTAGGCATGATCTTATGTTCAATTTAGGAGGAAAAGTCTTTAAGGATGTTCTATACATTCTTTAAACATCTTAACTTAATTTGATGTATATACTTTGTGTACTTGAATTTTCAATGCTATAGGTCACTATGTGGCTTATAACATTGATAATTCACTACATTTAATCCATAGAGCACTAGGACACTAAATTATTGTGGTATGATTATATATGTACAAGGGATAGTCACACCAAGTTTCAAACCCACTTAAACCTTAGTGAAATCTAGGAAAAATAACTAAGGTTTTGATAAGAGTAAATAATGTTATATTTTATGTTTTAATTTGTTAGTAAAAATATGTTATTTTAGTTGTATTTAGTCAGAAAAATGTACGAAATGAGAAAATATTCAAGTGCTGGTACAACGCTGTGGTGTTGGATGCAATACCACCACAGCAGCATCATTGTCACTGCCGGAGCACTAAAATGTGGACATGACAAAGCCTAGTATCTATCTTTATAGCATCGTAGCATTGGAGGAGTTAGTACTGTAAAGCCTAGTCTCTGTCTGTACTGCGTTACGTCTCCAAAAGTCAGCGCCACAAAGCTAAGGAAGTGCCACGTGAATGTTTCAGTACTCAATCATTATCAACATCATATCATTACAATTGAAAACATGTAGGACATGTTCTACTAGTAAAGCGATGCATCGTTCATTAAATAATAGGTCCATGTCAGCAAGCACCGCAGCAGAGGAAACCCTTCAGCGCCGCAGTGTTAGTTCATTTTATTGGGGACACGCATAAGTGTCTTGAGTGCCGCAGTGCCAGAATTTATTTTCTAAGTTTTTTTATAAATAACATGTTTAAGTGACTTCATTCACTTAGTAAAAGACAGGTTTCAGAGCATCTCTTTGAAATTTCCTTAGGTGTGGAGAAAATTCAGAGAACACTAAATCCACTTTATTAGAGTGTTTGGTTAGTGTTAGTGGAAGTAATTCTATAAGTTGAAGGAGGAGTTTAGAGGAGATTGTTGAACCATCTGGTGATATCTTTTCTTATGTACTTCCTTTCTTTTATGTAATTTATGGAAATGCGTTTGCTTTATTTGTTCTTCATGCTTGGTTAAATTCTCTAGTTTTGAATTCATGATATAAATTAAATATAGAGTACTAATGATCTCTTGTAATCTTTAAAGTGATGATATGATGTTTTTAATATACCAAGTCTTCATTTAATGCACATAGTGGCCATATGTGTAGTTAATATCATGTGTAATGTTGAGCCTAGGACTAGGAAAGCAGGCACAACTAGGTGTGTTGGATTGGTATAATGCAGTCATAAGCATAGTGCTTTTTATCTATCAAATTTATATAAATGGATTATCATGAGGGGGTAATTAATAGTACATGCATTACTTTTCTAAGATTTTCATAGGATGACAGATTATGGGATTTTAGAGTGGTATTGAGAGTAGAATGAGTTAGGCACTTCCTTTGTTTGTTCACACTTGACTTAGCAGTCGATGATGCATATGCTCTAAATAACATCACATAAAAAAGAGAATCATTAGGAAACATATTAATTTACATTTTATGAATACAAAATATTTTATTCATATAAGTGTATTCATTATTTTGATATTTATTTTTACAGAAGTGATTGAATCTCCACCAACCCTTATTCTTATTGAGTAGGATAATTATTATAATTATGTAGATGGTATTAATGTTTGTAAGCAAACATTCTTTCTTGTGGGATTGATACTCTACTCGATCACTATATTACTTGATTCGGTATAGATACTTGCACATATTAAGTGGGGGTTTTATAAATTTTTATATCAAACAAAACCTAAGCTTTATTTAGGAATTAATAGAGCCCTAAATAATTTTCACAATTATTCAAGTTACTCCACCGGCTCCAGTCAAGTTTTTGGCGTTGTTGCTAGGGAAGATTTGTTTTATTTGCAATTTTATTATATTATTGAATCAATTACATATTTAGACCCACTCATAATTATTTAATAAATATTTATATTACATTTTGTATAAATAGTTAAGTCATTAGCATGATTGTAATATTTTATTTCAATGCCATAGTGCTATGTATCATAGCACCACAGATCTGGCCTTCATTTTAGTTTGTTACCATAAATTTAAATTTTAATAGCTCTAATAATTATATAAACTAGAGCCACAATGTTTACCTTTAAACCACTACAGCGCCCATGAAATTTAATCATAAAAGTGCTATTAAGTCATTAGTTAATTGAATCATACCGATTTAATCACAAATTATTGATTTTTGCTAAGCACTGTAGCGTTGGAACTAACTCTGTAGTGCCACATTGATAGCGTTGCAGCGGTCAAATCAATATAACCACTACTGCATTGACACTTGGCAATGCTGTAGTGATGGCTAGTTCTGAAAAGTCATTTTGATTTCCTAGAACTAGTATCATTGTGCCACATGGCCTGCACTGCTACAACATTTGAATCAGATCATTTTGTCATTTAGTGCATGCATTGAGTGCCGCAGTGCCGTATCTTGCAATTCCACAGTGCTTCGACATTTATAAATTGGCATTCCATTTCTCATTTCATTTCAACTTGCATTTCAATCATTTTTCCTTTTCTACTCTCAAGTTTCTCTCTTAGTAATGACACCCAAGACCTCTGAATTAGGGAAAAAGAGAGCTGCAACTTATGATAAACTCAAGTTCATATCTAACGTAGCGGAGTCTAAGTTTAATAAGTGGGTAATTTCCAAACCTTTGATACTTGAGCGTGGTTTACTGAACCCCACCCCACCAATTCTTCAAACCATTTCAAATAATTAGCAGGCCCCATTTTTATGAGGAACCATTTGCAGCAATTATGAATGTAGTGCATGAATTCTTTGCCAATGGAAAAGAGGCTTCTGACTTTAAGTGTTACATAAAAGGGAAATGGGTATCCATTGACTCCTCCAGGATTAATATAATCCTAAAAATCCAATACATGGAATTTGATGAATATTTTCCTTTCATCCATGCACCTTTTGATCCTCAAGAAATTCTAGACTTACTTTGTGGACCAAATAGTAGAGTGAGGTGGAAAATGAGAGAAGAGAATCATTAACTTCCCTGCCTCTTACTTGATCAAAACTCTAAGGCCTGGCACTATTTCATCTCTGTCTGTATCTTACCTAGCTAGAATATTAGTGAAGTAACCAAGGATAGAGTCCTTCTAACTTTTGCCATTCAAAAGCACTACTTTATTAATGTGGGGAAGTTGATTCTATCCTCCCTTTCGTACATTATGAGGGGATCTACTTTAGTGGGTCTAGGCCATCCTTCTTCGGTTTATGCTCTTTATGTAGTAGTTTGAGTAAGGAGTGATCAGAATGAAGAATAGTTATTCCCCATAACTGATCTCATTAGGGGTAAAATTTTGAGAGAAGAGAGATGGATCTTAGTGAGCTTAGGTCTTCTGGAGGGGTTGGGAGCAGAAGTAGCAGGAGGAGTGCTAGGACTCCAAAATCTTTAAGCGATCAGATGATAAATTTGAGTGAGAAGATAGATAGAATGATCCAATTTTATAAGGAAACTAAAAATTGGCAGTTTTAAATGAAGATGCAAATGGTACATACCATGGAGCAACAGGGGAGACATTACAGGTATACAACTAATTTTAATAAAGCTTTGGTTGGTATGTTTAGAAGCAGCCCGCTCATTGAAAGGCTCGATTAGTAAGAGTTTCCTTTTGCACTTGATTACCTTCCATTTGTGTGAAAGTCTAGAGAGAGAGGAGAGAGAGAGGAGGAGGCAAAGAAGAGGAAGACTCAATTTTGAGGAGTAGGCTTGAGAGAGAGAGAGAGAGAGAGAGAGAGAGAGAGAGAGAGAGAGAGAGAGAGAGAGAGAGAGAGAGAGATTAATATTTATTTTGTTGCATTTGCATATAGTCTGGCTGAAGACTTAAAACGTAGCGCATCTGGGAGGCAACCCATGAATGTGTTATGCTAGCCCCAAGCATGAATGAAATGTTATGTTTTATTTGTGTTAACACATATTTTATGCGCTTTTTATCACTCATATGAAAGCATGTGTTTGTAGTATTTATTTATGTGTTTATTTACATTTTATTAAAATTCCCTTCATACTTAAATTATTATTACCCTTTAATTACTTTTATATTTTGATTATTCAATTAACCCTTATAAAAATGATAATTGAAAATTATATAAAATTAGGATAATAATAAAAACATAGATCCTAGTTTGAATAAACTTTTTTTATACTTCATAGGTTAGAAAAACTAATACTTAACTCATTCAATCATTTGAGCTATTATCCTAACTTAAATTTATAAGTTATACCTTTATGAATTTAACTTTTAAAATTGAAGTTGAATAATTAGTATTAAATATTAGATATAAGTAGATTAAAATTAGAAATCATAAGCTAGCTTGAAGTTGGAATTAGTAATATCATTAAGTCCATACATTAAATTATTAAGATTATATGGAGGTTGAAAGCAGAAGTTAATATTCAAAATCATTAAAAGAACTATAAAATAGTTCTAAAAAAGAAAAGAAATAATATATATATATATATATATATATATATATATATATATATATATATATATTAAAAAAAAGATGAGTACAATAAAAATTAGTATCATTAAAAGCTTAAGATTTGAATTATAATATTATACAAAAATTAAAAAGGATAAGATGAGAGAGCTAAACAAGGGATGGTGAACTAATAAAAGTATAATTTTAACTACGAACATTTCTAATTATTAAAACTGCATTATTTCCTTCAACATTCAAAAGCTAAATGATTAAATCTGTAACCTATAATTTCAAATTAGCTAAATACATGAATGATTGATTAAGTTTAACTATTAATATTTTTCCAAACTAGAAGTATAACCATGATTCAATTTTACTAATTCTAGACAGTAATATATTATCCTATGTTTTAGTAATTTTATATTATTATTTATTATTTTAGTTAACCAATTAATCAAAATTACAAATTTTTACTTTCTTGAGAATAAGCAAGGGTTTAAGCTATGGAGGATTTGATAAGTTTAAATAATGTTATGTTTTATGTGTTAATTTGTCAGAAAAGATATGTTATTTTAGTTGAATTTATGCAGAAAAATATAGGAAATAGGGAAAATTTTTAAGTACTAATATAATGCCATGGTGTTGGACACAATACTGCTGCGACACCATCATTGACATTGCCAGAGGGCCAAAATATGGATATGGCATAGCCCAGTCTCTATCTATATAGTGCCAGAGGAGTTAGCACTTTAAAGCCCAATTATTATTTGGACATTACCACGGTGCCAAAAGTCAGCGCCACGTTGCCAAGGAGGTGGCATATGGAAGCCACAATGCTATAGTTTTAACCATTTAGGACATTTTTGCTAGTAAAGCGATGCATCGATTCATTAAATAGTGGGTCTATGTTAGCAAGCATCGCATTATAGGAAACCCTCCATGAAAGTTCATGGAGGTAGTTAGACCTCAAAGAACTAACCTGAGGCTAACTAAGAGGAGGGGTGAATTGGTTATTTTAAAACTTCTTTAAGAAAAAAGAAAAATATCCCTTTTAAGGCTTTTTTAAATATATGAAAATATTAATTTTATCACTTGATGTGGAAGCTGATTAATTTCACAAAATCAACAAAATCAGATTTTTTTAACCAAACAGAAAAAATAAAAAAGTGCATAACTTAAAATGCAAAAAAGAAAAAGAATGAACACACTAGATTTTATAGTGGTTCGATTAAATTTGACCTACCCCAATAGCTGGAGATGAAGCCCTTACAAAAATCTATTCAACCAACCTGGTGAGGCAGAGTACCTTGAATCTTTTTCACCCTCCTGGTGAAGGCAGAGAACCTGAATCCTTTTAGTCCCTCCTGAAGTAGGTAGAGAACCTGAAACTGATTATGAAGAATATCTCCCTAGAGCCACTAAGGAATCAAGAAAGCAGCTTAAAGAAGAAAATGGAAACCTTACTTGTAGTAACCTTTGTAAATCCCTCATAACGCCCCCTCATAAGAAGCTCTCCCTTTCTTCTCTATTAAATCTATCTCTCTCTTCCTCCTATCAGCTCTCTCTCAAAACAAATCAACAGTAAAAATCTCTCACAAGATAATATAAGAGCTTAGATAGAGAGCCTCCAGAAGGAGCCCTAATTTTCAATTTACTGTCAAAGATAATCCAGTATGATCATTAGATCATCCTGTACGATTAGTACAAAATAGCCCTTTCAGATAGTATGATTCACATTGTCCTGTATGATCAATTCAATTATTTATTTTGATCATCCTGATGATTAGTTCAAGATACTATATTGATCGTACAGTACGATAGGCGATGATGGGCGAAGATTTAAATATCATCCCAAATATCTCTCTGGTCGTCCTATATAATCTCCTTGTATAATTAGAAGAAAAATCATGGTTTTTCATCCTGGATGATGCAGGACGATCAAGTATTATCCCTTGTATCTCTTGGGTCGTCTAGTACAATTATCACTGATCATCCTGTACGATCTGATCGAGAAATTTTACCATAATTAGTCCTCTAATTACAGGATCAATTTAGGCATGATTTTCATACATCATCTAGTATGATTCACATCATCCTGTATGATTAGAATAAAATTTGAATATTAAAATAATGCCTAAATTGTGATTGGCGACTATTTTTCATAAATATAACTGATTGTCCTGTGCGATATGGATCATATAGTTTTATTAGTTTAATCACTCTTAATTAATAGAGGTGCCCTAATTATAATTTCTATTTTAACTTATTATCTAGTATGATATGCATCGTATTATATGATTAGTTCAAAAACTAAAAATTTCTCTAACCCACCAACTCACTCTCTTGAGTGTGTGTGTGCAAGGTTACTCAGCCTAGTATCCACTAGATACATGATTTGATTTATGAAAGGTAAAAGTACATTAAAATTGAAATTATAGAAAGACTAACCTTTAGTCTATCTTATCTTGAGCTGATTGACGTTGCCAGTGGACTTGTGGACCTAAAATATTAGTGAGCAGGGAAATAAAATGGATATGTAATAATAATAGTGATAAGGAAACAATAATATTTATTATCATCAAAAGCATAGTACTTGGGCCCAGATTTGCAACACTTTAGTGGTGTGACTTTACTTTTTTTATGGGCGCTGCAGTACAAGTGTCTCGAGTGCCATAACGCTAGAATCCATTTTTTATGATTTTATATAAATAACACATTTGTAATGTTTGTAAGTGTGTTCATTCACTTAGTAAAAGTCAGACTTTAGGGTATCTCTCTGAAATTTCCTCAGGTGTGATAATTATGGAAATTCAAGGAATACTAGATCTAGTGTTTGGTCAGTGTTTGTGGAAGAAATTTTGTAAGTTCGAGGAGGAGTGTAGAGAAGATTGTTGAAGCATCTGGTAATATCTTTTCTTATGTATTTCCTTTTTTTATGCAATTAATAGACATGAGTTTGCTTCTTTTATTCTTCTTGTCTGGCTAAATTCTCTAATTTTGGATTGGTAATGTAAATTAAATATAGAGTATTAATTATTTCTCTTAGTATTTAAAGTGATGATATGATATTTTTAATATGCCAGGTCTTTATTTAATGCACATAGTGGCCATATGTGTAATTAATATCATGTGTAATATGGAGCCTAGGACTAAGAAAGTAGGCATAAGCATGTATGTTGGATTGGTATGATGTAAGCATAGGCATAGTTCTTGGTATCTATCAAATTTATAGAGATAAATTATCATGAGGGGGTAATTAACAGTATATGCTTTACTTACTCTTCCAAAATTTTTATAGGGTGACAGACTATGAGCGTTTAAAGTGGTATTGAGAGTGGAATAAGTTAGGCCCCTCCTTTATCTCTTCAAACTTAACTTAGCAGTTGATGACGCATATGCTTTCAGTAACATAACATTAAAAAAAGAATCATTAGGAAACATATTAATTTATATTTCATCAATCCAAAATATTATATTTATATAAGTATCCATTATTTTGATATTGATTTTTACAAAAGTGATGGAATCTCCACCAACCCTTGTTCTTATTGAGTATGATAATTATTATAATTGTAGTATATAGTACTAATGTTTGCAAGTAAACATTCTGCCCCATGGGATTGATACTCTACTCTATTACTATATTACTTGATTATGCACATATACTTACACATATTTAGTGGGGCTTATATAAATTATATATCAAAGAAAACATAAGCATTATTTAGGAATTAGTAGAGTCCTAAATTATTTTCATAATTCTTCAGGTTACTTTATCGTCCCAGGCCAAGTTCTTGGCGCCATTGCCGGGGAAGATTTGTTTTATTTACAATTTTATTATACTACTGAATCAATTGCATATTTAAACCTACTCATAATTATTTACTAAATATTTAAGTTATTAGCATGGTTACATTATTTCATTTTAGCGCTGCAATGCCATTTATCATTGCACCACAATGCTGGCCTTCATTTTAGTACGTTCCCATAAATTGAAATTTTAACAGCTCTAATAATTATATAAATTAGCGCAGTAGCCTTTACCTTTTAAGTTATTATAATAAATTTAGATATTATTAATTCAATTTAAATTAAATTTTTGAATAAAATATATTAATAATTCATTAATAATCAATTAAATTAATTAAAAATTTCAAATAATTCAATTAAAACAAAAAAATTAACAAAATTTTAAACTTTAAAAAAATTATTTGATATCTAATTAAAATTTATTTTAATCAAATAAATATGAGAATTGATATTAATTAAATAGTAAGGCTTCTATGCTTAATATTTGATTCCATTTGGAGGACATTTTAGCATTAAATTCAAAGCCTTTAATGCACATCAAGTCACCCAACAATCTCAATATATGATGCATGACTCCTTTTATGAGGGCATTCATATATTTTATTAGGAGATTTTAATAAACTTTAATAGCCAATTGAGGGTTTCATGCACTATGCTAGCCTCAACTTGTGGAAAGCATAGTTGTATAAAATTTATAACCCTTAATCAAACATTAATAAATTATTGACCCTATACATCATGATTGACTTCACTTCGAGAGCATGTGTATTGGATTAAAGGGTCCTTCTTTTTATCCTTCATAAATGACCAACTTGTTGCAAATCTGGTTTTGATGATGACAAACATGTCTCCAGTGTATTTTGCTTGGCTAACCCATTTAAGGCACAAAAGATCACGAGCAAATCAAGCTAACTCAGGATCGGGTCTAAGTGTGTCTAATGTACTATTTTTCATTTTATTGTGACAATTGTAATGTAACTGATCCCCTAGCTAAGTAACCTTGCACACACACACTCAGGGGGAGAGCTTGAGTGAATTAGAGTTTCTGTTCAGTTTTTATTCAGATCGTCCTGGACGATATTCACATCATCCTGGACGATCAGGTAAAAATAGAAACCCTAATTAGGGCAACTAAGTTAAGAGGGTCTGATTAAGCAGATCGTCCAGGACGATCTTTGGATCGTACGGGACGATATCCTCAAATCAAAAATTCTTAGTCGCCAGATCAAGTTAGGCAAGTTTTTATTTTTAGTTATTTGGTCTGATCATCCTGGATGATACGTGTATCATCCTGGATGATTCAGTACAATCATGCCTAATTTAATCTGGTAATTAAGGAAAGTAATTTATTTTTGATTGATACGATCATATCGTCTTGGACGATCACAGGATCGTCCCGGACGATCATGATCGTCTAGTGCATTTCAGCTGTATGACCCGAACTGTGTTCAGGACGATTTGGGCACTTTTTGAACTAATCGTACAGGACGATATCCCTATCATCCTGGACGAGCAAGTTATTTTTTGGTCATCCAGCACAGATTTCTCTGGACGACCCGAACTGTCTTCTGGATGATATTCCTCGATTTGCACTAATCGTCCCGGACGATCGCAGGATCGTATGGGATAATATGAACAATTTTTTCTACTGTTCGTCCAGAAGAGCCAGATCATCCAGGCTGAAATAGCTAAATTTTAACTGATCGTATAGGACGATCTATCGATCGTCCTGGATGATCTTGGCCGACCAGTTGAGATTTAGGGAAAATTTTAAGCTCTCATATAAAAGAACTTTTTCTTGAAACAAGAAAAATCTTTTGCCACCTTCCTTCCCTGAGAAACCCTAGAGAGAGAGAGAGTTGGGAGAGAGAGAGAAGATCTTGTGAGGGGGAGTTAGTGAGTGATTCACTAAGGTTGCTCCAAGCACAGATCAGAGTCGTCTTCTCCGCTCATCGTCTTTCGTCTAGTCGGTGTTCGTCGTGGGAGGATCGTTCGCAAGAACATCCGGGGTTCTCTTCCCACTTCAGGTGGAAGCAAAAGGAGTTCGAAGGTTCTCTGCCTGCTTCAGGAGGAAGCAAAAGGAGGTCGGGTTCTCTGCCTCACCGTGTGGTGAGAAGGAGGTGTTTGTACAGGCTTCTCTGCCTTGCTGTGGGAGCAAAAGGAGAGACACTTTTTGTTTAGTGCAATACCTGGAGGGGAGGCTCCGGGGAGTGGACGTAGGTTAAGTTGACCGAACCACTATAAAATCTGGTTTGCTTTTCTGATTCAGTTTTGTACTTTACTTTTTCAATATTAACTGCTTGGGTGAATATCTGTGATTGATCTTTTCATTCTTGTTTACTTATTTCCGCTGCTAAGTATCGAAAAGATTTTCATTGTTATCATGAAATTTTTAAATAACCAATTCACCCCCCCTCTTGGTTAGCCTCGGGACTAGTTCACTAGGGCTTAACATCCCTATCGAACTTTCAAGTGGTATCAGAGCGGGATTCAAAATTTAGGTTTAAAAACTTTTGAATTTGATCCATGGCTAACTGTAACAATCGTAATACTGCTGAAGGCTATTCCATTACAAGACCACCGTTGTTTGACAATATTCCTTTTGATTTTTGGAAAACACGCATGTCTACTTTTCTGTAATCTATTGATTATCGCATGTGGATGTTAATTAAGGACGGATACGAATCACCTTTTAGATTGATTAACAATGTGAAAACTGAATTGCCTTTTGCTGATTGGATGTTTGATGATCGTGATTTAGCACAATTAAATGCAAAATGCTTGAACTGTTTCTTTTGTGCTTTAAAAAATCTGAAGACTATATGTGTGTTTCTACTTGTACAACAGGAAAGGAAATCTGGGATAGATTATGTATAACATACGAAGGTACAACTGAAGTCAAACAATCAAGGTTAAACATCTTGTTACATGATTATGAACTTTTTCGCATGAAACCTAGTGAGACTATTTCAAAAATGTACACAAGGTTCACTTAGATTGTTACCTCTTTGCATGCTTTAGGTAGAGAACTTACTAACTACGAAAGAGTGAACAAAATTCTAAGATGTTTGCCTGCTTCTTATGATACTAAGATTACTGCGATCACTGAATCTAAAGATTTAAATACTTACTCTATTGACAGCTTACTTGGATCACTCATTGCTTACGAGCAAGGGGTGAACCAAAGGCAACTTGATGCAGGTGAACGTAAGAAAGAGAAGACAGTGGCACTAAAGGCCAAAGCGTCAGATGCTAGCACTTCCGGGTCTGATAGCAATGATGTTGCCTTAATTACAAGGCAGTTTAAAAGCTTTCTAAGGAAGAAACATAAGAACTATCAGAAGTGGAACAAGGGTAAGTCCAGTAAAAATTTTAAGGGTCCATCTGAATCTGTTTGTTTTGAATGCAGGAAGCCTGGACACATTAAGGCTGATTATCCTTCACTTAAAGCTCACCCAAGAAAGGAGAAGGGTTAGGAGAAACCAAAGTTCAGAAAGGACAAGAAGCAGATTCAGAAGGCGTTCTGGGCAGACTCTGCATCCGACTCTTCTAAGACTGAAGCTGAAGAGGAGGAAACAAACTTGTGTCTGATGGCTGATGATCACCCTGGTCAGTCGGACCAGGAAGAGGTATGTGAGCTTACATATGATCAATTATTTGAAGTTTCTGAAAGAATTCATACATCTTATAAGAAACTTAAGAAAAATCATGCTAGTTTGAAATTAGATTACTTGACTTTGCAAAAAGAGCATGATTCTGTAGTTAAAGATCATTCCACACTTGATTCCAATCACATGTCCTTGCTTGATGAATTCAATAATTTGAACAAAAAATATTCTGATTTAACTGTTGAGCATGATTTGTTAAAAACATCACATGATGAATTAGAAGTTGCTTTTAAGAAAGTGAATGATATGGCATGTGAGTTAGAAAGTAATGAAAGTGCAAGAACTTTTGAAATTGCAAGTTTAAATAAACATATTGAGTTCTTGAAAGTGAAAATCAGTGCTTTTGAAAAGAACAAAACACCGCCTACTTTTGAACAATTTTATGCACCGCCACCATTTGAAAAATCTGTTGCAAGTTCATCAAAGCATGTTTCATATACATCTAGGAAGAGGCATTATCACCCACGTAGATTAGTTAACCCTTTTCCAGGTGTTAGATGTTTTTCATGTGGCATGTTAGGACATATTTCCCACACCTGCACTGTTCACTGTAGTACACATTGGGTGTGGAAACCCAAACTGCCTGTTTCACAGCACAGCACGCATGCATTGCATTCTTCTTTTCATAAGAAGGAACCTGTTTGGGTTCCTAAGACAGACATTTGATACTTTTGTAGGAGTGCTCTCACACAAGACCTCGTGAGAGCATGCGGTACCTGGACAGCGGATGTTCTAGACATATAACTGGAGATGCAAATCAGTTCATTTCGCTGGAGGCCAGAGCTGAAGGCAAGGTTACACTTGGAGATAACACCACCAGGAAGGTGGTAGGCTGAGGTATAATTGGTGATTCAAAGAATTTTATGATTGATAATATTTTGCTTGTAGATGGACTGAAACACAACTTGCTGAGCATTAGTCAACTCTGTGACAAGGGATACAACATCAAATTCCTGCCCACTGGCTGCATTTTAAGCTTAAATGATGAAGTTGTTTTACAGGGGCAAAGGATCAACAACGTCTACAAGCTAGATGTAAGTTGCATTAAATCTGATAATTTAATTTGCTTAAAAATTGCTGCTGATGAGTCTTGGTTATGGCATAGGAGATTGTGTCATGCCAGTATGAAAACCCTTAGGAGAGTCACCCAAAAGGACTTAGTTAGAGGTGTGCCCAAGCTTAAGTTTACTAAGGATCACCTGTGTGATGCCTGTCAGTTGGGGAAGCAAGTCCAGTCCTCTTTTCACTCTGTTAAGGCTATTAGCACTTCCAGACCTTTAGAAGTTCTTCACATGGACCTCTTTGGACCCATTAGCACTGCCAGCTTAGGGGGGAGAGTCTATGGGTTTGTGATTGTAGATGATTATTCGAGGTTCACTTGGGTTAAGTTTTTGTCACATAAATCTGAGTCATTTGATGAGTTTAGATCTTTCCCTACTTGGATTCAGAAGAAGTTAGGATGTGAGATTATTACCATCCATAGTGATCACGGAGGGGAGTTAGAAAATGAAAGATTTGGAAGTTTTTGTGAGGATCATGGGATTAGTCACAATTTTTTAGCTCCTAGGACCCCTCAGCAGAACGGGGTAGCTGAAAGGAAGAACAGGACCTTAGTGGAAGCCGCTAGAGCCATGCTTGCCGAGTATTCACTTCCAAAATACTTTTGGGCTGAAGCGATGAACACTGCCTGTTATGTACTGAATAGGGTGAATGTGAGAGTCAAACTGAACAAGACACCTTGTGAGATCATTAAGGGTAGAACTCCAAATCTGTCCCACCTCCATGCCTTTGGCTGTAAGATTTTCATTCTGAACAACAGGAAATCACCCTTAGGAAAATTTGACCCCAAATCTGATGAAGGAGTGTTCTTAGGATATTCAAGTGTGGGGAAATCCTTTAGGGTGTTCAATAGGAGGACTTTGGTGGTGGAAGAAACAACCCATATAGTGTTTGATGAATCTGATCCTAAGGAGTCTAGATCTGAAGTAGAAGATGAAGAGATCGTTGAGGTTACCCAAGGAGTTGGAAATATAAATTTGGAGGAAAGGGTAGAACCTCAAACCAAGTTTCCCAGAGATTGGAGATATTCTTCGAGTCATCCTAAAGAACTGATCTTAGGAGACCCTTATGAAGGTGTTAGGACCAGGCATGGACTTAGGAAGGAAGTAAACCATTCTACCTTTATCTCAATGATTGAACCCACCAACATCAATCAAGCCTTGTCGGATGAGCTTTGGATTTTAGCTATGCAGGAAGAATTGAATCAATTTGTAAGGAATGATGTTTGAGAGTTAGTAGAAAGACCTAAAAATCAAAGTATTATGGGAACCAAGTGGGTCATTAAGAATAAGATGAATGATTCTGGTGTGGTGGTGAGAAATAAGGTAAGATTGGTGGCTAAGGGGTATAATCAGATAGAAGGGATTGATTTTGAGGAGACTTTTGCCCCTGTAGCTAGATTGGAAGCCATTAGAGTGCTACTATCCTTTGCCTATTATAAGGGATTTAAGCTGTTTCAAATGGATGTCAAGAGTGCCTTTTTAAATGGGGTAATTAAAGAAGATGTTTTTATAGAATAACCCCTAGGTTTTGAGAGTTCCCAATATTCAAGTCATGTCTATAAATTAAAAAAGGCCTTATATGGATTGAAACAGGCACCCAGAGTTTGATATGAGAGGCTTAGCACATTCCTGTTAGAAAGAGAGTTTGTTAAGGGGAGCGTAGACACCACCCTTTTTCTGAGGAGATTAGGGGATAACTTACTCATTGTCTAGATCTATGTTGATGATATAATTTTTGGATCTTCTGATAAATATTTATGTGATGAGTTTTCTAAAATAATGAGTAAGGAGTTTGAGATGAGTATGATGGTAGAATTGTCCTACTTTTTGGGGTTTAGCATAAGGCAAACGGATGATGGAACCTTTCTCAATCAATCAAAATACACTAAGGACATTTTGAAGAAATATGAAATGGACAAAGCCAAGCTAATCAATACTCCCATGCCCTCCTCAGTTCAGTTAGATAAGGATTCAAATGGAAAATCTGTTGATCAGAAGAAGTATAGAGGGATAATAGGTTCACTGCTTTACCTGACTACTAGCCGACCTGATATTATGTTTAGTGTCTGTCCTTGTGCTAGGTTTCAGGCTGATCCTAAAGAGTCCCACCTGACTGCTGTTAAGAGAATTCTTATATATATTTTAGGGACCCCAAACCTAGGAATTTTGGTATCCTAGGCCCAGCACCTCTTTTGAGATCATTGGATATTCTGATTCTGACTTTGCGGGGTGTAGGGTGGATAGAAAGAGCACTTCTGGGACTTATCAATTCATAGGACAGTCGCTAGTCTCCTGGTCCAGTAGAAAACAGAACTCAGTTGTACTTTTTACTGCTGCAGCTGAGTACATTGCCTTAGGGAGTTGTGTGGCCCAAGTTCTTTGGTTGAAGCAACAAGTCTTGGATTTAGGGGTACCTGTTGGCACAATTTCTGTTCTGTGTGATAATACTAGTACCATCTGTATCTCTAAGAATCCAATCCAACATTCTAGGACCAAACACATTGATATAAGGCATCACTTCATTAGGGACCATGTTATAAAAGGGGACATTGAGCTACATCATGTAGCAACTGAAAATCAGCTGGCTGACATATTCACTAAACCACTAGCCTTTGACTCATTCAGCATTTTGAGAACCAGATTAGGAGTGATTGATATAAATGCTTGATTTTGATGACTACTGATTTCTGATTGTTCGGATTGGTATTCTGTTTTCCGTTAGTTAGTTTTTGTTTTTTATTATTTATTTTCAGTTGATTTTATTTCCTCTTCTGATTTTAGTTTTAGCCTTACTGTTAGTTTGATTTGATTATTTACTTTGTTATGATTTTCAACCTATTTTTATTCACTGGTTCATATCTTGCACTTACTGTTTTATGCTTTTCAAAATTTGATCACCGCTCACTACTTCTGATAATCTGAATTTTTGACTGGGAGTTTTTACCTTGTTTTGGTTTGGAAGCTGGTAAGCCGTGATTGATTCCACTGAATCTGTTAAAGGGAAGAAACATTGATGATTGTTTCTCTTCCTCTAACTCCTTTACTGGTGTATAGTTTTTTTTGGATAAAAATCCTCTTCAACATTAAAATGTTAGTTTTTGAAATAGAGATTATTTTATCTTCCTACAGTAATCTGCCTCATATCAATAGTGTTTTTCAAAGTCTTGAGTTATTAGTTTGATTTTCTAAACCAAGTGATTGCATCTATCATATGCTGTATGGCTTTTGTTTTGTGAATCGTTCTTCCTTACTGTGGAGAGTCATCTCCTATGTCTGGAAGATAATCTCACAGCTGAGACTCTTTAATGATTATGAAAATGAGAAAGCTTATAAAAGATACGCAATGCGCCAGATAATTTAAAAATGAGGCATAAAATGAGCCCAAAACTGAAAAGATGCGAAATTGCCAAATTGGATACACAAAGTGTATCAAAAATCAAAAGATGTGCAAAGCGCCAACCAATTTGAAAAAGAGGCACAAAATGAGCCCAAACCAAGCTTTCTTCCCTTTCAGATTGTTAAATGTCTTAGAAAAATCCGTGTGCCACTTAATATTTTCAAAAGCTTGAGTTTAAAAATCCAGATTTCTGATTTTTTACTTTGTAACACTATTATATCAGTTATTTTTTTGGAACGAGGCTTGAAAGGATCTCTTTTCAAATCTAATGTCTTTTCTTCTGAATCGAATTTTTGTTTTGAAAGAGGTTTGCATCGATAAGGTGCCCGGGGTCGGAGTTACGAAAGTTAATTTTTCCAACCTTTTCTGGATTTCAGCGCTGCCAATCGTCCTCTTATTAGTTTTTGAATCTAAAATCAAGGAAAAGTTCTAATTTACTCGAGCAGCTTGATCAAAAAAAAAATATTGCTTTTATGTATTTTTGCTATAAGATTTATTCATTTTTGTTTTATTTTGATTTCAAGGTTGTGTTTTTGGGATCCTGATCGATCATCTTCATCCTTTTTTGTAGTTATTCTCGTTTATGTTTTATTTCCGTGTTGTATTTTTCCCTCCTCCTTTTTGTGATGTCAAAAGGGGGAGTCAGTTGTAGTCGTTTCAGTCCTTGTTATGTGTTATGTTTTCTGTATTAGTTTGATTGTTAAATGAAAATTGAAAAAAAAATATATCTATTTTTCGATCTCCTGTTTCTTGTTATTTTCAAACTACTTTACAAATATTTGCCATCATCAAAAAGGGGGAGATTATTGCAAATCTGGTTTTGATGATGACAAATATGTCTCCAATGTGTTTTGCTTGGCTAACCCATTTCAGGCACAAAAGATCACGAGCAAATCAAGATAACTCAAGATGGGGTCCAAGTGTGTCCAATGTACTATTTTTCATTTTATTGAGTCAATTGTAATGTAACTGATCCCCTAGCTAAGTAACCTTGCACACACACACTCAGGGGGAGAGCTTGAGTGAATTAGAGTTTCTGTTCAGTTTTTGTTCAGATCGTCCTAGACGATATTCACATCATCCTGGACGATCAGGTAAAAATAGAAACCCTAATTAGGGCGACTAAGTTAAGAGGGTCTGATTAAGAAGATCGTCCTGGACGATCTTTGGATCGTACGGGACGATATCCTCAAATCAGAAATTCTCAGCCGCCAGATCAAGTTAGGCAAGTTTTTATTTTTAGTTATTTGGTCTGATCGTCCTGGACGGTACGTGTATCATCCTGGACGATTCAGTACAATCATGCCTAATTTAATATGGTAATTAAGGAAAGCAATTTATTTTTGATTGATACGATCATATCGTCCTGGACAATCGCAGGATCGTCCCGGACGATCATGATCGTCTAGTGCATTTCAGCTGTACGACCCGAACTATATTCAGGATGATTTGGGCACTTTTTGAACTAATCGTACAAGATGATATCCCTATCGTCCTGGACGATCAAGTCATTTTTTGGTCGTCCAGCACAGATTTCTCTGGACGACCCGAACTGTCTTCCAGACGATATTCCTCGATTTGCAATAATCGTCCCGGACGATCGCAGATCGTACGGGACGATATAAACAACTTTTTCTACTGTTCGTCCAGAAGAGCCAGATCGTCCAGGCTGAAACAGCTGAATTTGAACTGATCGTACAGGACGATCTATCGATCGTCCTGGACGATCTTGGCCGACCAGTTGAGATTTAGTGCAAATTTTAAGCCCTCCTATAAAAGAACTTTTTCTTGAAACAAGAAAAATCATTTGCCACCTTCCTTCCCTGAGAAACCCTAGAGAGAGAGAGAAGATCTTGTGAGGGGGAGTTAGTGAGGGATTCACTAAGGTTGCTCCAAGGACTGATCAGAGTCGTCTTCTCCGCTCGTCATCTTTCGTCTAGTCGGTGTTTGTCGTGGGAGGATCGTTCACAAGAAGATCCGGGGTTCTCTGCCCGCTTCAGTTGGAAGCAAAAAGAGTTCGAAGGTTCTCTGCCTGCTTCAGGAGGAAGCAAAAGGAGGTCGGGTTCTCTGCCTCACCGTGTGGTGAAAAGGAGGTGTTTGTACAGGCTTCTCCGCCTTGCTGTGGGAGCAAAAGGAGAGACTTTTTGTTTAGTGCAATACCCGGAGGGGAGGCTCCGGGTAGTGGACGTAGGTCAAGTTGACCGAACCACTATAAAATCTGGTTTGCTTTTCTGATTCAGTTTTGCACTTTACTTTTCCGATATTAACTGCTTGGGTGAATATCTGTGGTTGATCTTTTCGTTCTTGTTTACTTGTTTCCGCTGCTAAGTATCGAAAAGATTTTCATTGTTATCGTGAAATTTTTAAATAACCAATTCACCCCCCCTCTTGGTTAGCTTCGGGACTAGTTCACTAGGGCTTAACATCCCTATCGAACTTTCACAACTAATCTCTCAAGGCTTTATGTAGTTATCTATCCTATATGGGGGATGATTGCATTTTGGTTTGTAAGCCTTAGGATTTGTAGATTAATAACTCTTACACCTGGAGCCATTAGTTTAAAAATTATTTAGAATTAAATAATCAAATTCTAACCCTTAAAAATATAAATAATAAAATCCAAATTCATACAAGGTAAACTTCAATTAAATAACCCCTTTTGGCCTTAATGAATAAATATCCTAAATTCATGCAACTTAAATAATAAACTCTTATAGGATATACCAAAATCACACAACCTCCTTCACACACTTAGATGGTTTGCTAGAACAACCAACTCTAGCATAGGCTAGCCTGATGGTGTGAATTGCTTGTCGGGTGCTTTACTTGGAGAGTACCCTGTGTTTATTTATTTATGTTATGTAATCTGGAATGTCATATATGTTAATTTCTATCAGTGCACTTAGGCTCTTTAAGGACTACATTAGAAGCATTATGATATTACAAAACTATTTTATACATTCTATAGTTTTACATGCTTATTACTTTTTTATGCAGTCCTTTACATTTCATACAAGAGTCAAATTACAATATATACCTAGGAGATGTTGTATACATGTATGAGTCATTATAAATATGGTTTGTATATAGATCGAGTTGTATAACATCCTAAGTTATAAAAGGGTTAAATACAACTGCTTATATATACAAATGGGGCACTAAAAGATGATGTACTCTCCCTTGGAGGAAAATCTCTTTTTGAATTCCATAGAAGACTCAGAGTTCAAAGACCTTAAGTAGATGTATTTGATTCTATACATATGATAGGTTTAGAAACCCAGGCTTATTACGGTGGACCCTGGCTACCTTCCTTTTCTAAAGAGTCAGAGTTTGTTGTATTTTTTTAAATCAATCAATAAATAAAATTTCTTTTATACATAGTCTCTTCATTTGCATTACATCATGTACTGCATCATATGGGTAGCAGCTTGCATTAGTGAGGTAGAATTTCCTAGGCTTTCTTTTAGTGTATATATTCAAGACTTCATTGGAGCATGTATACTACTTCTAGGATGATACAATAATGGGTACCATAGAAACTAACCACTTTACCTATTCATGCATACATGCCTGTATTTTATTTCCTATAATATATGATAAGCCAAACTTTTATGCCCACCGTAGGCAAGGTAGCGGGGTCCTCATGCGCTCGGAGTATGCTATCACTTTCCTTTGGTTAGGACCATTATGATGCCAAAATTTCTTAAAATTTTTTAGAGTTAGAAAATTTAGTTAGAATGATTAAATAAGATAAAATTTATTGTTTTTAGGGAGTTATGTCATTAGTGACATGTCAACATAAAGTTAAAATTTTTCATCTCTAGTCATTGATTTAGAGTCTGATTCATCCTTTGATCTCTTAGGATAGAGTTAATCATATTATATACTATATCTAAGATAATTGTGTGTGTATTAGGTTGTTAGATGGTAGCACATTCCAAGCAAATGTTAGCCCAGAGATATTTTCACACCTCACATTACTTATAAAAAAAGTATAACGAATTCAAATGAATTTTCTACTAAATTTAAAGATATTTTGAGGGAGTGATTGACTTTTTTTAAAATATACATAAGGCAAATCTTATTTAATTTAAATTCAAATGAGTCTAGTCTTCACTTTAATCAAATATTTTCTCTTTGGAGATGTAATCGAATGTAAGGGATTACCTCTATAGGAACCCATGATACCAGTATAAAATAAACCCTATCTTTGTTCACTAAGATAGAAGAAAAATCTACTATACATAGACTAAAGTTAATCCTAGGTTAGTTTCATATTTGTAATGATAGGTATGTGTTTGTGTGTGTGTGTGAATATTATCCTCCAAGATGAATTTCATATTCCCTACTCTGAATTCAAATACAAAAATAAATTGTTTCTTCTCTCAAGTCGATTATATGAGTGTTAGTTTATCTTTCGGGGTAATTAAAACTAGTTATGCAGATTTGTTTAAAGAACCATTAAAACCCAAATTGGTGGTCATTATCATTTAATTTATCCATAGATTTTTATGGCGACTTTGCTGGGGATTGGGTTTACTTCCCATCTTTAGTGGAGATTAGACTCTAGATTTACAATACAATCATTTATATAAGTAGGTTGCCTATTTTCAACCATTATAATCAAATTCCTATTTCCTTTCCTTTAATCATCAAATTCAAGTTCAACTTCAACTCTTAATCAATCCTTTTTCCAAATCTACACTTCGTAGTTATGTTCTTCTTGGTTGTAAGTCCTTAATTAATTTCATCTCACTTCTAACCTCAATCATCTAGAATTTGCCTTGGAGATCAAATAAATTCACTTCAATGTTATATTCTGATTCAACATCAAGTTTGAGTTCTGTAAGTTCAATAATTGATACAGATTTCAGGTTAAATTATAGAAAATTTCTGGCAAATTAATTTTCAACTTCAATATCACCCTTGCCTTGTTTGTTGGGGCACTCAGATCAAGTTTAGAATAGGTTTTGAGAATGTACTATTTATATTCACTACTCCACAGATTAAAGTGGTGGGAATTTTTGAAGATTCTATCAAGTCAACTCTCTTTAACTTAACATCGAGGGTAGATCTGTAACTTCTCCTGCAGTTGCTAAACCCTTGGTCTTTTCCTATTTAACTTTTCCTCAGTCAACTTTAATGAAGAAGGTGAAGTCTATTATTAACCCTAAAACCCCTATATTTGGAAATTTTGAGATGGGGTTAACATCTGGAAACAAGGAGATGACTAAATCTCAATACCGCAACATGAATCACTATATGAGGCAAAAGGCTAAGAAAGCTAAGCTACTTGAGGAAGATATTCTTATTGTAGTTGCTACTGAGGTAGCAATGAATGTAGATCCTGAGATTCTTGAAGTAGTGGTAAATCCTACACTGTTAAATAGAAACCATTTTTAGCCATTATCGGCTACTGTAGGTTAAGAGAACCCAATAAGAATAACAAATTCTCCTCCCACTCTGTTTCATAGAAATCCTATTTTACTTCTATATCCAAGAGGAAAAGAAAATTTAAATCTCCGCTAGATGGATTAGTTCATGATTGTGCCACATGTTACGGCCAGTCAAACGGTGAATTTCTGAGAAGTGTTAAGGATGTTATTTCTACTGGAGTACAACCACACGTAAGTAGAAGACAAGATATTACCCCAACTAAAAGAAGAGTATAGTTCTAAGAATTGGTCTAAGTCAACTAGCTGCTAAAAAAGATTATCATTAAGAATTAAGAAAGTTCTCATACCATAATCATCATGCAACATCAACCCATGAGTAGAGCTAATATACTCCTATTAAATCTTTGGGATATGGAGCATTAGCCCATCAAGGGTATAATATTATATCTCCTCCATCATCAAATCAATCTAGAAACTTTCTAGTGAGAGCTTCTAGTCATTCTTCAGGTCAACATCCATTAAGAGTTGATCAACATCTTTTACAAGGTAGCAAATTATCTTCTCACTTTGATAGGAGGAGGCTAAAGTTCACAAATCATGATGGGGAGAGGGTTTGGGGGCCTAAAATGGTTACTACATTAACTGCGTTAATGAGTCATAGAAATAATACACTGGAGAAAAGATCAAGGAAAGGGAAATCTATAGCTAAATCATCATTTACAAGAAAGTATACTCTAGTAGATCCACATCATATGGAAGGAAAATGAATCGAAGATATGGTGGACCATCTAAAAGAAAGCATTCATCTTTTGCAAAGAGATGCAAAAATGAATTAAGAGATGTCTAGTAGTGTCAATATAGTAGATACTCATTCATCTTTGCAAAGAGAGAAGAAAAGGGTAAAGGTAAAGCAAGAGCTATTATTGATGATGACAAAGATGATATAACAGATTCAACTCAACAACTTTTATTATTACTAAGTAGGAAAGATGAACAAATTTTGGGAATGGAGAAGAAATAAGAGGAGATGATGGCTCTGACTTTCATCATGCAAGGTAAAGTGCCTCCTATCTTGGATACTTAAGCTAAATCTCCTTCTGTTGAATCAGTACAATTTAATAGTAAGAATAAAGAAATCAAAATAGAAGAACCCAAGAAACCAGTGAAAGTAGAACCACCATTAGTATAATTTATAGATATAAAGCAAATGGTAGAGCAATAAGTCGAAGAAGCACTAGTTAAATATTAGGGTACTTTATCAATTCTGAAGGGTAAACCATATCCAATAGAATATGACTTGGTCTCTTATACAAAAGGATTTGTACCACTTTCATTCAAAATTTTTGATGGTACAGGGAATCCTAAACATCTTACACTGTTACAGTCCTAGATCTTGAGCTTATAACTTTAATGATAACAAACATTATTGGGCTTCTACTTTGGTTCTCCTGATATTATTATTGGATGTTTTTTGTGCACACTAACATTTCAATTACATGGTACAATGTGCAAAAGGCTCCACTCAAGATTGTGTAGAAGGTTTGATGTTTTTGCAAGAGTCCAGGTTTTAATTTATTTATTTTTATATTTTTTGAGTGAAAAATCATGTAAAAGGTGTATGCCAGCTTAACAACCATGCACATACATACCAAGGAGGAAAATTAAATATTTTAAAAACTATGAAGATCATAATTTATGATCTGAGTAAACTAAGGATTAATTAAAACATTTAATTAGGTTATCTATATGTATACTAATCATACTCTAAGATGCCAATCATATAGAATGATCAGTAAAAATTAAAACCCTTACTGCCAATCATAAATTAGGCAATATTTTGAAATTTTAAGTTTGAACTACTTAGATCATATGATCCATATCATACTGTATGATGTCATTAAATATTACCTAATCTAATCATATAATTAGGCAACTGAATCAGGATTAATTGATACTTTCAATCATACTGTACGATAGCCTGTATTGTACTATATGACCCAATTTGCTCCAAGGATAATTATTAATTGCCAATAATCATCCTGTATAGAAATCCTATTTGATTAAAATAATCTTATTTTGTAACTCTTGATATCATACTAGACGAGCAGTTCTAGTATTTGAACTAATCATATAATCCCCTATTCATCATATAGTACTAATATTATGAAATTACTTAATATGGTAGTTCAAGGAATTAGAAACACTATGATCCCCTATTCATTATATAGTACAATCCCCTATTCATCCAAAAGTCACCTCTATTTTTGAGTCTAAAGATTTAAATGTTTACTCTATTGATAATCTACTTGTCTCTCTTATTTCTTATGAGCAAAATATGAGCCAAAGACTTTTGGATGTAAGTGATAGGAGGAAGGAGAAGATTATGGCAGTGAAGGCTGATGATTCTAACAACAACAGTTCTGCAGCTGGAGAAGATAATGATATAACATTGATGACTCAATAATTTAAGAGCTTTTTGAAGTTAAAGTAAAGATGTCATCAATAGTGGAACAAAGGTAAATTGGGTAAAAGTACTAAGGTTTCCTCTGATACTATATATTTTAAATATATGATAGGAAACCAAGACACGTGAGATTTGACTGCCTAATATAAAGGCACATCCTACCAAGGGGAAGGGTGAAGAAAAATCCGATTTCAAAAAGGGCAAGCAGAGCATGTAAAAAGCCTTTTGGGTAGACTCCACCTCAGATTCAACAAAACACGAAGTGGAGAAGGAGATAACAAATTTGTGCCTTATGATAAATGATAATCTTGATCATTTTGATCAAGATGAAGTATGTCAACTATCCTATAATGAGCTATTTGCTATTTCTGAAAACATTTATGGCTTATGTAGGATGCTAAAGAAATTGCATGCTAATTGAAAAATGAATTTTTGATATAAAATGTGAGTATGACTTGTTAGTTAGAGAGCATGCTAATCTTAAGTCTGAACATATTTCATTAGACAAAGAACATGCATCTCTGTTATATGAGTTTGAATAAGAAATATAATGAATTATGTAAGTCACATAAATCCTTAAAATCCAAACATACTAAATTGATAAAGAATTCAAGGAATTAGAAACACTTTCAACCAAACTAGACCATAGTGACCATGCATTGAAAATTGATGTTGACAGCCATGAGAAGGAAAATGAGTATTTAAAAGAAACATTTCATGAACTTCAAAATAATAAACCATCGCCTACACTAGCATAATGGTAAAAGCCTAAAATATAGCATGTATTTCATATCCCTACATGGAGGCACTATCACTCACATAGGTTAGTGAATCTATTTCCAGGTGTTAGGTGCTATTCTTTTGGCATGGTAGGATACATAACCCTCACTTGCACTATACACTATATAACACATCTAGTGTGGAGGCCAAAGTCATTTTCATCACAACATATTAGCATCTATCTCACCCATTAATGCATAAGGTGGAACCCAAACTCGGGTTCCTAAATCTAGCCCTTGATTGACATTGTAGGGATGCTCTCATAAAAGACCTAGTGAAAGCATGAAGTATCAAGGCAATAGATGATCATGATAGATGATTGAAGATGTTAAGCAATTCATTATATTGGAGGCCAGGGCTGGAGGCAAGGTCACATTGGGAGATAACACCACCAGGAAAGTGGTGAGTTTAGGTATGATTGGTAACTCTAAAAATTTTTTTATTAAAAAAGTTTTACTAGTAGATGGATTGAAACATAGCTTGCTTAGTATTAGTAAACCGTGTGATAAAGGATTTGACATAAAATTTCTATCTACTAAATATTTGATTAGTTTAAATGAAAAAAATATTTTATAAGGAAAAAAGAATAAATAATGCTTATATGCTTGATTTGAATATTACAAATCTTGACCCAAGCCCTATGATTTTGATGATAATAAATATTATTGGATTTCTTACTATGTTATCTTCTATTAATTGCTATTATTGTATATCTTCTTTAATAGTGCACTAACATTTTAGGTCCATTATATACTATGCAAGACTGATTATCTCAAGACTGGGTAAATAACGTTAAAGTGTCTAGAAGAGTCTGTAATTTTATTTTTATTTTTTCTACGTTTCTTGATTCAAAATTATATATTTGGTGGATATTAAGCTTGGTGACCATGCACACACACTCAAGGGAGTCAGACAGTGAGAAATTAGGAGTATAATTTTCTGAACTAATTATACTATATGATATATATCGTACTATACGATCAGCTAATCAGAAAATCATTAAAATGACTAATTATGACTATTAAAGTAATTTGAACTAATCATACTATATGATCCAGATCATACAAGATGATCAACTGAAATCAAGATCGCAGCCACTAATCAGAATTTAGGTAATATTTTGAAATTTAAATTTTATACTAATCGTACTGTACGATAGGTATCATACTGTACGATGCAATTAAATCTTGCCTAAATTAATCTTATAATTAGGAAAATAATTTTGGTTAATTTGTCTAATCAAATTATACAGAATGATTGGAGGCAATTATACTGTACGACCATATCCTTGTATGGGAGGATAATTTATCATAAAAAATCATACGAGATGATAAACCAAGTTGTTTCAACTAATCGTACTGGATGACTCTTCATATCGTATTGGATGATCAATGCAATACATTAAATTAATCATACAACACTCTATAAATCATACAGTACTAACATGGTGATTTAAACTAATCATACCATATACCCTTGGATTATACTATATGATTAGTATTGACAGAATTGAATTTTAGGTCTTTTTGAGAGGCCTTCTATTTAATCTCTCTCAATAGACTTGTTTTAAGTTTTTGGCTACTGAATGTTCTCGAGAGGGATTTTAGAGAAGAAGATGTAGGAGAGCTTTGGGAAGAAGAAAGGGAGAAATTATGTGTGAGGGGTTCACACGGTTGCTATAAGAAAGTGTCTTGAAAGAGGGGGGGGGGGGGGGGGGGAGGTGAATTGGTATTTTAAAAATAAATCCTAAACATGAGTTCTAATTTTTTAAAGGATTTTTTAGATTTTTAAAATAAAAACTTAACTAGTCAAATGCGAAAGCTAATGATTTGTTTACAATTACAACAGTGGTGATACAATGTTCAATCTCACAATGACAAGCTAAAATAAGATGTTTCACCAAGTAGTTAACACAGAAAATAAATGCAAATAAAGTAAAATGCAGAAAATGGAAAAAGCATACCAAAACTTTTTATAGTGGTTTAGTCACTTGAGCTACGTCCACTCCCCTGAGTCCTCCACTTTGAGAGTTACACTATTAAAAGTTGACTCTCCATCTACTCCCACAGTAAGGAGGAGAAGCCTTTATAAAAATCACTTTCACCATCACCGGTGTGGCGGAGTGCTAGACGCTATGTCACCCTCCTGGTGACGGCAGCAGACCTTCTCCTTTTTCCCTCTTGGAGAAGGCAAAGAACCTCGAGGATGTTAACCTAGAAGCCTCTCTCCCTAGAGAGCTTCCACAAAACTCACCAAGGCCATAGGAGGAGCAAGCGTGTAGCTAGCTCAGAGCAACCGTGTGATCCCCTCACACTCCATCTCCCTCACGCTCAAGCTCACCTTCTCCTTCCTCTCACAAACCCTAGATCTCTTCAAAAAGCTCCCTCTCAAGAGTTCCTTCAGTTATAACATTCCTCTTCTTCACACATAAAATCAATCACTCAAGAATAATAAAAAACTTGTTTTTATATTAGGCTTCAGAAAACCCTAATGATTCAATTCAGCTGACATTATTTATGCAGTACGATCTAGTATCGTATAGTACAATTAGTTTAAAATTAATTCCATCCAGTATGGAGGCACACGAATAGTTCATAAATTTTAAGCACATCATACGGTACGATCATTTTATTTTCTACTGTTCATACAGGATGACTAAAAATCATCTCTATAAATTGTCATACATTGTACACTTCGTATAGTATGAATAGTTTTATTCAGATCATCATCCTGTATGATATATATATCATCCAGAATGAATAGTTTAAAAACTATGGTTTTATTTGGTACGATCTATGGGACAACAAAATTTGTCTCTGTAGTTCGTACAGTATGATTCATATCGTACAGTATGAATGACAGTAATTAAGACACCATGATTTAATTGCCTGATCACGGGGGATAATTTTGGTAAGATTTCAAATGATCGTACAATATGATTACGATCATATAATATGATTAGTTCAAAAATTAAGTTCAAAATCTTACCTAAATTATGCTGGTGGCTAGGGTTTTCAGATGGAAACAAATCTTACAGTACGATCATAATCATATAATATGATTAGTTCACAAACTAATCATTCAGAATTAGTTGCTAAGCTTGAGTTTTAGTGACAAATTATATAATACAATTAAAAAGCATACAGACCTATTAAAAATTATACAATACGATTTTCTTTTCATAAAAAATTTTAACTTTAAAAATGAAACTCTCCCCTTGTATGTGTGTTCATGGTCACCCCATTTGTATACACTCTTTTGTGGCAGACTCAAAAAAATAAAAAATAAAGAAAATACAAAATATAAATTCTTTTACATCCTATTCTACCCAGTCTTGAGTCTCCAGCAATCTTGAGCAGTGTGTATCTTACCTGAAATATTAGTGCTCAAAGACAAAAATAAATATCTATATTTTTCAAGAAAGAACATAGTAATCCAGTCAATGTTATTTATCATCATCAAAATTAGATACAAGGGATCCTGGATTGTAACAATCTTCTCCTTTTTGATGATGTCAAATAATGTTATCTAATAGGAAAGATAAATGTTAGTGCTTCCTTAGCTCCCCTTCACTAGATGGATTTTAAAAGACGGAAGGATTTACAAATAAAATTTCTTTTTAATTTTAAATTTTTTGTTATATATATATATATATATATATATATATATATATATATATATATATATATATATATATAAACATAACCAAAATATAACGAGATTGAAAATAACACAATATATATATAAAAACATATGCAGGTTAAACATAACATAGCATACACACAATAGGAACATAAAACTTCTCCCCCATTGGACATCACCAAAAAGAGGAGTACACGCAAATGGATAAGTAAAGCAGTACAAAAGAAAGATATACACAACAAAATAAGCAAAAGTAACTAGTAGTCAGGATCTTAATCAAGTGGTGGTGGTGGGGGTGGTGGCTGATAGTATTGATGGATGGACACAAATTAATGATCGATCGAGGTGAATCGTTCTCCAAACCATCATATATCATCTTCATGTTGTTGTTATTGTTGGTCAATGTGGTAATCTAGTCAAGTTTCAAGTTGATCAAGCATCTGAATAATATCATCTTGAGTGTTGGCAGGGTAGGCATGTCTAGGTGGTGGTATTGGTGGTGGTGGAGGTCTTTCTGTAGGAGCAGCTTCCCCTTCTTCATCAAAATTTTGATCAACATGCTCTTGCCCCTAATGGAAAAGAATACAGCATGAGGCATCTATGTAAAATATAGGAAGATTATCAGGTGGAATAGGATAGCTGAGTTGATATTTGGCATCGAGGATGTATCCTATGATATATCCTAAGGCAATATTTTATTTATGTCGGGCACTGGGATATTGAATAGCAAACAAGTTATGAATGTAGTTTAAGATCATTTGGGCTTCATCAAATTTGGTGGCTGACATTATTAAGTAAGTGACTACAGATAGAAGTGGGGTAATGTGTCTGTGATCTCTACCTTTTGGTATAATGAATGTTTGAAGAATGTGCTAGATAATGTGGGCATTCTGAGTTAGAGTTTGGATAAGTGGTAGGTGTTAGTTTGTGGGCACATTACTAAGCAGCATATTAACTGAGGTCCAATTAAAGTCATTTGTAAGGAGAGACTTGGGATGAGGTCCTTCGATAGAGAGTCCAATGTGCTCAGCTAGATCGGCCTTAGTGATTAGAACATTTCATTTGCACACAATGGAGGTCAAGGTTGTGCATTCGAAATCTATCTGAAGATTTGCTAAAAAATTGTATAGGAGTTCAGAGTGAAAAGGGAAGGCCAAGGTAAGAAGAAACTGGAGAGTGGTAGAGGCAAAAAGATTCGTAACCTCAAAATTTAAGGCAGCTTGGTTTAACATGTGAGAAGGAGTGATCTTGGCCTCTTTGAACTTATTTAGGCTTTTTCATCAGCGGTGGAGAGAAAACGATCGTCGACCCACCGAAAGGAGTAGGAGGACCCCTCGATCCATCTACCATATTTGCTTCCACCAGCTATTAGATAGAAATATTGAAGGGATGAGAGATTTAGAGAGGTTGAGAGTGAGTTGAGCTAATGAAACCCTCCAATTTATAGATTTTTTGGATGATCATACAGTACGATAAGAATTCATGCAGTACGATCAAGTGAATTAATTCATCTGGATGACTTATTAGAAAAAGCAATCAAATCATATAGTATGGTCAGTATCATATTGGAAGATCTAAAGAGATTTCATTCATCCCAAGGAGTCATCGATACGACCTTTGACAAAAGGTATCGTATTGTACAAATAGATGTTCGTCCAGTATGAAGAGCAATTATGATCATATCAGCCAAATTTAAATTCATCCCAATCCAATTTGTCACGTGGATCATACATTACAAAGAGAGGAATCATACAGTACGATGATCAACAATGTGTATCGTACAGTACGAGTGGTGGTTCGTACAATACGAGTGGTGGTTCGTACAGTATGATGTATATATCAGCAAGCAAATCTGGACCGTTGATGGAATTAAGGGCTGTGATTTGTGCATTTTATAAAGATCATACAGTACGATTGTGTATTGTACAGTACGATATTAAAAAAATTCAAAGTTTTGGTGTCACTAAGATGCGTGTGAGATGATCAGGAAATCCTTTTTTTTATTTTCTAAAAAAATAATAACACACAAAAATAAGTACAAACACATGAGTTTTAAAAAAAAGAAGAAATGTTTTTTTTTTTAATTTTTTTTGAAATTAAGCATGAATGTTTATGACACCCAGTTTTATCCTCAAGGTGCTAAAGGTGTCGTAAGCGTGTGGTTTTGTGAATATATTAGCTAGTTGATCTTCGATAGCTATATGGTGTAGTTCGATATCTCCCTTGGCTACATGATCTCTTATGAAGTGATGCCTAATATTGATATATTTTGTACGTGAGTGTTGAATTAGATTTTTAGATATGTAAATTGTACTAGTGTTGTTACACATAATTGGGATAGTTTTTACAAGTAGTTCAAGATCTAAAAGTTGTTGTTTAAACCACAAAACTTGAGAAACACAACTCCCTACTGTTATATATTTTGCTTCAACTGTTGAAAGGGCTACCAAATTTTGTTTTCTACTGGACCATGAAACTAAGGATTATCCTATGAATAGATAGGTACCAAAGGTGCTTTTTCTATCTACCCTACATCCTGCAAAATCAGAATCTGAATACCCTAAAATTTCAAACATAGTGTTGTGTCTAGGATACCAAATTCTTAAGTTCGGGGTGCCTAGTAGATATCTAAGAATTCTCTTGACAGCAGTCATATGGGATTCTTTTGGGTCGGCTTGAAATTAGGCATAGAGACATACACTAAACATTATATCCGGTCTGCTGGTAGTTAAATAGGGAAGTGATCCAATTATTTCCCTATACTTCTTCTAGTCTACTAACTTTCCATTTGGATTTTTATCTAATTGAATGGTGGAACTCATGGGAGTGTTTATGGCCTTAGCATTATCTATTTCACACTTTTTCAGAATATCCTTGATGTACCTAGATTGGCTAAAGAATATTCCATCTTCCATCTATTTTACACTAAATCCAAGGAAGTAATTAAGTTCTCCCATTATGTTCACTTCAAACTCGTCACTCATTATTTTTGAAAATTCCTCACATAAGGTTTTCTCCAAAGATCCAAATAAGATGTCACTACATAAATTTGAATAATGAGTATCTCATCTTCTACCCTTTTTAAGAAGAGAGTGGTGTCCACACTACCCTTAACAAAGCCTCTATCTAGTAGGAATGTGCTAAGTCTTTCATACTAGGCTCTAGGTGCTTACTTTAACCCATACAATACCTTTTTCAATTTAAATATATGATTTGGAAATTGTAAGTTTTCAAATCCAGGGGGTTACTCAACATAAACATCTTCTTTGATTACCCCATTTAGAAAGTACTCTTGACATCCATTTGATATAATTTAAAACCCTTGAAGCAAGCAAAGGCTAAGAGTACCCTTATGGCTTCTAGTCTAGCTACTGGGGCAAAGGTTTCCTCAAAATCTATTCCCTCAATTTGGTCATACCCCTTAGCTACTAATCTAGCCTTATTTCTTACTACTATTCCAGAGTCATTCATTTTATTTTTAAAAACCCACTTTATTCCAACCACACTTTGCTTCTTAGGTCTCTTAACTAATTCCCACACATCATTCCTAACAAATTGGTTTAACTCTTCTTGCATTGCTAGGATCTAGAATTCATCTTCTAAGGCTTTACCTATATTTGTGGGTTCAATCATGGAGATAAATGCAGAATGACTAACTTCTTTCCTAAGTCCATGCCTAGTTTTTACACCTTCAGATGGGTCTCCTAGGATCAACTCTCTAGGATGACTAGAAGAATATCTCCAATCTCTAGGCAATTACTCCTGAGATTTTACTTTTATCTTCTATGGCAATGGTTTCTACCCCCTGAATGACCTCGACTTCTTCTTCTTCTTCAGGATTAGGTTCAGTGGTCTTATCTGACTCATTAAATATCACATGGGTAGATTCTTCTACTATAAGGGTCTTCTTATTGAATATTCTATAGGCTTTATCTACATATGAATAGCCTAAGAAGATGCCTTCATTAGATTTAGGATCAAATTTTCTTAAGGGTGACTTACCATTAATTAAGATAAAGCATTTGCATCCAAAAATGTATAAGTGAGAAAGATTAGGTGTCCTACCCTTATGGAGTTCATAGGGTGTCTTATTAAGTTTGGATCTAACATTCATCCTATTTAAAACATAACAAGCAGTATTCATTGTTTCTGTCCAAAAATATCTTGGAAGAGTATATTCAGTTAACATTTCCCTAGTAGCTTTAACCAAGGTTTTATTCTTCCTCTCAGCTATTCCATTCTATTGAGGGGTCCTAGGGGTAGAGAAGTTATATTATATTCCTATCTCTTGACAAAATGATTCAAACCTATCATTCTCAAATTCTACATTATGATCACTATGGATTATTGAGATTTCACATCCTAATTTCCTTTGAATCCAAGTAGAGAAGGTTCTAAATTCTTCAAATGACTCACTCTTATGTGCCAAGAATCTTACCCAAGTAAATCTAGAGTAGTCATCCACTATTACAAATCCATAAGTTTTCTCTCCTAGGATAGTTGTACTAACAGGTTCAATTAAGTCTATGTGAAGAATTTTTAATGGCCTAGTGGTGTTGATATCCTTGATTGAATGAAATGATGATTTCACTTGTTTTCCTAATTAGCAGGCATCGGATAGGTGGTCCTTAGTGAAGTCTAACTTAGGTATGCCTCTAACTAGGTCTTTCTAAGTGATATTTCTAAGTGTTTTCATGCTAGTATGGCATAGTCTCCTATACCATAGCCAAGAGTCATCAACTATTATTTTTAAACATAAAGGGTTTGAATTTTCAATACAATTAAAGTCTAACATATAGACATCTTTATCCATTTTTCTTCTAATACAAGTTTATCGTTTAAGCTAATCATACATTTATTAAAAAAAAACTTTATGTCAAAACCCTTGTCACACAGTTGACTAATACTTAATAGATTGTGCTTTAAACCATCAACTAATAGAATATTTTTAATTACAAAATTTTTAGAGTTTCCAATGATACCTGAGCCTACCACTTTCCTGGTGGTGTTGTCTCCTAAAGTCACCTTACCTCCTGACCTGGCCTCAAGTGTCATGAACTGCCTCATGTCTCCAGTCATATATCTCGAGCAACCATTATCCAGGTACCATATGCTCTCACTAGGCCTTTTATGAGAGCACCCCTATAATGTCAATCAAATATTAGTTTTGGGAACCCAAGTGAGTTTGGATTCCTCCTTATGCTTGAATGAATGAGATGCATGCATATTATGCTATGATAAATGCAATTTAGGTCTCCAAACTAGATATGTCCTATGGTGGATTGTGCAAGTGTGGGCTATGTGACCTAGCATGCCACAAGAGTAACACCTAACAGTGAGAAATGGGTTCACTAACCTATGTGAGTTATGGTGCCTCTTCCTAGGTTTTGTGTGATACATGTAATATTGAGGGGTTGTGCCATTGGATAAGTGAGGGTAATGGTTTATTATTTTCTAATGCTATTAACTTTGCTCTTAAGTATTTATTTGCACTTTCGTAGCTTAAAACTTCTCATTTTAATGCATGCTCATTACTGTCTAGTTGACATGCAAGTTCTTCTAATTCCTTAAAAGCATTTTCTAGTCAGCATGTGATAATTTCAAGGGATTGTGTGCAATAGTTAATTCAACATGCTTCTTATTTAATGTATCAAATTTATCAAGCAGGGATATGTAATCTCTATCCAAGTTAGAATGTTCTTTAACTAAACTAGCATGTTCTTTTTGTAAAGTATTAAAATCAGTGTTAAGACTAGCATGCATTTTCTTCAACTTTCTATACGAGTCATGATTTTTTTTATAAATAACTAAGCATTCATTATAAGAGAGTTCACATACCTCATCTTGATCTGATTGATCAAGGTTATCATTAGTCATAAGACATAAATTTATTACCTCCTCCTCTGCTTCTTCTTCCGATGATTCTAAAGCAAAGTCGGCCCAAAAGGCTTTTTATGTTTTTAGCTTGCCCTTGTTGTACTTTGACTTCTCCTTGCCCTTATCCTTGGTAGTGTAAGTCTTTATGTTGGGGCAATCAGCTCAGAGATGACCTGGTTTCCTGCACTTGAAGCAAATTATATAAGATGTAACTTTAATATTCTTTGAGCTTTTACCTTTATTCTAGTTATTTTGATGATGCCGTTGCTTCCTTTTTAGAAAATTTTTGAACTGATGAGTCATCAAGGCTATGTCATCATCTTCCTCTATTGCAGAACTTTCTCTTTTTGAATTATTCACTTTTAGAGCCATAGTTCCCTCCTTCTTTTCTCCTGCATCACTTTGCCTTTAACTCACTCCTTGCTCAGAGGCAATGAGCGACCTAAGCAAATGATCATTTGAATAAACATTTAAATCTTTGGACTCAGTTATTGTAGTTATTTTTGCATTGTAAGAACTAGGTAAGCATCTTAAAATTTTATTAACTTTTTCAGAATTAGATAACTCTCTTCCTAGAGCATGCAAGGATGTCACTATCTGGGTGAATCTAGTATACATTTCAGATATAGTCTCACTTGGTTTCATGTAAAAAAATTTGTAATCATGTAGTAATATGTTAAGCTTAGACTGTTTAACCTCATTGGTTCCTTCATATGTGATACACAATCTATCCCAGATCTCCTTGCCAGTACTACAAGTAGACACTTACATATAATATTCTAATTTCAATGCGCAAAAGAAATAATTCAAGCATTTTGTATTTAATTATACAAGTTTCCTATCCTCATTACTCCATTCATTAAATGATAAAGCAGTTTTAACACCATTCATGAGATGAAAAGGTGCAGAGTAACCTTCTTTTACCAACATCCACATGCGATAGTCTATAGATTATAAAAATATAGACATATAAATTTTCTAAAAGTCAAATGGTATATTGTCAAATAAGGTTGCACGGGTTATTGAATAATCCTCCGTAGTGTTATAGTTACCAAATTGTGTCATGGATCATATATTTCTAGGTTTTCTAAAACCCTATTAAGAAACCCTACTCTGATACCACTTGAAAGTATGAGATACACCAAGAGGGGGGGGGGAGGGGGGGGGAGGGTGAATTGGTATTTTAAAAATAAATCCTAAACACTAGTTCTAAATTTTTAAAGGATTTTTCAGATTTTAAAATAAAAACTTAACTAGTCAAATGTGGAAGCTAATAATTCATTCACAGCTACAATAGTGATGATATAATGTTAAATCTTACAATGAAATGCTAAAATCAGATGTTTCACCAAGCAGTTAACATAGAAAATAAATATAAGAAAAGTAAAATATGAAAAATAAAAAAGCACACCAGAAATTTTTATAGTGGTTCGGTCACTTGAGCTACATCCACTCCCAGGAGTTCTCCACTCTAAGAGTTGCACTATTAAAAGTTGACTCTCCTTCTGTTCCACAGCAAGATGGAGAAGCCTTTACAAAACTCACTTTCACCTTCCCCAGTGTGGCAGAGTGCCAGATGCTATATCACCCTCCTGGTGGCGATAGCGAACCTTATCCTTTTTCCCCCTCCTAGAGAAGGTAGAGAACCTTAAGGATGTTAACCTAAAAGCCTCTCTCCCTAGAAAACTTCCACAAGACTCACCAAGGCCATAGTAGGAGCAAGCGTACAGCTAGCTCGGAGTAATCGTGTAGTCCCCTCACACTCCTTCTCCCTTATGCTCAAGCTCACCTTCTCCTTCCTCTCATAAACCCTGGATCTCTTCAAAAGCTCCCTCTCAAGAGTTCCTTTAGTTATCACATTCCTCTTCTTCACATATAAAATCAATCACTCAAGAATAATAAAAAATTTGTTTTTATATTAGGCTTAAAAAAACCCTAATGATTCAATTCAACTAACACTGTTCTACAGTACGATCCAATATCTTATAGTACGATCAGTTCAAAATTAGTTCCGTTTAGTACAAAAGTAGATGAACATTTCATAAATTTTAAGCACAATGTATAGTACGATTAAGAGATCATACTAGATGATCATTTTATTTTCCACTGTTTGTATGGGATGACTTATGAGACGACCAAAAATCATCTCTGTAAATCATCCTGCACTGTACACTTCATACAGTATGAATAGTTCTATTCAGATCATCATCATGTATGATACAAATATCATCCGGGATGAATAGTTCAAAAAATCATTTTTTTGTCTGATAAAATTCATCTCTGTAGTTCGTATAGTACGATTCATATCGTACAGTACGAATGACAGTAATTAAGATACCATGATTTAATTACCTCATCATGGGAGATAATCTTGGCAAAATTTCAAATGATCATATAGTGCTATTAGTTCAAAAATTAAATTCAAAATCTTACCTAAATTATGCTGGTGGCTAGGGTTTTAAGATGGAAACAAATTATACAGTATGATTAGTTTACAAACTAATCTTTCAGAATTAATTGTTAAGCCTGAGTTTTAATGACAGATCGTACAGTATGACTAAAAATCATACAATATGATTTTCTTTTAAAAAAAATTATTTTAAAAAAGACACTCTCCCTCTATGTGTGTGCATGGTCACGCCATTTGCATACACTCTTTTATGGCAAACTCAAAAAAATAAAAAATAAAGAAAATATAAAATACAAATTCTTTTACATCTTATTCTACCCAGCCTTGAGTCTCCAGCAGTCTTGAGCAATGTGTATCTTACCTGAAATATTAGGGCTCACAGACAAAAATAAATATCTATATTTTTCAAGGAAGAACATAGTAATCCAGTCAATATTATTTATCATCATACAAATCAGATACTAGGGATCCTGGATTGTAACATGTCTTTCCTTATTCCTCCAAGTTATAAGTTTGTTAGGGTTGTTAAGCCCTTATGAACTAGTCCCAAGGCTAACCAAGAGAGGGGTAGGGGGTGAATTGTTATTTTAAAAATTCTTGCACATACAGAAAAATATTTTTATCTTTTTGAATATTTAAAACATGAACAATGTAAGAGAAAGTAGATAACCAAACTCAGATTTTCAACCACACAACAGATCACAGAAATATGTGAAAATTAAAACGCAAAAAAAAATGAAAAGAACACACCAGATTTATAGTGGTTCGGTCAACTTGACCTATGTCCACTCCCCGGAGCCTGCCCTCCAGGTATTACACTAAAACTATAGTAACTCTCCTTTTGCTCCCCCAATAAGGCGAAGAAGCCCTCACAAAATCTTTCCACTGACACCGGTGAGGCAAAGAACCTTGATTACTTTTGCTTCCTCTTGAGGCAGGTAGAGAACCCCAACTCCTTTCGCTTCCTCCTGAAGCAGGCAGAGAACTCAGAATCCTTTTGCCTCCTCCTGAAGCAGGCAGAGAACCCAAACTACTTTTGCTTTCTCCTAAAGTAGGTAGAGAACCTTGATCTGATGTTCATAATCATCTTCCTAGAGCCACCACGGAACCATGAATGAAGAAGGAAAACAACGATCGAATCCTTGCTTGGAGTAACCTTTGTGAATCCCCTCATAAACTCCCCCTCACAAGATCCTCTCTCTCTCTCTCTCTCTCTCTCCAAAACTCTCCTCCTCTAAGCTCTCTTGGATTGGAAAATAAAAAAAGATTTTTTCTACAGGTAAAAATAAGTTGCTTAAATAACAGGCATAAAAAAACTCTAATTTTCTAATTTGGCGCAATTGATCATCCTATACGATTAGTACAAAACTAACTAGATCATCTAGAATATAATTTAGGTTTTCCGGAAGAGAAAGGCAGAATGATTCTAAATATAACTGATCGTCCAAGATGATGTTGAGATCGTCCTGTATGATTTGTTAAAAATATGACATTATTATCCAGCAGATAGTTTGGGGCATCTAACAGATGAACCTGGACAATTCTAAATATAATTGATCATCTAGGATAATATTGATATCATCCTGTATGATTAGTTTAGAAAGGATCATATTGTCCAGTAGATTGTTCAAGATGTTTAGCAGATTTAGGAGAAGTATAAGGTTTTTCTTACTGATCATCCTGGATGATCCTGGACAATATGATTGATAAATCTAACCTTAATTGCTCTCCTTGATCATCTAATTAATTTAGGCAAGACTGGTATGAATCATCCAGGATTATGTGGGATCTTCCAGTACAATTAGACACAAAATTAATTTCAAAAACATGCTTAAATATGTTTGGCGGCTGAGTATTTTTGGTTTACGAAAATCGTCCAGGATGATGGAAGGATCGTCCTGTATGATATGGTTAAAGAAAAACTCTAACTCACTAAATTTCTTCCCCTGAGTGCGTGTGTGCAAGGTTACTTAGCATCAGGATCCTCCGTATTATATTTGACTCAAGAAAAGAAAAAGCTATTGCAATTTAAAATTACAGACTGACTCAATCCAATCTTGGGTTGGCTTGAATTGCAATTTATCTTGTGGACCTGAAAAGTTAGTAGGCATGGAGAACTACAAAAAATGTGTAGTAGTAACAGTAGAGAAGTAGAAATATTTGATATCATCAAAACTACAGTACTTGAACCCAGATTTGTAACACAAGTATTTGTCTAGGTTTCTTGGGTAGCTCTGGGAAGAAGTTCTTCAACTCAAGGATGTGGTACTCTTCCATCACCAAGAGGGTGAGAAAGGAGTTCATGGTTCTCTACCATCACCAGGAGGGTGAGAAAGGAGTTCGTGGTTCTCTGTTGTTACCAGGAGAGTGAGAAAGGAGTTTGAGGTTCTCTGCCATCACTAGGAGGGTGAGAAAGTTATTTGAGGTTCTCTACCTTCTCTAAGAGGGAGAAAAAGATTGATGGTCTGCTGCCGTCACTAGGTCGGTGACAAAGCTTCCAGTTCTCCACTGCATCGGGTTTGGCGGAAGTGATTTATGTAAGGGCTTCTCCACCTTACTGTAGAGGCAAAAGGAGAGACACTATAGTGATAGTGCAATACTCAAAGGGGAGGACTCTGGGGAGTGGACATAGGTCATTATTTGACTAAACCACCATAAATCTCTGGTGTGTTTATTCTAATTTTCTACTTTCGCATTTTACTTTTTTTGGACTTTATTTCTATGATAATTGCTTGGTGAAAACGGTGATTAATACTTCATTCTGTTGATTAGAGTATCAATATTGTTTGTCTAATATTTCATAAAATTATTCTCTTATACATCAAGTAAAAGTTCACCAATTCACCCCCCCCCCTCTTAGTGTGCCTAGGGGCAAGTTCGCTTAGGGTTAACATCCTTCTTGAAATTTCATTAAACTGTGTTGATTTTTTAGATTCTTTATGTTTAAAAACCATTATTGATGAAGCATGGATATGACATAGGCAACTACGTCATGCAAGCATGAAGACACTTAGGAAAATAACTCAGAAAGACTAAGTTAGAGGCATACCCAAGTTAGAATTCTCTAAGGACCACCTTTGTGATGCCTGCCAATTAGGAAAATAGTTCAAATCATTATTTCATTCCATCAAGGACATCATCACCTTAAGACCACTAAAAATCCTACATATAGACTTGTTTGGGACTATTAGTATAGCCAGTTTAGGTGAGAAAACATTAGATATGTAATAGTTGATGATTACTCTAGATTCACTTGGGTTAGATCCTTATCTCATAAAAATGAATTGTTTAAGGAATTTAGATGCTCTCTACTTGAATTCAAAGAAAATTAGGATGTGAAATATCTACCATCCATAGTGATCATGGTGGATAATTTAAGAATGATAGGTTTGAATCCTTCTGTAAGGAGTTAGGAATTGTACATAACTTTTCTACCACTAGATCCCCTCAGAAGAATGGGATAGTTAAAAGAAAGAATAGAATATTAGTGGAAGCTGTTAGGGCAATGTTAGCTGAATATTCTCTCCCGAGATTTTTTTGGATAGAAGCAGTGAATATTATTTGTTATGTTTTGAATATGATAAATGTTAGATAAAAAATCTATAAGATGCCTTATGTGCTACTTAAGGGTAGAACACCCAATCTTGTACATCTTCATGTCTTTAGCTATAAATGCTTTATCCTTATCAAAAGAAAATCTCTTTTAGGAAAATTTGATCATAAATCTAATAAATGAGTCTTTCTAAGTTATTCCTCTATAGGTAAATCTCATAGGATCTTTAATAAGAGGACCTTGGTTATAAAGGAGTCTACCCATATTGTATTTAATGAATTTGAAAATTTGATGAGCCTATGTTAGATGAAAAAGAAGAGGTAAAGGTTATCCAAGGAGTAGAATCCATTGACCTAGGAGATAGAGAAGAACCTCAGGAGTTATTTCTTAGAGAATGGAGATATTCATCTAGTCATCCTAGGGAGCTTATATTTAGAAAACCATTTATAGGAGTTAGAACTAGGCATAAACTTAGGAAGAAGGTTAGTAATTCAGCATTCATCTCTATGGTAGAACCCATAAATATAGATCAAGCCTTATTTGATGAATTATGGATCCTAACTATGCAAGAAGAGTTAAATCAATTTGTTAGGAATGATGTATAAGACTTGGTTAGCAGACCTAAGGACCAGAGTGTAGTAGGTACCTAGTGGGTATTCAAGAATAAGATGAATGACTTTATAGTAGTGGTTAGAAATAATTTTAGATTAGTAGCTAAGGGGTATAATATAATTAAATGCATTGATTTTGAGGAAACCTTTACCCCTATAGCTAGATTAGAAGGCATTAGAGTACTATTAGCTTTTACATATCTTAGAGGCTTCAAGCTATATCAAATAGATGTAAACAGTGCTTTCTTAAATGGGGTTATCAAGGAAGATGTTTATATAGAACAACCCTTAGGATTTGAAAATTCAACATTTCTCATTCATGTATACAAATTGAAAAATACATTGTATGGGTTGAAGCAAGCACTTAAGGTATTGTAATATCAAAGGCTTAATACATTTCTACTAGAAAGACCATTTATTAAGGGAAGTGTAGATAGATTCTTAAAGAAAGTAGAAGTTGAGTTACTAATTGTTCAAATATATATAGATGATATACTATTTGGATCAACGAATAAAAATCTTTATAATGATCTTTTTAGAAACCATGAGTTGAGAGTTTGAGCTGAGTATGATGGCAGAGCTTACACATTTTCTTCAATTTAGTGTGAAATAAAGGGATGATGGTACCTTTCTTAGTCAAAGTAAGTAAATTAAGGAGATTCTAAAGAAGTCTAAAATGGAAAGTGTTAAAGTAATTAATACACCCATGATCTTTATTATTCAATTAGATAAGGATACAAATGGAAAATTAATAGAACAAAAAAAGTATAGGGGGATAATAGGATTACTCCTCTACATGACTACTAGTAGACCAGATATAACATTTATTATATATCTTTATGCAAGATTCCAGGCCAATCTAAAAGAATTCCATATAACAGTAATTAAGAGAATCCTTAAATACCTTCTAGGCACCCAAAACTTAGCTATTTGGTATCCTACAAAGCTCCTCATTTAAAATCATAGGATGTTTAGACTTAGACTATGCAGGATTAGAATAGATATAAAAAGCACTTCTAGAAACTATCAATTCATAGGGTAATCATTAATATATTGGTCTAGTAAAAAGCAAAACTCAGTAAACCTATCTACCGCTGAGATGAAATACATAACTGTAAAAAGTTGTGTTGCTCAAGTCTTATAGCTAAAGAAGCAAATCCTTGACCTTGGACACTCTATAGGCACTATACCAATCTTATGTGACAACACTAGTCTCATTTGCATTTCCAAAAATCTAATTTAGCACTCCCACACTAAGTATATAGACATCAAACATCATTTCATTAGAGATCATATAGCCAAAAGAGATATAGAACTACATCATATAACAACTAAGGATAAACTAGCATACATCTTTACCAAACCCTTAAATTATGATACCTTTAACATACTGAGAACTAGATTATGTGTCATTAAAATTCATGCTTGATTCAGGATAGAAGTGAAATCAACAATTTGTATAGTTATGTGCTTTGAGTGTTTTCATATTTGTTATATCTTTTTATTTATTTTTGGTTTTTATTTTTGTGGTCTATTAATCTGATATTACTAGTTAGTAAAAGTTTCCTGATCATCACACACCAAATAAATTTTAAAAAATATTATTCACATCAAATTGTACGAACCTAAATCATATTATACGATCCAAACATCTCTGCACATCCTTGCCATTCATGAAATCAATGGCCTAGATTTGACCAATAATTATTATTCATATCATATGATCACCTATTTCATATTGTAAAGTGTCATTAGCCATTCAACAAAATTAATTTTGCTAGTATAATATTTAATTCCACATCATCATGTACAAACACATGTTCAAATTATATAATTTATTAGTCAAAGATCATATAGGCTAACTCCATAGGATGATTAATTTAACGAAGATTGTCTAGTGCAATTCTGATCGAACTGTATGATTGGGCCAACTTTTTTGACTAATCAACCTACACGAATTAACTTCTTCAGATCATATTGCATGTTCTGCCTAAAATTTATTTAAGGAGAGCAAAGTCTAGAGCTTTAAATCACATCACCAATCCTTTTCAATCTCTCATAACCTATTGTCCTTTATTCTTAAATGGCTGAAGGAAAGAGTTCTACGGCTCTAGTAGATAGCTTATCAAGATGCCCTATAGAGCCTCAATTTCACGAAGCTGCCAATAAAGAATCCTATCACTGGTATAAGGCCACTGGGATAACTCCATCCAAAGTCATCAATCAGGAAGTCCTTAACTTTCAGGTTTTAAATTTCTTTACTAGCACCACACTCCACTTCATTCTAACCTTATCTTTCCCCTTCAACTCTGAATTGCACTTTAAATTCTTTGCCAGTCTTAGAGTTAATAGTGAAGGCATAACCCTTCAATCTTTTGTATATAGGAGACCTGTAGAAATTACCTATAAAGATTTTGACCAAACCTTGCATCTCTCCACTACTTGCCTCATAGCACACTCCATTGCTTTTGTTCCTAACTATGATTAGACCCAAGCAAATCTAACTTTGAGGGATACTCCACTGAACAGTCATGCTCCTTTAGTCTGCACCCAAATTCAAGATGCTCGTATAATCTAGCATATCCTTTGCAACACATATATCCTAAAGTAGGCAATAGGGTCAACATCACACCCCTTTTATCCCTCATCACATATTTTGTTATGTCTAAAATTAAATTCAATGCAATGGACCTGATTATCTGCTACATTGAAAGCTTGACAAGCATTTGAGATCCTAGGAATAAATATAAGTAAAATCTAGCACTTGGATACTTCATAGCCGTTTTCCTGGAATCCAAATACAGCCTACAATATCCTACCCCACCTGATCACTTCCTATTCTTCTGTTCCAATAAGTCTTTTCACATCATCCATAGTGATATAAGCCGCCTCAGATGTTATGTGGTGGATCCTAAGCCAGAGGAGGTAGGGGGAGTTCCATCACTATCTTCAACACCATATCCTACTCACCACGCACATGATTATGAATAATTAGTGGAGTGACTAGACCACCTGGACCTGTAATCATCTATGCAATATCATGAGACTACTCAACATTAGGCGTGGCTTAAATAGTAGCACCTAGAGATCCAACACATGTATCAATAGTAGCATGACCTGCTATAGCAGCACCACCAACAGATCTAGCAAAAATGTGAGGAAGATTAAGCTTAGTTTAGTGACCAATTTTTTACCCTCACTAGTACTTCCAGCCACCACCACCACCTCCACCTGCTTAGGGTCCTTCCTACTTTTGAGTGATTTTGTGTTATATGGTCTTTGTCATTTTTTGTTGTTTTATCTTTTATTTTCTTTTTCCTTTTTTTTTCTTTTTTAGTTTGACTTTATTTTCTCCCTTCTGGGGATGCCAAAAAGGGAGTCAAATGTTGGTAGAATATATCTTTATTATTAGTAGAATATCTTTATTTTATTTAGTTTATATTTTTTCTTTTTGCTATTGTACTTATTATGTTTTATATAAATAAAATTTAAAAAATACATATCCCTATTTTTTTATGAAAACTCAATTAGTAAGGGGGAGATTAAGAGACTATCAAATTAATTTGAAAATTTAATCAATAATATTTACCATCATCAAAAGGGGTAAATTATTACAATCCAGAATAATGTTCTTATAATTTTAATGATAACAAATATTATTACGCTTTTACTTTGGTTCTCCTAATATTACTATTAGATATTTATTTTGTGCTCACTAACATTTTAGGTGCGTCGTACACCATGTAAAATGCTCGACTCAAGATTGGGTAGAGTAGGTTTTATATTTTTGCAAGAGTTTATATTTTAATTTTTTTATTTTTATATTTCTTGAGTCAAAAGTTTTATAAAAGATGTATGCTAGCTTAGCAACTATGCACACACGCACTGGGGAGGAAAATTAAATGGTTTTATTACTATGAAGGTCGTACTATACGATCTGAATAAATCAGGGATTAATTAAAATATTTAATTAAGATTATCTATATGTGTACTAATTCTACCATACAATCCCAATTATATAGGAAAAATAGTAGAACTCAAAACCCCTGCTGCTAATCACAAAATAGGCAATATTTTAAAATTTAAAGTTTTAACTATTCATACCATATAATCCCTATCATACTATATGATGTCATTAAATCTTATCTAATATAATGTAATAATTAGGCATTTGAATCAGGATTAATTGATGCTTTTGATTGTACAATACGATCTGAATAAATTAAGGATTAATTAAAATATTTAATCAAGATTATCTATATGTGTACTAATTCTACCATACAATCCCAATTATACATGAAAAATAGTTGAACTCAAAACACCTGCTGCCAATCATAAATTAGGCAATATTTTAAATTTTAGTTTTAACTATTTGTACCGTGCAATCCCTATCAGATTATACGATGTCATTAAATCTTATCTAATCTAATATAATAACTAGGCGATTGAATCAGGATTAATTGATGCTTTTGATCATACTGTATGATGGCTTGTATTGTACTGTACGACCCAATTTGCTCCCAGGATAATAATTAATCGCCACTGATCATCCCATATGAAAATCCTATTTAATTGAACTAATCATACTGTATGACTCTTGTTATCATACTGGATGAATAATTTTAAGTATTTTAACTAATCGTACATACCCCTATTCATCATATGATTCTAACATAAAGAAATAACCTAATCATACTATATAACCCTCGATCTTATTGTATGAATGTTAGAATTAAAAATTTAGGATTTTTTGAAGCCTCGTATTAAATCTCTCTCATTTGTAAAAGTCTTTGGTTATTGTGAGACTTCTATGAGAGTACTTAAGAGGTCTTGGAGTTTGGAGAGGGAGAAGGAGAAGTTGTGTGAGAGGGAGAAGTAGTGTGAGGGGATTCACATGATTGCTCCAAGCAAACTTCCACCTTGGTTCCTCCAAGTGTCCTTGTTGATCTTTTGCGTCGCTCCTGGGAAAAAGTCTTCAAAGCCAAAGATCATTGGGTTCTCTGCCTCACCTAGAGGGTGAAAAGGATTCTAGGTTCTCTACCTCATCAAAGTAGTAAAAAGGATTCCAGGTTCTCTACCCCACCAGGAGGGTGAAAAGGATTCTAGGTTCTCTACCTCACGAAGAGGGTGGAAATGATTCAATTTCTAAGCCACACCATATAATGGTGAAAGTGATTTGTAAGGGCTTCTCTACCTTACTATGGGAGCAAAAGGAGAGTCACTAAAAGGTTTTGTACAATACCAGGAGTGGACATAGCTCAAATTCGATCGAACAACTATAAATTTTTGGTGTGCCAATTCTTGTTTCTTTTAACACTTTATTTTCTATATTTTATTTTTTGTACATTTACTTTTATGCAAATCTGAGTTCAGAATATTGAGATTATTTCTTATTTAACTTTTGTTAAAAAATAAAAACAAGTAAATTCTGAAAATATAAAGTGAAAAAATATATTTTTATATATATTTTTTTCTACAAAATCAAAACAAAACATAACATTTGATTTTGCATATCATTAGTTTTTGCATTACAAGATCTGATTTTGAACTTATGTTGTGAATATGGTTTAAACTTTCAAAAAGAGATTTTTGAAAAAAAAATTTTTAAAACACCAATTCACTCCCTTTTTAGTGTGCCTTGGGCAATTCAAATAGTTCTAACAACCAAAATTGAACTTATACACATTTCAAAGCAAGTTGATGTAATGCTGGAGGTAGTGATGCACTGTTGTTCAGATAATTTATCAGTAGCTTATTTGGAATTTTATTTTATTGGTACATTGAATTGTCCAATGGGTTGGTCGATACTTTCATGAAGGGTTATTTTTAAAGAGGTTTGCCTATGTAAAGTATCACATCACTGTTGGTGATCTCGTAATAGAGAAGTAGAAATAGGGTGAAAGTATGGTAGATTATATCTTAAGATGGAGGAATCTTAGCTTGAGGTGTAAGCCACAACTTTAAGAACACCATGTTTAGAGATTTTGTTGAAAAATATTTTTTGTTCGATCACCTTTTTATTGAAAGGTTTTATAATTAAATCCTCCGAGAAGCTATTCAGTAAAGGCTCTAATCTCCAAGAGGAGACCTCTCAGCTACCATTTTTGAAAGACCAGTCTTCTTCATAAATGAAGAAATTAAAGCCTTAGAAAGTTCTGGAAAAGAAATTAGGATCTGTCTTTATCATTAATAAGGTGAAACAACCGATGCAGATTCAGGTAGAGAATTAGAAATGAGTTCCTCAATATCAGCAGTACAATAGACCACATAATGAGCAAAAGTTCAAGCATTAATCTAATCTCACCTACGAAGAGAGAAGAGAGAAGAGAGAAGTTTGCAGTGCTTAAAATAAAACTTATCCATTTAAAAGAGAGACTATGAAAAAAAATTCAAAAGTCTTTTAAAGAAACTAGTGTTCAAGATCCTAGATTTTAGGAGACCATAAGAAGCGGGTAAATTAGGATAACCCAATTATTACTAATACTATAGAATGCTCAGTCATAAAAGGGAAGATTACATAACTTTTAAAGAATGACTTGAGAGGAATATTATAGATGGGCCAGTTATAAAACCCAAGGAACATTTAGTTGATTCAAATAAAAGATCAGCTAAATATATAATTGGTGAGTCTTCTATATCTTTTTCCATTATAAAATCTAATAATAACTATGATATAGTATTATGCCATTCATGTAAAAAATTTTTAAACTAGATATATTGTTCATCTTTTTAGGATTCTCTAGGAGCACAGAGTCCCATCCAAGTTGATATGGTAGCTACTATTAGAGATTAGAATAAAGTTCAAATCGAAGAACATAAGAAAGTAGAGTCAATCAAGCTTCTACAATCTTAAAGAACTAAGAAGAGAATAAAGTTAAGGTTGTGTCTGATAAAATAGTGAGTTCAAAACTCTTAAGCCTTTAACATTGTATGACTTTTATTTCATCTCACCTGGAATTAAGAAAGTCATGAAAAAAGATTCTGTGTACATCTTCCTTATTTCTACTGATGAATATCTGGATCAAAATATAAATAACGAAGAAAATAATTCTCAGAAAATATCTATAAATAAATTAAAAAAATTTCAATATTTTTTTGATAGTGACTCCCCTATTCTTGAAGTTGAAGGTGATCCTATCAATATCAAATTAAAAATGTTTGATTTAGATAATCCTTTAGAAGAAAATGTCTAAACAAGTGATGAGAAAAAAGTAAAACAACCTAACACTTCTTTTCCCAAAGAGGTGGTCAAAGCTAACCTTCACAGTGGTAAAGTTCTACCTCCATGAAATCCAATCATAGATAAAGGGAAATAAGTTGCAAATAATTTAGACGCTCCAAATCAACCTTAACCAATTCAAGATTCAAATACAACAAATCTAGAACTTCCAAAAGTTGATTATAACATCTTAACACATCTTATAAAATTACCTACAAAACTGAGTATTGATAAGTATAAATAATGTTATGTTTTACATATTAAATTTCTAGTGAAACCATGTTGTTTTAGTTATGATATACCGGAAAAATATAGGAAAGGCATGAAATTCCAAGTATCACACAGCACCACAGTGTTAGACACTATACCATCATGGCACCATCATTAACACCATCGAAGCACCCAATATGGACATTGTTGCTCCCAATCTCTATTGGACAGTGCCGCAACATTAGAGGAGTCAGCACTATAAGGTCTTGTCTCTGTCTATAGAGCACAGCGGTACCAATTTTCAGTGCCGTCAAGCTAAAGGAAGTGCCACGTGGATGCCATAGCACTCAACCGTTAGCAGAGCAGTAGCACTATAGTTATAACTGACTAGGATATGATCTTCTAGTGAAGTGATGTGTCAATTTATTAAATAGTTTTTACACATTAGCAAGCATCGCAGAGGAGGAAATTCTTCAGCGCTGTACCGTTAGTTCATTTTATGGATGCCACAGCGCAAGTGTCTTAAGCACCACGATGCTAGAGTCCATTTTCTGGGTTTTCCAATAAATAGTTTATTTGTAATATTAGTAGGAGAGTTCAGTCACTTAATTAATTTCAATCTTCATAGTGCTTCTCTATAATTTGCTTAGGAGTGATAACTAAAGGAATTCAGTGAGCACTAGATCCACTTTATAAGAGTGTTTGGTTATTGTTTATAAAGTAATTCTGTAAGTTCAAGGAGGAGTGTAGAGGAGATCATTGAACCCATCTAGTGATATCTTTTCTTTTTTCCTATCTTTCTTTTTGTATAAATAATGAAAATGTGTTTGCTTCACTTGTTCTTTATGTCTAGTTAAATTCTCTAGTTTTGGATTGATGATGTAAATGGAAAGTGGAGTACTAATGAATTCTCTTCATCAATAATTTAATGATGTTTCGATATAAAAGATCTTCATTTAATTAACATAGTGGCCATATGTATACCTAATATCAGGTGTAATATGGAGCATATGAATTAGAAAGCAGATACAACTAGGTATATTGGAGTGGTATGATGCAAGCATAGGCATAATGCTTAACATATACCACATATATAGAGATGAATTATAATGAGGGGGTTTTAACAGTACATGCTTTACTTATTTTTGTAAAATTTTCATAGGGTGATAGACTATAGGAGTTTAGAGTGGTTTTTGGGTTGGAAGGTTTAATCTATCCATTGTCTCTTCATGCTTAACCAGACGATCGAAGATGCATGTGCTCTAAATAGCATCAATATAAAAGAAAATCAATAGGAAACATATTGCATTTACATTCCATCAATCCAAAACATTTTATCCAAATAGTATTTTCATTTAATTCTTTTTTATTTTAAAATAAGTGATTGAATCTCCACATAAACTTATTTTTATTGAGTAGGATAATTATTATAATTTTAATAGGCAATACTAGTATTTACAAGTAAATATTCTTCCTCGTGAGATCGATACTCTACTCTATCATTATATTACTTGATTTGATATGTATACTTGTGTATATTAAGTGAGTTTTTTATAATTTGTATATCAAAGAAAACCTAAGCATTATTTAGAAATTGATAGAGCCCTAAATTATTTCATAATTCTTTAGGTTACTCCACCTCTCCCATCAAGTATTTATGATGCTATGGTTCTTTCCGAAGAAATGAGGGAGGCTTTAATCAAAGCCTTACTCAACACAAAGATCTATATGGCTCAGCTAGCATCAATAAAGTCAAAAGAAGTGTTATGCATCAAAGAAGTTCTAAGAGTCATATTTTTAGATGAAGATTTTTTACTGGGAACTATGGATCATAAACCTCCATTATACTTCTCTGTGAATATCAACAATTTTAAATTATCTCATATTTTTGTTGATCCAGGTGCATTGGTCAATATTATGACTCTTAAAACTCTCATATACTTAAGGGTAGATACTCACAAACTCAATTATGATAAAATGATATTGCGAGGATTCAAGAACAAGGGTGAGAGAGCTTTATGTTCGATAATCCTCTTGTTAGAAATAGAAACCCTAAAAACTGAAGCATAATTTCACATAATAAATTCCACAGCTTCTTCTAATGTTATCTTGGGTTGACCCTGGCTCCATAAATATAGAATGGTACCTTTGATATTACATCAATGTATCTAATACTCTCATGAGAGAGTAGAGCACTAGATCAAAGGTGACTTGCAACTATTTTTGATTCACGAAGTTGGTATATACAAAGTTGCTTCATATTATTTGCCTAAAAAGTAGACTGTTTTCTCTAAGAATCTTAAAGTGGATGAAGTAGAAGCAAAGGAAATAAAATGAAAAGAAAAAGAAGAAGAAAAGGAAAAAAGAATAACATTTTGATCTCAAACATGATGTTCGATGGTCACCTGCCCCTCCTTTAATAAGAGGTCGTAGAATGGAACAATGATTAAGAGGAAGAGGTCGAGGATGGAAAAACCAAATGATATAAGAAAAGGAAGAGCAATATATGAAAGTAAGGGAGCCTATAATAGATATTCTTTTGGAATCCAATTTGGATGGAGAGCCTTGTGTGCTTGAGAAAGACCCACATGCTGTAGATTATAAGAAATTTATCAATCAGCCAAAGTTTAAGATTTATATAGAAATTGATAGTGATGATGATAGGGTCCAGGTTGCTAGGGAAGATAATTTGGACTTATCTATCATGGAGAAGTTAAAAAGGTATGTGGAAAATATTACCTTAACCCCACTATCCCAAAATATTATAAAAAGGTTAGAGGTGAAAGCCTCTCTTCCTATAAACCCTAACCCTAAAGCCAAAATCTTTGTACCTTCCACCATTAAACACCCTGAAATCGATGTAACCCTTGATAATCCATGTATGGATGAGATAATAGAACTACCTTTTAACTGGTATTCAAACTATGTAAATAAATTTATTAAGAAAAACTTAGCACACTCAAATTGGACTAGAGGTGAAGCCCAACAATTTGAATACATATGGACTACACAATATCATAAATATGCATCAAGATCAGGTGTTGGCTTCATTACTCTACATTTGTTTGATGATGATGAATATTGCTTATTTATATCAAATAATTTAGAGTTTGATAGTCTCTTTTTGATGAACATTAAATCTTTTAATGAACTCTATTTTGAAACTTCGGATGATCTAGGTGACTCTCAAGTTAGGGATGCACCTCTAGAAATTTAAGAGGAGATTAAATCCATAATAAACGATCTAAAAGAAATAAATCTGGGCACTGAAGAAGACCATCATCCAATTTTCATAAGTTCTTTATTGAATGAGGATAAGGCAAAATAAATAATAAAGTTATTATCAGAATTCAAAGACTAATTTTCTTGGAGTTATAAAGAGATACCTGGATTATCCCTGAAAATAGTGATTAACAAGTTGGCAATTTAACCAGAGATAATTCCAGTAAAATAAGCATCTCAACGGATGCGACTTGAAAATGAACATGTTATGGTTGAAGTAAAGAAGTTAATCGATGCTGGCCTTATTAGGGAGGAGAAATATCTAACATAGTTAGCTAGCATCGTTCTAGTCTAGAAAAAGAACAGTCAGATACGTGCCTGTATTAATTCTAGAGATTTGAATAAAACTTGTCCTAAAGGTGAGTTTTCACTTTCTATATCAAAACTCATGGTAGATATTACTTCCTCACATGTGACATTTTCTTTTATGGATGGTTCATCTTGATATAATCAGATCATGATGGATCTTAAAGATAAAAAATATACAACACTCATAATGATGATAGGGATTTACTACTTCAAAGTTATGCCATTCAAATTATAGAATGCTGGAGCAACTTATCAATGAGCAAAGATGAGGATTTTTGACAGAATCATCCACCATTAGGTGGAGTGTTATGTCAATGATCTAATCTTTAAAAGTCTTGAAAGAGATGATCATTTATATGACCTAAGAATTATTTTTCAAAGATTATGTCCAAATTGGTAAAATGAAAAGAGTAAAGCCCAATTCTTGTGATTTTCTTTTTAATTTTGTAAACCTACATATTTGAGTGAAACTTAATATGTCGGGTTTTAGAATTTGAAGAAGATCCTTTCAATTCCAGCCTCAAGTTCAAAATTCAAATCCAACTTTAAGTCCAAGTACAATTTCAATCTTATGTTCAAACTTGATTTCCACTTCAAATTCAACTTCAATTTTGATTTCAAATCCAAATCTAAGCTCAGACATTTCACTCTCAAGCCAATTAGTGGGTTGGAAGAGTCAAGCTAATTCCTTGAATTTTCTCGTTGATTTGTTAACCTTTATGTTGAATGCAAGTTTGACGTATTGAGTTTCAAAACTTGAGAAAAATCTATCAAGTTTTTAAAATCAAATCTTTTTTTTAAATCACTCACATCAATTTAAGTTTTTCAAAATTCAAAACCCCTATCAAATTTAAACTTTGACATTTTGCTCACTAGCCAATTGGTGGAGTGAAAGAGTCAAGTTTAACTCTTAAGATCTCCTACTCAAGTTTATAAACCACCATATTGAGTGTAAACTTAACATGATTGAGTTATAAAATTTTAAATAAAATCAGTCAAGTTTAAAAGTTAAACTCAAATTTAAGATCAACTAATTCAAGTCACTTTCCTTTTCCAAGAAATTGAGCATATTCAAATGGCTGGGAAACTTATCTTCTCTCTGGATAAGAACTTGACCATAGAAGAAATCATCCACGTTAGTTCAATTCAGTTTGGAGTCAAATTTCAAAACCTTAAGCTTTCAGTTGATGGAGAAATAATCATTGATCTGTCTGCTGGAACTCAAAAAGATTTCCCCTTGGTGGAAGTTTTAAGGTTAGGAGCTGACTCCCCCATTTCTAAAATGGAGGTCACTGTCACCCCTTTGCCCACGAACGAGAGGTCGTCTATGTATAAAATAGGGTCAAGTTCTAGCACTGCCTTTGCTAGTAAAAATAAGAAGAAGAACTACCTTTAAAGATTTATAAAGAAGGTCCTTAAGGCTAAAAAGATTGCTGAGTCTGAAGACTTAAAATAGGTTAAATCTAAGGCCAATTGAGAGTTCGTTGCTCCTTCCACGTACCACACAGTAGAAACTAGTTCCACCCTTCTCCTATTACTCAAAGGAGGGAGGTTGTGAGAATGATAGCACGACCTCCACCATGTCCTTTTGACTATAGTACAAGGATCAATCAAGCCAGAATTGAGCAATCACCAGCAATAGGCCATAGGCCCCTAGTTGAGGGTTATGACCCATCCACTCTACTAGAGGATGTTAAGGCATGTCACTTCATACGTCTGACTACATCATCTATAGAGGAGGAGGTGTATAAATCACTTGAGGTGCCACTCTTTTAATGATTAGGCCACTAGTAATGAGAGAGGGGGAAATAACCTAAAATTATATCAGATAGTCATACCATCAAAATTTAACTTTCGAAGGGGTCCTATCACGATAAATCTTTTGATTAAAATTATTCAACATCTTTTAAGGATATTACAAACCCCATAGCATTTTCTTCTTCCAAAGAGATAGTAGGAATATAATTCCACACTACTAGGGTCGTGCCTCTTAGATTTATAACTTTTAAGGAAAACATACCGCTTCTGAAGTGTGCTGGGTTAAAAATTTTAAGATATTTGATTCATCTTTATAATAAAAATTGACCTCTACCTTAAATCTCAAGCGATAGAGAGTTGTAGTCGACTCCACCAGATGTTTAAATGCCCTCCTTCCCACCAATTCTGTGGGTTATTTTAACTATTGAATTAAAATCCATATCAAACTTAAGTTGAATTTGGAAATAAAAATCTTTTCAATTATCTATCAAATTTTCTATCATAGTAAGCATCCTTTGCATGCTTTGATGCTATTCAATGATTTTTAAAGTCAAGCTATCACTCTTGTAAAAAAATTGGGTTCGCTTTGAGGATAATCCATCCTTACATAGGAGAATGAGTTTTCTTCTCTTATACTTGAGATATAATCCCAGCATTCAAAAAGAGAGTGATCATTTTGAGGTTCTAAAAGAAGGTGAAGCCTTTTCTCAAAATCAATCAAAATCAAAAGATGCACAAAGTGCGCCAAAAATCAAGAACTACACAAAGTGCACCAAAAGTCAAAAAAATGGGCAAAGTGTGCCACCAAGAAAAGAAAAGAAGAGTAATAGGCCTTCCTTCCTTTTAATTCTTAAACCTTAGAAAATTCTATTGTCTTTAATTACTTGACTTTGAAAAATCTTGAATCCAGATTCATCATCATGTATTGATAATCTATCAAGATACAAAAATTTCTTGTGCAAGAGAATTGAAAAGAAAAAAAATTTCTTTATCTAACTTAAACACCTTTTGAAATTGATTTTAATTCAAAACTTTATAAAGGAGACCCTAGTTTAGTTTCTACGAAACTTGGTCTGGGTCAATAAAACCTAAATCCCTAAGTCTATTCAGATTTGTTTGAGTCGATGCACTTCTCACTGCACTTGTAAATTTGTTCCCACATGTCATTCCGACATGGTCCAAATGGTTAAGAGGAAATTTTCAAATAAAATAAATGAATATTCTACTTCTGATAAAATTTCAAATCTTATCCTTGAGAAATGTGTGTGAGTCCTTGCATATAGGCATCTTTTCTATTAAGGCCTTCTCTAAAAAATTACACTCTATGTTGGGTCCAAGATCAATCCCACTAGAAGAGTGGTTTGCTTCACTGGGAATAACCGTTCAAAATTAAATCACCGCTGAGCAGAGTGCCCGACTCCAATTAGAGGAGCACGAGGCTTTGTAGAGCATCATATTTAAGGCTCAATAAATCTCTGAGTAGTATAAAACCCGAGTGGTTCATGCTCGTGATAAGATAGTGCGACTTAGAACATTCCAAGTAGGAGACTTGGTCAATGTTCTTCGGATGCCTATATTAGCCTACTGAGAGATCGGTGGGGGAGTTTGAACCAATACAAAAATGACCCTCTCTCGTTGAGATGATCTTTGAGAAAATTTAAAACATCAACTGATCAACCCTAAAGGGTACCATCCGATATTTTCAAATATTGGGGCGACTCTTTAGGAAGTACCATGACAGATGAGTATCAAATTTAACATCAACATACCCCCTTTAAGTTCAAAATCAGATTCAAATTCAAAATTTAAAATTTAAAATCAAATTTAAAATTAAATCAATTTTCAAATTTAAAATCCTTCAAATTCAAAATTAAATAAAATCAAATCAAATTTAAAGATCCTCTAAACTCAAATCTCAAATTCTAGAATCTAATTTTGATCCTCTGTGTGGAGCAAGTTTTCTCTATACTTGATCATCCATACTTGATACTTTGTGTAGAAAAAGTTTCCTCTACACATGATCATCCAAACCTGATCCTCTGTGTGGAGCAAGTTTCCTCCCCATATGATCATCTGGGCTTGATCTTTAGTGTAGAGCAAGTTTTCTCTCCACAAGATCATTTACTAGTGGTCGAGCATGCCCTTTATGGCACCATCCTAAATTTCAAAATCTAATCCTGATCTTATGTGGAGTAAGCTTCCTCATCATATGATCATTTACTAGTGGCGGAGCACGCCCTTTCTGGCACCATCCTAGCTCTCAAATTTTAAACTTCGTCCTCTATGGGAAACAATGCTTCCTTCCCATAGGATCATTCAAATTTCTTTTCCTTAATGTTAGATGTGAGTCATTATGCTTTCTTGCCTTAGGAATAAATCTACAAGTGATGGATAATGCCCTCTATGGCACCATCCTAGTTTTCAAAATTTAGATCTGATCTTTTGTGTAGCGCAAGTTTTCTCTCCACAAGATCATCCACTAGCAATGGATAATGCCCTCCGAGGCACCATCCTAGTTTCAAACTTCAAATTCTAGATCTGATCTTTTGTGGGAAGTAATGCCTCCTTCCCACAAGATCTTCCAGTTCTCTTTTCCTTAAGATTAGATGTGAGTCATCGTGCTTTCTTTCCTTAGAATTATATCCACTAGTGATGGAGCACACCCATTATAGCACTATCCTAGTTTCAAAAGCTAGGCTTAATCTTTTGTGTAGAGCAAGTTTTCTCTTGATAAGATCATCTACTATTGATGGAGTACGCCCTCTGAGGCACCATCCAAGTTTTCAAATTCTGAACCCGATCTTTCGTGAGAAGCAATGCATCCTTCTCAAAAGATCTTCCAGTTATCTTTTCCTTTAGGTCAGATGTGAGTCATCATGCTTTATTTCCTTAGGATTAGATTCACTAGTGGTGGAGCATGCCCTCTATAGCGCCATCTTAGTTTTAAAATACATATTTGATCTTTCATATAGAGCATGTTTCCTCTTCATAAGATCATCCTTTAGTGATGGAGCACGCCCTTACTTGAAACCTGATCCTCTATGGGAAACAATGCTTCCTTCCCACACGATCATCCAGTTTTCTCTTCCTCAAGATTAGCTCTTCTTAGGATTAGATCTCCTAGCGATGGAGCACGCCTTTTATGGCACCATCCTAGGCTCAAATTTTAAATTTGATCTTCTATGAAAAGTAATGATTCCTTCCCACAAGATCTTTAAGCTTTCTCTTTCATAAGGACAGATGTGTGTCATCGTGCTTTCTCTCCTTAAGATTAGATCTTCTAGTGGTGGATAACACCCTCTACAGCACCATCCTAGTTTCAAAATTCAAAATTTCAAGCATGATCTTTTATGGGAAGCAATGCTTCCTCCCCACGAGATTGTCCAATTTTCTTCTCCTTAGGGTTAGGTTTTTTCTTTCCTTAGGATTAAACTCCCAGTGATGGAGTATGCCCCTATGGCACCATCCTAGCTTCAATTTTAAATCCCAGTGTTAAGCTTTCTTTTCTGTAGGGTTTAGGTTTTCTATTACCTTAGGACCAGATTTATTAGTGGTAGAATATACTTTCTCCAACACTACCCTAGTATCAATTCAATTTCAAAGCCTTTAGGGGTAGGTTTTCCTTTCCCTTAGAATTAAAACCCAAATTTGATCCTCTATAGTTAGGAGTCCTTCCTTCCTATATGATCATTCAAGCCTTCTTTTCCTTATGGTTAGGTCTCTCCTTCCTTTAGGTTTACACCCGCTAGTGGTAGAGTACGCCCTTTGTGGCATTGCCCTAGTATTTATTTAAAACTCAATCCTCTAGGGGTAGGTTTTCCCTTCCCTTAGAATCAAAATCCAGACTTAGTCCTTTCTAGTAGTTAGGAGTTTTTCCTTCCTATACGATCTTTCTATCTTATTTTCCATAAGATTAGGTCCTTTCCTCCCTAAGATTAAATCTACTAGTGGTGGAGAATGCCCTCCATGGCACCACTCTAGTTTCAATTTCAAATTCAAATCCTCAAATCAAGATTTTCTTTCCTTAGGGTTTAGATTTTCCCCCTCCCTTAGGACCAGACCTACTAGTTGTAGAGTATGCATTTCCTGGCACTACCCTAGTATCAATTCAAAACTCAATCCTCTAGGGTTAGGTTTTCCCTTTCCTTAGAATCAAAATCCAGACTCAATCCTCTATAGTTAGGAATTCTCCATTCCTATATGATCACCCAGGCTTTCTTTTCCTTTAGGGATATATTTTTCCTTCCCTTAGGATTAGACCCACTAATGGTAGAGTATACCTTTTCTGGCACTACCCTAGTCTCAATTCAAACCCTGATTCCCCAGGGATAAACTTTTCCTTCTCTTGGTATCAGAATTCTAGATTTGATCTTTTCATTCATTCAATGCCAATATATGTAATAGAACTTCATTCTATTATACATATTAGGGGTCCATTTATTGATCACATTTTTATATGAGGTCACTAGAACTTTTCTCTAACTCCAGATCAATCCTGACCCCAAATCAATCTAGTCTCTAGAGCAATCCTAACCCTAGGATCTATCTATACCTTAGGATTCTTCTAGACCAATCCAGACCCTATGATCAACCTAGACCCTAGGATCTACCTAGGCCCTAGGATCAATCCAGATTTTAGATCAATCTAGATTCAAGCTAATCCAGATCTCAAATCAATTCAAACTTCAAACTTATCCAGATTTCAAACCTACTCAGATCTCAATCCCACTTTAAACCTTGATCCTGCCTCTGATCAAGCTTTAATCTGAAAGTTCGATAGGGATGTTAAACCCTAGTGAACTAGTCCCGAGGCTAACCAAGAGGGGGGTGATTTGGTTATTTAAAAATTTCATGATAACAATGAAAATCTTTTCGATACTTAGCAGCGGAAACAAGTAAACAAGAACGAAAAGATCAATCATAGATATTCACCCAAGCAGTTAATATCGGAAAAGTAAAGTGCAAAACTGAATAAAAAAAGCAAACCAAATTTTATAGTGGTTCGATTAACTTGACCTACGTCCACTCCCCGGAGCCTCCCCTCCGGGTATTGCACTAAACAAAAGTGTCTCTCCTTTTGCTCCCACAGCAAGGCGGAGAAGCCTGTACAAACACCTCCTTTTCACCACACGGTGAGGCAGAGAACCCGACCTCCTTTTGTTTCCTCCTGAAGTAGGCAGAGAACCTTCGAACTCTTTTTGCTTCCACCTGAAGCGGGCAGACAACCCCAGATCTTCTTGCGAATGATCCTCCCACGACGAACACCGATTAGACGAAAGACGACGAGCGGAGAAGATGACTCTGATCCGTGCTTGGAGCAACCTTAGTGAATCCCTCACTAACTCCCCCTCACAAGATCTTCTCTCTCTCTCCCAACTCTCTCTCTCTCTCTAGGGTTTCTCAGGGAAGGAAGGTGGCAAAAGATTTTTCTTGTTTTAAGAAAAAGTTCTTTTATAGGAGGGCTTAAAATTTGTCATAAATCTCAACTGGTCGGCCAAGATCGTCCAGGATGATCGATAGATCATCCTGTACGATCAGTTCAAATTCAACTGTTTCAGCCTGGACGATCTAGCTCTTATGGACGATCAGTAGAAAAAATTATTCATATCATCCCGTACGATCCTGCGATCGTCCGGGACGATTAGTGCAAATCGAGGAATATCGTCCAGAAGACAGTTTGGGTCGTACAGCTGAAATGCACTAGACGATCATGATCGTCCGGGATGATCCTGCGATCGTCCAGGACGATATGATCGTATCAATCAAAAATAAAATGCTTTCCTTAATTACAAGATTAAATTAGATATGATTGTACTGTATCGTCCAGGATGATACACGTATCGTCCAGGACGATCAGACCAAATAACTAAAAATAAAAACTTGCCTAACTTAATCTGGCGGCTGAGAATTTCTGATTTGAGCATATTGTCCTATACAATCCAAAGATCGTCCAGGATGATCTGCTTAATCATGCCCTCTTAACTTAGTCGCCCTAATTAGGGTTTCTATTTTTACCTGATCGTCCAGGACGATGTGAATATCGTCCAGGACGATCTGAACAAAAACTGAACAGAAACTCTAATTCACTCAAGCTCTCCCCCTGAGTGTGTGTGTGCAAGGTTACTTAGGTAGGGGATCAGTTACATTACAATTGACTCAATAAAATGAAAAATAGTACATTGGACACACTTGGACCCAATCTTGAGTTGGCTTGAGTGGCTCGTGGTCTTTTGTGCCTGAAACAGATTAGCCAAGTAAAACACACTGTAAACATGTTTGTCATCATCAAAACCATATTTACAACAATCTCCCACTTTTTGATGATGGCAAACATTTGTAAAGTAGTTTGAAAATAACAATAAACAGGAGATCGAAAAACAGATATATTTTTTTCAATTTTCATTTAACAATCAAACTAATACAGAAAACATAACACATAACAAGGACTGAAACGACTACAACTGACTCCCCCATTTGACATCACAAAAAGGAGGAGGGAAAAATAGAACACGGAAATAAAACATAAAAGATAACAACTATAAAACAGGAAACTAAAACTGAGGCGGATCCTGATCGGAAGAAGAAGGAGGTGGCGGTGGAGGGTTGAAGTAATGGTGAATGGCCTGAAAGTGGGCTCCAATCCAGGCGATGTCCTGGTCATACTGTTGTTGCTGCTGCGCAGCATAGTCAGTGAAGCGTTGGATGTCTTCAACGTGCCGCTGCTCCTGGGCAACCACGTAGGAGTCAAATCTGGCCTCCCACTGATCGAAACACTGCACTAGGTGGTCAAAGGGAGAGGCAATGCGAAGGGGAGCAGGTGCCTCTGGTGCAGCAGGAGCTAGAATGGCCTCTTCCTGCTCTTCCTCAACATCCGGGGCGGACTCCGGATGTAGTCGTGTGCTGTGTAGGATATGGAAAGCATTGTTGGTGAGGAAGGAAGGAGGAACATCTGAAGCTGTGGGATATTGCAGGTCATATTTGGTTTCGAGGGTATAGGCAACGATGTGTCCTAAGGCTAGATTTGGACGACGGCGATGACCTGGATCCCGAATGCTGGTGAGGTGCTCGAGGTACCGGATAATAAGGTCTGTGGCATTGAATTCCCTATTGGCCAGGATGTAGTAGGTGGTCAAGGACAGGAGTGGGGTGATGTGAATCCGATCCCCCGCCTTTGGAATGACGGAGGAACAAAGAACATGCTGAAAAGTCTGGGCATCCTTAAGTAGTGTGGAGCAGGCATTGTCATGATGAGGGGCATTGGTATTGTGAAGGAAATGATTGGCGACACTCCAATCATAGTCTGGGTCGGTGATAAGGGTGCGGAGTTTGTCGCCAATGACAGACAGTTGGAGAATGTTGTGAATGTCCTGATAGGTAAGTTCGACGGGGTGCTGATTTACATAAGAATGGAGAGTGGAATAATCAGCCGAAATCTGCAAGTTTGCAAAGAAGATGCGGAGAAGTTCAGAACTAAAAGGAAATGCGAGAGTCATGATGAAGGTGAGGGAGGTGTGTGCGAAGAGGTCAAGGATAGGATAAGTGAGAGTGCGGGGATTTACAATTTTTGATGGTGTGATCCCCACTTCGCAGTATCGCTCGTAGGCAGCCTGATCGGCTGCATTGGGGAAGCGAGGATCAATCGGTCCCCGGGAGGAACTGGCACCCTTTTGTCAAGACCTTTTGGCACCAGCCATTAGGAATCCAAAGTGTAAGGAAGTAGAAGGAGAGTGGAAGAAAAAAAAGTGTGGAAAAATCTAAAGAAAACTGCTGTTTATATAGAAAACGGCCTGATCATCCCGTACGATCGCGACATCGTCTGGGACGATATGGGCATTTATGACATCCTGGACGATTGGTCAAAAAGGCGGTCTGATCGTCCAGGACGATCAGAGATCGTCCAGGATGATTAGACACAGGCGATCATCCCGAGAAGTCATGCTGGACGACCGTTGACGAAAAGTATCGTCCCGTATGATTAGGTGGATCGTCCGGGACGATATGCAATAAATATGTCGGACGGGCCGAATTCCAATCGTCCAGCGGCTGACACGTGGATCGTCCAGAACGATGAGGTGGATCATCCAGGATGATGGAAAATAATTGGTGCAATGTCAGCCGTTTGATCAGATCAGAAAGATATGGATCATATCATCCAGGATGATGTAAGGATCGTCCAGGACGATCACCAATAATTGGGATTTTTCAGCAGCAGGAGCAGTGTGGGGACAATTTTGAATGAATCGTCCAGGACGTAGAGGATCATCCAGGATGATCGTGGTATCGTCCAGGATGATGTGAAGAAAACAGAAAAAGATGAAGGATGAAGATGATCAATCAGGATCCCAAAAATGCAACCATGAAATCAAAATAAAACAAAAATGAATAAATCTTACAGTAAAAACACATAAAAGCAATGTTTTTTTTTTGTTTTTTTTATTTTTTTTATCAAGCTGCTCGAGTAAATCAGAATTTTTTCTTGATTTTAGATTCAAAAACTAATAAGAGGACGATTGGCAGCGCTGAAATCCAGAAAAGGTTGGAAAGAACAACTTTCATAACTGCGACCCCGGGCACCTTGTCGATGCAAACCCCTTTCAAAACAAAAATCCGATTCAGAAGAAAAGACATTAGATTTGAAAGGAGATCCTTTCAAGCATCGTTCCAGAAAAATATCTGATATAATAGTGTTACAAAGTAAAAAATCAGAAATCAGGATTTTCAAACTCAAGCTTTTGAAAATATTAAGCGGCGCACAGATTTTTCTAAGACATTTAACAATCTGAAAGGGAAGAAAGCTTGGTTTGGGCTCATTTTGTGCCTCTGTTTCAAATTGGTTGGCGCTTTGTGCATCTTTTGATTTTTGATACACTTTGTGTATCCAATTTGGCAATTTCGCATCTTTTCAGTTTTGGGCTCATTTTATGCCTCTTTTTCAAATTATCTGGCGCACTGCGCATTTTTTATAAGCTTTCTCCTTTTCATAATCATTAAAGAGTCTCAGCTGTGAGATTATCTTCCAGACATAGGAGACGACTCTCCACAGTAAGGAAGAATGATTCACAAAACAAAAGCCATACAGCATAAGATAAATGCAATCACTTGGTTTAGAAAATCAAACTAATGACTCAAGACTTTGAAAAACACTATTGATATGAGGCAGATTACTATAGGAAGATAAAATAATCTCTATTTAAAAAAACTAACATTTTAATTTTGAAGAGGATTTTTATCCAAAAGAAACTATACACCAGTAAAGGAGTTAGAGGAAGAGAAACAATCATTAATGTTTCTTCCCTTTAAATGATTCAGTGGAATCAATCACTGCTTACTAGCTTCCAAACCAAAACAAGGTAAAAACTCCTAGTCAAAAATTGAGATTATCAGAAGTAGTGAGCGATGATCAGATTTTGAAAAGCATAAAATAGTAAGTGCAAGATATGAACCAGTGAATAAAAATAGGTAAAAAACCACAGCAAAGTAAATACTCAAATCAAACTAACAATAAGGCTAAAACAGAAATCAGTAGAGGAAATAAAATCAACTGAAAGCAAACAATAAAAACAAAAACTAACTAACGAAAAACAGAATATCAATCTGAACAATCAGAAATCAGCAGTCATCAGAATCAAGCATTTATATCAATCACTCCTAATCTGGTTCTCAAAATGCTGAATGAGTCAAAGGCCAGTGGTTTAGTGAATATGTCAGCCAGCTGATTTTCAGTTGCTACATGATGTAGCTCAATGTCCCCTTTTGTAACATGGTCCCTAATGAAGTGATGCCATACATCAATGTGTTTGGTCCTAGAATATTGGATTGGATTCTTAGAGATATAGATGGCACTAGTATTATCACATAGAATAGAAATTGTGCCAACAGGTACCCCTAAATCCAAGACTTGTTGCTTCAACCAAAGAAGTTGGGCCACACAACTCCCTAAGGCAATGTACTCAACTTCAGCGATGGAAAGTGCAACTGAGTTCTGTTTTCTACTGGACCAGGAGACTAACGAATGTCCTATGAATTGACAAGTCCTAGAAGTGCTTTTTCTATCCACCCTACACCCCGCAAGATCAGAATCAGAATATCCAATGATCTCAAAAGAGGTGCTGTGCCTAGGGTACCAAATTTCTAGGTTTGGTGTCCCTAAAAGAGATCTAAGAATTCTCTTAACAGTAGTCAGGTGGGACTCTTTAGGATCAGCCTAAAACCTAGCACAAAGACAGACACTAAATATGATATCAGGTCGGCTAGCAGTCAGGTAAAGCAGTGAACCTATTATCCCTCTATACTTCTTCTGATCAACAGATTTTCCATTTGAATCCTTATCTAACTGAACTGAGGAGGGCATGGGAGTATTGATTGGCTTGGCTTTGTCCATTTCATATTTCTTCAAAATGTCCTTAGTGTATTTTGATTGATTGAGAAAGGTTCCATCATCCGTTTGCCTTATGCTAAACCCCAAAAAGTAAGATAATTCTCCTATCATACTCATCTTAAACTCCTTACTCATTATTTTAGAAAACTCATCACATAAATATTTATCAGAAGATCCAAAAATTATATCATCAACATAGATCTGGATAATGAGTAAGTCATCCCCTAATCTCCTCAGAGAAAGGGTGGTGTCTACGCTCCCCTTAACAAACTCTCTTTCTAACAGGAATGTGCTAAGCCTCTCATACCAAGTACTGGGTGCCTGTTTCAATCCATATAAGGCCTTTTTTAATTTATAGACATGACTTGGATATTGGGAACTCTCAAAACCTGGGGGTTGTTCTACAAAAACATCTTCTTTAATTACCCCATTTAAAAAGGCACTCTTGACATCCATTTGAAATAGCTTAAATCCCTTATAACAGGCAAAGGATAGTAGCACTCTATTGGCTTCCAATCTAGCTACAGGGGCAAAATTCTCCTCAAAATCAATCCCTTCTATCTGATTATACCCCTTAGCCACCAATCTTGCCTTATTTCTCACCACCACACCAGAATCATTCATCTTATTCTTAAAGACCCAATTGGTTCCCACAATACTTTGATTTTTAGGTCTTTCTACTAACTCCCAAACATCATTCCTTACAAATTGATTCAATTCTTCCTACATAGCTAAAATCCAAAACTCATCCGATAAGGCTTGATTGATGTTGGTGGGTTCGGTCATTGAGATAAAGGTAGAATGGTTTACTTCCTTCCTAAGTCCATGCCTAGTCTTAACACCTTCAAAAGGGTCTCCTAAGATCAGTTCTTTAGGATGACTCGAAGAATATCTCTAATCTCTAGGCAACGTGGTTTGAGGTTCTACCCTTTCCTCCAAATTTGTATTTCCAACTCCTTGGGTAACCTCAACGATCTCTTCATCTTCTACTTCAGATCTAGACTCCTTAGGATCAGATTCATCAAACACTATATGGGTTGTTTCTTCCACCACCAAAGTCCTCCTATTGAACACCCTAAAGGATTTCCCCACACTTGAATATCCTAAGAACACTCCTTCATCAGATTTGGGGTCAAATTTTCCTAAGGGTGATTTCCCGTTGTTCAGAATGAAAACCTTACAGCTAAAGACATGGAGGTGGGACAGATTTGGAGTTCTACCCTTAATGATCTCATAAGGTGTCTTGTTCAGTTTGACTCTCACATTCACCCTATTCAGTACATAACAGGCAGTGTTCACCGCTTCAGCCCAAAAGTATTTTGGAAGTGAGTACTCGGCAAGCATGGCTCTAGCGACTTCCACTAAGGTTCTGTTCTTCCTTTCAGCTACCCTGTTCTGCTGAGGGGTCCTAGGAGCTGAAAAATTGTGACTAATCCCATGATCCTCATAAAAACTTCCAAATCTTTCATTTTTAAACTCCCCTCCGTGATCACTATGGATGGTAATAATCTCACATCCTAACTTCTTTTGAATCCAAGTAGAGAAAGATCTAAACTCATCAAATGACTCAGATTTATGTGACAAAAACTTAACCCAAGTGAACCTCGAATAATCATCTACAATCACAAACCCATAGACTCTCCCCCCTAAGCTGGTAGTGCTAATGGGTCCAAAGAGGTCCATGTGAAGAACTTCTAAAGGTCTGGAGGTGCTAATGCCATTAACAGAGTGAAAAGAGGACTGGACTTGCTTCCCCAACTAACAGGCATCAGACAGGCGATCCTTAGTGAACTTAAGCTTGGGTACACCTCTAACTAAGTCCTTTTGGGTGACTCTCCTAAGGGTTTTCATACTGGCATGACACAGCCTCCTATGCCACAACCAAGACTCATCAGCAGCAGTTTTTAAGCAAATTGAATTATCAGATTTAATGCAACTTACATCCAGCTTGTAGACGTTGTTGATCCTTTGCCCCTACAAAACAACTTCATCATTTAAGCTTACAATGTAGCCAGTGGGCAGGAATTTGATGCTGTATCCCTTGTCACAGAGTTGACTGATGCTCAGTAAGTTGTGTTTCAGTCCATCTACAAGTAAAACATTATCAATCATAAAATTCTTTGAATCACCAATTATACCTGAGCCTACCACCTTCCTGGTGGTGTTATCTCCAAGTTTAACCTTGCCTCCAGCTCTGGCCTCCAGCAAAATGAACTGATTTGCATCTCCAGTCATATGTCAAGAACATCCAATGTCCAGATACCACATGCTCTCACGAGGTCTTGTGTGAGAGCACACCTACAAAAATATCAAACGTCAGTCTTAGGAACCCAAACAGGTTTGGGTTCCTTCTTATGAAAAGAAGAATGCAATGCATGCGTGCTGTACTGTGAAATAGGCAGTTTGGGTTTCCACACCCAATGTGTACTACGGTGAACAGTGCAGGTATGGGAAATGTGTCCTAACATGCCACATGAAAAATATCTAACACCAGGAAAAGGGTTAACTAATCTACGTGGGTGATAGTGCCTCTTCCTAGATGTATATGAAACATGCTTTGATGAACTTGCAACATATTTTTCAAAAGGTGGTGGTGCATAAAACTGTTCAAAAGTAGGCGGTGTTTTGTTCTTTTCATAAGCAGTGATTTTCACTTTCAAGAACTCAATATGTTTATTTAAACTTGCAATTTCAAAAGTTCTTGCACTTTCAGTACTTTCTAACTCACATGCCATATCATTCACTTTCTTAAAAGCAACTTCTAATTCAACATGCGATATTTTTAACAAATCATGCTCAACAGTTAAATCAGAATATTTTTTGTTCAAATTATCGAATTCATCAAGCAAGGACATGTGATTGGAATCAAGTGTGGAATGATCTTTAACTACAGAATCATGCTCTTTTTGTAAAGTCAAGTAATCTAATTTCAAACTAGCATGAGTTTTCTTAAGTTTCTTATAGGATGTATGAATTCTTTCAGAAACTTCAAATAATTGATCGTAAGTAAGCTCACATACCTCTTCCTAGTCCGACTGACCAGGGTGATCATCAGCCATCAGACACAAGTTTTTTTCCTCCTCTTCAGCTTCAGTCTCAGAAGAGTCGGATGCAGAGTCTGCCCAGAATGCCTTCTGAATCCACTTCTTGTCCTTTCTGAACTTTGGTTTCTCCCCACCCTTCTCCTTGCTTGGGTGAGCTTTAAGTGTAGGACAATAAGCCTTAATGTGTCCAGGCTTCCTGCATTCAAAACAAACAGATTCAGATGGACCCTTAAAATTTTTACTTGACTTACCCTTGTTCCACTTCTGATAGTTCTTAGTTTCTTCCTTAGAAAGCTTTTGAACTGCCTTGTAATTATGGCAACATCATCGCTATCAGACCCGGAAGTGCTAGCATCTGAATCGTTATCCTTTAGTGCCACTGTCTTCTCTTTCTTGCGTTCACCTGCATCAAGTTGCCTTTGGTTCACCCCTTGCTCGTAAGCAATGAGTGATCCAAGTAAGCTGTTAATAAAGTAAGTATTTAAATCTTTAGATTCAGTGATCGCAGTAATCTTAGCATCATAAGAAGCAGGCAAACATCTCATAATTTTGTTCACTCTTTCGTAGTTAGTAAGTTCTCTACATAAAGCATGCAAAGAGGTAACAATCTGAGTGAACCTTGTGTACATTTTTAAAATAGTCTCATTAGGTTTCATGTGAAAAAGTTCGTAATCATGTAACAAGATGTTTAACCTAGATTGTTTGACTTCAATTGTACCTTCGTATGTTATACATAATATATCCAAGATTTCCTTTCCCATTGTACAAGTAGAAACACGCATATAGTCTTCAGATTGTAAAGCACAAAAGAAACAGTTCAAGTATTTTGCATTTAACTGTGCTAAATCACGATCATCAAACATCCAATCAGCAAAAGGCAATACAGTTTTCACATTGTTAATCAATCTAAAAGGTGGTTCGTATCCATCCTTAACTAACATCCACATGCGATAATCAATAGATTGCAGAAAAGTAGACATGCGTGTTTTCCAAAAATCAAAAGGAATATTATCAAATAATGGTGGTCTTGTAATGGAATAGCCTTCAGCAGTATTACGATTGTTACAGTTAGCCATGGATCAAATTCAAAAGTTTTTAAACTTAAATTTTGAATCCCGCTCTGATACCACTTGAAAGTTCGATAGGGATGTTAAGCCCTAGTGAACTAGTCCCGAGGCTAACCAAGAGGGGGGGTGATTTGGTTATTTAAAAATTTCACGATAACAATGAAAATCTTTTCGATACTTAGCAGCGGAAATAAGTAAACAAGAACGAAAAGATCAATCACAGATATTCACCCAAGCAGTTAATATTGGAAAAGTAAAGTGCAAAACTGAATCAGAAAAGCAAATCAAATTTTATAGTGGTTCGGTCAACTTAACCTACGTCCACTCCCCGGAGCCTCCCCTCCGGGTATTGCACTAAACAAAAGTGTCTCTCCTTTTTCTCCCACAGCAAGGCGGAGAAGCCTGTACAAACACCTCCTTTTCACCACACGGTGAGGTAGAGAACCCGACCTCCTTTTGCTTCCTCCTGAAGTAGGCAGTGAACCTTCGAACTCTTTTTGCTTCCACCTGAAGCGGGCAGAGAACCCCGGATCTTCTTGCAAATGATCCTCCCACGACGAACACCGATTAGATGAAAGACGACGAGCGGAGAAGACGACTCTGATCCGTGCTTGGAGCAACCTTAGTGAATCCCTCACTAACTCCCCCTCACAAGATCTTCTCTCTCTCCCAACTCTCTCTCTCTCTCTAGGGTTTCTCAGGGAAGGAAGGTGGCAAAATATTTTTCTTGTTTCAAGAAAAAGTTCTTTTATAGGAGGGCTTAAAATTTGCCCTAAATCTCAACTGGTCGGCCAAGATCGTCCAGGGCGATCGATAGATCGTCCTGTACGATCAGTTCAAATTCAGCTGTTTCAACCTGGACGATCTGGCTCTTCTGGACGATCAGTAGAAAAAATTGTTCATAAAGTCCCGTACGATCCTGCGATCGTCCGGGATGATTAGTACAAATCGAGGAATATCGTCCAGAAGATAGTTCGGTTCGTACAGCTGAAATGCACTAGACGATCATGATCGTCTGGGACGATCATGCGATCGTCCGGGACGATCCTGCGATCGTCCAGGATGATATAATCGTATCAATCAAAAATAAATTACTTTCCTTAATTACCAGACTAAATTAGGCATGATTGTACTGTATCGTCCAGGACGATACACGTATCGTCCAGGATGATCAGACCAAATAACTAAAAATAAAAAACTTGCCTAACTTGATCTAGCGGCTGAGAATTTTTGATTTGAGCATATCGTCCCGTACGATCCAAAGATCATCTAGGACGATCTGCTTAATCAGACCCTCTTAACTTAGTCGCCCTAATTAGGATTTCTATTTTTACCTGATCGTCCAGGACGATGTGAATATCGTCCAGGACGATCTGAACAAAAACTGAACAGAAACTCTAATTCACTCAAGCTCTCCCCCTGAGTGTGTGTGTGCAAGGTTACTAAGCTAGGGGATCAGTTACATTATAATGACTCAATAAAATGAAAAATAGTACATTGGACACACTTGGACTCGATCTTGAGTTGGCTTGAGTGGCTCGTGGTCTTTTGTGCCTGAAACAGATTAGCCAAGCAAAACACACTGGAAACATATTTGTCATCATCAAAACCATATTTGCAACAATCTCCCCCTTTTTGATGATGGCAAACATTTGTAAAGTAGTTTGAAAATAACAATAAACAGGAGATCAAAAAATAGATATATTTTTTTCAATTTTCATTTAACAATCAAACTAATACAGAAAACATAACACATAATAAGGACTGAAATGACTACAACTGACTCCCCCTTTTGACATCACAAAAAGGAGGAGGAAAAAATAGAACACAGAAATAAAACATAAAAGATAACAACTACAAAACAGGAAACTAAAACTGAGGCGGATCCTGATCGAAAGAAGAAGGAGGTGGCGGTGGAGGGTTGAAGTAATAGTGAATGGCCTGAAAGTGGGCTCCAATCCAGGCGATGTCCTGGTCATGCTGCTGTTGCTGCTACGCAGCATAGTTAGTGAAGCGCTGGATGTCCTCGACGTGCCGCTGCTCCTGGGCAACCACGTAGGAGTCAAATTTGGCCTCCCACTGATCGAAACGCTGCACTAGGTGGTCAAAGAGAGAGGCAATGTGAAGGGGAGCAGGTGCCTCTGGTGCAGCAGGAACTGGAATGGCCTCTTCCTCCTCTTCCTCAACATCCGGGGCGGGCTCCGGATGTAGTCGTGTGCTGTGTAGGACATGGAAGCCATTGTTGGTGAGGAAGGAAGGAGGAACATCTGGAGCTGCAGGATATTGCAGGTCATATTTGGTTTCGAGGGCATAGGCAACGATGTGTCCTAAGGCTAGATTTGGACGACGGCGATGACCTGGATCCCGAATGGTGGTGAGGTACTCGAGGTACCGGATAATAAGGTCTGTGGCATTGAATTCCCTATTGGCCAGGATGTAGTAGGTGGTCAAGAACAGGAGTGGGGTGATGTGAATCCGATCCCCCACCTTTGGAATGACGGAGGAATGAAGAACATGCTGAATAGTCCGGGCGTCCTTAAGAAGTGTGGAGCAGGCATTGTCATGATAAGGGGCATTGGTATTGCGAAGGAAATGATTGGCGACACTCCAATCATAGTCTGGGTCGGTGATTAGGGTATGGAGTTTGTCACCAGTGATGGACAGCTGGAGAATGTCGTGAAAGTCTTGATAGGTAAGTTCGACGGGGTGCTGATTTACATAAGAACGGAGAGTGGAATAATCAGCCAAAATCCGCAAGTTTGTAAAGAAGACGGGGAGAAGTTCAGAACTAAAAGGAAATGCGAGAGTCATGATGAAGGTGAGGGAGGTGTGTGCGAAGAGGTCAAGGATAGGATAAGTGAGAGTGCGGGGATTTACGATTTTTGATGGTGTGATCCCCACCTCGTAGTATCACTCGTAGGCAGCCTGATCGGCTGCATTGGGGAAGCGAGGATCAACCGGTCCTTGGGAGGAACTAGCACCCTTTTGTCAAGACCTTTTGCCACTAGCCATTAGGAATCCAAAGTGTAAGGAAGTAGAAGGAGAGTGGAAGAAAAAAAAGTGTGGAAAAATCTGAAGAAAACTACTATTTATATAAAAAATGGTCTGATCGCCCCGTACGATCGCGACATCGTCCGGGATGATATGGGCATTTATGACGTCCTGGACGATTGGTCAAAAAGGTGGTCCGATCATCCAGGACGATCAAAGATCGTCCAGGATGATTAGACACAGGTGATCGTCCCGAGGAGTCGGGCTGGACGACCGTTGACGAAAAGTATCATCCCGTACGATTAGGTGGATCGTCCGGGATGATATGCAATAAATATGTCGGACGGGCCGAATTCCAATCTTCCAGCGGTTGACACGTGGATCGTCCAGGACGATGAGGTGGATCGTCCAGGATGATGGACAATAATTGGTGCAATGTCAGCCGTTTGATCAAATCAGAAAGATATGGATCATATCGTCCAGGACGATGTAAGGATCGTCCAGGACGATCACCAATAATTGGGATTTTTCAGCAGCAGGAGCAGTGTGGGGTCGATTTTGAATGAATCATCCAGGATGATGTTTGGATCGTCCAGGACGTAGAGGATCATCCAGGACGATCGTGGTATCATCCAGGACGATGTGAAGAAAATAGAAAAAGATGAAGGATGAAGATGATCGATCAGGATCCCAAAAATGCAACCATGAAATCAAAATAAAATAAAAATGAATAAATCTTACAGCAAAAACACATAAAAGCAACGTTTCTTTTTGTTTATTTTTTTTATCAAGCTGCTCGAGTAAATCAGAATTTTTCTTTGATTTTAGATTCAAAAACTAATAAGAGGATGATTGGCAGCGCTGAAATCCAAAAAAGGTTGGAAAGATCAACTTTCATAACTCTGATCCCGGGCACCTTGTCAATGCAAACCCCTTTCAAAACAAAAATCCGATTCAGAAGAAAAGACATTAGATTTGAAAAGAGATCCTTTCAAGCCTCGTTCCAGAAAAATATCTGATATAATAGTGTTACAAAGTAAAAAATCAGAAATCAGGATTTTCAAACTCAAGCTTTTGAAAATATTAAGTGGCGCACGGATTTTTCTAAGACATTTAACAATCTAAAAGGGAAGAAAGCTTTGTTTGGGCTCATTTTGTGCCTCTTTTTCAAATTGGTTGGCGTTTTACGCATCTTTTGATTTTTTATACACTTTGTGTATCCAATTTGGCAATTTCACATCTTCTCAGTTTTGGGCTCATTTTATGCCTCTTTTTCAAATTATCTGGCGCACTGCGCATCTTTTATAAGCTTTCTCCTTTTCATAATCATTAAAGAGTCTCATATATGAGATTATCTTTCAGACATAGGAGATGACTCTCCACAGTAAGGAAGAACGATTCACAAAACAAAAGCTATACAGCATATGATAAATACAATCACTTGGTTTAGAAAATCAAACTAATGACTCAAGACTTTGAAAAACACTATTGATATGAGGCAGATTACTGTAGGAAGATAAAATAATCTCTATTTCAAAAACTAACATTTTAATTTTGAAGAGGATTTTTATCCAAAAGAAACTATACACCAGTAAAGGAGTTAGAGGAAGAGAAACAATCATCAATGTTTCTTCCCTTTAAATGATTCAGTGGAATCAATCACTGCTTACTAGCTTCCAAACCAAAATAAGGTAAAAACTCCCAGTCAAAAATTCAGATTATCAGAAGTAGTGAGCGGTGATCAGATTTTGAAAAGCATAAAATAGTAAGTGCAAGATATGAACCAGTGAATAAAAACAGGTAAAAAACCACAGTAAAGTAAATACTCAAATCAAACTAACAGTAAGGCTAAAACAGAAATCAGCAGAGGAAATAAAATCAACTGAAAGCAAACAATAAAAACAAAAACTAACTAACAGAAAATAGAATATCAATCTGAACAATCAGAAATTAGCAGTCATCAGAATCAAGCATTTATATCAATCACTCCTAATCTAGTTCTCAAAATGCTGAATGAGTCAAAGGCCAGTGGTTTAGTGAATATGTCAGCTAGCTGATTTTCAGTTGCTATATGATGTAGCTCAATGTCTCCTTTTGTAACATGGTCCCTAATGAAGTGATGCCATATATCAATGTGTTTGGTCCTAGAATGTTGGATTGGATTCTTAGAGATACAGATGGCACTAGTATTATCATACAGAACAGAAATTGTGCCAACAGGTACCCCTAAATCTAAGACTTGTTGCTTCAACTAAATAACTTGGGCCACACAACTCCCTAAGGCAATGTACTCAGCTTCAGCAGTGGAAAGTACAACTGAGTTCTATTTTCTACTGGACCAAGAGACTAACGACTGTCCTATGAATTGACAAGTCCCAGAAGTGCTCTTTCTATCCACCCTACACCCCACAAAGTCAGAATCAGAATATCCAATGATCTCAAAAGAGGTGTTGTGCCTAGGGTAGCAAATTCTTAGGTTTGGGGTCCCTAAAAGATATCTAAGAATTCTCTTAATAGCAGTCAGGTGGGACTCTTTAGGATCAGCCTGAAACCTAGCACAAAGACATACACTAAACATGATATCAGGTCGGCTAGCAGTCAGGTAAAGCAGTGAACCTATTATCCCTCTATACTTCTTCTGATCAATAGATTTTCCATTTGAATCCTTATCTAACTGAACTGAGGAGGGCATGGGAGTATTGATTGGCTTGGCTTTGTCCATTTCATATTTCTTCAAAATGTCCTTAGTGTATTTTGATTGATTGAGAAAGGTTCCATCATCCGTTTGCCTTATGCTAAACCCCAAAAAGTAGGACAATTCTCCCATCATACTCATCTCAAACTCCTTACTCATTGTTTTAGAAAACTCATCACATAAATATTTATCAGAAGATCCAAAAATTATATCATCAACATAGATCTGGACAATGAGTAAGTCATCCCCTAATATCCTCAGAAAAAGGGTGGTGTCTACGTTCCCCTTAAATAACTCTCTTTCTAACAGGAATGTGCTAAGCCTCTCATACCAAACTCTGGGTGCCTGTTTCAATCCATATAAGGCCTTTTTTAATTTATAGACATAACTTGGATATTGGGAACTCTCAAAACCTGGGGGTTGTTCTACAAAAATATCTTCTTTAATTACCCCATTTAAAAAGGCACTCTTGACATCCATTTGAAACAGCTTAAATCCCTTATAACAGGCAAAGGCTAGTAGCACTCTAATGGCTTCCAATCTAGCTACAGGGGCAAAAGTCTCCTCAAAATCAATCCCTTCTATCTGATTATACCCCTTAGCCACTAATCTTGCCTTATTTCTCACCACCACACAAAAATCATTTATCTTATTCTTAAAGACCCACTTGGTTTCCATAATACTTTGATTTTTAGGTCTTTCTACTAACTCTCAAACATCATTCCTTACAAATTGATTCAATTCTTCATGCATAGCTAAAATCCAAAACTCATCCGACAAGGCTTGATTGATGTTGGTGGGTTCAGTCATTGAGATAAAGGCAGAATGATTTACTTCCTTCCTAAGTCCATGCCTAGTCATAACACCTTCAGAAAGGTCTCCTAAGATCAGTTCTTTAGGATGACTCAAAGAATATCTCTAATCTCTAGGCAACGTGATTTGAGGTTCTACCCTTTTCTCCAAATTTGTATTTCCAACTCCTTGGGTAACCTCAACGATCTCTTCATCTTCTACTTCAGATCTAGACTCCTTAGGATCAGATTCATCAAACACTATATGGGTTGTTTCTTCCACCACCAAAGTCCTCCTATTGAACACCCTAAAGGATTTCCCCACACTTGAATATCCTAAGAACACTCCTTCATCAGATTTGGGGTCAAATTTTCCTAAGGGTGATTTCTCGTTGTTCAGAATGAAAACCTTACAGCCAAAGACATGGAGGTGGGACAAATTTGGAGTTCTACCCTTAATGATCTCATAAGGTGTCTTGTTTAGTTTGACTCTCACATTCACCCTATTCAGTACATAACAGACAGTGTTCACCGCTTCAGCCCAAAAGTATTTTGGAAGTGAGTACTCGGTAAGCATGGCTCTAGCGGCTTCCACTAAGGTCCTGTTCTTCCTTTCAGCTACCCTATTCTGCTGAGGGGTCCTAGGAGCTGAAAAATTATGACAAATCTCATGATCCTCACAAAAACTTCCAAATCTTTCATTTTTAAACTCCCCTCCGTAATCACTATGGATGGTAATAATCTCACATCCTAACTTCTTCTGAATCCAAGTAGAGAAAGATCTAAACTCATCAAATGTCTCAGATTTAAGTGAAAAAAATTAACCCAAGTGAACCTCGAATAATCATCTACAATCACAAACCCATAGACTCTCCCCCCTAAGCTGGCAGTGCTAATGGGTCCAAGGAGGTCCATGTGAAGAACTTCTAAAGGTCTGGAGGTGCTAATGTCCTTAACAGAGTGAAAAGAGGACTGGACTTGCTTCCCCAACTGACAGGCATCACACAGGTGATCCTTAGTGAACTTAAGCTTGGGTACACCTCTAACTAAGTCCTTTTGGGTAACTCTCCTAAGGGTTTTCATACTGGCATGACACAATCTCCTATGCCATAACCAAGACTCATCAGCAGCAGTTTTTAAGCAAATTGAATTATCAAATTTAATGCAACTTACATCCAGCTTGTAGACATTGTTGATCCTTTGCCCCTGTAAAAAAACTTCATCATTTAAGCTTAAAATGCAGCCAGTGGGCAGGAATTTGATGCTGTATCCCTTGTCACAGAGTTGACTGATGCTCAGTAAGTTTTATTTCAGTCCATCTATAAGAAAAACATTATCAATCATAAAATTCTTTGAATCACCAATTATACCTGAGCCTACCACCTTCCTGGTGGTGTTATCTCCAAGTGTAACCTTGCCTCCAGCTCTGGCCTCCAGCGAAATGAACTGATTTGTATCTCCAGTCATATGTCTAGAACATCTGTTGTCCAGGTACCACATGCTCTCACGAGGTCTTATGTGAGAACACACCTACAAAAATATTAAACGTCAGTCTTAGGAACCCAAATAGGTTTGGGTTCCTTCTTATGAAAAGAAGAATGCAATGCATGCGTGCTGTGCTATGAAACAGGCAGTTTGGGTTTCCACACCCAATGTGTACTACGGTGAACAGTGTAGGTGTGGGAAATGTGTCCTAACATGCCACATGAAAAACATCTAACACCAGGAAAAGGGTTAACTAATCTACGTGGGTGATAGTGCCTCTTCCTAGATGTATATGAAACATGCTTTGATGAACTTGCAACATATTTTTCAAAAGGTGGCGGTGCATAAAACTGTTCAAAAGTAGGCGGTGTTTTGTTCTTTTCATAAGCAGTGATTTTCACTTTCAAGAACTCAATATGTTTATTTAAACTTGTAATTTCAAAACTTCTTGCACTTTCATTACTTTCTAACTCACATGCCATATCATTCACTTTCTTAAAAGCAACTTCTAATTCAACATGCGATATTTTTAACAAATCATGCTCAACAGTTAAATCAAAATATTTTTTGTTCAAATCATCGAATTCATCAAGCAAGGACATGTGATTGGAATCAAGTGTGGAATGATCTTTAACTACAGAATCATGCTCTTTTTGCAAAGTCAAGTAATCTAATTTCAAACTAGCATGAGTTTTCTTAAGTTTCTTATAGGATGTATGAATTCTTTCAGAAACTTCAAATAATTGATCGTAAGTAAGCTCACATACCTCTTCCTGGTCCGACTGACCAGGGTGATCATCAGCCATCAGACACAAGTTTGTTTCCTCCTCTTTAGCTTTAGTCTCAGAAGAGTCGGATGCAGAGTCTGCCTAGAATGTCTTCTGAATCCGCTTCTTGTCCTTTCTAAACTTTAGTTTCCCCTCACCCTTCTCCTTGCTTGGGTGAGCTTTAAGTGTAGGACAATCAGCCTTAATGTGTCCAGGCTTCCTGCATTCAAAACAAACAGATTCAGATGGACCCTTAAAATTTTTACTGGACTTACCCTTATTCCACTTCTGATAGTTCTTATGTTTCTTCCTTAGAAAGCTTTTGAACTGCCTTATAATTAAGGCAACATCATCGCTATTAGACCCGGAAGTGCTAGCATCTGAATCTTTGGCCTTTAGTGCCACTGTCTTCTCTTTCTTGCGTTCACCTGCATCAAGTTGCCTTTGGTTCACCCCTTGCTCGTAAGCAATGAGTGATCCAAGTAAGCTGTCAATAGAGTAAGTATTTAAATCTTTAGATTTAGTGATCGCAGTAATCTTGGCATCATAAGAAGCAGGCAAACATCTCAGAATTTTGTTCACTCTTTTGTAGTTAGTAAGTTCTCTACCTAAAGCATGCAAAGAGGTAACAATCTGAGTGAACCTTCTATACATTTCTGAAATAGTCTCACTTAGTTTCATGCGAAAAAGTTCATAATCATGTAACAAGATGTTTAACCTAGATTATTTGACTTTAATTGTTCCTTTGTATGTTATACATAATCTATCCCAGATTTCCTTTCCCATTGTACAAGTAGAAACACGCATATAGTCTTCAGATTTTAAAGCACAAAAGAAACAGTTCAAGCATTTTGTATTTAACTGTGCTAAATCACGATCATCAAACGTCCAATCAGTAAAAGGCAATTCAGTTTTTACATTGTTAATCAATCTAAAAGGTGGTTCATATCCGTCCTTAACTAACATCCACATGCGATAGTCAATAGATTGCAGAAAAGTAGACATGCGTGTTTTCCAAAAATCAAAAGGAATATTGTCAAATAACGGTGGTCTTGTAATGGAATAGCCTTCAGCAGTGTTACAATTGTTACAGTTAGCCATGGATCAAATTCAAAAGTTTTTAACCCTTAATTTTGAATCCTGCTCTGATACCACTTGAAAGTTCGATAGGGATGTTAAGCCCTAGTGAACTAGTCCCGAGGCTAACTAAGAGGGGGGGGGGGTGATTTGGTTATTTAAAAATTTTACGATAACAATGAAAATCTTTTCGATACTTAGCAGCGAAAATAAGTAAACAAGAACAAAAAGATCAATCACAGATATTCACCCAAGCAGTTAATATCAGAAAAGTAAAGTGCAAAACTGAATCAGAAAAGCAAACTAGATTTTATAGTGGTTCGGTCAACTTGACCTACGTCTACTCCCCGGAGCCTCCCCTCCGGGTATTGCACTAAACAAAAGTGTCTCTCCTTTTGCTCCCACAGCAAGGCGGAGAAGCCTGTACAAACACCTCCTTTTCACCACACGATGAGGCGGAGAACCCGACCTCCTTTTGCTTCCTCCTGAAGCAGGCAGAGAACCTTCGAACTTTTTTTGCTTCCACCTGAAGCGGGCAGAGAACCCCGGATCTTCTTGCGAACGATCCTCCCACGACGAACACTGACTAGATGAAAGATGACGAGCGAAGAAGATGACTCTGATTCGTGCTTGGAGCAACCTTAGTGAATCCCTCACTAACTCCCCCTCACAAGATCTTCTCTCTTTCCCAACTCTCTCTCTCTAGGGTTTCTTAGGGAAGGAAGGTGGCAAAAGATTTTTCTTATTTCAAGAAAAAGTTCTTTTATAGGAGGGCTTAAAATTTGCCCTAAATCTCAACTGGTCGGCCAAGATCATCCAGGACGATCGATAGATCGTCCTATACGATTAGTTCAAATTTAGCTATTTCAGCCTGGATGATCTAGCTCTTCTGGACGATCAGTAGAAAAAATTATTCATATCATCCCGTACGATCCAGCAATCATCCGGGATGATTAGTGCAAATCGAGGAATATCATCCGGAAGACAGTTCAGGTCATACAGCTGAAATGCACTAGACGATCATGATCATCCGCGACGATCCTGCGATCGTTCAGGATGATATGATCGTATCAATCAAAAATAAATTGCTTTCCTTAATTACCAGATTAAATTAGGCATGATTGCACTGTCTCATCCAGGACGATACACGTATCATCCAGGACGATCAGATCAAATAACTAAAAATAAAAACTTGCCTAACTTGATCTAGCGGCTGAGAATTTCTGATTTAAGCATATCATCCCGTACGATCCAAAGATCGTCCAGGACGATCTACTTAATCAGACCCTCTTAACTTAGTCGCCCTAATTAGGGTTTCTATTTTTACCTGATCGTCCAGGACGATGTGAATATCGTCCAGGACGATCTGAACAAAAACTGAACAGAAACTCTAATTCACTCAAGCTCTCCCCCTCAGTGTGTGTGTGCAAGGTTACTTAGCTAGGGGATCAGTTACATTACAATTGACTCAATAAAATAAAAAATAGTACATTGGACACACTTGGACCCGATCTTGAGTTGGCTTGAGTGGCTCGTGGTCTTTTGTGCCTGAAACAGATTAGCCAAGCAAAATACACTAGACACATGTTTGTCATCATCAAAACCATATTTGCAACATAATCCTATCCACCCATTTACAATCATCCAATTGATTATGAGTGATATAGATAATTCAAATCTAATCATCCAAATTCAAAATCCAAATCAAATCAAGAAATCTAGGCTAAAATCGAAGGTTCAAAGGCCCTATCATGAAAGCCTTTTCTAGGGATTTTTCAAACACTTTAAACCCCAGTCAAATAACCTTTGATTCAGAGTCTATCAATTGCATATTGATAGGACATATCTCTAGAGGTAACCCTCCAAATTTGAGCCCATTCTAGGTCTCTAACCTCAGAAACTAAATCTATTTCTAAAGGCTGTAAAACCTTCAAATATTTATGGCTTATGCCACTGGACCTACCACCCAGCAAATTCTGACCTTGGAGCCTTCTCCAAATCCTCTGATCACTTTCATACCCTTGATTATGACTTGTTGAGCAGTAAACTATATTTTAGTGGACCTACTTTGACCCCCAATTGACTAGGGGTCAAAATGACTAAAATATCCCTTAGGGGATTGAATACTCCTTTCAAACCAAATAATCTCCAAATTGCTTGGAACCACATCCAGCAATTTTCAAGTATCATTTTAAATCTATTGGACCTAAACCCAAGTCTTGGGTCAACTTAATTGACCAAGTCAACCTAGGTTGACCCAATAGGCCCTTAAGGGTCCAAACAGTCATTTTGATTGAATTGACCACCCTAGATCTTGGGACTACTTCCAATGGACTCAAAACATCATTTCAAATTTGTTTAACCCAAAACTAGACCCTGAGTCAACTTGGTTAACCCAATGGCCCCTTAAGAGCTTAAATGGTCATTTTGACCATTTAAACCTTTTTGATCCCAAAAATCACATCTACTAGACTTCAAAAGCCAAATCAAATCCATTGAGCTCAAACCCAGGTCCTGGGTCAATCTGGTTGACCCAAGTGCCTTTTAAGGGTCTAAATAGTCACTTTGACCATTTAGATCTTTCCAGTCCTTGAAACTATATCAACTAGACCCCATTTATCATTTCAAATATGTCCAACCCAATTCAAACCCCTGGGTCAACCTAGGTTGACCTAATTAACCCTTAAGACATTCTCACATGAAATCAACCCATTCAAATCCCATTAAACATTCAAACATATCTTAACGTTTGATTTCAAAGCCCCTCAACCAATGATGAGTCAAGTCATGCTTGATTTGACCAAGTCAATCAATTTTGACTTGGTCAAACCTCTCCACACACACACACACACACACATACACACACACACATATATATATATATATATATATATATATATATATATATATATATATATATATATATGCTCAAATTCTAACTCTTAAACTTAAAATCATCTCCAAGTCATTCCTTCAGCTCCCTAGGCTTCTTCCCATACCACCTCATCTTCCCATGGGGCAGGTTGATTCGTTAAACAGTCAATATGGGTTTTTGGAGGCATCAATGTGGTCAAGATCCTTGCTTAGGCTAATCTACTCCAAACCTAGTCATTCCAGTACTCCTAATCAATATCTGGAAACTTCTTAAACACTCTCTAATCCCTAGGTTAGGCCTTAAGCATTTATAGTGGTCCCAAAGCCCATGTGAAGCCAATAAGACCTTTCCACATGGATATCCTTGAGATGTCCTTGCTCCTAGCTTTCCAACAACCTTATCTAGGTGTCAAGCATCAGGGGATGAGTCCAAAGCAATTAGGGCCATCCAAAATGTGCTAGAGCTTTTGAATAGGGTAAAAACTCCAAAATCAAAGCCATTCACTCAAGCTCCCATCTCTCTCCACTCAAGCCCTCCCAAAACTCAAACCTTTTTCATTTGAGCTCCCCAGACCTTCTTCTAGCTACCCCTATTCAAATCCAGTCCGTCAAAGTGGTTGTTGGCCAGCTTTTCGGCGAGCAAAGAGCTAAATCCGTCTAAGCTCCCTATCTCTAAATCTAAGGTGTTTCGGAATGTGCTTCCAACTAAGAAAAATAGTGTGGACAGTCAACAAGCTCAGAGCTATCTTAAATGGTTCAAACCATCCATTGATTTGAGGTAAATATGTAACCCTAGCCTAGGATACACTAGCTTAAATAACTTTGCATTAAGTGCATTTTAAGCTTTGAAATCAACTCCCCATTATTTCTATTCACTTACTTTATTTGTGTTTCAAATTTCAAATCAAACGATCAAGCTGATCTCAAGAAAAATCCATTTTACTCGCTGGGGCTTCAGTTTACATCTTTTAGTTTATTTAAGAAATCTCAAGCGTTGATCTCCTAATCAATAGCCAAGAATTCTTCATATCGCACCTTTGTATGATCGTGAAAGTCCTCTGTTGGATCGAGTCTTCATCCAACTTTATATGGGCCATCCAATCTAAATTATGTGAAATCAACGGCTTGGATCCCTACTTGCGTGGATTAGTAAACTGCATAATACGGTTTGCAGTCAACTCATGTCTAACCACTGCCACCAATCATTGGCGCCGCCTCTGCATTCTGATCGGACGAACCAGGGCATGCCATGTGGCCACTGCCACTTTTGATTAAAACATTTTTTTATCATTTTAAATTCAGTAAACTTTAAATAATTATTATAAATTAAATATTGACTAAAATAATACATATTTTATATCAAAAAATTTAGAATTTAATTCCCTTTAATTTAAAATTAAGATTAATTTAAAATAATATATATATTTTAAATTATTTAAAATATAAGATATTAAGTATTTAAAATTAATAATTAATTAAAATAAATAAAATATTTTCTAAATTTTAAATGTTTTATTTTAAATATTTTAGTTAAATTATAAAACAAATTTTAAACATTTTAAAATTAAAAGTTAATTTAAAATATTTAATATTATTTAAATAATTTATGTTATTTAAGTATTTAAATAATTAATTAATATTTGTTTAATTTAATATTAAATTATTTTCTAAAATTAAAGACTTATTTAAAAAATTTTAAATAACTAAAGAATTATTTTAAAATATCTTAATTTCAAAATTACTATTAATTTAAGATATATATATATTCTATATTTTAATTAATTTTAAATCAGTTAATCATTTAAATACTTCATTAATATTTAATTAAAATTAAATTCAAATAATTTTAAATCTTTAAAGAAAATTATTTTAAATAATTTTAAAATTTGAGAAAGTATTCAAGATTTAATTTAAGAATTATTTTAATTATTAATTAATTTTAATTTAATTTAATTATTTTAATTAACATGAAAATTTAAAAATTCAAAACAAATTTAATTTAAATCATGAAAATACATACAATACTTTAAAATTTAAAAAATTAAGCATTTTAATTTAAAATTAATTTTAAAATTTAAAACTTAATTTATTTTAAATAATTTCAAAAGTTTAAATTTTTTAATATTTAATTAATATTTAATTAAATATTATATTAAATATTTTCAAAATTAAAATATTATGTATTTTATTTATTTTAGTCCATTAGAGGATGTCTCAAAATATTTTAAATTATTTTGATTATATTTTATATTTTAAATTTCAAAACTTATATCTTTATATATAAGTATATATGTATATTTTAAAAAATATATATTTTAAAATTATAAATATGTTAAATCTTTAAATATTGAGAGATCTCTTAAAAATTTTAAACCTGTATTAAGCATGCTTGAACAGAATTAGTGGGGAGTAGCAATTAATCAATGAATAATTACCTTGCTAATTGCTCATGATTAATCTTCCAATTTATTAAGTTATATTTTAATTACATGTGTAGGATGCACACACTCACTTAATTTTAAGGACTTAATTGTGTTGTGTGTGTGCTTATCATATATGTTAAGTTCAAGGGTTAGTAGAGCTTTGATTCAAACCTACTTAACTTAGTGACATCATTAAGGACAATAATTAAAGACACGTCTAGAAAACTTAGAATAATTATAAAAAATAGGATACAACTCATTTTGACATAAAATTTAAACTATTTGAACAGAGTGATATTCTCAGCCCATAAAAAATTTCTCATTGATTTTTAAAATCATTAAACCCCTTAATTAATTTATTTAAGTTAATCCTTTGATTAAGCCCTTAAAACTTCTAGAAATTCTTATAAATCAAATTTAAATCTAAAAATTATACATAATGCCTCAAATTGACCAAAATTCAAACCTTAACTTAAGAAAATTAAAACCCCTTTGATTTGACATCAGAGTTAAGGTTAATTTAATTTTAATTAAAATATATATTTAATTAATTAATTTAATTAAAAAAATTTAAAATTCTAAAAAAATTCCTAAACACTTGGTAATCTCTCCTTAGGTTATTCCTAACCTTTGGAGTTGATTTTAAGGAGTTGGAACTTCAATTAGAGCAAAACCATTAAAAGCCTCTTAATTAAATTAATTAAATTATTTTAATAAATATACAAACTTTGGAAAATCATAACTAGTTATAGAAAAGTTAAAATTGAAGAAACTGAAAGGCATTGGACTCCATTTGGGGTCTAATATTTATTAAAAATATCAAACCTTCAAAAATCAGTCAAAGTAAAAAAGTTAATCTTTGGTCAAACCTAAGTCAAAACTTCAAACCTTCATAACTAAATATAAAAAAATCCAAATCCAACAAACTTAGTGTTTAATTACTCATTTTAAGATCTAGTATTTATAAAAAGTATTAACTTTCCAGAAATTAATCTTAATCTAAAAGTCAAATTTTGACCCCTTTTATTAAAATCCAAAAAAACATTAATTTAATCTTAAAACCAGCAACCAATCAATTTTAATCAAAAATCATTAACTTTCAAACCTTAATCAATTTAATTCACTTAAATATACTGATTACCGCTGGATAACCAAGCCTACGAGGTTATTAAGTTAGCCCCAAGGAACATGAAATAAACTTTATGGCCTCAATGAGCAACAAAGGTGGTAACTATTTAATTTTAAAATAATATATTTTAAAATTAATTTTAAATCATTAATATTTAAACTTTAATTAAAATCTTCCTTAAGTCTTTCAACTAACTAGAATATCAAGCAAGTTCAATCAATATCCTATATAGGACATATCCAAACCATAGCCAACCTTACACACTTTAGATGGTTTACTAGGATAACAAACTCTAGTCTTAGTCTAGGCTAGTGTTTACTTTTTTATAATTATGTGTCGGGTTTTTCATGGTTGTCACTGCATGCTGGTTGCTAGTTTAAATTGATTGATTGTTTATTTAATTTCATGTAATCTGTGTTTTGATTGACTGTGCAATAGATGACCCTTATGTTAGGGGTGATTTATACTAATCCAATCTTATGCAGATAGCCATGCTTATATAGGGCATTGAAATTAAAGGGGGCAAATAAATAATTAAGTTTTAAATTGATGATATTATTTTATAAGTGCTTCAAAAATTGCTAAGTCCCCCTTTAAAATTAAAAGAGCATGGCCAAGCGTGGCTGTGATTTGAGTAATTTAATTTAAAATATTTAACTGCTTGAGATTTGATGTTAATTTTAATATCAATTTCTTAGGATAACCCTACAGGTTGAGTTTGAATCTAGATTTTTTATTTTTAAAATGTAACTTAATTCAAGTCTATCGAGTTGTAACTTTAAAGTGCTTTGAGATGGGATTGACCATCCAATATGGAATCCAAAGAGTCCCTTAAGGAAGAGTTCCTCACCATTTGGAGATCCAAATTTAGATAACTTTAAAATATCTAAAGGGAAATGATAACACCCCTTTCGAGGAAGAGTTTCTTTTCATTTGGATATCCGGACCTGACAATTTAAGGAGCCTATAGAAGAACGAGAAGACTCCCTTTGTCAAAGTTACTTGAGTCTTAGGAGTAGAATCTGGGTTGTTATCAGTGGTACCCAGCCACTTTACTTTTTCTATAAATCATGGGTTATAATATTAAGTGGCACTTGCCAAATGAAATTTAATTTGAATATTAATTTGATTGATTTTATTAATGGTTGATGTGTTAATTGTGATATAGGATTGCATACTTTTAGTATTTTTTGGTGATCTTGCATGTTGATTTTGATTTAGCCTGGAACCTGATCGGAGGCTCGTGAGGGATTATTAAAATTTTTCTACCTTGATCAAATTTAATATATTTAAACATAGAAATCTAATATTTTAAGAAGTAAGCCTGGGACCATCGGGAGTTCTCATAAGCATGTTTATTATATTTTTCTTCTTTTTATTAGGCACCTCCCTACTTGCCAATTTTGGCAAACAACCTGACCTATGAGGGTGCAGATCTATCAAGGGGATTCTGTGCATTCTTTTTGGGAAAAATTTATTTTTTAAGCCTTTTTTTTTCTTCATTCTAATTTAAACATTTAATCGAGTCAATTAGTATGCATTACATAAGATACAAACTTAAACGTGTCTAAATCTTTTATTGCATTTACTTAAGCATCAAATACCCAACATATGTCAAAGGGGCCAATTAGGAATCTACTCTAGATGTCAGCCCCGCTTTCCTTAAACTTATCTTAATCAATGTCCCTACCATTCTTACATTAAAAGACCAGACTCATTATTTTGAAGCACCTAATTAGTTTAGATGGCTCCCCAATCCAAGCTGGGGTAAGTCCAGATCCTGTATTATATTTGCTATATTCGGGTTACTAATTTTTAGTACCCAATTTTGACTTAGGTTCTGAGGCAAGCTTAGGCTATATGACCTCAACCTCTGGGATTTAAATCCCAATTTTCTAATAAAATTAACCGTTTGAACTTAAATCTCTTCCATTCAAATTTAAGCCAACACTTAGGATAGGATGGGGTGTTTCTGAACTGTTTCAGAATCCCAAACATCTCCTACCTTTTCTCCTTTGACCTCTAAAAATAAGTGTTTAACCTTGATCCAATCCCTATTAAATTTTTAATTCTCACCTCCTTTGATATCGAACCTTGAAATCTTAAATAAAAATTCTACCACTATTTTAATCGAGAGTATTCATAGGAAACTCTGGTTCCCTATGATGTAATTAACTACGAGGGCTTACACTCATAGGAGATTTAGAAATCCAAATCAAATTTTTAAAATTAAGTTTTCAAAACCTCATTTGATTATCTTTGGGAAAATCAAATATGATGATCATTATCTTCATTTTCAAATATTAATAATATGCAATATTTTCTTTCTCTAGGAAGATATGTCGTTCTATTGTTATGATTTTGATTATGAAGTTAATGATCTTTTATCTAGATTATTACAATCAAACATTTGATCAAACATCATTTTAATATTTCAGGATCATATGTTGTCTCCCCTTGAGTTTAACTATGATAATCAGGATAAATTCAAAGTTTTATAATCTGAACCCATTAGGGAATGATATGTTCACCTTCTGAGGTGATTTATCATTCATAATGATGTGTTCGATTTTAAAATTAAATTCTAGAAATTAACTTTTCCCAAAAAAAATTAAGTTTTCAAAACAACACTTTTTTAATCAAACAACCTTCAATAAAACTCTGGTTCATTTATTAAAGAAAACCTTAAATAATAATAAACATCAATGGCACAAAAAATTGGTTGAAGCTATGTGGGTATACCGAACCATATTTTGAACTCCAACTCAATTTATGTCGTATGCTTTTTGTCTTATGTGTAGAAGCAATTATTCTTTTAGAAGTATAACTACCTTCACTCTGGGTGGCAGTAAATTTTAAGATAACTTCATATTAGAATGTTAAACTCCAATTATAAGAGCTTGAAGGTTTAGAAGAGAAGCATCTACAAACTCAATAGAACCTCAAGTTATTTAAAGCTAAAATGATCCATGTTCATGACAAATTGGTTTATTTCAAAAACTTTCCAAGTAGGCAACTTGGTACTAGTTCTATAAAGACATATCTTAGCTCATCGAAAGATAGACAGTAAATTTGAGCCAATGTGGGAAGGACCCTTTTTGTTGAAATCCAGGATCCCGAGCACTTGATTTTGATGGTGAAACTAATACTTATTGAATTTATATGGACTTCCTTAAAGATTATAAATGTTTATCTTTGTCTGTGAGCACTAACATTTTAGGTCAGATACATACCACTCAAGATTGCTAGAAACTCAAACTGGGTAGAATAGGATATTCAAAAAATTATATTTTTATTTTCTTTATTTTTTATTTTCTTGAGTCTACCACAAAAGCATGTATGTAAAAGGAGCAACCATACACACACACAGAGGGAGATTTTTTTATTTCAAAATTAAAAAAAAACTAATTGTACTGTACGATTTTGTAATCGTACTATATGATGCATCATTAATACTCAGGCTAACTGCTAATCCTGGATGATTAGTTCTATGAACTAATCGTAGTTTAAAATATTAATCGTACTGTACGATGAGGTTCAATTCAAAAACCCTAGCTGTCAGAATAAGTTTGGTAAGTTTCTAATTTTGATATTCTAAACTATTCATACTGTACGATATATATCATACAGTACAATTATTTGAAAACTTACCATATCTCCCATAATCAAAAAATAAAATCTTGGTTACTTAATTACATTTGATTATACTGTATGATGTGTATTGTACTGTACGATGGTCAGAGATGATTTTATTCGTCCCATTGATTGTACCAGATGAAACATAGGTTTTTATTCTATTCATCTCGGACGATATTCATATCGTACCGGATGATGTCTTGAAAATGAACTACTCGTACTGTATGAATAGTACAGTGCTGGATGATGGTCAGGGATGAATTTGCTCATCCCAGAGATCATCCCACAAATCATCCTGTACGAACAGTTGAAAATAACATGATCGTCTTGTACGATCTCCAGATCGTACAGTACGATATTCATAAAATTCATGAACTATTCGTCTGTGCTCGTACTGGACGAAGCTGTCTTCAAACTGATCGTATTGTACGATGTTATATTGCACTGTACAAACAGAGATGAAAATTTTGAATTTTTAGGGTTTTTTGAAGCCTTATTTAAAAGGACTTTAATTTTTTAATTGAAGTGTTACTGTTAGTCTGTCTTGCTGCTGTGAGAAACATTGATAGAGGAAGGAACTCTTGAGAGAGAAGCTTTCTTTGGAGAGATTCAGGGCTTGTGAGAGGAAGGTGAAGGTGAGCTTGAGTGTGAGGGAGAAGGAGTGTGAGGGGATCACGCGGTGGCTCCAAGCTAGCTACATGTTTTGCTCCTCTTATGGCTTTGGGGAGTCTTGTGAAAGTTCTCTAGGGAAGAGAGGCTTCAAGATCAACATCATCTGGGTACTCTGCCTTCTCCAGGAGGGAGAAAAAGGAGAAGGTCTGCTGCCATCACCGGGAGGGTGACAAAGTGTCTGGTATTCCGCCACACCATGGGAGGTGAAAGGGAGTCTTGTAAAGGCTTCTTTGCCTTACTGTGGGAGCAAAAGGAGAGTCAACATTTTGTAGTGCAATTCTCGGAGTAGAGGACTCCAGGGAGTGGACTTAGGTCAAGTGACTGAACCACTATAAAAATTTCAGGTGTGCTTTTTCCATTTTTTTATCACATTTTATTTTTTACATACTTGCTTACTGCTATATCTGCGTGGAGAAAAATCTGGTTTTGTTTTCTTTGTATTGTGAGATATGTAATTGTTTACCAATATCATTATTGTGATCATATCATTAGCCTCCGCATTCTACTTGTTGTGTTGTTATTTTAAAAATCCAAAAAATTTAGAACTCCTGTTTAGGAATAATTTTTAAAATACCAATTCACCCCCCCTCTTGGTGCATCTCGTACTTTCACTTTCTAGTGGATAAGGTCTACCAAGGAGGTTCTTATCAACTTATAGATTGTAAAGGGGATCATCCTATATTACCCATCGATGGATGATATCTCAAGAAGTATCATGATAGTTGATGTATTAGAAATAATTTTTCAATAAAATAAAATTTGAAGTTTAAATTGTCGACATCTTAATGTTATAAATCAAATTGGGTCCAAGTGACAAGATTGGGTCTTAAACCTTTTGCTAAATTTTATGGACTTTAAAATCACCAACTTTGATTATGATTTTTACCAACAAAATTCTCCACATTCACCATTTTGATATGGTCAAGTCAATGTTAGATTCATTCTTAAATTCTCCTCTTTTTTTGTTTCAATAGGGTTAAGCGATTCTAGGATTCATTTTATCTCTCTCTACTCACCATTTTGATATGGTCAAGTGAGTATTGATTTATCCTCCATATTTACTGTTTCAATTTGGTCAAGTAAGTATTGGATTCATCCTTTAAATCTTCCCCATTCGTCATTTTGATATGGTCAAGAGAATGTCAGATCTGAAATCTTTATGTTCTACCGTTTTAATATGGTCAAGCAGGCACTAAAACCTTTGAGATCTCTTTGTTCATTATTTTGATATAATCAGATGAACATAAAATCTTTCGTACTCATTTTTTTGATATGGTTAAGTCAGTATCTAAATCTTTCACATTCATCATTTCAATATGGTCAAGTGAATGTTGGATCCTTAAATCTTTATGTTTTGTCATTTTGATATGGTCAAGTTGGCATGAAATCCTTTGAGATTTCTTAGTTCATTATTTTGATATGGTCAAATGAACATAGAATTTCTCCTACTCACTATTTTAATATGGTCAATTAAGTATCTAAATATTCCATAATCACCATTTTGATATGGTCAAGTAAATATTGGATTCTTAAATATTTGTATTCTACTGTTTCGATATAGTCAAGCAAACACTAAACCCTTTATGATTTCTTTGTTCATTGTTTTTATATGGTCAAATAAACATAGAATCTCGCCTACTCACCATTTCAATATGTTCAAGTGAATGCTTGATAAATCTTTAAATTCTTCTTTTTTGCTATTTCGATATGGTCAAGTGATTATAGGTTCTTATTCATCTCTCGTATTCATCATTTTGATATAGTCAAGTGAATATTGAGTTATCTTCTACATTTACCATTTTGATATGGTTAAGTGAATGTTAGACCCATCATTAAAATCTTTCATATTAGTTATTTTGATATGGTCAAGTGAATGTCAGATCCCTAAATCTTTGTGTCTTATTGTTTCAATATGGTCAATCATGACATCAAATACTTCAAGATCTTTTCCTTTCTTGTTTTGATATGGTCAAGTGAATGGAAAATATCTATTCATGAATTCACCCTTGTCATATCATTCAAGCTAAAATTTTAGTCTCCTTACTTAGGATTTTCATAGGTCTTAATAATTTACACAATCTTCTAAATTCTATTAATCATTTCGGTCAACGCCAACACATGTGATTTGATTTGTTAGTTGACCATACATATTTATGGTTAATTTATTGACCTCACATTTGCTGAGGTCACTTGATCCACATCTACCTGATCACCTTGATGTATAATTAATCATGATCTACAGTTACTTGATTTAAAGCTCTTTGATTCATAATTAATCAGCTTATAATAATTCAACTAGTATACATTCAATCTTCTTCAAGCAATCAATCAACATACACTTAATAAAAATTAAATCATAACTGGATATCTAATCACATTGATCAATCATTACCTCTATAGTCAATAATCACTGAATTACAATCACCTGGACAATTGCAGCCCTGCACTACAATTAGGTAGCCTGGTGAATTTCCTTGCATAGTGCACTGACTCCTTAGCCTTAATCATGACCTAAATCACTTCACTAGTAGCTTCATATAGTAGACCACCCATCATTAGATACTTCAATCATCAATTGATCCATTTGACCCAATTAAGTTAACCCAAGCTAGATCAATTCATCATCAACACTAATCAACATTAATCAAGCTCCAAATGAACCCTGATCTTCATCAAGCCTCTCTGATCATCACTCTTAGTGAATTGGACCTAACTTGTCACCCTAGCTTAGTTAATAGTTGACTTGGTCAACTGAGCTTGGATTTGGTCAAATCTGACCCCATTAGGTCAAACCACTACATACCATTCATTCAAGACATCTAAACCTATAAGTTTTCTTCCTTGCATGGTTTAAACACCTTTAAACTCACAATGAGTCAAACCATGGCTAGTTTGACTTGATCAAACCACCAAGGTTTGTCAAACTCCACCATACCTTCATTCATTTACTCAAACATTAATCCCACTCCCTCAAACCCTTTGATATTGATCTCAATAGCAAGCTAACCTCCCCTAGACTCCACATCAATAATGCTTAATCGATTGATTGGTCAAATGTCAAGTAAAGGCTAAAATAGGTTAATTTGATCAACACTCCCCATATATTCATTTCCCTCCAAAACTAAACCCTCCCAAGGGTTCAAACTACATTCATTCTACAGACCTCCTCAAGCTGCTCTCTTATTTCATTTTACGTTCTCAGAGACTCATCTACACTCATTTCTCAGTCATTTGAAGCTTGCTGATGTTAAGGTTGATGAAGAACTGAAGTTCCATCCATCCGAAGTCATCCAACTCTTCATCCAACCTCTGTCCGAGTTTAGTGTCTTCTATAAAGTTGTAGAGGAGCTTTAGATGAATAAGACTTTAGAACATTTTTACTAAGGTAAAATCAAAACCCTAGCTACTTATCTAGGTTCTTAAATAGCTTGATAGATAATGCAAGAGTGGCTATTAGATTTGACCCCCACTCTTGCCTCAGTCATTTTAAAGCTCAGTTTGAAATTTTATCCCATTTGAATCTATATATTTAAAGCTTAAGATTAAAAATGAGTTTAGGGTTTTTGGTTATATTAGGAATAAGATGGAATCAACTATCTATTTGATTAATCAAAATTGAATGGTTGTGATTTTGATGTTTCCTAAATTCATCTAACCTGCTCCAATCACTCGGAACTATGGGATTTGATCTTGGCCATCCATTTCATTTGAGGCTATATGAAATGGACATAATCATTACCATGCTGGATAAGTGGCTGACTCTATTGACGACCGTCATTTGAGTCAACCATTGGTGTCCCACCGGATGGAAAGCCGCCGCCTCTAGATGGATAAATCCTCTTAAATTATTTATTAGATGAAAGAAATATCCAAAACTTTTAAAAATGCATAATTAATTCATTTCTCCACCAAATAGAGCAAATAAATATTCATTCTCTTCATAATTAAAATTCCTATATTTTAAAAATAAAATGGAGTTAAAAGGATGAATGTACAGGGAGAAATTTTACCTTGAGTGTTTATCTATTTTCATAGTGATTTTTCTTGGGTTATTTCAGATCAATATTACTCATACATGAATTTAAAAAAACATAGGTCTTGGTTTGACTTAGATTTTTGAAAATTCATAGTTAATTCAATTTTTACCAATCATTGCATGTTAGGGCTCTATGGAATTAATATAATGGGCTCTTTGATTTAAAAATAAATCTAGGATATGATCATGCATAGTTTGAGAGCAAATGGCCTTTAATTATTTATAGATTTTTGTATATTGTGCTTTAAATTAGAACACTTTTATATTCAAATTAGGAGGAGAAGTCTTTGAGGATGTCCCCCACATTCTATGAACTTCTTAACCTAATTTGATGTATATCCCTTGTGTACTTGAATTTTCAAGGATATAGGTCACTATAGATCAGTGAGCTATAACTTTGATATTTCACTACATTCAATCCATAGAGCATTAGGACACAAAAATGTTGTGGTATGATTTTATATGTGTAAGGGTTAGTCACACCAAATTTCAAATTCATTTGAACCTTAGTGACATCTAGGAAAAATAACTAAGGTTTGTGTCTACTAAACTTAAAAAAATTATAGGATTTCATACGCACATCCAATAGGGATGAAACTTTAAACTAGTGAACATAGACATATTACACACCTTAAGAATTAAATACATCTTGATATTAAATTAATTAACCATAAAATAAAATTAATCAAAATTCACCCTTAATTAATGATTGAATTTTTCAAAAATCACAATAAATCAAGGAAACTTCACAAAAATACAAAATCACCTTCAATCAATTCTAAATCATTTCTACAATCATTAAAAATAAAACCCAGATTGAAACTAGTTTAAAAATCATTTAATAATTAATTAATCTTTAGTTAAATATTAATTAAATAAATTCGTTAAAAATAAAATACAAATTAAATTAATTCCAAATTTTTAGGGATTAATCCATTAGTTATCATTAACCATGTTATCATTTTTAAAAATTTTGGTACTAGTTTAATATCAAAACTAAACAGCCCAAGTTATATTACGAGTTAATTCATTTAAATAATTCATTAAAAAAATAATTTGAAATATAATTAAATGAATATAATAAATATAAATCAAATATGCATGATAATTTCAAATAAAATAAGAGAAAATTAAAATATTATTAATTCAATTTAAATAAAATTTTTGAATAAAATGTAATAATAATTTAATAATAATTAATTAAATTAATTAAAAATTTAATAATTAATTAAAAATCCAAATAATTCAATAAAAATAAAAAAATTTAACAAAAAATTTAAAACCTAAAAAAGAAACTTAATAATTTATCTGATTTAAATTTATTTTAATCAAATAAATTTGATAATTAATATTAATTAAATAATAAAGCTTTTATTCTTAATATTTGATTCCATTTGGAGGGCATTTTAGCATTAAATTCAAAGCCTTTAATGTACATCAAGTCACCCAACAATCTCAATATGTGATGCATGACTCCTTTTATGAGGGCATTCACATATTTAATTAGGAGATTTTAATAAACTTTAATAATCAATTAAGAGTTTCATGCACTATGCTAGTCTTCAGATACAGAAGGAATAATTATATAAAATTCATAACCCTTAATCAAACATTAATAAATCATTGACCCTATACATCATGCTTGACTTCACTTGGAGAGCATGTGTATTGGATTAAAGGGTCCTTTTTTCTATCCTTTCATAAATCACTGACTAATTTCTCAGGGCTCTATGTAATCATCTATCTTATAGGAGGGATGATTGAATTTGATTTGTAAGCCTTAGGATTTATAGATTAATGACTCCCACACTTGGAGCCATTAGTTTACAAATTCTTTAGAATTAAATAATCAAATTCCAAACCTTAAAAATATAAATAATAAAATCCAAATTCATACAAGGTAAACGTCAATTAAATAGCCCCTTTTGGCCTTAATGAACAAATGTCCTAAATTCCTGCAACTTAAATATTAAACTCCTATATGATATACCAAAATCACACGGCCTCCTTCACACGCATAGATGATTTGCTAGGGCAACCAACTCTAGCCTAGGCTAGGCCGATGGTATGAATTGCTTGTCTATTTCTTTTCTTGGAGAGTACCTTATGTTTGTTTATTTATCTTACATAATCTAGAGTACCACATATTTTAATTTCTCTCAGTGCACTAAAGTTCTTTAAGGATTGTATTAGAAGCATTAGGATTTTATATAATTATGCTACACATTCTATATTTTACATGCTTATTACTTTTTATGCAGTTTTTTATATTTCTTGTAAGAGTTAAAGTAGGATGTACCTAGGAGATGTTGTATACATGTATGAGTCATTATAAATGTAGTTTGTATATAGATCAAGTTGTACAACATCCTGAGTTGTAAAAGGGTCAAATACAACTGCTTATATATACAAATGGGGCTCCAAAAGATGATGTACTCTCCCTTGGAGGATAATATCTTTTGGAATTCCATAGAAGACTCAGAGTTTGAAGACCTTAAGTAGATGTATCTGATTCTATACATATGATAGGCTTAGAAACCCAAGCTTATTGTGGTGGACCCTTGCCACAATTCTTTTCTACAGAGTCTAGGTCTGTCATATTTTATTCAAATAAATTAAAAAATAAAATTTCTTTTATGCATAGTCTTTTCATTTATATTACATGATGCATTGCATCATTGGGAAGTAGTTTGCATTAGTGGGGTAGAATTTTCTAGGTTTTCTTTCAGTGTATATGTTATGGACTTTGTAGGAGCATGTATACTTTGGGTACTATAGACACCAACCCTTTACCAATTCATGCATACATATGTGCATCTTATTTCCTACAATGTATGATAGTTCAAACTTTTATGCCCACTGTGGGCAAGTTTATGGGGTCCTCATAAGCTTGGAGGATTTTACTTTTACTTTGGTTATGGCCGTTATGCTGCCAAAATTTCTTAAAGATTTGGGAGTTAGAAAAGTTAGTTAGGATAATTTAATAAGATAAAATGTAGAGTTTTTAGTGATTCACCTCGTTAGTATCATCTAAACGTAAAGTTAAAATTACTCATTTTGAGTCACTGATTCAGAGTCTAATTCATCATTTGATCTCTTAGGATAGAGCTGATCGTATCGTATACTTCATCTAAGATGATTTGCTGATTGCATATGTATTAGGCTGTTAGCTGGCATCACCTTCCAAGAAAGTGCAAGCCCATAGGTATTTAAATACTTCACATTCCTTATAAAGAAAAGTATAAAGAATTTAAATATATTTTCTATAAAATTTAAAGATTTTTTTAGGGACATGAGTCTAGTCTCCACTTTATTCAAAAAGTTTCTCTTTGGAGATGTTATCGACTGTAGGAGCTTGCCTCTATAAGAACCTAAGATCCCAATATAAAATAAACCCTATCTTAGTTCACTAAGATAGGGGGAAAATCTTCTGTACATAGACTAAAGTTAACCCTGGGTTAGTTTTATATTTGGAATGATAGGTGTGTGTGTGTGTGTGTGAATATTATCCTCCAAGATGAATTTCATATCCCATATGCTGAATTTGAATACAAAAATAAACTATTTCTTTTCTTATGTCGATAATATGAGTGTTAGTTTATCTTTTGAGGTAATTAACACTAGTTATGCATATTTGTTTAAAGAAGCATTAAAATCCAAATCAATGGTCATTATCATTTAATTTGTCCACAAGGAGGTGTTAGACGAATTAAATTATTGGATACAAAATTAAATATGCCTTCATAGTGTAAGAACATGTTTTCATATTATACAATCCCTTTAATTAAATGTCATACCAAATGACTCCTCAGGACAAACACTTTTACGAAGATCACCTAGTACGATCTTCATCATACTGTATGATTTGACCAATCTTTTTAACAAATTGGTTAGGATGAATTGAATTTTATGACCATTCAGTATGATTTACATCATATTATTTGATCGATTATGACTTATTTAATTAAAAAAGTTATTATTTTTTAAAAGATTAATTATCTAGGGGTGATTTAATTTCTTGAATTTTAATTTTAAAATTGAACGCATGATTATGAATAATATATCATCTTAGGAGATGCGCATACCATTCCCTAATAGGTTTAATTTATAGGATTAAAATTTCAACCTGATTATCATAGTCAAATTCAAGCAAGAACTATATATAACCCCGGAGGGTCAAAATAATTGTTCACTTAGATATTTAATTATGATAATTTGGATAAATTATCATTAATTTCATAATCAAGGTTACAATAATAATTGATTTATCTTCATAAGGGAAGAAGATATCAATCATTATTGATCATTTGAAAATGACGATAATGATCGTTGATTTTGACTAAATTTTCCCAAAGGTAATTAATTAAGGTTTTGAAAATTTGATCTCGGTTTCTAAACCTTCTATGAGCACAAATCGTCATAGTTAATTACATCATAGGACACTAGAATTTTCTTTGAATACTCTTGATTAAAATAGTGGTAGAAATTTTATTTTAAGATTTCAAAGCTTGATGTCAAAGGAAGCAAGAATTGGAATTTTTTAATCGGGATTATATCAAATTGAATACTTATTTCTAGAGGTCAAAGAAGAAAAAGTAGGAGGTTTTTCGGATTCTGAAATAATTCAGAAATACCTTAATTTACCCTATATGTTGGGCTTGAATTTGATTGAAAGAGATTTAAGTTCAAGTTATCAATTTTATTAGAAGTTTGGGATTAGATTCTTAGAGGTTGAGGTCTTAGAGCCTGAGCTTGCCTCAGAACCTAAGTCTAAATTGGGTACTAAAAAATAGTCACCTGAACCTAGCTAATGTAATACAAATCTGGACTTACCCCGGCCTGGATTAGGGAGCCAGCTAACCACCTAAATGCTTTAAAATCATGAGTCTGCTCTTTCATGTTGTGGTGGGGATGTTACTTAAGGTAGGTTTTTTAGAATAGGGCTGACATATAGAGCAATTCTTAATTGGCCCTTTGACTTATGTTGGGTAGTATGAAGCTTAAAGTAAATGTAATTAAATCTTTAACTCATTTTAAATTTTTTTAATGCAATGCATACTAGTTGTCTCAATAAATACTTAACTCAAATATGTAGCAATTTTAAAAAGGCTTAAAAATAAGTTTTTCCCTAGAGATTGCATAGATTCCCCTTGACAGATCTGCACCTTCATAGGGTAGGTGGTCTGCCAAAACTTGCAGGTAGGGAGGTGCCTAATAAAGGAAAGAAAGTGCAACAAAATGAAATGCAAACTCCCAGCATTCTCGGGCTTACTTCTTAAAAGTGTTAGAGTTTTTATATTGTCTTATAAATTTTAATATAATTAAAGTAGAAAAATATTTTATCGATCCCTCATGAGCTTTTGATCAGGTTCCACACAAAATCAAAGATCGACATGAAGAATTGCCAAAAAACTACTAAAAGCATGCAATCCTATATCTCAATCAACATATCAATCATTAATCAAATCTAATAAATTAATATTTAAATTAAAATTCTATGTGGCAAGTGCCACTTAATAATATAATCAAGGGTCTATGGAAAGTAAAGTGGCCAGATACCACTAATAATAGCCCAGATTCTACTCCTAAGACTCAAGTGAATTTGAGAATGGCATTCTTATTGATCTTCACTTATTCATCCTTCTGCGGGGCTCCTTGGATCATCGGGTCTGGATATCCAAATGAAAAGAAACTTCTCCCTAAAGGGGTGCTTTCTTTCCTCCTTCGATACTCAAATTATCCTAATATGAATCTTCAAATGAAGAGGGATTCTCCCCTAAGGGATATCACTTTTCTCTTTGAATATTATATTAGATTTATGTCCCATCTAAAATATCACTTGACTTAATTACAACTTAAATATATTAAATTAGATTGAATAAAAATTAAAATCTAGACTTGGATCACCTACAGGGCTATCCTAAGCAATTGTATTTAAATTATCCCAAGCAGTTAACATAATAAAATTTAAAATGCTCAAACCAACCACACTTGGCTACGCTCTTTTAATTCTTAAAAGGGAGACTTAGCATAACAGCAGTACCTGTAGATATTTAATATTTATGATTTTACCCTTTTTTATTTTCAATGCCTTATATGAGTATGGTCACCTGCATAAGTTTGAATTAGCATAAATCATCCCTAACCTAGGGGTAAATTTAATGCCCATCAATCACATCACTGAGTGCAAAAATTAAATAAATAATCACATCAACACTAACAACTAGCATGTGGTAAAAGCTCAAAAAACCCCGGCACACAGTAGAAAAGTAAACACCGGCCAAGCCTATATCTAGAAGTGGTGCACTAAAAAACCATCTGAAGTGTGTGAGATAGGTTGTGTGCTTTGGATATATCTTGTATAGGTCAATTGGTTAGAGTTGTTTGATGTTCTGGTTGGTTGAAAGGCTTAAGAGAAATTTTAATTAAAGTTTAAATATTAATAACTTGAGATTGATTTTAAAGTGTGTTTTAAAGGTTGATTGATTCCCACATTTATTACTCACTGAGGCCATGAAGTTTATTTCACATTCCTTGGGGCTAAGTTAATAGCCTCATAGGCCTGGATTACCTAGTAGTAATCAGTATAATTAACTGATTTAATTTGATTAAGGTTTTAAGGTTTGATAAATTTTAATTAAGATTGATTGATTGTTGGTTTTAAATATTGGATTAAGGTCTTTAGGATTTTTAAATGATTTTTTGAATTATTTTGGAATTACTTAAATTATTTAAATACATTAATTAAAGGGGTCAAAATTTGACTTTTTGATTAAAGTTAAATTCTAGAAATTTAATATTTTTCTTAAATACTAGACCTTAAGATGCGTAATTAGATTGTAAGTTTGCTAGAATTGGATTTTTTTATATTTAGTTATGCATTTTTTAAGTTTGAATTAAAATTTGAACTAGAGTTGAATAAAAGTTGACTTTTTGATTTTAAGTGATTTTGATGGTTTGATAATTTTAATAAATATTAGACCTTACATGAAGTTCAATGCCTTTGAGTTTGCTCAATTTGAAGTTTTTTAGAATTAGTTATGATTTTTCAAAGTTTGGTTAATTAATTAATTTTTTAAATTATTTCATTAAGAAGGTTTTTATTATTTTGATCTAAACTTATCCTAAACTGCATGGAATCACTCCCAAAGGTTAGGGATGAACCAAGGGAGTGTCTTTAGGAGTTTATAATTTTATTAGAATTTTTAATAATTTTTAATCATTTTATTTAATTAATTATTAATTTTTACTAAAACTTAACTTAAAGTTAAATTAAAAGTCCCGTGATGGGGATTTTATTTTTCTAAATATAGAATCAAATTTTGGTTAGTTTGATATATTATTTGTAATTTTTGGATTTAATTTTGATTTATTACAATTTTTTGAAATTAAAAGGGCTGAATTTTGACTTGCTTAATTTTCTGACTTAATGACCTCCAAATCAAGTGAAATTTGGATCTAAGGTGTAAAATGTCACTATATTTAATATTTTGAAGTTTCACCCCTATTGGGTGTGTGTATAATTTTTTAGAATTTTTCTAAGTTAGCTAGATCTTGTCCTTAATTATTTTTCCTAGATATCACTAGTGTTCAATTACGTTTGAATCTTTGGTCATCTAACCCTGACACTAAATTCACATACCAAAAAAATGCAAGGCTAATTCTGCGTGGTGTGTGAGTTATAAATTTTCAAAGTTTTGGGTAAAAATTTGACCAAAAATATTAAAAATATAATTCACCAGAATTCAACCATTAACTCGAGCTGACTTTTTTATAACATATGAGTATCACACCATAGCTTATCCTATCCAAATTTGAACTTAATCAGATCACTAGATTGAGAATTATAATTAAACTTTAATTTTTCTTAAAATTTAAATAACTCTCTTTACATTGATCTAAATTAATTAAAAAAATTTAAAATAAACTTGAACTCGAGATGGTTCCAACAAGCTTAAGAACATAAAATTTGGACAAGAAATGATTTTTTGGTGAATTTTTGAAGTTTAGAGCATTTAAATTGATATTTTAAATCAATTTTGATTCAAAAAATTGGATCAACAACCAAGATTTGGCCTCGTCGCCTTGTCTTCATACCGAAGAACTAGGGTTTGAACCTCAGGGAAGGCACGAGCTTAGAGCTGTCCGATCAGCTCACTTCAAACGAATGGACGGCCCAGATTGAACAAGATTTTTCAGTTTATTTTTGAACTAAAACTTCAAACACTCATAACTTTTGATCCAACCATCCAAGTTTAATGAAATTTTAAATATAGGATCTAGGTACCCTAATCTTTCAACCCATGGAGTTTCAAGGCTCCATGCATTATGATTTGGGAGAAATAAAGGTTTGATCATATAATTTAAAAAGGAGATAAATTACAATCCAAATGTCAAATTTTGATATTCTTAGGCTTGTTGGAAAGCTGGAGAAGTCCTCTACAACTTTGCTGAAGATCTCAAGAATGTTTGACAGCTAGATTTAAATTTTCTATTGAAAGTCTTCTTTCTCTCACTATATATCTCTCTCTCTTCCCCAAAAGGGGTTTTAGAGGTTGGGTAAAGTGGGGAAATGCTTGGGAAAGCCTTAGAACTAGTTAGAGAGGTTGGATGATCAGTACCATGGGCTGAAGTCTTTTGGATAAGATGTATTGAGTGAAATGAGGTAAGTCCAAGGCTTTGAGTTAAGTTTTGATATTATCCCTTCATCCCCTTGGTTTGGAAGGCTATGATTGACTGAGGTAGGCTTGGATGCTTTCCAAGTGTCCTTAGGATTACTTAAAATTAGAAGATATGCTTGGAGTTGAAAGAGATATGGATTACCAAAGTGGCATGGCCACCTAAGCTCTTATGAAAGCTAGTTTGACCATTTTGACCTTTCCCTCCTTATTTTTTGACTAAGTTTAACTAGTCAGTAGTCAAAGGGTGATGAGGTGGCAAAGGGGAAGATCTTAAATGCTGGTAAGATGATTTAAAAGGGATTAGAAGCAATCCACTTAGAGTTTGAGTGTGTAAACACACATATATGGGAGTTTGACCAAGCTAGATCAAGTTGACTTGATCAAATCCATAATGATTTAACTCATCATGAAATTAGAAACATTTGAGTTATAAAATGGGATAAACTTGAGGGGTTGAAAGCATTGATTTGATTACATGGGTTGGATAGACCTACTTAACCATTAAAGGGTTATTTGGTCAACCAAGGTTGACTTGGTCAACTAGGTTGACCTAGAACCTAAGTTTAGATTTAATAGGTTTGGTTTTATATTTTAAGTTTGTTGGAGGTGGTCCCAAGGTTTGGAGAGTTCAATTCAGTTAAAATGACTATTTAGGCGCTTAGAGGGCATTTAGGTCAACCCTAGTTGACTTGGTCAACCAAGTTGATCTAGGGCTGGGATTGGGTCCAATAGGTTTGTTTTAATATTTATAGTTGAATGGAAGTGGTTCCATCTAAAGATAAGATCATTTGATTCAAAATGATTGTTCATAACCCTAAGGGGTATTTTGGTCATTTGAGTTGACCTAGTCAACCAGGCTTGATCAGGATTTGAGTTTGAGTCCTATGCACTCCTAATAATGAGTAAGATGCATTGGAAGAGTTTGTATGGTTTGATTTGAAAGGCTATGTTGGAGTCTAGATAAAACTCCAAAATTAACCTTTAGGGGTATTTTGGTCATTTTGACCCCTGGTCAATTGGGTGTTAAAGTGAGTCCACTAAAATATAGTTTACTGCTCAACATATCATGATTAACGATTTAGATGTAGTTAGAGGCTTTGGAAAAGGCTCTAAGGTCAAATTCCACTGGATGGCAGGTCTAGTGGCATAGGCCAAAAATATTTGAAGGTTTTATAACTTTTGGATTTCAATCTAGTTTTTGGGGTTATAGGCCTCAAATTGAGCCCAAATTTTGATGATAGACCCTAGGGACATGCCTAATCATTATGCAATTAATAGACCATAAATCAGGAGTCATTTGACTGGGGTTTGAAGTATTTGAAAAATGACTAGAAAAGGCTTTCAGGATAGGGCCTTAGAACCTTGGATTATGGGTTCGAAAATATGGATTTAGGTTAGATTTTGGATTTGATTACCTAAATTTGAATTATCCACATCACTCACAATCAATTAAATGATTGTAAATGGATTAATTCTAGATTGGTCTTAGATCTAGATTGATCCTAGGGTTTGGATTTATCCTAGTGACCTCATACAAAAATGAGGTCAACATGACTATATAAGGAAGGGTAAATCTAAGGCTTATAACCACATCATTCTAACTTTCTCTTCTCTTAGCCTTTAGTTCTTGCCCTTAGTACTCCCAAATGTCTGATGGAAAGTGAGCCCACATGTTATCAGCAAGTTCCTCTCATCATCCTATGGATGACCATTTCCAAACTATAGAGGATGAGTCTACCAAAGATACAAAGTATCCCACATTATGCCATCCCATATTCTTGATCAAAGTATTCTTAATTATTAGGTTGTAGAATTCTTTGTGAACATAACACTTCAGTTTCTTTTGAATCTAGCCTTCCCTTTCAATTATGAACTTCTCTATAATTTTTTTTAAGTCTACGAGTCAATGTCTAGTATACTACCATGCAATCCTATGTCTTTACACATCCCATAAAAATCACCTATTAAGACCTTATTGACATTTCACAACTTTCTATCATAGGGGTCAAGCCACATGTCTATCCTCTAGGGGAGATTATAACTAGACTACTGTAAATCTAATCCTTAAAAATACCCTTTAAATTAATTCCAGCCACATGTCCATTCACTCGATCAGAATACATGTATTATCTACCATGTCCTTCAAACTTTTATTTTACCTAAGTTTGGAGATCGAGTCAACATCACCCCACTATCTATCTGATCTTATCTGGCATGGAGTTTAAAGAATCCCACATCATTATCGGCTATTTTTAAAATCTTATTTCCATTAGATGACCAGAGGCCTAACATAGGCAGAATATAGCTTTAGGACACATAGTTGTCTATGTCTTAGATTAGAAATACTAGCTTATGTATCACACATTAGCAGAAATATTCCCTATCTATTATACCAATAGTTCCTTCCCTGTTCTCTTCCATAGACATTGAAAAAGTGAGTCCAAAGAGGAGTACAAGTTTGATGAGGAAGGGGGAGACCTTCCAGCACCAACTCCAGCACCAGCTCTTGAGTACTAGTATCACCTCTACGACATGATGGTAAAGAGATTTGTCTGCATAGACGTGCAATTGGGTACACATTTTCAAGAGTGTACTCAATAGTGGGAGCACTTCTAGTAGTAGCATGACTAGCTTCAGTAGTAGCACGGGGCAAATCGAGCCTAGTTCAGTAACCCATTTTTTGCTATTCACCAATACTTTCAGCCATCACTTCCACCTTATTAAGAGCCTTCCTACTTCAAGTGTTAGGTGATGTGTTATAGTTTTTTTTTCTTGTTGTTATAGTTTTTATTGTTTATTATTTTTTTCAATTGGTTTTTTCTCCTTTTGTAAGGGGAGCAGGTTAGTTATTGGTTATACATGTTTTTTGATTTAGTTCAATTTTTTAGATTACTCTGTGTTTGTTTTGTGCCTTGTTATGCTTTAAAGAAATATATATATATATATACAATAAAAAAATTTCCTTATTTAAAAAAAATCAATTAGAAAGAGGGAGAGTAGGGGAAAATAAAATAAACTTAAAAATTCAACCAACAGTATTTTCCATCATCAAAAAGGGGGAGATATTTGCAATCCGGGATCCCTAGCTTATGATTTTGATGATAACAAATATTACTAGATTTTACTTTAATTCTCCTAGCATTATTATTGAATACTTATCTTGTGCACATTAACATTTTAGGTACATCGTACACTATACATCAACAAAGGATCAAGACTCAATATTGGGTAGAATAAGTTTGATGTTTATAAGAGTTTGTATTTTTACTTATTTTTTTTCTTTTTCTTGAATTAAAAGTTTTGTAAAAGGTGTATGAAAGCTTGGAAACCATGAACATACACACAGGGGAGTGAAAATTAGATGTTGAGATTTTTTAAAGATCATACCATATGATTTCAATCGTACTGTATAACCAGTTCATTAGAAAAATAATTAAAATATGTAATTGAGAGATTAAATTTGTTAAACTAATTATACTATACAAACTCAATCATACAAGATGATCTATTTACATCTGAGCCCCAGCCGCCATGCAGAATTAGGCAAGTATTTTAAATTTTAACTTTCGAATTAATTGTATTGTACGAACAGGTTCATATTGCATGCTATTTAAAATCATATCTAAACTAATCCCTGCGGTTAGTCAATCCAATCAAGATTTAATTAATGAACAGATCATATAATATAATCTTAACCATATTGGATGATTAACAGAGATGAATTTTTATCAACTCAGGGATTATCCTGGATGAACCTTGATTGAATTGAACTATTCATACAGTACGATATTAGTTATACTGGATGATCGGCATAGATGATTTTTTTATCATTGCAGAGGTTATCTTAAATAAACTTAAGTAACATGTACTAATTATATTCTATGGTTAATGATTCATACTATACGATCAATTTAAGATTCTTAAATTGATCATATTAGGGTTCATTCATCCCAGATAATGAATAAAATTTTTGAACTATTCATACTGTAATATCTATAAATTGTGCTATACAAACAGAGTAGGTTGAATAAATAAATTAGGGTTTTTTGGAGCATTATATTTAAACATCTCTTATTTCATTTAAAAGGGTCTTTGGCAAATTTTTTCTGTGAGAGCTTCTCTGTAAGTTATGGTTTAAAGAGAGATAACTGATTTTGGGAGAGAAAGGTGAGATTTTGAGAGAGAAGAGCCTTGTAAGTTTACGAGAGTGTGTGAGAGGAGTTCTACACATAATTGTTTTGTGAATATTCACCTTCTTCCTCCAAGAGTCATTATTTCACTTGAGGGAAATTGTGGTAAGAGTCTCATGGTGTTAAAGGATCCAACTACTCTACCACACCGGGTTGGTGGAAGGGATTCAGGATTCTCCGCCTCACCTAGAGGGTGAAAGAGATTTAGGTTCTGTACCTCATAGGAGGGTGAAAAGTATTTCGGCTTCACTGTCACACCGTGGAAGGGTGGAAGTGATTTTGTAAGGGCTTCTATGCCTTACATTGGGAGCTAAAGGAGAATCAGTAAAGGATTAGTGCAAATACCCAGAGGGGACGACTCTGGGGAGTGCACATAGGTAAAGGTTTAATCAAACCACAATAAAATTTTTAGTGTGCATATTTCTTTTTTATTTAGCACTTTTATCTTTCACATTTTTAATTTTTTGCATATTATATTCTTGTAAATATAGGTTGAAAGTATTGTGATTTCCTTGGATTGATTTTTATGAGCAAGAAAAAAATCTAAAAAAAACAAAAATATCTTTCTTTTCATTTTTCTACAAAATCAAAATACAAATTTTATTTGGTTGTTTGTTGTTTGCTTTCGCTTGTGTATTTGTTTAAAACTTTTCAAAGAAAAGTTCTTTAAAAAGAAAGGTCTTAAAAACACCAAATTCACCTGGCAGTTCAACAAGGTTTAACAACCTCATTTGAACTTTTAACTTCCATCCTTTTTCTATTGCCCAAAAAGAAGAGGATAATAGTAGGATAGCGTGTTCTCCACTGCACCCTTTTGGCTATTATAAAAAAAAGGTCAACCAAATAAAAAATGAGTGATCACTAGTGATAGAACATAGGCTCTCAGTTGAAGCTTACGATCCATCCACTTTATTGGATGTTGTTAGATTGTGCTTTTATCAGCATTTCTCTATATCATCTTTAGAGGAGGATGTGTAAAAAACCCTAAGGGTGCTACTCTTATTATTACTAGGTCACTAGTAATTAGAGAGAGAAAATAAAGAAAAAGAGGGAGAAGAAAAATACAAGTTTGTGATAAGGATGATGAATATGAGGCCTTATCAGATTGTGATAACATATGAATTTAACTTTTAAACCAGTCCTATCATGATAAATTTTTAGATTCAGATGCCTCATTATAATATGATGCAACATCACCTAGGGATAGCGCAGACTCTATGATAGTATTTTCCTTTGAAGAGATTGTAGAGATATAATTTCATATTGGTAGGGTCTTGCCACCTAGACTTGTAATTTGTATGAAAAGCAAATCATTCCTCAAGTATACTTGGTCTAGATTTTCATTAGAAGGTAGTTGGTTCATTCATTTTAATGGAAATTCATCTTACTTTAAATCATAAATAGAAGAAAGTTGTGGTTTACTCCATTAAAGACTTTAACGTAAAGACCCATGATACCCCCTCCCTCCCACCACTTGTGTGGGTGAATTTTATCTTTGAATTAAAATTTATATCAAATTAAAATTGGACTTAGAAATGAAAAGTTTCTCTATCTTCTTGTAATTTTATATTATATATGCATTTTTGTATGCTTATGAATTAATTCAAAGATTTTCTTAGTTAAGTTATTATTATTATTATCAAAATATTAGATTTTTTTGTAGAATTTTCATCCTTATATAAGAGTGAATTTTCTTCTCTTATTTTTGGAAAATAACCTTACAACTGACAACAATTATTTTAAGGTTTGAGAAATAAAGCCTCGTATAAAAAATGAAAAGGTACACAAAGCATGCTGAAATAAAGATGAACAAAGTGTGCTAAAAATTAAATAACCAAAAGGCTTATTTTTCAAATCCTTAAATCTAAAAAAAACATTTTTCTTAGATATTTTTATTGATACTTTACTTTAAAAATCTTGATCTTAGATTCATCATCATGCATTGATATTATATTAGATATAAAAAGAAAATCATGTAAGAGAATTGAAAAAATTAAATTTCTTTCCCTAATTTAAATCTTTTGAAATAGATTTTGATTATATATATATAAGGGAAACTCCAATTCAGCTTCTAAGGGGCTTGATCTGGGTCAACAAAATCTAATACCTTAGATCTCCTTGGGTTAGTTGGAGTCAATCCACTTCTCAATATACTTTTAAATTTGTTTATGTTTATCATTTTGATATGGTCCAAATGATTAAGAGGAAAAATTTCCATTAAAAAAATAAATCTTCTACTCATTGATAAAAATCTAAATCTCATTCTAATTAAATAGGTGTAAGCTCTTACACTTAGGTATCCTTTCCTTTATAATCCACTCCATAAATCACATTTAATAATGGGTTCCAGGCTGTTCTCCCTTTGGAAGTGCAATTTGCATCACTAAGAATTATCATTCAAAATTAAATCATAATTAAACAAAGTGTCTGACTCTAGTTTGAGGAACTTGAGGGACATGAAAAATATAGCTTGCAAGCTCAACAAAAATTAGAATTGTATAAGTCATGAATGATTCAAGCTCATGATAAATTATTTTACCCTAGAACATTTTAAGTAGGATACTTTGTCTTAGTTCTTCAGAGATCTATTTTAGTCCATCATAAAATTGATAGAAAGTTTGAACCAATATTAACTAGTTCATTCATTAAAGAGATAATTTATGAGGGAGGCTCCTATCAATTGATAGATTGTAAAGGATATCAGCAAATGCTTTCTATTAATGAGCAAAAAATATTATGCATGATATAAATCAAAGTTCAAAATTAATAAAAAGTCTTCATGTTAAATAAATCTTCAAATTCAATTCTCCAAATTTGTAATTTTAAATTCAAAATTCTCAAATCAAATTCAAAATCTCAATCAAAATTAAATACAAAACTTAAATTCAAAATAAAAAAAATTCTTTCTAGTCTTTAAGGATAGGTGTGAGTACCCGTGCTTCGTTTCCTTAGAATAAGATTGTTAGTGTTGGAGCAAGCCCCTCATGGAACCATCCTAGCTTTAGAATCAAATCTAGGTTAGATAGATTCTGCCAAATCCCCAGAAGTTTAGGTAGACTATCTTTTTTACTTATTCCCCTAGTTAGATATGAGTCCCTATACTTTCTATCTAAGATAGTCATTAAAAATCCAAATCTTAATATATTAGGAGTAGGAGTGAATCCTTGAGCTTCCTACCTCCTAGGATTTAGACTAACTAGTGAAGGATTTAAGCCTACTGGTCCCCATCACAGTTTAGTCGCCTTATTGTTCATTAAAGGTTAGGTGTGAGTCCCAGTCCTTCCTTACCTTAGGATTAGATATACTAGCATAAGAACAAGCCCTCATGGCACAATCCTAGCATTATAATTAAATTCCCTTAGATGTTTTTAGAAGTAGGTATAAGTCTCTGAGTTTCATATCTCCTCGACTGGCTATTATTAGATTAAGCCTGTTGGGCCCCTTTATAGTCTAGTCATCTTTAGTATCTAAAGGTTGGGTGTGAGTCCCCATCCTTCCTTTCTTTAGATCTAGAGGTAATCTAAATCATAGAAATGTGAATCCTTTAGGAATAGGTGTGAGCCCATAAACCTCCTATTTTTAAGGATCTTGGATAGGTTAGTGTTGGATTAAGCATGCAGAGCGCCTTCACGGTTTAGTCATTTTTAGTATTTTTAGGTTAGGTGTGAGATCCTATTCTTCCTTTTCTTAGGCTTAGAGGTAAATCAAATTGTGGGAAATTTGATCTTTTTGGAGTAGGTGTGAGTCCCAGAGCCTCTTATCCCATAAACTAGCTAGTTTTGGATTTAAATTGTTAGGCCCCATCATAGCTTAGTGGCCTTATGGTCCTTTAAGATTAGGTGTGAGTCCCCATACCTCCTCTCCTTAGGATTAGATTCACTAGGGTTGGAGAAAAACTTTTTCTGGCACCATGCAGCATCAACATTTAAGAAAATCTCAATCTTTTAGGAATAGGTGTGAATCCCTGATCTTCTTGTTTCCTAGGATCTTAGTTGGCTATCATTGGATTTAAGTCTAGGTCCCTTCATAACATAGTCATTTTTAGTTTGTTATGGTTAGGTATGAGAACCTAAGCTTCCTCTCCTTAGGACTCTGATCATTAGTATAGGATAAATATTTTTTGACCCCTTTCCTAATAATCCTCTAAATTCATCATCAACAAATATTTCTGCTTGAAGAATGCATGTATAATAACCCTTAAATCCCTAATGGAATAATAGTGAGCTATTGTGGTCACTTAAAGAAAAAAGTTTTCTTAAAAATAAAAAAATTTAAATCAAAATGAAATCTCTTCAGACTTGTTTAATCACTTCGGTCAACCCCAACATGTGTGATTCACACTTTTAATCTCACCACACCTATTTCAAGTCCATTTGTTGACCTAATTTTTATGTGAGGTCAAGAAAATAGAACTAAGTGCAATCCCAAATCAAATTCAAATTAGAAATCTAAAAATTCATGAGGGTTATTTAACCCCAAAGAGCTAGTCCCAAGACTAACTAAGATGGGGGTGAATTGATTATTTTAAAAAAAATTAACAAAATAAAAGATTAAAACCCCTTCATACGGAAGTAGATCACTTTCATGATAATAAAAATTAGAGATTTTAAACACAAAATAAATCACAGAAAAAATGTGGAAATTAAATGCAAAAAAGTAAATAGAAAGAACAAACCAGAATTATAGTGGTTCGGTCAACTTGACCTACATCCACTCCCCAAAAACCTCCTTTCCAGGTATTGCACTAAAAGTAGTGTCTCTCTTTTTGCCCCTACAGCAAGGCGAAGATGCCCTTACAAAATCTTTTCACTAACCCAGTGAGGCAGAGTACCTTAAATCCTTTTACTCTCTCCTAGAATAGGTAGAGAACCTGGAAATCCTTTTACTCCCTCCTGGAGTAGGAAGAGAACATTGGAATCCTTTTACTCCCTCCTAGAGTAGGCAGAGAACCTTGAAATCCTTTTACTCCCTCCTGGAGTTGGTAGAGAACCTTGAAATCCTTTTAATTCCTCCTAAAGTAGGTAGAGAACTGGGATCTGATGCTGATTAAAGTCTCCCCTAGAGTCACCAAGGAACTAGAAAAGCAGCCTGAAGAAGATGATGGAAGCCTTGCTTAGAGCAACCTTTGTGAATTCCTCACAACTCGCCTTCACAAGGATCTCTCTCTCCCCCAAGCTCTCTCTCAAAACCACTAAATAGCAAAAGATTTCTCTCAAGACCATATTAGAGCTTAAGTAGAGAGCCTCCAAAAGAAGCCCTAATTTTCAATTTGCCATCAAAGATCCAATACGATCGTGATATCATCCTGTATGATTAGTACAAAACAACACATTAAGCCAGTATAAACTGCATTGGTATATACGATCAATTCAAGTATTTGTATGGATCATCCCATATGATCTTTCGATCATCCTGGACAATTAGTTCATGAGTTTGTATTGATTGTCTAATATGATAGCTGACGATTAAATATCATCCCGTGAAGGAATAATTTCGTACAGTACAAAGGAGGGGTATCATCCAAGATGGTTAGTTGAATATTATGGTTTTTTATCCTAGACGATCGGTGAAGATTAAATATCATACCATGATGGGATCTAGTAGTACAGTATGATCGTCTTCGATCGTCCTATACGATGTGATTAATTAATTTAACCATAATTATTCCCCTAATCATAGGATTAGTTAAGGTATAATTGTCATAAATTATCTAGTAAGATAGAGATGAAAGTTTGTGAGGGTTATTAAACCCTAAAGAACTAATCCCGAGACTAACCAAGAGGGGGGGGGTGAATTTGTTATTTAAAATTTTATTAATAAAAATGAGAAATTAAAAACCCCTTGATATGGAAGCAGATTAGTTTCATAATAATTAAAATTTCTGAGATTTTTAACACAGAACAATTCACAAAAAATGAAAAAATTAAATGCAAAAAAGTAAATAGAAAGAACACATCAGATTTATAGTGGTTCGGTCAACTTGACCTACATCCACTCCCCGAAAACCTCCTTTCCAGGTATTGCACTAAAAGTAGTATCTCTCCATTTTCCCCCATAGTAAGGTGGAGAAGCCCTTACAAAATCTTTCCTCCGACACGGTGAGACAGAGTACCTTGAATCCTTTTACTCCCTCCTGAAGTAGGCAGAGAACCTGGAAATCCTTTTACTCCCTCCTGGAGTAGGCAAAGAGCCTTAGAATCCTTTTACTCTCTTTTAGAGTAGGCAGAGAACTTGGATCTGATGCTAATGAAAATCTTTCCCATAGCCACCAAGGAACCAGACAAGTAGCTTGACGAAGATGGTGGAAACCTTGCTTGGAGAAACCTTCGTAAATCCCTCATAACTCCCCCTCACAATGATTTTTCTCTCTCCCAAGCTCTCTCTCTTCCTTCTCTAGCTCTCTCTCAAGAAAACTAAACAACAAAAGATTTTCCCAAGGATAAATATAATTGCTTAAATAGTGGGCTTAAAAAAATCCTAAATTTTAAGAAATCCGTCTTCTGTTCGTGCAATACGATACATGTATCATATAGTACCATCAGTGCAACTTAGAATCATCTAGTAAGTTCCTACAGACAATCAGTGGAAATTTTTTCTATTTATTTTGGATGATGCTCGGGACGACCAACTTCATATACTGACGATCGTCCAACACTTTGTATATTATTCAATACGATCAATACAAAAATTAGGGATTTCATTTGGTATGATCTCTAGGACAATAAAAGTTATACTCTGTCAATTGTATTGTATGAAATATATCATATGGTATGATCGACAATAATTATTATCCAAGATTTGATTGCATGATATCATAGGGTTAATTAAGAAAGATTTGAATTAGGTCTTACCGTACAAATATGATCGTACGATATGATAGATGTATAATTAGTATCTTCCTTAACCTCTAGCAGCTAGGGTTTTTACAGAGCTCAATAGATTATATAGTATGAATTAAAACCATATAATATGGTACATGTATCTTATAGTATGAATAAAAATCATACAGTACAAACTACTTAAAAAGAAAAACTCTCCCAAAACCATTTTTCTCTCTCCCCCTATGTGTGTGCAAGGTTACTCAACAATTATATCCACCTAGTTACATGATATGACTCAAGAATGGAAAAAAATACATAACAAATTGAAAATACAGACTATAACCCTAATCTACCCAGTCTTGAGCTAATCAGAATTGTAAGTGAACGATGGATTATAATCCTAAAATGTTAGTACTCACAGCACAAAATAAAATATCACAAAAATAAGAGAATGCAATAACAGACACAATAATATTTCTTATCATCAAAATCACAGTGCTTGTACCAGGTTTGCAATAATCTCCCCCTTTTTTATGATGGAAAATATTATTGTTTTTGGATTTTAAAAAAGTTTCTTTACTCTAAACTCCCCCTTAGATGAAAATCAATTTCAAGTAAAAGGAGTGTAAAAAAACAATAATAACAACAATAACAAATAACAATAACAATAAACAAAATACTACTCCCCCTTTTGACATCACAAAAAGAGGAAAACACCAGGAAGACAAAATAGAGAACATAAACAAAAATAAAAATAGAAATAGAACCAGAAAGAAAATAGATTCAAAAGAACTTAATAACTCAAGGAATTTTCAGAATGTAATAAACTTACTCTATAAATAGAAAAGGCTTAAATAAGATAAGTGATTTTGAGTCAAGAGTTTGCACACACAGCTTAGAATGTTCACAGGCTAAAGTCTGTTGTTTAAACAAAAATCTAACTCAAAAATAAAAATTAGATAGGGAAACTTAAACACTGTAAAAGTTATGAATGAGGAACCAAGTTTTTTCAAGATCAAGTATTAAACATAGTTATGAATACATAGGGATTTTCTAAGATTTAAAGATTTACCAGAAAGAAAGGTTAATTTAAGTTGGGCTCATTTTATGCCTCTTTTATTTCTTTTGATGCACATTACGCATCTTTTAATTTTTGATATATTTTATGTATCTTGTAATTATTTGGCGGGCATTGTGCATCTTTTCATTTTGGGCTCATTTTGTGCCTCTTTGATTTTTGTAAATTGCTTCCTTTCTAAATCTTTAAGAATCTCAATTGTAAGATTATCTTTCAAATAGAACAGAATAAGAACTCACTCTCTTATATATGGAGGAATAATCTATAAAGCAAACCCGAGTGTTCTAATAGGAATAAATAGCATGATGTAGAAAAATAATAAAATTCATTTGTCAATTTTCAGAATACATCCATGATATAAAAATATGTAATAGAGTGAATAAGTTTTCAGTTGAACCATCTTAATTCCAATTTGATTTAGATTTTTAAGTATACACAAAGAATTATCATGCAAAGGACATAAGAATGGATATGTAAAGTCGTGAATTTCTATCCTGTTAGTTCAAAAAAATGTCAGCAATTCTTTATTTTAAACTTTTAAGTAAGAATAGAAGTATGTTTACACAAACAAAAAAGAGCACTGTTCAGTCCAAGTTCATTCGTATAGTACAAATTCATTCATACAATACAATCCAAGTTATAAAGTATGAGTTCATTCATATAGTATGAGTTCATTCATAGAGTATGAGTTCATTAGTACAGTACAATCTAAGTTGTATAGTACGATCAATAGAAACATCAATTCAGTAGTCTTAAAATTCTTAAGTAAGGAGCACATAAAAGAGATCTAAGAGCACAGAGCCAGCTAGACAGAAATGAAATACCATTTTAAAAAGCAACACATTTTTTTTAAAAGAAAGAAAAATAACATAAAAATGACTAAAAGAAAATTCCATTACGAAGCAAAATATAAAACAAGCAAGCATAGATCTAAAAAGAAATAGTACAATCACAATAAAAACTAAAATAAAACTAGTATAGTGGTGGATCCTGATCGTTAGGTGGAGGTGGAGGTGGAGGTGGTTGGAAAAATTGGCTAAAACTATCATACTGCTGCTGTATGGTGCGGAATTGTTGTTAAAATTTTCAAAATAGCTCCCTGAACCAGCCCATATCATTATCATGTTGAATTTTTTATTGATCCAGGTGAGTCTCTAGTCTATCAAAATTTTGAATTAACTCCTCATAATGGTAGTGGTGAAGAGCAAGTGCAGGTTCAGCTGTAGGGGCAGCTTCTCCTCCTTCATCAAAGAGAGGATCTTCAAGCTCCTTATCCCTATGAAAGAGCATCTGAAAGGAGGCATCCGAAAAGTAGATTGGAGTGTTATCAGGAGGAGTAGGATATGTGATGTTATATATTTTTCTAAGATATATCCAATCACATGTCCTAGAGCGATGTTTTGCTTTCTCCTAGTTGGAAGTTGAATGGAAGTGAGGTTTTGGATGTAGTCAATTAGCATTTGAGCTTCATCCATTTAGGTGTTTGACATTGTGAAGTAGGTGACAATTGACAGTAGGAGAGTCATATTTATCCGATCTCCAGCTTTAGGGATAATAGATATTCTCAGAACATGCTGGATAACACTAGCATTTTAATTTAAGGTGGAGACTAAGGGTTAGTGATAGTTAAGGGTAGCATTTCTTAGCAAAAGGTTCACAACACTCCAGTCAAAACTGGATCTAGAGGCTATAGCAAGGGGTCGATTTCTGTGGGTGTTTAGCTGAAGGTGAACTCCTATATCCTCTTTGGTGATTTCTATATTCTGGCAGCACACTCAGGAAGACATTATCGTAGCATCCCCACTACTCCTAAGGTTTGTGAGAAATTCATAAAAGAATTCAGAATGAAAGGGATAGGCTAAGGTCAAAAGAAATTGAAGAGCAGTAAAATTAAAGAGGTTCATTACTAGGAAGATAAGGGCCTACTGATTAAGAAGCCTTGAAGGTGTGATCTTGGCTTCTTTGTATTTTCTGTAGGAAGCTTCATTTGAATTTATCAAAAAATGCTCATTTATAAAGTTCCGAGAAGAAGAAGCACCCTGGGTCTATCGATTGTGTTTTCCACTGCCAACTATTACAAAGATTGAGATTGCAAGAAGGAAGGATTAGAAGGTTGTGTGAGAATTCTGAATGAGTTGAATATGTTTAAATAAAACTTCAGTGGATCGTACCGTATGATCGTGAGATTGTACATGACGATCGAGAGCAATTAATTCAGCCAAATGATCGATCAAAAAGTTATTTTGATTTTTCAATATGATTAGAATTCATATGGTATGATTAGAGATAGGAGATCATCCTGAGGAGTCACACCGTATGACTTTTAATCAAAAGGTTCTTATGGTACGAACAAGTGTTTGTACATTATAATTAATAATAAATGTTTTACCGACCAAAATGAATCATCTAGATTGCCACGTGTATCGTACAGTATGAATAGGTGTTTATATAGTACGATTATTAATCATTGAGGCAATTTGGATCATCCATTAAGCCAATGGTTATGACTAAGGCCGTGCTGTGCAGATCATACAATACGAATGTGGTTTGTAAAGTATGATAGAAGATGAAATTATTTTTTCTTGTAGGAAAAGATTGAGGTTCAGTGAAGTGGTTTATGAAATCATCAGGACATAATCATGAAATATGATAATATAAAACAAATCCAACAACAAAAACAAAAAATAACAAAAATAAAAAATCACTAATAAAATAAAATCACAAAAAATATATGACAATGAAAACAGACAGCATAAAACACACAAACAAAAATACAAAAGAAAGAACATAGGCAAAAAATGTCAATTTCAAGCATGAATATCGATTACACCTAATCTGGTTCTTAAGGTTCTAAAGTTTCAAAAGCTAGTGGTTTTGTAAAGATATCAGCAAGTTGGTTTTTAGTGGCTATATGGTGTAGCTCTATGGCTCCTTTGGTAACATGGTCCCTAATGAAATGGTGTCTTATGTCTATATGCTTGGTCATGGAGTGTTGGATTGGATTTTTGAAATGTAAATGGCACTAGTATTATTATATAAGATTGGAATTGTGCCTATATGTAGTCTTGAATCCAGAATTTGTTGCTTTAACTAAAGAACCTAGGCCACAAAACTTTCTAAGGCTATATATTCAGCTTCAGCAATGGACAGGGAAATCGAGTTCTATTTTCTACTAGACCAGGAGACTAAAGAATGTCCTATAAATTGATATATTCCCAAAGTACTTTTTCTATCAACTCAGCACCCTATAAAATCTAAGTCAGAATATCCTACGATTTCAAATGATGTACTATGCCTAGGATACTAGATTCTTAATTCTTAGGTTCCTAAGAGATATCTAAGAATTCTCTTAACAACAGTCAAGTGAGACTCTTTTAGAACAGCCTAAAATCTAGCACAGAGATAAACACTAAACATAATATCAGGTCTGTTAGTAGTCAAGTAAAGAAGTGATCTAATTATTCTTCTATATTTCTTTTGATCAACAAATTTTCCATTTGAATCGTTATCTAACTGAATAGTAAAACTCATAGGAGTATTGATTGGCTTGACTTTATCCATTTCATATTTCTTAAGGATGTCCTTAATATATTTTGAATGACTAAGAAAAGTTCCATCTTCCTTCTACCTTATACTAAATCCAAGAAATTAAGTTAGTTCTCCCATCATACTCATTTCAAAATCTTTACTCATTAATTTTGAAAATTCATCACATAGATTTTTATCAGAAAATCCAAACAAAATATCATCAACATAAATTTGAATAATCTGTAGTTCATCTCCTACCTTTTTCAAAAATAGGGTGGTGTCTACGCTCCCCTTAACAAAGGTTCTTTCTAGTACAAATGTGCTTAGTCTTTCATACCATATCCTAAGTGCTTATTTTAGTCCATATAATACCTTTTTTTAATTTGAACACATGGTTAAGAAATTATGAGTTTTTAAATTCTGGGGGTTGTTCCACATACACATCTTCTTTTGTTACCCCATTCAAAAAGGTACTCTTGACATCCATTTGGTATAGTTTAAATACTTAAAATAGGCAAAGGCTAGCAGCACCCTAATGGCTTCTAATTTAGCCATAGAGGTAAAGGTCTCTTCAAAGTCAATCCATTCTATCTGATTATACCCCTTAGTAACTAATCTTGCCTTATTTCTCACCACTGCACCAGAATCATTCATTTTATTTTTGAAAACCTATTTAGTTCTAACAACACTCTAGTCCTTAGGTCTTTCAACTAGCTCCTAAACATCATTCTAAAAGAATGAGATACGCCAAGAGGGGGGGTGAATTGGCATTTTAAAAATAAATCCTAAATAAGAGTTCTAATTTTAAGGATTTTTCAGATTTTTTTCAAAAAGATAATTTAGGTAATCAAATGCGGAAGCTAATAATTTGATTACAATTATAACAATGGTGTTGAAATTTTAAATCTCCCAATGGAATACTAAAATCAAATTTTTACCAAGCAGTTATAATAAAATTTAAATGCAAGAAAAGTAAACTATGAAAAATGGAAAAAGCACACCAAAATTTTTTCTAAAAGTTGGTTCAACCTTGACCTACATCCACTCCCCAGAGTCCTCCACTCTGAGAGTTGTACTACTCAAAAGTGACTCTCCTTCTACTCCCACAGCAAGGCAGATAAGCCTTTACAAAACTCACTTTCACCTTCCCTGATATGGTGAGGTGTCGGATGCTATGTCACCCTCTAGTGATGATAATACACCTTCTCATTTTTGTCCCTCCTGGAGAAGGCAGAGAACCTTACCTCCTTTTTCTCCCTCCTGAAGAAGGTAGAGAACCTCGAGGGCTTTGACCTAGAAGCTTCTCTACCTATAGAGCTCCCACAAGACTCACCAAGGCCACAAGAGGGAAGAGCAAGCGTGCAGCCAGCTCATAGCAACCGCGTGATCCCCTCACACTACTTCTCCCTCAAGCTCAAGCTCACCTTCTCCTTCCTCTCACAAACCCTGATGTTCTTCAAAAGCCCCCTCTTAAGAGTTCCTTCGGTTGTCATGTTCCTCTCTCTATTCTTTTTTTTAAAAAAAACAACTTAAAATATTATTTTTAAAATATTCTTCAAAAAGCCCTAAAAATTCAAGTTAGCCATCAATGTTCGTACAGTATGATCCAAGTTCGTACAGTACAATTAGTTCAAAATAACTCCCACCTAGTACAAAGGAGAACAAATAGTTCATAAATTTTTAATACATCATACAGTATGATCTACTTTATTTCTTCTGTTCATACAAGACGAACCCTGGGATGATCGAAAGTCATCTCTATTAATCGTACCGCACTATTCAATCATACAGTATGGATAGTTGAGTTTATGCAGTTCATCCTATACGATGTATACACCGTACAATATGATTAGTTTAAAATTATGGTTTCATCTAGTATGATCTTTGGTACGACCAAATTTCATCTATGTTCATCATACAGTATAATTAGTATCGTACAATATGATCATTAATCATTAATTAAACCATGGTTTAATTGGCTAATCATGAAGGTTAATTTTAGTAAGATTTTAAATTTTTGTATAGTATGATTAACATCGTATAGTACGATCAGTTCAAAAATTAAAATTTAAAATCTTACTTAAATTATTATGGTGGTTAGGGTTTGAGGTTGAAAATGAATCATATAGTATGATCAAGATCATATAGTATGATTAGTTCATAAAAACTAATATTTTTAATTAGCTATTAAGCCTATTTCTAGATACTAGATCATATTGTATGATTGAAAATCATACAGTACAATTTATAAGAGAAAAAAATTTTAACTTAAGAAAAATCTCTCTCCCTCTTTGTGTATACATAGTCACCTAATTTGCATACATTCTTTTATGGCGAGACTCAAAAAATAAAAAATTAAAAAAAAAATTATAAACTTTTTCACATCCTATTCTACCCAATCTTAAGTCTTCAACAGTCTTGAGCAAGCTGTATTCTACCTAAAATGCTAGTACTCACAGACAAAAATAATATCTAAAATATTTAAGGAAGAATGTAATAATTCAATCAATATTTTTTATCATCATCAAAATCACAGACTACGTATTCGAGATTGCAACAATCTTCCACTTTTTAATAATGTCAAATAATATTAGTTGATAGACAAGATAAATATTTTTTTCTTCCTAAGCTCCCCCTCTCTAGATGTTGGATTTTTTTCATTTTGGGGATGTTGCAAATACACATTTATTTTTTAAACTTTTTTTTATTTTTAAACAAAAAAAGATAGAATGCAAAAAAAAAGAAGAAAATTCCATTTAAAATAGAATATAAACATAACATATAATCAACTAAAAATAGATATCAACTAAAACAGACATTCTCTCCCCCTTTTGACATCACCAAAAAGATGAGTTTCAAACAAACAAAAAAAGACACAAAAAAGACATGATATAACAAACAAAGGCTAGTCAAAAGATGGATCCTGATCAGGTGGTGGTGGTGGCTAAAAGAACTGATGTATGGAGTCAAATGGATGATCGATAGAGGTAAATCACTCACCAAACCATCGCATGTCATCCTCGTGCTGCTGGTGCTATTGTTGGATATGATAGTCAAGTCGGGTTTCGTATCGATCGAGTCATTAAATAATATCATCCTGAGGGTAGGCATGTGTAGGTGGTGGTATTGGTGGTGGTGGAGGTCCTCCTGTTGGAGCAGCCTCCCCTTCTTCATCAAAAGCCGGCTTAGCATGTTCTTGCCCCCGATAAAATAGGATACGGAAGGAGGCATCCGTATAGAAAATAGGGACATTATCAGGTTGAATTTGAGTCAGTTGGTATTTATAGTGAACAATATATCCTATAAGAGGTCCTAAGGCCATATTTTATTTCCTACGAGTACTAGGATGTTGAATTTGAGTCATGTTCTGGATATAATCTATAATCATTTGAGCTTCATCAAATTGGGTATTGTACATAATTAGGTAAGTGACTACAGACAAAAGTGGGGTTATGTTTATCCTATCTCCAGCTTTGGGTTTGATTGATGTCCTAAGAATGTATTGGATGATGCATGCATTCTGAGTTAAGGATTGGACAAGGGCTTGGTGTTGATTTAAAGCAACATTCTTAAGTAGAAAATTTATGGAACTCTAGTCAAAATCATTGGTTATTAAGGATTGGGGGTGAGGTCTTTGAAAGACTAATATATTCAGCTAAGTCTACTTTGGTGATTTTGACATTCTGATGGTAGACATAACAAGACTTGGTCAAGTTTTCTAGGTTGATCCTAAGGTTTATAAGGAACTCGTAGAGAAGCTCAAAATTAAATAGGAAGGCCAGGGTAGGAAAAAATTGAAGTGAAGTGGAAGTGAAGAGGCTCATCACCTTGAAGTTAAGTGCGGGTTGATTGAGCATCCGAGAACCCTTAAAGTTTTTATTGGACTTACCCTTGTTCCACTTCTGAAAGTTCTTGTGTTTCTTCCTTAGAAAGCTTTTGAATTGCCTTGTGATCAAGGCCATGTCATCGCTATCAGACCCAGAAGAGCAAGAATCACTATTGTTGGCCTTCAGTGCCACTGTTTTCTCCTTCTTCCTCTCACCTACATCAAGCTGTCTTTGGTTCACCCCTTGCTTGTAAGCAATGAGTGATCCAAGTAAGCTATCAATAGAGTAAGTATTTAAATCTTTAGATTTAGTGATTACAGTTATCTTAGCATCAAATGAAGAAGGCAAACATCTAAGTATTTTATTCATTCTTTCATAGTTTGTAGGTTCTCTACCTAAGGCATACAAAGAAGTGACATTTTGAGTGAATCTAGTATACATTTCAGAAATGGTTTCAGTAGGTTTCATGTGAAACAGTTCATAGTTATGAAGCAAAATATTTAACCTAGACTGTTTGACCTCAGTTATACCTTCATACGTGATGCACAATCTATCCCAGATTTCCTTACCAGTTTTACACGTAGAGACACGCATATAATCTCCAGATTTTAAAGCACAAAAAAAATAATTCAAACATTTGGCATTCAATTGTGCTAAATCACGATCATCAAAAGTCCAATCAACAAAGGGTAGTTCAGTTTTCACATTGTTAACCAATCTAAAAGGTGGTTCGTATCCATCCTTAACTAACATCCACATGCGATAATCAATTGATTGAAGAAAAGTGGACATGCGAGTTTTCCAAAAATCAAAAGGTATGTTATCAAATAATGGCGATCGTGTAATTGAATAACCTTCAGCAGTATTACAATTACCAAAGTTAGCCATGGATCAAATTCAAAAGTTTTTAAACTTAAATTTTGAATCCCGCTTTGATACCACTTGAAAGTTCGATAGGGATGTTAAGCCCTGATGAACTAGTCCCGAGGCTAACCAAGAGGAGGGGTGAATTGGTTATTTAAAAATTTGATAGCAACAATGAAAATCATTTCTATGATTTGCAGCGGAAACAAATAAAACGATCAAACGAAAAGATTAACCATAATTTCACCCAAGCAGTTAATCACAGAAAAATAAAAGTACAGAAAGTAATCAGAATGATCACACCAGATTTTATAGTGGTTCGGTCAACTTGACCTACGTCCACTCCCTGGAGCCTCCCCTCTGGGTATTGCATGCACTAAACCAAAGTGTCTCTCCTTTTGCTCCCACAGCAAGGCGGAGAAGCCTGTACCAAAACCTCATTTCCACCGACACGGTGAGGCAGAGAACCTACCCTCCTTTTTCTTCCTCCTGAAGCAAGCAGAGAACCTCGGATCTTCTTGCCGACGATCCTCTCCCAAAGAACACCAACACGACGAAAGACGACGAGCGGAGAAGATGACTCTGATCCTTGCTTGGAGCAACCTTCGTGAACCCTCACGAACTCCCCCTCACAAGATCCTCTCTCTCGCTCTCTCCCAAACTCTCTCTCTCTCTCAAGGGTTTCTCTGGAAAGGAAAGTGGCAAAAGATTTTTCTTGTTGGAAGAAAAATATCTTTTATAGGAGGGCTCAAAATTTGTCCTAAATCTCAACTGGTCGGCCTAGATCGTCCAGGACGATCAATCGATCGTCCTGTATGATCAGTTCAAAATCAACTATTTAAGCCTGTACGATCTACCTCTTCTGGACGATCAGTAGAAAAAGTTGTTCATATCGTCCCGTACAATTTTTCGATCGTCCGGGACGATTAGTGTAAATCGAGGAATATCATACAGAAGACAGTTCGGGTCATCCATAGCAAACTATGTTGGATGACCAAAAAATGACTTGATCGTCCAGGATGATACGGGTATCTTCCTGTACGATTAGTTCAAAAAGTGCCAAAATTATCTTGAGCACAATTTGGGTCGTACAGCTGAAATGCACTAGACGATCATGATCGTCCAGGACGATCCTGTGATCGTCCAGGATGATATGATTGTATCAATTAAGTATTAATTACTTTCCTTAATTACTAGACTAATTTAGGCATGATTGTACTAGATCGTCCAGGATGATACATGTATTGTCCGGGACGATCATACCAAATATCTTAAAATAAAAACTTGCCTAACTTGATCTGGCGGATGAGAATTTCTGATTTGAGCATATCATCCCGTACGATCCAAGGATCGTCCAGGACGATCTGCTTAATCAGACACACTTAACTTGGTCGCCCTAATTAGGGTTTTTGTTTTTACCTGATCATCCAGGATGATGTGACTATCGTCCAAGATGATCTGAACAAAAACTTGAACAGAAACTCTAATTCACTCAAGCTCTTCCCCTGAGTGTGTGTGTGCAAGGTTACTTAGCTAGGGGATCAGTTACATTACAATTGACTCAAGAAAAAGAAAATAGTACACTTAGACACACTTGGACCTGATCTTGAGTTGGCTCGCGTTTCTCATGATCTTTTGTGCCTGAAACGGGTTAGCCAAGCAAAGCACAATAGAAACATATTTGTCATCATCAAAACTAGATTTGCAACACTTTTTGGATCTTCTGATCAAAATTTATGTGATGATTTTTCTAAAATAATGAGTAGAGAGTTTGAGATGAGTATGATGGGAGAATTATTCTATTTTTTAGGGTTTAGCATAAGGAAAATGGATGATGGAACTTTTCTTAATCAATCAAAGTACACTAAAGGCATCTTGAAGAAATATGAAATGGATAAACCCAAGCCAACAAACACTCCCATGAGGTCCAGTGTCCAGTTAGATAAAAATTTAAATAGAAAATCTGTTGATCAAAAGAAGTGCAGAGGAATAATTTGATCCCTGCTTTAGTTGACTGCTAACTGACTTAACATAATATTTAATGTTTATCTCTATGTTATATTTCAGCTGATCCTAAAGAATCCCACCTGACTGCAGTTAAGAGAATCCTTAGATATCTATTAGGTACCCAAACTTAGGAATCTGGTATCCTAGGTACAACACTTCTTTTAAAATTTTTGGATATTCTGATTCTAATTTTGTAGCGTGTAGGGTAGATAGAAAGAGCACTTCTGGAACTTATCAATTCATAGGACAGTCTTTAGTCTCCTGGTCCAGTAGAAAATAATATTCTATTGTACTTTCCACTACTGAAGCTGAGTACATTGCCTTGGAAAGTTGTGTGGCCCAAGTTCTTTGGTTGAAGCAACAAATTCTAAATTTGGGAATACCTGTTGGCACAATTTTAGTTCTATGTGATAACACTAGTGCCATCTACATCTCTAAGAATCCTATCCAACATTCAAGAACCAAACACATTGATATAAGGCATGACTTGATTAGGGATCATATTGCCAAAGGGGACATTGAGTTGCATTATGTAGCAACAGAAAACTAAGTGGCTGACATCTTTACTAAATCACTGGCCTTTGATATATTCAGCATTTTAAGGACCAAATTAGGTGTGATTGACATAAATGAATGAATTTGATGATTACTGATTTCTGAAGGTTTTATTTTTCATTTTTCTATTATTCTTTTTTGATTTGATTATATGTTTCCTTTTTTTTTATTCTCTGCTGATTTTCTTTTGTTGTTGTTGTTTACCCAATTTGGTTATTTCTTTTTATGCGCTTTCCTATTATTTTTTGATTTATTATTTATTTTCTTCAGAATCAGATCACTGCTCACTACTGCAGATAAATTGGATTTCTAACTAAGAATTTTGCCTTATTTTTGCTTGGAAACCTGTAAGCAGTGATTGACTCCTCTGAAATAGTTAAAAGGAAGAAATAATAATGATTATTTCTCTTCCTCTAACTCCTTTAATGTTGTATTTTTCTTTTTGAATAAAAATCTTTTTCAAAAGGCTAGACTTTAAAATAGAGAACTTTTTATCTTTCTACAGTAATCTATCTCATATGAGTAGTGTTTCAAATCATTGAATCTCTTTCAGGTTTTCTTAATCAAGTGGTTGCATTTATCATATGAAAATGATTCTGTTTTGTAGATTATTGTTCCTTATCTGAGAGAGTGAGTCTTCCCCCTTCTCTTATATCTGGAAAATAATCTCACAACTAAGAGTCTTATAGAGGTTTTGAAAGAAAAGAAGCTTGCGAAAGACGTGCAAAGTGTACGAATCAACTGAAAAAAGAGGCACAAAATGAGCCTAACACTAAAAAAATACGCAATGTTTGCCAATAAAATTAAAAAGATACACAAAGTGTATCAAAAATCAAAAGATGTGCAAAGTATGCCAAATAATTAAAAAAGAAGTACAAAATGATCCCCCAAAGAAATAAGCTTCCTCCTCTTTCAAATCTTTAAAAATTCTTAGAAGAATTCATGTATCACTTAAAATATTCAAACACTTGAGAGTGAAAATCATGATTTCTGATTCTCTAATTTGCAATACTATCGTATCAGATATTTTTCTAGAACAAAGTATGAAATGATCACATTTCTTAACTAACTTTTTCTTTTTTGAATTAGATTTTGTTTAAAAGGAATTTGAACCTGTAAGGTGTTTGTGGTAGGAGTTACGAAAATCAATTTTTTAACTTTTCTAGATTTCAGCCTGTTCATTTCTTCTTACTGGCTTTTGAATTAAAAATTAAGGAAAAATTTTGATTTATTGGAGCTGATCGATTCAAAAAAAAATTTTTGCTTTTTGTTGTTGTTTCCTCATTTTTACTTCTTTTGGTTTTCTGTTTATTTTCTTATAATGTTTTTATACTGTCTTTCTTCTCTATGTTCTTCTATGTGTTTTTCTGTTTCCTCCTTTTTGAGATATCAAAAGGGGGAGTAGTTTTTATTGTTAGTATTTCTGGTTATTATACTATTTTGGGTTATTAGTTTGTAGTGTCGTTATATTATTTGGCCGTGCTAGTAAAATTTGTGTTGCTTAGTTTTCCTTGCTCTGTGTTTTATTTGTTGAATTGGAAATTATCTAACAAAAATTTGTCATCATCAAAAAGAGGGAGATTGTTGTAAATTTGGATTCAAGGTTTATAATTTTGATGATAACAAATATTTCTGTTTCTATTTGGTTGCCTAACCTTTCAAGTCCATAAGATCAAGTGCAATTCAAACATGCTCAAGATCGGGTGTGTCTGTGTTCAAAAATAATTTTTTCCTTTTCTTGAGTCAAATGTAATGTAATGGATCCCCAAGCTAAGTAACCTTGCGCACACACACACAGGGGGAGAATTTTATTGAGGTAGAGTTTCTGTTCTATTTTGATCATATCGTGCTGGACGATAGTAATAACATCCTGGAGGATCCATTGAAAATAGAAATCCTAATTAGGGTAACCATGTTAAGTCGGTCTGATTAAGCAGATCATCCTGGACGATCATCCCATCGTACAGGATGATATTCTCAAATCAGAAAATCTCAACCGCCAGACTAATTTAGGCATCTTTTATTTTTAGTATTTTGGTCTAATCATCCTAGATGATACGTGTATCATCCTAGATGATTCATTATAATCATGCCTAAATTAGCCAGGTGATTAAGGAAAGCAATCAAGGATTAATTCATCGATCACATCATCTTGGACGATCAAAAGATTATCTTAAATAATCAGTTATAAATCCTTATCGTCCAATATAACGCACCAGGATGACCCGATCGATTTGCTGGATGATATGGTCTTATTTATACTAATCATAAAGGATGATAGGATTATCATCTGGGATGATCAGTTATAGTGAAATCATACAGCATAGTTGTCCTGGATGTCCCAAACTATATGTCAAATGATATTGGTCAGTTTTGAACTAATCATATAGGATGATAGACATATCATCCTAGATGATCAAGTCATTTTCTATAGATCGTCCAGACTTTTCCCTTGGATGTCATGAACTATATTCTGGATGATATTCTTGATTTTAAACTAATCATCTTGGATAATCTCTGAATCATCCCGGACGATCAGAACATACCATATCTTCTAATCATCTAGAAGAACCAGATCGTCCAGGCCAAAAAGGGCTTATTTACACTAATCGTACAGGACGATCGATAGATCATCCTGGATGATCTTTGATGGCAAGTTGAAACTTAGGGCAATTTTTGTGCCCTTCTATTTAAGGTCTCTTATTTGCTACTGTTCAGATCTTTTGCTACTGTCCTCACCTGAGAGAGTCTTGAGAGGAAGAGGGAGAGCTTGGGAGAGGGAGAAAATCTTGTAAGGAGGAGTTTGTGAGGTGTTCACAAAGGTTACTCAAAGCAAGGATTAGAGTCGTCTTCTCCAGTCATCGTCCCTTATCCTTTGGTGGCTCTGTGGGAAGGATCGTCAGCAAGAAGATCAACGTTCTCTACCTGCTTCAGGAGGAAGCGAATGGAGGTAAGGTTCTCTGCCTGCTTCAGGAGGAAGCAAAAGGAGTTTAGCTTCTCTTCCTGCTTCAGGAGGAAGCAAAAGGAGTTTGGATTCTCTACCTAACTAGGGTTGGTGAAAAAGAGTTTTATAAAGGCTTCTTCGCCTTATTATGAGTGCAAAAGAAGAGTCACTGAGTTTTAGTGTAATACCTAGAGGGGAGGCTCTAGGGAGTGGATGTAGGTTAAGTTGATCGAACCACTATAAAATCTGGTGTCTTCTTTCTTTTACTATTCTACTTTTTTAATTTTTACACTTTACTTTCTGTGGATGATCATGTGGTTAAAGTTATTATTTTATTTGATTAAACATCTCCACATCAACGTGAAATTGTAATTGTTTTAAAATCCAAATAGGTTTTTGAAATCAGTTTTGTTCAAGAATTTTTAAAACTACAAATTCACCCCTACCCCCCTCTTAGTTAGCCTCAGGCTAGTTCATAAGGGCTTAACATCCTTAATGAACTTTCATGGGATTCTTTTAGGTCAGCTTGAAATTGAGCACAGAAGCATACACTAAACATTATATACTATTTGCTGGCAGTTAAATAGAGGAGTGATCTAATTATTCCCCTATATTTTTTTGGCCTACTGACTTTCCATTTAGGTCTTTATCTTATTGAATGGTAAAACTCATGGGAGTATTCATGGCCTTAGCATTGACCATTTCATATTTTTTTAGAATATCCTTGATGTATTTAGATTGGCTACGAAATGTTCCATCCTCCATCTATTTTACACTAAATCTAAGTAATTTAGCTCTCCCATCATGCTCATTTCAAACACGTTACTCAATATTTTTTAGAATTCATCACATAAAGTTTTATCTAAAAATCCAAACAAGATGTCATCTATATAGATCTGAATAATGAGTATTTCATCTTCTACCTTGTTTAAGAAGAGGATGGTGTCTACACTACCCTTAACAAATCCTCTATCTAGTAGGAATGAGCTAAGTCTTTCATACCAGGCTCTAGGTGATTGCTTTAACCCGTATAATGCCTTTTTTAACTAAATACATGGTTAGAAATTATGAGTTTTCAAATTTGGGGGGTTGCTCAACATAAATATCCTATTTGGTTACCCCATTTAGGGAGGCACTCTTAGTGTCCATTTGATACAATTTAAAACCCTTAAAGTAAGCAAAGGCTAAGAGTACCCTTATAGCTTCTAGTCTGGCTACTAGGGTAAAGGTTTCCTCAAAGTTGATTCCCTCAATTTGGTTATACCCCTTAGCTATTAGTCTAGCCTTATTTCTTATTACTATTCCTCAGTCATTCATCTTATTTTCAAAGGCCCATTTTATTCCTATTACACTCTGATCCTTAGGTCTCTTGACTAATTCTCACACATCATTCCCAACAAATTAGTTCGGCTCTTCTTGCATTGCTAAGATCCAAAATTCATCTCCTAAGGCTTGGTCTATATTGGTGGGTTCTATCATTGAAATAAATGCAGAATGACTAACCTCCTTCCTAAGTCCATGCCTAGTTCTCACACCTTCAGATATGTCTCCTAAGATTAATTATTTAGGATGACTAAAAGAGTATTTCCAATCTCTAGGCAATTTCTCTTGAGGTTCTACTATATCTCCTATAATAATGATTTCTACCCCCTGAATGACCTATACTTCTTCTTCTTCAACTTTAGGTTCATAGGTCCTATCTGATTCATCAAATACTATATGGGTAGATTCTTCTACTACTAGGATCCTCTTATTGAAGATTCTATAGGCCTTACCTAGAGATGAATAACCTAAGAAGACACCTTTATCAGACTTGGGATCAAATTTTCCTAAGGGAGATTTCCCATGGATTAAGATAAAGTATTTGTAACCAAAGACATGCAAGTGGGAAAGATTGGGTGTCCTACCCTTAAGTTGTTCATAGGATGTTTTATTTAGGTTGGATCTAATGTTCACCCTATTTAAAATATAACAAGCAGTGTTCACTGCTTCTGTCCAGAAGTATCTAACGAGAGTGTATAAAGCTAGCATTACCCTAGAAGCTTCTACCAAAGTTCTATTCTTTCTCTCAACTATCCCATTTTTATGAGGGGTCCAAGGGGCAAAGAAGTTATGCTCTATTCCTATCTCTTGATAGAAAGATTCAAACTTATCATTTTCAAACTCTCCACCATAATCACTATAAAATATTGAGATTTCACATCCTAATTTTCTTTGAATCCAAGTAGAGAAGGTTCTAAATTCCTCAAATGACTCACTCTTATGAGTTAGGAATCTTACCCAAGTGAATCTAGAGAAGTCATCTATAATCACAAATCCAAAAGTTTTCCCTCTTAGGCTAGCTATGTTAACAGGTCCAAATAGGTCCATGTGAAGGATTTCTAGTGGCCTAGATGTGTTCACATCCTTAACTGAATGAAATGATGATTTTACTTATTTTCCTAGTTGGCAGGCATCACATAAGTGATCCTTAGTTAAATCTAACTTAGGTATGCCTCTAACTAGATTTTTCTAAGTGATATTCCTAAGTGTTTTCATGCTAGTATGGCATAGTCTCTTATGCCATAGCCAAGAGTCATCAATTATTATTTTTAAACATAAAGAATTTGAATTTTCAATGCAGTTGAGGTCTAACATATAGACATTATTTATCTATTTTTCTTCTAACATAAGTTTGTTATTTAAGCTAATCATGCATTTATTAGAAAGAAACTTTATATCAAAACCTTTATAACATAGTAGACTAATTCTTAATAGATTGTGCTTTAAACCATCAACTAATAGAACATTTTTAATCATAAGATTCTAGAAATTTCCAATGATACCTAATCTCACCACTTTCCTAGTAGTATTGTCTCCTAATGTCACCTTACCTCCTGACCTGGCCTCCAATGTAATGAACTGCTTTATGTCTCCAGTCATATGTCTCGAGCAGTCACTGTCCAAATACCACATGCTCTCACTAGGCCTTTTGTGAGAGAACTGAAAGTTCGTTAGGGATGTTAAGCCCTTAAGAACTAGCCCAAGGCTAACCAAGATGGGGGGTGAATTGGTTATTTTAAAAATTCATGAGCAAAAAAATGATTTTGAAAATCTTTTCAAATGTTTTAAAATGATTTCAGTTTTGTGATGATGTGCTAATATTTAATAAAAGCAAATCAATAATCATAATCACATGATCATCAACAGAAAAATAAACTACAAAAAATAATAAGAAAGAACACACCAGATTTTATAGTGGTTTGGTCAACTTGACCAACGTCCACTCCCCGGAGCCTCCCCTCCAGGTATTGCACTAACACTATGTGACTCTCCTTCTACTCCCATAGCAAGGTGGAGAAGCCTGTACAAAACTCCTTTCCATCTACCCGGTGAGGCAGAGAACCCGGACTCCTTTCGCTTCCTCCTAAAGCAGGTAGAGAACCTGGATCTTCTTGCAGACGATCCTTCCACAGAGACATAAATAATATAAGAGATGACGGCTGGAGAAGATGACTCAGATCCTTACTTGGAACAACCTTTGTGAACACCTCCCAAACTCTCCCTCACAAGATCCTCTCTCTCTCCCAAGCTCTCTCTCGCTCTCTCTCTCTCTCTCTCTCTCAAGGTTCTCCCAGGCAAGGAAGGTGGCGAAAGATCTCAATGATTAAACAAAAGAGATCTTTAATAGGAGGGCTCAAAAATTGCCCTAAATCTTAACTGGTCGTCAAAGATCATCCAGTATGATACTTAGATCATCTTGTACGATCAGTGTAAATCAGACCCTTTTGGCCTGGATGATCTGGTTCTTCTGGGCGATTAGAAGACAAAATCTGTTCAGATCATATGGGATGATTTTTCAATTATCTTGGATGATTAGTTCAAACTAGGAAGATCATCCAGTAGATTTCGCAGGTCGTACAACCAAACCATGCTGGACAGTTTCAAAATGACCTGATCATTCCAGATGATATATATGTCATCCCGTACGATTAGTTTAAAATCAGGAATATCGTCCAGCAGATTCCTTGGGTCATCCAGGTGAAATGCTCTGGATAGTCAGGATTTTGCATATATCATCCAGGACGATCTTGCGATCGTCTAGGATGATATGATTGAATCAATCAAATCTTAATTACTTTCTTTAATCACCAGACTAATTTAGGCATGATTGTAAAGGATAGTCCAGGATGATATACATATCATCAAGGATGATACACGTATCGTCTGGGATGATTAGACTAAAATTCTAAAAATGAAAATGTGCCTAACTAGTCTAGCGACTGAAAATTTCTGATTTAAATATATCATCCTGTACGATGGGTTTATCATCTAGGATGATCTGCTTAATCAAACTGACTTAACATGATCTCCCTAATTAGGGGTTCTATTTTTACTGGATCATCCAGGACGATATGAATATCGTCTAGGATGATCTGAACAAAAATTGAACAGAAACTCTAACTCACTAAAACTCTTCCTATGAGTGTGTGTGTGCAAAGTTACTTAGTTTGGGGATCTGTTACATTACATTTGACTCAAAAAAAAAAATAAAAAAGTATATTGAACCTGAAATACAAATAGACTGACTCAATCTTGAGCTGGCTTGAATTGCAATTGATCCTGTGAACCTAAAAGATTAGAACCTCAAACAGAAATAAAAAGGTTTGCTATCATCAAAATCATAATCCTTGAAATCACATTCATAACAATCTCCCCCTTTTTGATGATGGAAAACATTTGTTATTAATTCAAAATTCAGTAAATAAATATGGTGAATATTTATGATTCAAAAATACTGAACATTTCTATTGATAATTCAATAAAAACTTTATAGTAACCCACAAATAACACAAACTACTCCCCCTTTTGACATCTCAAAAAAGGGGAAAATACAACGTAAACATAGAAAAAGAAAACAATACAAAAAATAACACAAAACATTAATAAAAACAAACAGACTAGTAGAAAAGGGGATCCTGATCAGATGGATGAGAAGGTGGTGGCTAAAATAGGCTGTGAAGAGTGGCAAACTGCTCTCCAAAAAAGGCTATATCCTGGTCGTGCTGCTGCTTCTGCTGGACTACATAAGCATTGAAGCAATTGACATCCTCAGCATGCTGCTGCTCCTGGACAATAATGTAGGAGTTAAAGCATGCTTCCCACTGGTCAAACCAATACACCAGGTGATCAAGAGGTGACTTTATATAGAGAGGAGCAAGTGCAGCAGGTACAAGAGCAACTTCTTCCTCTTCTCCCTCAATATCTATGCTGGGCTCTAGATGAAGATGTGTACTGTGAAGAACGTGGAAGGAGTTTTTGGAGTAGAAGGATTGATATCAGCTAGAACCGGATATTATAGATTGTACTTCATTTTAAGAGCATAGGAAATGATGTGTCCTAAGGCTAGATTTGGGCGTCTCCTGTGGCCTGGATCCCTAATGCTAGTGAGGTGTTCGATGTAGCAAAAGATAAGGTCAGTTGCATTAAAGTCGTGATGGGCCATAATATAATAGGTAGTCATGGAGAGTAAGGGGGTAATGCAGATGTGGTGTCTAGCCTTTAGAATGATGGAGGAGCGAAGGACATGTTGGATTTTCCTTGCATCCTTGACTAGGGAAGAATATGCATTATCGTGGTAAGGGGCATTAGTGTTTCTAAGAAAATGATTGGCGACACTCCAGTCAAAATTAGGATCAAAGGACATAAGATGGATTTTATAACAAGTAATTAAAAGTCGAAGAATATCGTGAAAGTCTTGGGTGATGAGTTCGACAGGGCGGCGATTAACAAAGGAGCAGAGAGCAGAGTAAGATGAATCGAAGCAAAGATTTGCGAAGAAAATATAGAGAAGCTCAAAACTAAAAGGAAAAGTAAGGGTCAAGATGAAGGTGAGGGAAGTGTGGGCAAAAAGGTCAAGTACCGTATGCGTGAGGATGTGGCGGTTAATAATTTTGGATTGCGTGATCCCCATATCATTATAGCGCAGGAAGGCAGCCTGATTGGCTGCTTCAGGAAAGTAGGGATCGACCCTTCCCCAGGAGGAACTAGCACCCTAATGCCTAGATTATTTTCCACCAGCCATTAGAATATGATTGGATTAAGGATTGAAGGAAGAGTGGTGAAAAATGTTGGAGGAAATGGCTATTTAAATTGAATTCATCCAAATCATCCAGGACGATCGAAGGATCTTTTAGGACGATAGGAGCAATAATGGCATCCAGGATGATTGGTCAAAAAGGCGGTAGGATCATTCAGGATAATCAGATATCGTCCAGGATGATTAGACACAGGCAATCATCCTGAGGAGTCAAGCAAGATGATCATTAATGGAAAGTATCATCCAGGATGATTAGGTGGATCGTCCAGGATGATATACAATAAATAAATTAGATGGGCCGAATTTGAATCGTCCAGCTGCTACCACGTGGATCGTCCAGGATAATGAAGTGGATCATCTAGGATGATCACTAATAATTAGTGTAGATCAACCATTGGATCAAGATGAGAATAATTTGATCATATCATCAGAATGATATGGGGATCGTCCAGGATGATGCGACCAAAAATTAAAAAAGGTGAAGGATGGAGATGAATGACCAAGGATCCCAAAAAACACGAAAAAAGAAAAAATCAAAACCAAATCAAATTAAGGAAAAATAGAAATGAGAAAATAATAAATTTTTTTTTAATCGATCAGCTCCAGTAAATCAAAAATTTTCCTTGAATTTCAATTCAAAAGTTAATAAGAAAAAAATTGACAACACTGAAATCCAAAAAAGTTAGAAAATTGATTTTCGTAACTCCTCCCTCGGACACCTTACAGATTCAAATTCCTTTCAAACAAAAGTTTAGTTCAGAAAAAAAGAAATTAGATTTGAAAAGAGATCCTTTCTAGCCTCGTTCCATAAAAATATCTGATAGAATAGTATTGCTAAGTAAGGAATCATAAATCATGATTTTCCATCTCAAGCTTTTGAATGTATGAAGTGGAGCATGGATTTCTCTAAGATATTTAAAGATCTGAAAGGGAAGAAAGCTTATTTCTTTGGGGGCTAATTTTGTACCTTTTTTTTAATTTATTTAGCACACTTTGCGCATCTTTTGAATATTTGATATACTTTGTGTATCTTTCTAATTTTTGGCGTCATTGCGCGTCTTTTTTTTTTTTGGCCCATTTTGTGCCCCCTTTTTTTTTCTTTTTTGCAAACTTGCTTCCTTTCATAATCGTTAAATAATCTCAGTTGTAAAATTATCCTCCAGATATAAGAGAAGAAAAAACTCACTCTCTATAATAAGGAGGAGTAATTCATAAAACAAAATCATACTCCATATGATAAGTGCAATCACCTGATTAAGAAAAACATGACAATGATTCAAAGCTTTGAAAACACTATTTATATGAGGTAGATTACTGTAGGAAGATAAAATAGATCTCTATTTCAAAAACCAACTTTTTAATTTTGAAGAAAATTTTTATCCAAAAGAAATAATATACCATTACAGGAGTTAGAGAAAGAGAAATAATCATCAATATTTCTTCCCTTTAATAGATTCAGAGGAGTCAATTACTGCTTACAAGCTTTTAAATAAAAATAAGGCAAAACTCTCAGCTAGAAATCCAGTTTATTAGCAGTAGTGAGCAGTGATCTGATTTAGAAGAAAAGCAGTAAATTAAGAATACTTAGGAAATCACATCAAAATAAATACTCAAATTAGGAAAATAACAACAACAAAAAGAAAATCAACAAAGAATAAAAATAAATAGGAAACATATAATTAAATCAAATAAAAGCACATGAAAAAAATGAGAAATAGAAACTTTAGAAATCAGTAATCACCAAAGTCATGCATTTATGTCAATTACACCCAATCTGGTTCTCAAAATATTGAATGAGTCAAAAGCCAGTGGTTTAGTAAAGATGTCAGCTAGTTGATTTTCAGTTGCTACCTGGTGTAGCTTGTTGTGATTAAAAAAATATATGTTTTGAAAAGAGGTTTAATTTTCTTTGAGAAATGTTTAATTTCTGGAATTTTGAATTTTATAATCGAACACTTATTATGAATGATATATCACCTCAAAAGGTGAACATATCATTCTCTAACAGGTTTAGATTACAAATTTTGGTTTATCCTGATTATCGTAGTTGAATTTGAGAAAGAACTACATATGACCCCAAAAGGTTAAAATGAGTATTCAATCAGATATTTAACTACAATAATTTGGATAAGAAGATCATTGATCTCACAATCAAGTCTACGATAGTAATTGATATATCCTTCCGTAGAAAGAAGTTATCAATCACTATTGATAGTTTGAAAATGACAATAATGATCGTCGAGTTTGATTTTCTCAAAGAAAGTTAATTGAGGGTTTTGAAAACTTGATTTTGAAAATCTGGTCTGGGTTTCTAAATCTCCTACGAGCGCAAGCCCTTGTAGTTAATTACATCGTAGGAAACCAGAAAATTTCATACGAATACTCTCGATTAAAATAGCGATACGAATTTTATTTAAGATTTCAAAGATTGATATGAAAGAAAGTTAAGGATTTGAATTTTCAAATGGGATTGGTTCAAAATTGAACAATTATTTCTGGAGTCAAAGGAGGAAGAGTATGAGGTGTCTTGAGATTCTGAATTATTTCAGAAACACCTCAAACTATCCTAAGTATTGGGCTTGAATTAGATAGAAAGAGATTTTAATGTTTAAGTGGTCAATTTTATTAGAAGGTGGGAATTAGATTCCTGGAAGTTTGAGGTCTTAAGATTGAAGACATGCCTCAGAACTTAAGTCTAAAATGGGTACTGAGAATCAGTGACCCAGAACCTAGCTAATGCAATGCAATCCTGGACTTACCCCGGCCTGGATTGGGGAGCCAGCTAAACCACCTAAACGCTTTTAAAACCATGAGTCAAAGTCTTTAAATGTAGAGTGGTTAAGGACATTGATTAAGATTGGTTTAAAGAATTGGGGTCGACATCTAGAGCAAATCCTAATTGACCCCTTAACATATGTTGGGTTAAATGTCTAAATAAAATGTAATTAAGATTTAGACTCGATTTTTAATTTGTTACTAATGCGATGCATGCTAGTTGATGCGATGAAATGCTTAAATCAAAATGTAGCAGTTTTAAAACAGGCTTAAAAATAGGTTTTATCCTAAAGATTGCATAACATCCCCTTGGACAGAACTGCACCCTAATAGGTCAGGTGGTCTGCCAGAACCCACAGGCGGGGAGGTGCCTAACACGGATGAGAAAAGTCAATATGTATGCATGAAAAACTCCCGGAGAGTCTGGGCTTACTTCTTAAGAGCGTTAGAGTTTCTATCTGAGCTTAAAATTTTAAATTTTGTTTAAGTAGAAAAGGTTAATGACCGTACCCTCACGAGCCTCCGATCGGGTTCCAGGCTAAATCAAAATCGACATGCAATGAATGCAAAAAAAAACTACTAAAAGCATGCAAGTCCTTAATCTCAATCAACATCAAGTAATCAAATCAACATTTAATTAAATTAATTAAATAAATGCTCAAACTGAAAGTCCATAGGCAAGTGCCCTTAATTATATAACCCAGGGTCTGCAGGAAAAGTAAAGTGGCCGGGTACCACTGACTACAACCCGGATTCTACTCCTAAGACTCAAGTGACTTTGAGATTTGAGATTCTTCTCGTTCTTCACTTCTTCGTCTCCTTAGAACTCCTTGGATCGTCGGGTCTGGATATCCAAATGAAAAGAAACTCCCCCTGGATAGGGGTGTTATCTTTTCTCTTTGGATACTTAAACTTCATCCTAATTTGGATCTCCAAATGGATAGGAACTCTCCCCTAAGGGATGTTCCTTCCTCTTTGGATTCTAAATTGGATGTGTAAACATCTCAATCTCAAAGCACTTTAAATAATTTACAACTCAATTTAAATCAAATTACATCAATTAAAATTAAAATTCTAGACTCAACAACCTGCAGGGTTATCCTAATAATCAATAGTTATATTTATATCCCAAGCAGTTAATATATTTGAAATTTAAATGCTCAAACCAGCCACACTTGGCCATGCTCTTTTTGATTTAAAGGGGGACTTAAGCATTCTGGAGCACCTGTGCAATTTAATATTTATAATTTTTGCCCCCTTTAATTTATGCCCTGCATGAGCATGGCCACCTGCATAAGATTGAATTAGTACAAATCGTTCCTAGCCTAAGGGTAGATCTAATCGTACAATCAATCACATCACAGAGTGCATTAAATAAATAAATAATCACATCAATTCTACTACTAGCAAACAGCATGTAGTAAAAGCTCGAAAATCCGGCACACAGCAGAAAAGTAAACACCGGCCTAGCCTAAGACTAGAGTTGGTTGTCCTAGCAAACCATCTAAAGTGTGTGAGGTAGGCTGTGTGGCTTTGATATGTCTTAAATAGGCAATTGATTAAAGTTGTTTAAAGTTCTAGTTGGTTGAAGGCTTAAGGGAGTTTTAATTTGAGTTTAAATCTTAATGACTTAAAATTAATTTTAGATTTAATTTTAATTATTTATTGGACACCACCTTTGTTTCACACCGAGGCCGTGAAGTTTATTTCACCTTCCTTGGGGCTAATTTAATAGCCTCGTAGGTCTGGGTTACCCAGTGGTACCCGATATAATTAAATGATTTAAGTTTGATTAAGGTTTGAAAGTTGATTAAATTTAATTAGAATTAGTTGGTTGCTGGTTTTAATGTTGAATTAATGTTTTCTGGAATTTTGAATGATTTATTGAATTTTAGAATTTTCTGGATTATTTTAATGATTTAATTAAAGGGTCAAAATTTGACTTTTTGATTTAAAGAGTTTTCTAGAAAGTTAATATTTTATTAAAATACTAGACCTTAATACGATCTGTTAGACAGTAAGTACATTAAAATTGGATTTGTTTGCATTTTATTATGAAGGTTTGAAGTTTTGACTTGATTTTGAACTAGGTTTGACCAAAAGTTGACTTTTTCAAATTTGTTTGATTTCTGGAAACTTAACATTTTTAATAAATATTAGACCTTATTATGAGTTGTATGCCTTTGAGTTTGCTCAATTTGGAGTTCATTTGAATTAGTTATGAATTTTTGAAGTTTTGACTATTTAATGAATTATTTAATTTGTTTAATTAGAGACCCTTTTTATGATTTGAATCCAAATGACCTCCAAACTTCTTGAAATCAACTCCAAAGGTCAGGAATGACCTAAGGAGTGATTTCCAAGTGTTTAGAAATTTTTTGGAATTTTTAATTATTTTTAATTAATTAAATTAATTAAATTTTAGATTTCAATTAAACTTAAATTAAACTCAATTTTGAAGTCCAGTCAAGGGGCTTTTATTTTTCATTGATTAAGGGTTCAATTCTGGTCAGTTAGAGGGGTTAATTGTATTTTTTGGATTTAATCTTGATTTATTACATTTTTTGAAGTTTTAAAGGATTAATTAAGGTTTAACTTTGATTAAGTTAATTAATGGACTTAATGATTTCAAAATTCAGTGAGAAATTTTCCTAAGGTTTAGAGTGTCACTAAGTTCAAGTGTTCAAAGTTTCAAGTCAATTGGAGGTGAATCCTAATTATCGAAAATAATCTAAGTTCTCTAAATAAAGTCCTTAATTATTATCCTTAATGACACTAGGTTTGAGTAGGTTTAAATCAAGGTTTTGCTAACCCTTAAACAAAAACATATAAACATACACACAATCACATCCTAGAACTAAGAGAGCCTTAAAGCTAGGTGGTGTGTGCACCTACCCATGCAATATTTTAAAAATTAAAATGATTAACCAAGTGATTAGTGAATAATTAGAACATCATTATTCACTAATCATTCCTCCACAAATCCCATTCATATACTCAACCTATGCTTAAAATTTCAAAAGGATCTCTCAAGTATTTAAAGGTTTAAAATATATATATATATATTTAAAAATAGTTTTAAAATAAATATGTATATAACACTATATATAAAATATAGGTTTTGAAATAAAATAAAATAATAAAAAAAATGGTTAAAATAATTTTTAAAAGATTTGAGAGGTCTTCAGATTTCTTTTTATGTAATTTGAAATTAAATTTTAATTTTGAAAGATAATTAATATGATAGTTAATTAGATTTAAATATTTCAAAGGTTGTCTAGAATATACCTTAAATAAATCTTTGATTATAAAATATATCAAAATGAACTTCTCACTAAATATATATAAAGATAATAAAATAAAATAAAAAAAATAAATTTTAAAGCACTTAATTTGATATTTTGATCAAAATAATAATTAATTAAATAACTTGAATTATTTGAAAGATTCCCCACATCTTAAAATAATTTTAATTTTAAAATATTCAATTATAATTTTACCTAAAATTTGAAAATATTTAGAGTAATAAATCAAATTTCAGAAGATATTTGATTAAGTATAATTAAATATTATTCAAAATACTTAATATTTAAATATTAGAAATAATTCAAAATATATTAAATATTTTAAATTAATTTTAATTTTTAATTAAAGGGATTTAAAATCCGACCATTTTGATATATTATATAGGTTATTTGGATTTATTATTAATTTTTAATTAATTTTCAAAGTATTCTGGATTTAAAAAGAATTAAAACTAAATATAATTACATAAAATTAGATCAAACAGTCAGTTAGGTGACACTTGGCAGCATCAGGTTCATCCGTCAAACCACGCGCGGTGGCGGCTACTGGATGCCACGTGGCCATTTCTGGTTGGGCCTTTGGAACCACGGCAATGATTGCCAATCATTAAACGACGGCGTGCGCGGGTCCACGCGGTTTTATTTAAACCAGTCAGCAGACGGGATGACCGTCGGATCCGCGTGGACTTTCATTCAACGGCAGAGATCGAATCTCGATGTTTGATCTCCACTGGGAGAGATCAAACGGCAGAGAATGGATTCCGCGGCGCTGAATGAAGGGTCGAGATCGAGCCGGATAGGAGAATTCCGTAAGATCAGATCCGCGGTTCGAACCAGCTGCGGAATAACGGTATTTGAGCCGTCGATCCATGAATCAACGGCTCAAATCAAACATAGTTCATGCAGAAATCAACTTAAATCCTAGAACAGGTTTATGAGCTCGTTCTTTTGATTTAAACCACGAGAGCAAATAAAATTTTAAACTAAGATTAAAAACATGAACAGAAATTTTGTGGAGCATTCGATATGGCTTAAAACAAGCTGTATTAAAATCTATTTAACCTAGTGTACCTTAATCTAGGGTTAAGGTTTTTACTTAATCCAACCGATGGATTTTCACATTCTCAGACTTTCTGAGCTTGTAGATTGTCCAAGATTAATTTTGTTGAAGGAACGAACGGTTGAAAACAGCTGAATCGAGTGCTATCAGGCTTGGACGGATTTGGAGCTTGAATGGCTGGAGGATCACCGCCGGTGAGCTCCTAGTGGTCGGGTTTTGGTCTGGAGAGCTTGAAGAGACTCTGGGTAGCTCAAGCGAAATTCCAGAGAGGCTTGAGGGTATTGGTGTAGTGAGAGAATAGGATTTTTTGAATGACGGCTCAAAATAGGGTATTGCCCTATTCAATTCATTCTAAATTGCATGGAGGGCTGAGATTATTTGAGTGAACCCTTAGATGGTGGCCATTTGTCCAGGGAGTTGTTGGAATAGCAGGAGAAAGGACAGCCCAAGGACGCCTAGGTGGAAAGGGCTATTTGTCCTCTAGTAAGCATGTGGAATTGATTTAGACCATTAGATCTTAATCCAAAGGCCTAAAATAGTTCTAGGAATATTCCATAAACTATTTGAACACCTGGAATGAAAAGGGATTGGAAAGAATGCCATGTCATTAAGAATTTAAACTATTTAATGAATTCTCTGACCATTTGTTGACTGGTTTGACCAGTCAACAGGTCAAGGCTTGATGAGGTGGAGATTGGAGAGCTGTTTGAGCTAGTAGGATGCACTTCAAGGGATTTGATATTAAGAGGCTAGGACTTGAGTGCATATTCATGAATTAGGGAAGGTTTGACCAAATCATAATAGGTTGACTTGGTCAAATCAACAACAACTTGGGACATAATGAGCTTAGACATATTCAAGCCATGTTATGAAATTGGGTTAGAAGCTTAATGGGAGTTCAATTGGATGTATTGGTGGATTTGACTAAGATCCACACATTTAACCAACTCCAAGATATTGACTTGGTCAAACCTCATATGGATGTGTTTCAAGTTAGGTTTGAATGGATTCAATATATATTATTAAGTGTATTTGAAGGTTTAATAGTTTACTTGAATGAGATTTTAATAAATGTGGTGAATGGAGTTTAAGTTGATTAGGTTTGACCAGATATGGATCTAGTTGACCAAGTCAACTGATGGCTGGGATATGATGTCCAGTCAAGTCCACATCACTAGGGGGAGTGATCAAAGAAGCTTGAAGGGGTTTTGACTGCATTTAAGACTTGATTTAAAATAAAGAATCTTAAGGGTTTGAACTGGTCAACCTGGGTTGACTTGGTCAACCAGGTTGACCTAAGGTCAGAGTTTGGGCTGAAATAATTCAAAATGAGGTTTAAAGTCTGGTAGAAGTGGTTTGAGGGTTTGAATAGGTCATTTGGGTCAAATCACCTATTTGAACCCTTAATGGGCTTAATAGGTCAACTGGGTTGACTTGGTCAACCAAGTTGACCCAGGGTTAGGGCTTGAACTGGAATGGTTTGAAATGATGAATGGGGTCTGGTGGAGGTGGTTTCAGGGTTTAAATGGGTCATCTAGGTCAAATGACCTGTTTAGGCCCTTAATGGGCCTAATGGGTCAACTATGTTGACTTGGTCAACCAGGTTGACCCAGGGTCAGGGATTGGGTCCAACCAGTTCAGAATGACATTCTGAGTCTACTGGTGGTGGTCTCAAGGTCTGGAGAGATCATTTGGTCAAAATGACCTATTTGGGCCCTTAATGGGGCCTTCTAGGTCAACTAGGTTGACTTGGTCAACCAGGTTGGCCCAGGGGCTGGTTCTGGGTTCAATGGGTTTGGTTTGACATTTGAAATTTGCTGGAAGTGACTGCATTTGATTTGGAGCTCATTTGACCAAAGTGACTATTCACACCCCATAGGGGTATTTTGGTCATTTTGACCTCTGGTCAACTGGGGGTCAAATTGAGTCCAACAAAATGCAGTTTATTGCTCAATGGCTCATAATCAAGGGTCTGGAAGTGATTTGAGGCTTTGGAGAAAGCTCCAGGGTCAAAATCCACTGGGTGGTAGGTCCAGTGGCATAGACTGTAAATATTTGAAGGTTTTACAGCCTTTGGATTTCAATTCAGTTTCTGGGGTTAGAGATCTCAGAATGAGCTCAAATTTGAAGGGTTACCTCTAGAGACATGTCACATCAGTGTGGAACTGACAGATCTTGAATCATAGGTCATTTGATAGGGTTTTGAAATGTTCAAAGATTTGCTGGAAAAGGCTTTCAGGACTTAGATCTTTGACCTTGGATTTGAATCTGGAAATCTGATTTTGAACTGGATTTTGAGTTTGAATGGTTGGATTTGAATTACCTAAATCATTCATGACCATTTAGAGATCATAAATGATAGGATAGGATTAAAGTTTGATCAAAGGTAAAGTCAGGGTTTGAACTAGAGTTTGGATTTTGAACTGGATTGAATTCTAGATTTTGCTCAAGGTTTGAATTGAGGATATGGATTAAAGTCTGATTTGTTCTAGAGTTTGAATATATTTGAGGACTGGATAGATCTAAGATCTAGGAGGATCCTAGGACCTAAATTGATTTAGGGGAAATCCCAGGGTCCAGAGCAGATCCTAAGGACTGAAGTCTAGGAAACTCCTAAAGTTTAGGAAACCCTAAAGTCTGGGATTTAGAAGGTTCTTAGGATCTAGGATAGATCTTAAAGTCTGGATTCTAGGGAGATCCTAGGGTCTAGATAGATCTGAGGTCTAGGAGAAACCTAAAACCTAAACTAATATAAAGTCTGGTAGAATCCTAGGGTCTAAAATAGATCCTAGGGTCTATGATCTAGAATAGTCTTAGGATCTAGAAGAATCCTAAGCTCTAGATAGATCTAGGAGAATCCTAAACTCTAAGAGGATTATATGATATAGAATCAGGTAGAATTCTAGGGTCTAGAATTGATCCTAGGGTCTGAAGTCTAGGAGAATCCTAGAATCTAGATTTATCTTAAATTGTATTGATATGGGGTCAGGATTGATTTGAATTTGGATTGATCTTAAAGTTTGGATTGATCTAAGATCAGATTGATCCTGGGGTTAAGATTGATCCTAAGGATTGGAAAGATCCTAAGAACTGGATTGGTCCTACTGAGCTCATACAAAAATGAGGTCAACAAATGGACCCCCAATATGTGTAATAGATTGTAGTTCTATTGCACATATTGGTGTTGACCGAATAGAATAGTCAAGTCTAGAGTTTTGATCCTAAGGGAAAGAAAAGTCTATCCCTGGGGAATTGGGGTTTGAACAGATACTTGGATAGTGCTAGAAAAGCGTACTCTACCACTAGTGGGTCTGGTCCTAAGGGAAAGGAAGAATCTATCCCTAAAGGATAAGAAGGTCTGGATGATCGTATAAAAAGGAAGAATTCCTAACTACAGAGGATCGAGTCTAGATTTGATTCTAAGGGAAAGGAAATCCTAACCTTAGAAAACTAGATTTGAAAGGATACTAGGATAGTGTTGGAAACAGCGTACTCTACCACTAGTGGATTTAACCCTAAAGGAAGGGAAGTCCTACCCTAAAGGAAAAAGGAGGTCTGGATGATCATATAGAAAGGAAGAATCCCTAACTACAGAGGATCGAGTCTGAATTTGATACTAAGGCAATGCCACAAAGGGTATACTCTACCACTAGTAGATCTAATCCTAAGGGAAGGGAGAAATACCTAGCCCTAAAGAAAAAAAAGCTTGATTAAGATTGATTCCAGGACGGTGCCATAGAGGACTTGCTCCATCACTAAGAAGTCTAATCCCAAAGGAAGGAAAGATAACCTATCCTAAGGAAGAGAGAACTAGATTTTGAAATTAAACACAGGACGGTGCCATAGAGGACTTATTCCATCACTGGGGAGTCTAATCCTAAAGGAAGGAGAAAAGCCTAACCTTGAGGAGAAGAAAGTTTGAATTTGGAATTGAAATTGAATCCAGGACAGGGCCACAAGGGACTTATTCCATCACTGGGGAATCAAATCCTAAGAGAAGGAGAATACTTACTCTTAAGAAAAGAGAACTGGATGATCTCATAGGAAGATAATATTACTTCCTATAGGAGGTCAGATTTAAAGATTTGAAATTTGAAACTAGAATGGTGCCACGAAGGGCGTTATCCATCACTAGTAGATCTAATCCTAAGGAAAGAAAGCACGATGACTCACATCTGTCCTTAAGGAAAAGAAGACTGGAGGACCCTGAGGGAAAAAAGTATTGCTTCCCACAGAAGGTCGGATCTAGATTTTAAATCTAGGATGGTGTCACAGAAGACATACTCCATCACTAGAGGATTTAATCCTAAGGATAGAAAGCACAATGACTCACATCTAACCTTAAGGAAAAGAAAATTAGGTGATCTTGTGGGAAGGAAGCATTGCTTCGCACAGGATCGGATCTGGATTGATCGTATGTAAAGGAAACTTGCTTTACATAGAGGATTAGATCTGGATGATCACGTATAGAGGAAACTTGCTCTGTACAGAAGATCGGATCTGGAATGATCGTATGTGAAGGAAACTTGCTTCACATAGAGGATCGAATCTGGATGATCGTGTGTATAGAGGAAACTTGCTCTATACAGAGGATCGGGTCAGGAATGATCGTATGTGAAGGAAACTTGCTTCACATAGAGGATCAGATAAGGAATGATCATATGTGAAGGAAACTTGCTTCACATAGAGGATCGAATCAGGATGATCGTATATAGAGGAAACTTACTCTATATAGAGGATCAGATCAGGAATGATCATATGTGAAGGAAACTTGCTTCACATAGAGGATCGAGTCTGGAATGATCATATACAGAGGAAACTTGCTCTGTATAGGGGATCGAGTCTGGATTGATCATATACAGAGGAAACCTGCTATGTATAGAGGATCGGGTCTGGATTGATCGTATATAGAGGAAACTTGCTCTATATAGAGGATCGGGTCTGGATTGATCGTATATAGAGGAAACTTGCTCTATATAGAGGATCAGGTCTGGAATGATCGTATATAGAGGAAACTTGCTCTATATAGAGGATCAGGTCTAGAATGATCATATGTGAAGGAAACTTGCTTCACATAGGGGATCGAGTCTGGAATGATCATATACAGAGGAAACTTGCTCTGTATAGGGGATCGAGTCTGGATTGATCATATACAGAGGAAACTTGCTATGTATAGAGGATCAGGTCTGGATTGATCGTATATAGAGGAAACTTGCTCTATATAGAGGATCGGGTCTGGATTGATCGTATATAGAGGAAACTTGCTCTATATAGAGGATCAGGTCTGGAATGATCGTATATAGAGGAAACTTGCTCTATATAGAGGATCAGGTCTGGAATGATCATATGTGAAGGAAACTTGCTTCACATAGGGGATCGGGTCTGGAGTGATCATGTATAGAGGAAACTTACTCTATACAGGGGATCGAGTCAGGGTGATCGTATATAGAGGAAACTTGCTCTATACAGTGGATCGGATTTGAATTCTGAAATTTGATATTTGAATTCTGGAATTTGATATTTGAATTCTGGAATTTGAAATTTGAATGATGTTTGAACTTGAATTTGATTGAAGATTTTTGAATATGAAGATGTTTAAATTTAAAACTTGATTTGATGAATTTGAGTTTGAAAGGTTTTGAATTTGTGATGTGTTTTGAATTTGAAAATTTGAATTTGAAAGTTGATTTGATTTTGATTCATCTTGAATTTGATTTTGAATTTTGAAAAACTTGAACAAAATTGAGCTGAATAGATTCAAAATTTGAAAATTTTATTGATTCGAAATTCGAGCTACATCAAGCATAGTATTTTTTCAGGAATCGCCCGTTTACAGGAAGCATTGGGTGATTTCCTTTACAATCCACTAGCTGATACGAGCCTCCTTCGTAAACTGTTTCCACTACAAAGGGTCCTTCCCAGGTTGGTTCAAACTTTCCACCGAGCTTTCGGTGAGCTAAGATAGGCCTCCGAAGAACCAAGACCAAGTCGCCTACTCGGAAGGTTCTAGGTCGCACTAACTTATCATGAGCTTGAATCATTCTGGCTTTATAGAGTTCTAGATTCTGCTGGGCTTGGAGACGACGTTCTTCGAGACCCTCAAGTTCTTCAAGTCAAAGTTGTGCATTCTGTTCTGTTGTGATCTGATTCTGGACTGCAGTTCTGAGCGAAGGGATTTGAATTTCCAGAGGGAGTACGGCCTCGGACCCATACACTAGTGCAAACGGTGTGGATTGGGTCGGGGTTCGATATGTGGTCCTGTAGGCCCATAGAGCTTCCACCAACCTCTCATCCCACTGACGTTTATTGTCATCCAGGGTCTTTTTGATGATTTGTACCAGGGTTTTATTGAAGGCCTCAGCCAATCCATTAGCCCGTGGGTAATAGATTGTTGAGTATCTCCAATCAATACCGTGACGACTTGCAAAGTTATTGATTTTTGTAGACTTGAAAGCAGATCCATTATCGGATATGATTCTGCGAGGCACGCCGAATCGATATATGATATGGTCACGAAAGAATTTCATTACATGATGTGATGTTACATTTCTTAGTGGTACTGCTTCTGCCCACTTTGAAAGGTAATCAGTCGCTGCTAAGATGAAGCGATGACCCCTTGAAGAAGGAGGGTCAATTGGCCCGACGATATCCGTGCCCCAACTTTCGAAGGGCCACGAGGTTATCATAGGATGCAACACATTAGGTGGCTGATGTAAAACCACACCATGAACTTGGCATTGATGACAACATTTTGCAAATTTTATGCAATCGTCAATCATCGTAGGCCAGTAGTAACCAAGTCTTTTGATTTTCATTTTCATCTTAGGACCCGATTGATGAGCATCGCACAGTCCAGCATGGACTTCGTTAACGATCTTCAGGGCCTCTCGTTTGTCTAAACAATGGAGCCACATCTGATCGAACGATCGTCGGTATAACGTATCGTTGACTAGTGCATATGATAGGGCACGTTTCTTGATTTGGTTGGCAAGAGACCTGTCATGGGGAAGCTTGCCTTCTTGCAAATACTTGATTATTGGTTGTCTCCAATCTTGTTCTTCATCGACTGCTGAAGATGTAGAGAGGACCTGGGAAGATTGATTGTTGAGGTATTCCATGTCTACAGGGGACAGGACTTGACGACCCTGAATTTCTATAGGGATGAAATCTTCTTCTGGGCAAGCAAATTCCATTGCAAGCTTTGCTAGGGCATCTGCTGAGGAATTGCTTCCACGGGGAACCCTATACATAGTTACAATGGGAATTTTCTCGAGTAGGTGCATTGTGTATTGGTGATATTTCAGGAGTTTAGGATTCAAAACCTTATAGGTCCCTGCAACTTGGTTGATCACCAGTTGAGAGTCAATATAGATCTTAATCTCTTTAATCTCCATTAGGATTGTAAGTTCCATACCAGTTATCAAAGCTTCGTACTCAGCTTCGTTGTTCGTACAAGGTTCTGATAAATGGTAGGAAAAGTGCATCATTCCCTTATCCGGTGTTATGAAAACCAGACCGACTCCGGCTTTTCCAGGAATAGTAGATTGAGGTGTTTTGCCCCTTTGAGAGGATGCTGCACCATCAAAATACATTTCCCAGGTTTGAACATTGGATTCCTTGAAACTCATGATTTGCTCGTAGGTAAATCATCATTGAGAGGAGATTCCGTCGGTAGCGGGTGTGCCGCAAGGAAGTCGGCAACGGCCTGCCCTTTCACAGCACGCAGGGGAATGAAAGTGATTTCAAATTGTAACAATATCATAGACCAACGAGCCAGACGTCCTGACAACGTGGGCCGGGTCATAAGATATTGCAGAGGGTTGACACTGGAAATCAGACTGACCTGATGAGAAAGCATGTAATGTCTTAGTTTTTGTGCTGCAAAGACTAAGGCAAGGCAATGTTTCTCAATTGTAGGATATCGGATTTCTGTTGGGAGTAATCTCCGACTCAGGTAGTAGAGGGCATTCTCTTTTCCATCGTCATTGATTTGAGCTAGAAGAGCCCCAAGAGATTCGTCAAGGGCTGCAGTGTAAAGGATTAAAGGTCTTCCCGGAATGGGGGCTGCCAAAACTGGCGGATTTGTCAGGTATTGTTTGATATTTTCGAAAGCATTTTGACATTTCTCGTCCCAAATGAATTTGGCGTCCTTTTTAGCTAGGACAGAGAATGGTTGACATCTTCCAGAAAGATTAGAAATGAATCTTCTTATATACGCCAGTCTACCCTGGAGAGATCTCAGTTGAGTAAGACTCTTAGGAGGCGGCATATTTAAGATGGCTTCAATTTTGGCAGGATCAATTTCGATTCCACGGTGCCTGACTACGAAACCTAAGAACTTCCCTGACGTGACGCCGAAAGCGCATTTCAAGGGATTCATTTTAAGGTCGTAGCGGCACAACCGCTCGAAAACAGTTCTTAAATCATAAAGATGAGCCTCTTTTACTCTGCTCTTGACAACTAAATCATCGATGTAACATTCGACTTGATTATGTATTAAGTCATCAAAGATATGAGTCATGGCCCGCTGGTAGGTTGCACCAGCATTTTTGAGGCCAAAGGGCATCACTTTATAACAAAAGATCCCTATAGGACTTCTGAATGCAGTGTTTCTCTCATCTTTTGAGGCCATCTTGATTTGATTATAACCAGATGAGCCATCCATAAAGGAGAAAACAACATGCGAGGAGGCAATGTCCACCATGAGTTCTGGGATTGGCAAAGGAAATTCATCCTTAGGACATGCCTTATTCAGGTCTCTATAGTCAACACAGACCCCGATTTGACCATTTTTCTTTCGAACTGGCACGACGCTGGCTACCCAAGAAGGATATTGTTCTTCTCGAATAAATCCAGCCTCTGCCAACTTCTTGACTTCAGAAATGACTTGTTGTTCGATCTCCAGACGCATGTGTCATGGAGCTTGCTTGACAGGAATGGCATCATGCCGGATTCCAAGTTTATGGACTGCTACGTCAGCGGACAACCCCGGCATTTCATCGTATGTCCAGGAGAAGCAATCTTTAAACTCGGATAGAAGTTGAATTAGATCCTTAGACTCATCCTCACTCAACAAAGAACTTATGAAAGTGGGGCGAGGGTCATCCGCTGTTCCAAGGTTGATTTCTTTAAGTTCATCGACTGTTGATTTAATTTCTTCTTCGAATTCAGGGGGTGCATCCGGAACCTGAAGTTCGTCAGAATCATCAAAAGTCTCCAAACAAAGTCCATCGAACGAATCAATGACTTCAATAGGGACATTTTTAAATTCAGGATGACTAGTTATCATTAGACAAAATTCGTCATCGTCAAATGATCTAACGGTACTAAAGCCGATACCACTGGTCCAATGTTTATTAAATTTTGAATTCCAAAGACTTTCATGGTATCTAGCCTGACCCTTAGTCCATTGACTCGGAGCAAAACCTTTAGAAATAAGAGATTTAACACCAGCAGGAAAGTAGCCAAAAGGTAATTCCATTAATTCATTGAAATTTGCCTCTTCAAGAATTACATCATCTTCATTCCTTGAGGAGGAAGAGCCAGGGAAGAACTTCTTGGCTTTCCTTACTTCTCCATCTAAGTTCGGAGCATCCTTAATTACTAACCCTGAGACCCTGTCAGCAGACAGTGGGGTTAAGGTTAAGGATTCAACCGTTCTATTAAGCTTTTCATACAAACTCAATTCAGGCTCGTCACTTTGAATATTTAATTTTGTATCCTCCTGGTCGCTATCCGATTCTAAAGTGAGATCAAACTTCAGAGGAGAATTGATTTTTGTATAGTCAAAAGCAAATCTGGCACCCCTTTTTCTTGAATCTTCATCAGAACTTATTTCAAGTTCGACATAGATCGGGGAATTTCTTTTTTCAATGGAAGGGCGACCTCGACCGCGTGCTCTTTGGGTCATCCTCCCACCTCTTTGAGGTATAATGTTTGGAGGCCTGAAGATCACACGCTCGATGTCGTCTTCACTACTTGAGTTTTGTCTCTTATGATTTTTGACTTTTTCTTTTCTCAATCTTTGAATTGCTTTTGAACCTTGACTTTCTGCCTTTTCCTCCTTGACGTTGATCTCTACCTTAGAACAGGTAGTGGACCCGTTAGGAACGTAGTACACCGCGTCCTCGTAGATCCCGATCTTGTGAATAGAGAATGGTTGCAGATCACCCTTAATTTCAAACTCAATGCCATCTCGTTGGTACTTGATGCATTGATGTAGGGTAGAAGGAACCATCCTATACTCATGGATCCAGGGTCTTCCTAGGAGCATGTTAAAGGACATTGCCGAATCAATTATATGAAATTTCGCTTCAGTTTTCAATTCTCCTATCTCTAGAAGAAGGGTAACTGAACCTAAAGCCTTCTCGCCCTTTTCATTGAACCCACGAAGCACTAACTTGTCAGTTGAGAGCTTGCTAGTATCAATTCTAAGGTATGCGAGAGTCTTTATGTTCATCACATTGACCGATGCACCCGGGTCAACTAGAACTCTTGATAACTTAAACTTTCCCACATTTACTGTGATGTAAAGTGGACGATTGTGGTCGGCAGTTCCAAGGAGTAAATCTTCGTCAGAGAAGGTAACCCCAGGGATTTCCTTAAAGTACAAAGCTTCTTCCTCGGAAGTTGAGGCAAATTGAGCTAAGCAAATCTCTGGGTCGAGAAGTGCTTTAATTAGAGTTTCCCTCATCTCTTTTGAAATGACAAGGGCATCATAAATGCTCAATTTGGCGGGCAACTTCCTAAGGTGAGCTAAGACATTGTAATCAACACTTGGAACATTAACATTGGGACCCGGTGGATTTGAAAGAATTGGAGTTGATTGTTGAGCGGGGATTTGAATTGGATCATCAAAAACAACTTATTTTCCTTTATCCTGAGGAGGTAGCCTAGGGGGTAAGACCTTCCCACCACGTAGTTGTACTTGCACGACTTCATCGGAAGAACAAACTACAAGGGAGTCTATGCTCTCCTTAGGCGATTGATTATCATTATCTGAGCGAGAGTTCGAATCTGAAAAGTCTATCACGATAGGACTCCCTTGAAAGTTAATTTCAGGGGTTTCACTATCTGATAAAACATCAGATTCGTTTCTCTCTTGAAGATTCAAATCTGGAGAATTGAGTGTTTGAATTTCTTGATTGATCTCAACTTGTTCTTGATTATTTTCAATAGAAGAGTCATTAACATCTTGATTCTCAACATTAATCATCAAAATATGGGCAGAAGGATCAGACTTTTTATTTAATTTTCGACCATTTGCCTTTGATGGGGCAAAGTAAAAGTCAGATAATTTCAGTGGTGACAGAGGTTTTGAGCCACCATCAACCACTTGTATAGATCTCTCATCAACAAATTTCCTCTCTATAGAAAGTTCACTCTTTTCATTTTTATTCAATACAGTAGTTCCTAAAACTACTAGAGAGGAAACTGTCCCAACGTCCTCCTGCGAAGCCTCGAGGTCAACCTCCCAGATCGGGTCCCGGGCTCTCGTCGGTAACTGTTGAGAAAGATGAAAAGATTTATTAATCAACTTTTTAAATGCCCGGGATAGTGCTATATCCCAACCATCTTCAATGGACAGAGAAGAGTTAGAATTCATACCTGAGATAGATTTGACAGACCCCTGATCCGGATCGACCAGGTACTCCTTTGGAATTATAATATTACCTTGACGGAAGTTCTTTTCTAGCCAATCTTTGAAGATGATGCAGTCTTCGATTGTGTGGCCTAACATGCGATGGTAGGGGCAAAAAGTTGGATCATCCTTCTTATTTGCCTCTTCCGGCTTCTTGGCCTCCGGCAATCGAAAATCTGGCTTCTTCTGAAGACTTTTAAAGATCTTTCTCACCGACTCCCTCTTAAATGGATATGTACGAGCCAATCTCTCTTTAAAAGAAATCGGGTGAGAATCTCTTGTAGGTTGAGAGGTTACCTGAAAAGGTGGAGATTTCTGAGTTTGTTGTGTTGGAGAATTACTGGACTGAACATTCATTGGTTTCTTCCCCTTATCAACAGCTGAAACCATTGCCGTTCTCTTTTCAAAGGACTTCAATGGTTTGCTAGCTTTCTTTTCCTCAGTAGAATCCTTCAGGAATGGCATTTTGGAAGCCTCTTCCTGTAGATTACTAGCCTTATTCAAAAGTTTTTCGAAGGTTTTGATAGTGAAACCCTTCAGGAGAAAAGCAATAGGCCCGTAGATGTTCTTTAAAAGAATCTCCACTGCATGTTGCTCTTGCAACTGGGGTTCACACTTCATCGAGAGATTTCGCCATCTCAAGATGTACTCAACCAAAGACTCTCCCGATTTTTGTTTCTCGATGACGAGATCACCAACGGTTACACGCTGCTGAGCTCCTGAGAATCTCTTTAAGAATAGACTCTCGAGCTCTGTGAATGTTTTCACTAAACCATTAGGTAGATCTGCGTACCACTCAAAAGCAATACCGGATAGACTACTCACGAACTGGCGAAAGAGTAGAGCATCTGACCCTCCTGCGTTGCAACAGCTCGCTCCGAAGTGGGCCAGGTGCTGTCTTGGATTTTCTAAACCACTAAAAACTTTGAATGAAGGTGGCACAAAGCCTTTAGGATAAGAAACTGAATCATATTCTTCAGGGTAGGGTCTACCCTTTGGAATAGATACAGTCCCTTGAGAATGGGCTAAGGCCTCCCTTACCTGGGTTTCGATCATCTGGCGGATATCTTTATCGGCTGGAGAGGTTGGGGAAGCAACCTCTGGAGTTCTAGGACTTGATTCTATTTTCCTGCTGTGCTCACCCACTGTGTGTGTTGTAGGTTGCAACTGCTCGGATTGAGATTGTTGTGCCTTGATCATCTGATTCTGCATCTGTTCCATTCTAAGCATCATCTGTTCAATTTTATTTTCCAAACTCTTGATGTATTCATCTTTCTCATTCAATTTAATTGATCCATCGGAGTCTGAATCTACTGCTGCAGAGGCTTCTTCTTTACCAAATCGGTGTCTTGAAGGCTCAACATCTTTATTTGATGCTCTGGTTTCCACCATGCAAATGTTCCCAGCTGAATCTTCTTCCATCAGATCATCTGCTTCTGGATCAAAGGCTTCAATTGCCTTGTTTTTAAGTATGTCCCTTATTTCCTGTACCACCTCATCGACCGGTCTACCCTCAATTGATTCGAGGTCGATTGGTAGGTACCCCTTATAGTTGATCATCTCTTCAAATTCCTCATCTCCGAACTGGGTAAGGACCTCTTGAATTTTCAAATCATCAGCAGTAGGTTCTGCCACCAACTGATCTAACATCTCTTGATCATCCTCAAGTTCTGTCCCCTCCCCTCCGACTATCCCGGGGTCGGTAGTCGTGAGGGTTACATCCACAACAGGGTGAGGGATATCTAACCTAACAGGTGACGAAGGAGTTTAACTTGTAGGAACTCCAACATCAATCTGAGGAGAATCCTCACATCCCTGAATAAGGAGTCGGGGGACCTTAACAGGTGACTGGACTGGTAAATGAACTGGTGACTGAACTGGTGTCTTAACTGGTGTCTCTCTAATCTGAATCCCAACAGTTCTGCTTATCTTCATTGGCACATAAGGTTCATCCAAAGGTATGGGCCTCTTGCCCTTAACATCAACTGACTGTAAGTCTTTGACGATTTCTTTTGATTTGGCTATCATAGGGGCCAACTTTGAGAATCTTGAAGGGGGAACTGGAGGTCTACCACTGAGAGGGTGACTCCTACCAGACCCAGTTAGAACTATCTCCTCAGTTTTGGCAGTTGGGAGACGAGGCACCCAATGATATCCATCCACTAACACTGAGGCAACTGGTTGCTTAACAAACTTTTTGTTTCTCCTCACTGGCTGAGGAGTCAGGTTTCTTGCTTCAGACTTTTCTTCTTTTAAAACTTCTTTCTCCAGTTTATGCGAGATCACCCCCTTCAGGTGTCTCATATACTATTCTTTGGTCTGACCTGTCTCAGCAGCACAGGTATGAATGATGTTCCTTAACATCCTAATTCTCAAAGTGTTCTTCTCCTTGGTGGTTCTCTTAACAGTGTAGTCGACTGGGCTAGGTGGAGAGCTAGCAATCCGCGTGACTCTCTCCTCCCCTGCAGCAGCTGCGAGGGGGTGAAAATGACTCCCTTTCAGGAGTGGAGAAGAGGCAGGGATAGGCAGCTCCTCAGCAGCCTCAGGCTAAACTAAACTCAAGGCTTTCTGTTCAGCTATCTTCCTTGACTTGGTAATTTTCTTCCTTATCCTTCTCAGGTAGTTCTTCCTAGCACTCTTAGTGCTAAACAGTTCTGCAGAACTAGAAGACCCTTTCTCAACGGTAGATTTCACTTCAATTTTCTTGTCCTCACTTCGGACTGAGGGTACAGAAGGTGTAAGGGTAGCACCTGCTGCCAGTTCCAACACTGGGGGAAGGTCACTCATAGCTCCCACAGCTAGTTCCACTACTGGACCATTCTCGCCCTCAGCAGCGAGATTAATGATTGTTCCACCATTAACAGACAGTTTCAGAGTCTTGAAACCCATCCCAAACTGAATCGCACTGCTATGAATTAACTCTTCGACTTGAAGGTCTCGGTCAACAGAGAACAGAAGTTTCCCAGTCATTGCAGAAAATTTGATTGTCTGAAATTTGAAAGAGAAGACTTGAATCAAACTTTTAAATTTGAATTTTGACAAGAAATTTTCTATATTTTATCACATGAGTCGAATTATAGGAACTATAATCCGATATAGTGATAAAGTATAGATATCAATTTTGACTTGAAGAAAATTTGAATTTTTGTTGTATATGTTCAACTACAAGAGAATGTTGTAGAGAACGTATAACAACAACAGTCTGGATTTGACTTGAAAGGATTTGACGGGGGTTTGAAATTTTGAAGATTGAAAGATTTTTTTTGACTATTTGGAACCAATGAGTCGGATTTGATTTCAACTTAATAGTTAACAAAATATCAAAGAAAGTCAAAGGGTTTTGACTCGACTCTCATATCCCACTGATTAGGCTAGGGATAAGATGTCAGATATTTGACTTGATGAAAAGACTAGATGATTAAATTTGAATCTGGAAATGGTACATGTTATACTACAAGAGAATGTTGTAGTAGTACATGTGACAGTAAAAATTGATTTTGAATTGAAAGGGAATTTGAACGACTCAAAAATTCGGCAGCATCTCGCCTTATTTTTGAAACTTGAGGTGTTGAATTTGCATTCAACAAGACAGTTTACAAACATTAGGGAACATTTTACAGGAAGGAACTCGACTCTTTATATCTTATCAAAGATAAAATGTCAGAGTTCAAAGATTTGAAAGATACTGAAAATAAATGTTGAATTTGAATTGTCAATGTTTATCTACAAGAAGTATTGTAGAAGAACATTCGACACATGACGATTAAAACTTGAAGAGAATTGAACGGATATTTTTGAAAATTTGAATTTCCGGCAGCACCTCCCCTTATTTTTGAAACTCGAGGTACTGAATTTGCATTTAACTCGATGGTTTACAAATGTTAGGGAAAGCTAGGGAAAATCATTTGACTCTTTACATTTTAAAAGAATAATTTAAAATGAAATGTCAAAGATTAATTTATCCGGAAAAATTTGAATATATATTACATATATTAAGCTACAATAATTGTTATAGAGAAATATATGGCAATGCATTTTAAACTTGATTCACTTTGAAAAGAGATTTGAAAATTTTGAAAATCCGGCGGCATCTCCCCTTATTTTTGAAACTCGAAGTGTTGAGCATGTGTTCAACATAACGGTTTACAAACCTATAAGAGGGAGATTCTAGGAAATTAACCTGACTCTTTCATTCTGATGAGTGATTCAGAATGGAATGTCAAGGACTGAAACGACCGGAGAAGTTGAAAATATATTAACTATATACAACTACAATGATTATCGTAGAATATATAGTTGCAATGATTATTATGATTTGAAAATAGATGTTTGAAAAATTTGAAATTTCGGCAGCATCTCCCCTTATTTTGAAACTCGAAGTGTTGAATGTATGTTCAACATAACGGTTTACAAAAACAGGGGGGATGTTATAAGCTAACCCGACTCTTTCATTCCGACTAGTGATTCGGGATTGAAATGTCGAAGGTTAGATTAACCAGAAAATTTCAAACTTTGGATTAAAATTTGGAAGAGGATTCTATATCCTATCACACATATTGAATTATAGAAATTACAATCCTATATGTAATGATAAGATATAGGAATCGATTGAGATTTGAAGACAATGGAATTTTGCTAGACATTTGAAATTATGACTTTGAAGTTAAAGAAATCTTCTGTAAATTGTGAAACTTAGCACACAGGAATCTATTCATATGCGAGTTTGCAACATATGCAAAAAGATTTTGACAAGCTTGGCTTGACTCTTTTGCTCTACCAATAAATTTGGAGGCAAAATGTCAAAGCCCAGCTTGGAGGGAGGTTTCCTACACTCACCTCTCTTTTCACATGTCTTAATTGAGTTGACCGCACTCACCCAACAGAGAAATGGGTAGAGGGACCAACGGAAGAAAGGTAGTCAAAACTACCGATGCAATAAAATTTGTACCGCTATTAAAGATGGAGAGAGAGATTATCCCCAGCGGAGTCGCCATTTTTTTGTTGTGATTAAAAAAAAATATGTTTTGAAAAGAGATTTAATTTTCTTTGGGAAATGTTTAATTTCTGGAATTTTGAATTTTATAATCGAACACTTATTATGAATGATATATCACCTCAAAAGGTGAACATATCGTTCTCTAACAGGTTCAGATTATAAATTTTGGTTTATCCTGATTATCGTAGTTGAATTTGAGAAAGAACTACATATGACCCCAAAGGGTCAAAATGAGTATTCAATCAGATATTTAACTACAATAATTTGGATAAGAAGATCATTGATCTCACAATCAAGTCTACGATAGTAATTGATATATCCTTCCGTTGAAAGAAGTTATTAATCACTATTGATAGTTTGAAAATGACAATAATGATCATCGAGTTTGATTTTCCCAAAGAAAGTTAATTGAGGGTTTTGAAAACTTGATTTTGAAAATCTGGTCTGGGTTTCTAAATCTCCTACGAGCGCAAGCCCTCGTAGTTAATTACATCATAGGAAACCAGAAAATTTCCTACGAATACTCTCGATTAAAATAGCGATACGAATTTTATTTAAGATTTCGAAGATTGATATCAAAGAAAGTTAAGGATTTGAATTTTCAAATGGGATTGGTTCAAAATTGAACAATTATTTCTGGAGTCAAAGAAGGAAGAGTAGGAGGTGTCTTGAGATTCTAAATTATTTCAGAAACACCTCAAACTATCCTAAGTGTTGGGCTTGAATTAGATAGAAAGAGATTTTAATGTTTAAGTGGTCAATTTTATTAGAAGGTGGGAATTAGATTCCCGGAAGTTTGAGGTCTTAAGATTGAAGACATGCCTCAGAACTTAAGTCTAAAATGGGTACTGAGAATAAGTGACCCAGAACCTAGCTAATGCAATGCAATCCTGGACTTACCCCGGCCTGGATTGGGGAGCCAGCTAAACCACCTAAACGCTTTTAAAACCATGAGTCAAAGTCTTTAAATGTAGAGTGGTTAAGGACATTGATTAAGATTGGTTTAAAGAATTGGGGTCGACATCTAGAGCAAATCCTAATTGACCCCTTAACATATGTTGGGTTAAATGTCTAAATAAAATGTAATTAAGATTTAGACTCGATTTTTAATTTGTTACTAATGCGATGCATGCTAGTTGACTCGATGAAATGCTTAAATCAAAATGTAGCAGTTTTAAAACAGGCTTAAAAAATAGGTTTTATCCTAAAGATTGCACAACATCCCCTTGGACAGAACTGCACCCTAATAGGTCAGGTGGTCTGCCAGAACCTGCAGGCGGGGAGGTGCCTAACACAGATGAGAAAAGTCAATATGTATGCATGAAAAACTCCCGGCGAGTCCGGGCTTACTTCTTAAGAGCGTTAGAGTTTCTATCTGAGCTTAAAATTTTAAATTTTGTTTAAGTAGAAAAGGTTAATGACCGTACCCTCACGAGCCTCTGATCGGGTTCCAGGCTAAATCAAAATCGACATGCAATGAACGCAAAAAAAAAACTACTAAAAGCATGCAAGTCCTTAATCGCAATCAACATCAAGTAATCAAATCAACATTTAATTAAATTAATTAAATAAATGCTCAAATTGAAAGTCCATAGGCAAGTGCCCTTAATTATACAACCCAGGGTCTGCAGGAAAAGTAAAGTGGCCGGGTACCACTGACTACAACCCGGATTCTACTCCTAAGACTCAAGTGACTTTGAGATTTGAGATTCTTCTCGTTCTTCACTTCTTCATCTCCTTAGAACTCCTTGGATCCTCGGGTCTGGATATCCAAATGAAAAGAAACTCCCCCTGGATAGGGGTGTTATCTTTTCTCTTTGGATACTTAAACTTCATCCTAATTTGGATCTCCAAATGGATAGGAACTCTCCCCTAAGGGATGTTCCTTCCTCTTTGGATTCCAAATTGGATGTGCAAACATCTCAATCTCAAAGCACTTTAAATAATTTACAACTCAATTTAAATTAAATTACATCAATTAAAATTAAAATTCTAGACTCAACAACCTGCAGGGTTATCCTAATAATCAACAGTTATATTTACATCCCAAGCAGTTAATATATTTGAAATTTAAATGCTCAAACCAGCCACACTTGGCCATGCTCTTTTTGATTTAAAGGGGGACTTAAGCATTCTGGAGCACCTGTGCAATTTAATATTTATGATTTTTGTCCTCTTTAATTTATGCCCTGCATGAGCATGGCCACCTGCATAAGATTGAATTAGTACAAATCGTTCCTAGCCTAAGGGTAGATCTAATCGTATAATCAATCACATCACAGAGTGCATTAAATAAATAAACAATCACATCAATTCTACTACTAGCAAACAACATGCAGTAAAAGCTCAAAAATCTGGCACACAGCAGAAAAGTAAACACCGGCCTAGCCTAAGACTAGAGTTGGTTGTCCTAGCAAACCATCTAAATTGTGTGAGGTAGGCTGTGTGGCTTTGATATGTCTTAAATAGGCAATTGATTAAAGTTGTTTAAAGTTCTAGTTGGTTGAAGGCTTAAGGGAGTTTTAATTTGAGTTTAAATCTTAATGACTTAAAATTAATTTTAGATTTAATTTTAATTATTTATTGGACACCACCTTTATTTCACACCGAGGCCGTGAAGTTTATTTCACTTTCCTTGGGGCTAATTTAATAGCCTCGTAGGCCTGGGTTACCTAGTGGTACCCGATATAATTAAATAATTTAAGTTTGATTAAGGTTTAAAAGTTGATTAAATTTAATTAGAATTAGTTGGTTGCTGGTTTTAATGTTGAATTAATGTTTTCTGGAATTTTGAATGATTTATTGAATTTTAGAATTTTCTGGATTATTTTAATGATTTAATTAAAGGGTCAAAATTTGACTTTTTGATTTAAAGAGTTTTCTAGAAAGTTAATATTTTATTAAAATACTAGACCTTAATACGATCAGTTAGACAGTAAGTACATTAAAATTGGATTTTTCTGCATTTTATTATGAAGGTTTGAAGTTTTGACTTGATTTTGAACTAGGTTTGACCAAAAGTTGACTTTTTCAAATTTGTTTGATTTCTAGAAACTTAACATTTTTAATAAATATTAGACCTTATTATGAGTTGTATGCCTTTGAGTTTGCTCAATTTGGAGTTCATTTGAATTAGTTATGAATTTTTGAAGTTTTGACTATTTAATGAATTATTTAATTTGTTTAATTAGAGACCATTTTTATGATTTGAATCCAAATGACCTCCAAACTTCTTGAAATCAACTCCAAAGGTCAGGAATGACCTAAGGAGTGATTTCCAAGTGTTTAGAAATTTTTTGGAATTTTTAATTATTTTTAATTAATTAAATTAATTAAATTTCAGATTTCAATTAAACTTAAATTAAACTCAATTTTGAAGTCCAGTCAAGGAGCTTTTATTTTTCATTGATTAAGGGTTCAATTCTGGTCCGTTAGAGGGGTTAATTGTATTTTTTGAATTTAATCTTGATTTATTACATTTTTTTGAAGTTTTAAAGGATTAAATAAGGTTTAACTTTGATTAAGTTAATTAATGGACTTAATGATTTCAAAATTCAGTGAGAAATTTTCCTAAGGTTTAGAGTGTCACTAAGTTCAAGTGTTCAAAGTTTCAAGTCAATTGGAGGTGAATCCTAATTATCGGAAATAATCTAAGTTCTCTAAATAAAGTCCTTAATTATTATCCTTAATGACACTAGGTTTGAGTAGGTTTAAATCAAGGTTTTGCTAACCCTTAAACAAAAACATATAAACATACACACAATCACATCCTAGAACTAAGAGAGCCATAAAGCTAGGTGGTGTGTGCACTAACCCATGCAATATTTTAAAAATTAAAATGATTAACCAAGTGATTAGTGAATAATTAGAACATCATTATTCACTAATCATTCCTCCATAAATCCCATTCATATACTCAACCTATGCTTAAAATTTCAAAAGGATCTCTCAAGTATTTAAAGGTTTAAAATATATATATATATATTTAAAAATAGTTTTAAAATAAATATGTATATAACACTATATATAAAATATAGGTTTTGAAATAAAATAAAATAATAAAAAAAATGGTTAAAATAATTTTTAAAAGATTTGAGAGGTCTTCAGATTTCTTTTTATGTAATTTGAAATTAAATTTTAATTTTGAAAGATAATTAATATGATAGTTAATTAGATTTAAATATTTCAAAGGTTGTCTAGAATATACCTTAAATAAATCTTTGATTATAAAATATATCAAAATGAACTTCTCACTAAATATATATAAAGATAATAAAATAAAATAAAAAAAATAAATTTTAAAGCACTTAATTTGATATTTTGATCAAAATAATAATTAATTAAATAACTTGAATTATTTGAAAGATTCCGCACATCTTAAAATAATTTTAATTTTAAAATATTCAATTATAATTTTACCTAAAATTTGAAAATATTTAGAGTAATAAATCAAATTTCAGAAGATATTTGATTAAGTATAATTAAATATTATTCAAAATACTTAATATTTAAATATTAGAAATAATTCAAAATATATTAAATATTTTAAATTAATTTTAATTTTTAATTAAAGGGATTTAAAATCCGAGCATTTTGATATATTATATAGGTTATTTGGATTTATTATTAATTTTTAATTAATTTTCAAAGTATTCTGGATTTAAAAAGAATTAAAACTAAATATAATTACATAAAATTAGATCAAACAGTGAGTTAGGTGACACTTGGCAGCATCAGGTTCATCCGTCAAACCACGCGCGGTGGCGGCTACTAGATGCCACGTGGCCATTTCTGGTTGGGCCTTTGGAACCACGGCAATGATTGCCAATCATTAAACGATGGCGTGCGCGGGTCCACGTGGTTTTATTTAAACCAGTTAGTAGACGGGATGACCGTCGGATCCGTGTGGACTTTCATTCAACGGCAGAGATCGAATCTCGATGTTTGATCTCCACTGGGAGAGATCAAACGGCAGAGAATGGATTCCGTGGCGCTGAATGAAGGGTCGAGATCAAGCCGGATAGGAGAATTCTGCAAGATCAGATCCGCGGTTCGAACCAGCTGCGGAATAATGGGATTTGAGCCGTCGATCCATGAATCAACGGCTCAAATCAAACATAGTTCATGCAGAAATCAACTTAAATCCTAGAACAGGTTTATGAGCTCGTTCTTTTGATTTAAACCACGAGAGCAAATAAAATTTTAAACTAAGATTAAAAACATGAACAGAAATTTTGTGGAGCATTCGATATGGCTTAAAACAAGCTGTATTAAAATCTATTTAACCTAGTGTACCTTAATCTAGGGTTAAGGTTTTTACCTAATCCAACTGATGGATTTTCGCGTTCTTGGACTTTCTGAGCTTGTAGATTGTCCAAGATTAATTTTGCTGAAGGAACGAACGGTTGAAAACAGCTGAATCGAGTGCTATCAGGCTTGGACGGATTTGGAGCTTGAATGGCTGGAGGATCACCGCCGGTGAGCTTCTAGTGGTCGGGTTTTGGTCTGGAGAGCTTGAAGAGACTCTGGGTAGCTCAAGAGAAATTCCAGAGAGGCTTGAGGGTGTTGGTGTAGTGAGATAATAGGATTTTTTGAATGACGGCTCAAAATAGGGTATTGCCCTATTCAATTCATTCTAAATTGCATGGAGGGCTGAGATTATTTGAGTGAACCCTTAGATGGTGGCCATCTGTCCAGGGAGTTGTTGGAATAGCAGGAGAAAGGACAGCCCAAGGACGCCTAGGTGGAAAGGGCTATTTGTCCTCTAATAAGCATGTGGAATTGATTTAGACCATTAGATCTTAATCCAAAGGCCTAAAATAGTTCTAGGAATATTCCAGAAACTATTTGAACACCTGGAATGAAAAGGGATTGGAAAGAATGCCATGTCATTAAGAATTTAAACTATTTAATGAATTCTTTGACCATTTGTTGACTGGTTTGACCAGTCAATAGGTCAAGGCTTGATGAGGTGGAGATTGGAGAGCTGTTTGAGCTAGTAGGATGCACTTCAAGGGATTTGATATTAAGAGGCTAGGACTTGAGTGCATATTCATGAATTAGGGAAGGTTTGACCAAATCATAATAGGTTGACTTGGTCAAATCAACAACAACTTGGGACATAATGAGCTTAGACATATTCAAGCCATGTTATGAAATTGGGTTAGAAGCTTAATGGGAGTTCAATTGGATGTATGGGTGGATTTGACTAAGATCCACACATTTAACCAACTCCAAGATATTGACTTGGTCAAACCTCATATGGATGTGTTTCAAGTTAGGTTTGAATGGATTCAATATATATTATTAAGTGTATTTGAAGGTTTAATAGTTTACTTGAATGAGATTTTAATAAATGTGGTGAATGGAGTTTAAGTTGATTAGGTTTGACCAGATATGGATCTAGTTGACCAAGTCAACTGATGGCTGGGATATGATGTCCAGTCAAGTCCACATCACTAGGGGGAGTGATCAAAGAAGCTTGAAGGGGTTTTGACTGCATTTAAGACTTGATTTAAAATAAAGAATCTTAAGGGTTTGAACTGGTCAACCTGGGTTGACTTGGTCAACCAGGTTGACCTAAGGTCAGAGTTTGGGCTGGAATAATTCAAAATGAGGTTTAAAGTCTGGTAGAAGTGGTTTGAGGGTTTGAATAGGTCATTTGGGTCAAATCACCTATTTGAACCCTTAATGGGCTTAATAGGTCAACTAGGTTGACTTGGTCAACCAAGTTGACCCAGGGTTAGGGCTTGAACTGGAATGGTTTGAAATGATGAATGGGGTCTGGTGGAGGTGGTTTCAAGGTTTAAATGGGTCATCTAGGTCAAATGACCTGTTTAGGCCCTTAATGGGCCTAATAGGTCAACTATGTTGACTTGGTCAACCAGGTTGACCCAGGGTCAGGGATTGGGTCCAACCAGTTCAGAATGACATTCTGAGTCTACTGGTGGTGGTCTCATGGTCTGGAGAGATCATTTGATCAAAATGACCTATTTGGGCCCTTAATGGGGCCTTCTAGGTCAACTAGGTTGACTTGGTCAACCAAGTTGACCCAGGGGCTGGTTCTGGGTTCAATGGGTTTGGTTTGACATTTGAAATTTGTTGGAAGTGACTGCATTTGATTTGGAGCTCATTTGACCAAAGTGACTATTCACACCCCATAGGGGTATTTTGGTCATTTTGACCTCTAGTCAACTGGGGGTCAAATTGAGTCCAACAAAATGCAGTTTATTGCTCAATGGGTCATAATCAAGGGTCTGGAGGTGATTTGAGGCTTTGGAGAAAGCTCCAGGGTCAAAATCCACTGGGTGGTAGGTCCAGTGGCATAGACTGTAAATATTTAAAGGTTTTACAGCCTTTGGATTTCAATTCAGTTTCTGGGGTTAGAGATCTCAGAATGAGCTCAAATTTGAAGGGTTACCTCTAGAGACATGTCACATCAGTGTGGAACTGATAGATCTTGAATCAGAGGTCATTTGATAGGGTTTTGAAATGTTCAAAGATTTGCTGGAAAAGGCTTTCAGGACTTAGATCTTTGACCTTGGATTTGAATCTGGAAATCTGATTTTGAACTGGATTTTGAGTTTGAATGATTGGATTTGAATTACCTAAATCATTCATGACCATTTAGAGATCATAAATGATAGGATATGATTAAAGTTTGATCAAAGGTAAAGTCAGGGTTTGAACTAGAGTTTGGATTTTGAACTGGATTGAATTCTAGATTTTGCTCAAGGTTTGAATTGAGGATATGGATTAAAGTCTGATTTGTTCTAGAGTTTGAATATATTTGAGGACTGGATAGATCTAAGATCTAGGAGGATCCTAGGACCTAAATTGATTTAGGGGAAATCCCAGGGTCCAGAGCAGATCCTAAGGACTGAAGTCTAGGAAACTCCTAAAGTTTAGGAAACCCTAAAGTCTGGGATTTAGAAGGTTCTTAGGATCTAGGATAGATCTTAAAGTCTGGATTCTAGGGAGATCCTAGGGTCTAGATAGATCTGAGGTCTAGGAGAAACCTAAAACCTAAACTAATCTAAAGTCTGGTAGAATCCTAGGGTCTAAAATAGATCCTAGGGTCTAGGATCTAGAATTGTCTTAGGATCTAGAAGAATCCTAAGCTCTAGATAGATCTAGGAGAATCCTAAAGTCTAAGAGGATTATATGATATAGAATCAGGTAGAATCCTAGGGTCTAGAATTGATCCTAGGGTCTGAAGTCTAGGAGAATCCTAGAATCTAGATTTATCTTAAATTGTATTGATCTGGGGTCAGGATTGATTTGAATTTGGATTGATCTAAGATCAGATTGATCCTGGGGTTAAGATTGATCCTAACGATTGGAAAGATCCTAAGGTCTGGATTGGTCCTACTGAGCTCATACAAAAATGAGGTCAACATAGCTCAATGTCCCCTTTTATAATATGGTCCCTAATAAAGTGATGCCTTATGTCAATGTGTTTGGTTCTTGAATATTAGATAGGATTCTTAGAGATGCAGATGGTACTAGTGTTATTAGATAGAATTAAAATTATGCGAAAAGGTAATCCTAGATCCAGAACTTGTTGCTTCAACCAAAGGACTTTGGCCACACAACTTTCTAAGGCAATGTACTCAGCTTCAGCAGTGAAAAGTGTTATAGAATTTTATTTTCTATTGGACCAGGAGACTAAAGACTATCCTATGAATTGGCATGTTCCTAAGGTGCTCTTTCTATCCACCCTACACCCTACAAAATCAGAATCAGAATATCCAATAATCTCAAAAGAAGTGCTATACCTAGGATACCAAATTCCTAAGGTTGGGGTCCCTAAGAGATATCTGAGGATTCTCTTAACTGCAGTAAGGTGGGATTCCCTAGGATCAGCTTGAAACCAAGCACAAAGATAAACACTAAACATGATATCAGGTCAGCTAACAGTCAGGTAAAGTAATGATCCAATTATTCCTCTAAACTTCTTCTGATCAACAGATTTTCCATTTTGATACTTGTCTAACTGGACAGAAAAACTCATGGGAGTGTTTATTAGCTTGGCTTTATCCATTTCATATTTCTTTAAGATATCCTTAATATACTTTGATTGATTGATAAAAGTTCTATCATCCATTTACCTTATGCTAAACACCAAAAAGTAGGATAATTCTTTCATCATACTCATCTCAAACACCTCATTCATTATCTTAAAAAAATCATCACATAAATTTTTATCAGAAGATCCAAAAAGTATATCATCAACATAGATCTAAACAATGAGTACATCATCTCCTACTTTCCTAAGAAAAAGGGTGGTGTCTATGCTCCCCTTAACAAACTATCTTTATAGTAGGAATGTGCTAAGCCTCTCATACCAAGCTCTGGGTGCCTATTTCAGTCCATATAATGCCCTTTTTAATAACAAACTATCTTTTAAGAGCTCATATGGAATAATAAAGACATATGAGATTGTTGAAATTAAAATAATTATATGTTTAATTAAGTTTAAGAGTTAGAGAAGTGCTATGGAGAGTTCTTGAAAAGAAAGGAGTTAATAATGCTTATATTCAAATCATTAAAGATATGTATGAAGGAGCTACTACTTGTGTTCAAACACAAGGTGGTTTGACCAAGTATTTCCCTATTTCGGTTGGATTACATCAAGGATCAGCTTTAAGCCCATATCTTTTCGCGTTAGTCATGGATGTTCTCACTAGACATTTACAAGAGGATGTACCCTGGTGTATGCTTTTTGCTGATGATATTCTTCTTGTTGACAAGACTAAAGAGGGAGTTGAAGGTAAACTTGAAGTCTGGAGATCAACCTTAGAGTCTAAAGGTTTTCGCTTGAGTAGATCTAAAACTGAATATATGGAGTGTAATTTTAGCAGTAATAGACCTAGTGAGGGGATTGTGACTTTGGGCGATCAAGTTATTAATAAGAGTACACGTTTTAGATATCTTGGATCTATTGTTCAGAGTGATGGTGAAATAGATGGGGATGTTATCAGTAGAATTCAAGTTGGATGGTTGAAGTGGAGGAATGCATCGGGCTTGTTGTGTGATAGAAAAGTCCCCCTTAAACTTAAGGGAAAATTCTATAAGATGGTGGTGAGACCTGCAATGCTTTATGGTGCAGAATGTTGGCCATTAAAAGAGAAGCACAATACTAAGTTATGTGTTGCGGAGATAAGGATGCTTAGGTGGATGAGTGGATTTACTCTTAGAGACAGGATACGAAATGAGCATATACGTGAAAAGGTTGGAGTAGCTCCAGTGGAGGATAAGATTAGAGAGAGTCGCCTTAGATGGTTTGGTCACATAAAACGGCGGCCTTCCGATGACCCAGTTAGGAAAGTAGAGGTATTAGATTTGACTTATGTTAAGAAAGGTAGAGGTAGACCTAAAAAGACTTGGTTAGAAAATATTAGAAATGATCTTTCTCTATTAGATTTAAACGAGAATTTGACTTTGAACCGGACACAATGGAGAAAAAGGATTCATGTTGCCGACCCCACGTAGTGGGACAAAGGCTTGTTATTGTTGTTATTGTTGTTGATTTGGATATTGGGAACTCTCAAAAATTGGGGGTTGCTCTATAAAGACATCCTCTTTTATTACCCCATTTAAAAAGGCACTCTTGACATTCATTTGGAACATCTTAAATCCCTTATAACTGGTAAAGGCTAGTAGTACCCTAATGGCTTCCAATCTAGCTACAGGGGAAAAGGTCTCCTCAAAATCAATCCCTTCTATTTGGTTGTACCCCTTAGCTACCAATCTTGCCTTATTCCTAACCACCACACTGTAATCATTCATTTAATTCTTAAAGACCCATTTGGTTCCAACTACACTTTAATCCTTAGGTCTTTCTACTAACTCCCAATCATCATTTCTCATAAATTGATTAAGTTCTTCTTGCATAGCTAAGATCCAACATTCATCAGAAGGGGCTTGATTGATGTTGGTGGGTTCAATCATTGAGATAAAGGTAGAATGGTTTACTTCCATCCTAAGTCTATATATAGTTCTAATACTTTCAGAAGGGTCTCTTAAGATCAGTTCTTTAGGATGACTCAAAAAATATCTCCAATCTATAGGCATAGTATTTTGAGGTTCTACTCTTTCCTCCAGATTTGTATTTTCAACTCCTTGGGTAATCTCTCCTACCTCTTCTTCTTCCTCAACTCTAAATTCCTTAGGATCATATTTATCAAACACCACATGAGTAGTCTCCTCCACCACCAAAGTCCACTTATTAAACACCCTGAAGGATTTCCCCATACTAGAATACCCTAAGAACACTCCTTCATCAGATTTGGGGTCAAATTTTTCTAAGGATAATTTCCTATTGTTCAGAATGAAAACCTTATAGCCAAAGACATAGAGGTGGGACAGGTTTGGAATTCTACCCTTAATGATCTCATAGGGTGTCTTATTCAAATTGGATCTAACATTCACCCTATTCAACACATACAGGCTGTGTTCATCACTTTTGCCCAAAAGTATTTTAGAAGTGAATACTCGGCAAGCATGGCTCAAGTGGCTTCCACTAAGGCCCTGTTCTTCTGTTTAGCTACCCCATTCTGCTGAGGGGTCCTAGGAGTTGAAACGTTGTAGCTAAACCCTTGATCCTCACAGAAGGTTCCAGATTTCTCATTTTCAAACTCCCCACCATGATCAATATGGATGGTCACAATCTCACAGCCTAACTTCTTTTGAATCCAAGTGGAGATAGATTTAAATTCATCAAATGACTCATATTTATGTGACAGAAATCTAATTCAAGTAAACCTCGAGTAATCATCGATAATCACAAATCCATAGACTTTTCCTCCTAAGCTAGCAATGCAAATGGGTCCAAAGAGATCCATGTGTAGGACATATAAAGGTCTAGAGGTGTTGATGTCCTTAATGGAGTGGAAAGAGGATTCGACTTGCTTCCCTAGCTGACAGGCATCACACAGGTGGTCCTTAGTAAACTTAAGCTTGGGGACACCTCTAATTAAGTTCTTTTGGGTGACTCTTCTAAGGGTTTTCATGCTGGCATGATATAATCCCTATGCCACAACCAAGACTCATTAGCAGTAATTTTTAAGCAAAATAAAGTAGAACATTCAATATTATTTAAGTCAAATATGTAGACATTATTGATCCTCTTGCCCTACAAAATAGTGTCATTATTTAAGCTTATGATGTAAGTATTTATCAGGAACTTGATGCTGAACCCTTTATCATAGAGTTAATTGATGCTGAGCAGGTTATGTTTCAGTCCATCTACAAGAAAAACATTTTCAATCAAAAGGTTCTTAGAATTTCTAATTATACCTGCACCTACAACTTTCCTGATGGAGTTATCTCCAAGAGTGACCATGCCTCCAGCCTTAACCTCCAGTGAAATGAATTGATTTGCATCTCCATTCATATGTCTTGAGCATCTGCTGTCCAGGTACCATATGCTCTCATAAGGTCTTGTGTGAGAGCACACCTATAAAATCATCAAACGTCAGACTTAGGAACCCAATTAGATTTAGGTTCCTTCTTCTGAAAAGAAGAAGGCAATGCATTTGTGCTGTGCTGTGAAACATGCAATTTGGGCCTCCACACCCAATGTGAATTATGGTGAATAGTGTAGGTGTGAGAGATATATCCTAACATGCCACATGAGAAACATCTAATACCAGGAAAAGGATTAACTAATCTATGGGGGGTGATAGTGCCTCTTCCTAGGTTTGAATGATGCATGTTTTAATGATTTTAAATGTGATCCTTCAAGTGATGGAGGTTTGTAAAATTGTGCAAATATAGGTGGTGTTTCATTTTTCTCAAATGCACTAAATTTTACACTTAGAAATTCATTCTCCATTTTGAGGCTTACAATTTCAAATTTCAAATAATGCTCATCATTATCTAAATCAGATGTATGAGATTTTAATTTCTTAAATGCATCTTCTAATTCAACATGTAATATTTTCAGTGAATCATGCTCGACAATCAATTTAGAATGCTTTTTGATTAATTCACCAAATTTATTAAGTAATGAAAGGTGATTGCTATCAAGTGTAGAATGATCTTAATCAAAACTTCATGCTCTTTCTCTATGTTTAAGAATTCCAATTTCAGGCTAGCATGTGTTTTCTTAAGTTTCCTGTATGATGAATGGATTTTTTTTCAAAAACTTCAAGTATTTGATCATAGGTTAGCTCACATATCTCTTCTTGGTCAGACTGGCCATGATGTTCATCCGCCATCGAACACAAGTTTGTAGTCTCCTCTTCAGCTTCAGTCTCAGAGGAGTTTGATGTAGAATCTGCCCAGAAAGCCTTTTGGATCTTCTTCTTGTCCTTCCTGAACTTGGGTTTCTCCTTACCCTTCTCCTTGCTTGGGTGAGCCTTAAGTGTAGGACAATCAGCCTTTATATGTCTAGGCTTCCTGCATTCAAAACAAATTGTATCAAAAGAATCTTTAAAATTTCTGCTACTCTTACCTTTGTTCCACTTCGAAAGTTCTTGTATTTCTTTCTTAGAAAGCTTTGAATTGCCTAGTGATTAAGGAAACATCATCGCTATCAGACCTGAAAGTATCAGTATCTGTATCGTTGGCCTTCAAGCAACACTTTTCTCTTTCTTTTTCTCACCTACATCAAGCTGTCTTTGGTTCACCCCTTGCTCATAAGCAATGAGTGATCCAAGTAAGTTATCAATAGAATAAGCATTCAAATCCTTAGATTTAGTGATCGCAGTTATCTTGGCATCATAGGAAGAAGGCAAATATCTCAAAATCTTATTAACTTTCTCATAATTGGTAAGCTCTCTTCCTAAGGCATGCAGGGAGGTGACAATTTGAGTAAACCTAGTGTACATTTCAGATATGAACTCACTAGGTTTCATGCAAAAGAGTTTGTAGTTATGAAGCAGTATGTTTAACCTATATTGTTTAACTTTAGATGTACCTTCATAGGTAATGCATAATCTATCCCAAATTTCTTTACCAGTTGTGCAGGTAGAGACATGCATGTAATCCTCAGATTTTAAAGCACAGAAAAAATAGTTCAAGCATTTTGCATTCAGTTGTGCTAAATCATGATCAAAGGTCCATTCGGCAAAAGAAAGTTTAGTTTTAATACCATTAACAAGTCTAAAAGATGCTTCATAACCATCTTTAATAAGCATCCACATGTGATAATCAATAGATTGTAAAAATGTGGACATGCGAGTTTTCCAAAAATCAAAATGTATGTTATCAAACAAAGGTGGACGAGTAATGGAATAACCTTCAGCTGTATTTCTATTTCCAAAATTAGCTATAGATCAAATTCAAAAATTTTTCAAAACTAGATTTTATGAATCAAGCTCTGATGCCACTTGAAAGTTCATTAGTGATGTTATACCCATAAGAATTAGCCCGAGGCTAACCAAGAGGGGGGTGAGTTTGTTATTTTAAAAATTCATGAGCAAAAAAAATAATTTTGAAAATCTTTTTGAATGTTTTAAAATGATTTCAGTTTTGTGATGATGTGCTGATTTTTAACAAAAATAAACTAATAATCACAATCACATGATCATCAACAGAAAAATAAAGTGTGGAAAATAATAAGAAAGAACACACCAGATTTTATAGTGGTTCGGTCAACTTGGCCTAACACTAAGTGACTCTCCTTCTGCTCCCACAACAAGGCGGAGAAGCCTGTACAAAACCTCTTTCCACCAATCCGGTGAGGCAGAGAACCCAGACTCCTTTCGCTTCCTCCTGAAGCAGGTAGAGAACCTGTACTCCTTTCGCTTCCTCCTGAAGAAAGCAGAGAACCTGGATCTTCTTGTAGACAATCCTTCCATAGAGACACCAACAAGACAAGAGATGATGACCCGAAGAAGACGACTCAATCCTTGCTTGGAGCAACCTTTGTGAACACCTCACAAATTCCCCCTCACAAGATCCTCTCTCTTTCTTTCCCAAGCTCTCTCTCTCTCTCTCTCAAGGTTCTCTCTGGAAAGGAAGGTGGCAAAAGATCTCAATGATTGAACAAAAGAGATCTTAAATAGGAGGGCTCAAAAATTGCCCTAAATCTTAATTGGTCATCAAAGATCATCCAGGATGATCCTTAGATTGTCCTGCACGATCAGTGTAAATCAGACCCTTTTGTCCTGGATAATCTGGTTCTTCTGGATGATTAGAAGACAAAATCTGTTCAGATCGTATGGGATGATTTTTTGATTGCCCTGAATGATTAGTTCAAACTAGGAAGATTGTCCAGCAGATTCCTCGGGTCGTACAGCCAAACCAAGCTGGATGGTTTCAAAATGACTTGATCGTCCCGAATGATATATATATCATCCTGTATGATTAGTTCAAAATCAAGAATATCATCCAGCAGATTCCTTGGGTTGTCTAGGTGAAATGCTCTAGACAGTCAGGATTTTGAATGTATCATCCAGGATGATCTTGTGATTGTCCAGGATGATATGATCGAATTAATCAAATCTTAATTACTTTTCTTAATCACTAGACTAATTTAGTCTTGATTGTAAAGGATCATCCAGGATGATACACATATTGTCCATGATGATTATACCAAAATTCTAAAAATAAAAACTTGCCTAACTTAGTCTGGCAGCTGAAAATTTTTGATTTGAACATATCATCCTGTACGATGGGTCTATCATCCAGCATGATTTGCTTAATCACACCGACTGAACATGGTTACCCTAATTAGGGTTTCTATTTCTACTAGATCATCTAGGATGATATGAATATCATCCAGAATAATTTAAACATAAATTAAACAGAAACTCTAACTCACTAAAACTTACCCCTGAGTATGTGTGTGTTTGCAAGGTTACTTAGCTTGGGGATCCGTTACATTATATTTGACTCAAGAAAAATGAAAAAGTACATTGAACCTAAAATATAAACAGACTGACTAGATCTTGAGCTAGCTTGAATTGTAATTGATCCTGTGAACCTGAAAGATTAGAACTTCAAACAGAAATGAAAAGGTTTGCTATCATCAAAATCATAGTCCTTGAAACCAGATTCACAACAAGCACTCCTATAATGTCATTCAAAGGTTAGTTTTTAGAACCCAAGTGAGTTTGAGTTCCACCTTATGCTTAACTGAATGAGATGTCTGCATGTTATGTTGTGATGGATGAAATTTAGGTCTCCACACTAGATGTGTCCTATGGTGCATTATGCAAGTGCAGGCTATGTGACCTAGCATGCCACAAGAGAAATACCTAACACCGGGAAATGGGTTCACTAACCTGTGTGGGTAATGGTGCCTCTTCTTAAGTTTGTGTGATGCATGCAACGCTGAGGGGTTCTGCCATTGAGCTAGTGAGGGTGATAGTTTATTAATTTCTAGTGCTATAACCTTTATTCTTAATAATTCATTGCATGTTCGTAGCTTAACACTTCTAGTTTCCATGCATGCTCATTGCTATCTAGTTGGCATGCAAGTTCTTCTAATTCCTTAAATGCATTTTCTCATTCAACATGTGAAGATTTCAAGAAATCATGTGCAATAGTTAATTTAACATGCTTCTTGTTTAATGTATCAAATTCATCAAGTAGGGACATGTGATCTCTACCTAAGTCAGAATGTTCTTTAACTAAATTAGCATATTCTTTTTGTAAAGTACTAAAATTAGTATTAAGACTAGCATGCATTTTCTTTAATTTCTTATACGAATCATAACTTTTGTCAAAAATAACTAATAATTCATAATAGGAAAGTTGACATACCTTAACCCGATCCGATTGATCAAGATTATCATTAGCCAGAAGACACAAATTTGTTACCTCCTCCTCTACTTCTTCTTCTGATGATTCTAAGGCAGAGTCGGCCCAAAAGAATTTTTATGTCTTCAGTTTCCCTTTCTTGTACTTTGGCTTCTCCTCGCCCTTCTCTTTAGTTGGATGAGTCTTCAAATTAGGATAATCAGCTCGGAGGTGACCTAGTTTTCTGCACTCAAAGCACATTGTGTCAGATGTAACTTTAATATTCTTTGAGCTTTTACCTTTATTCTAATTATTTTGATGATGCCTTTATTTTCTCTTCAGAATATTCTTGAACTAACGGATCATCAAGGCTGTGTCGTCATCTTCCTCAACTATAAAACTATCACTTTTTAAATTATTCACTTTTAGAGTCACATCACTCCTTCTTCTTTTCTTTTGCATCACTTTGCCTTTGACTCACTCCTTGCTCGTAGGCAATGAGTGACCCAAGCAAATTGTCAATGGAATAAATGTTTAAATCTTTAGACTATGTTATCACAATTATTTTTGTATCATAAGAACTAGGTAAATATCTCAAGATTTTATTAACTTTTTTAGAATTAGATAACTCTCTACCTAGTGCAAGAAAGGATGTCACTATCTGGGTAAACCTAGTGTACATTTCAGATATAGTCTCTCTAGGTTTCATGCGAAAGAGTTCGTAGTCATGTAATAGTATGTTTAGCCTAGACTGTTTAACCTCACTAGTTCCTTTGTAGGTGATACACAATCTATCCCAGATCTCCTTACCAATAGTACAAGTAGCTACTCACATATAGTATTTTAATTTTAATCCACCAAAGAAATAATTCAAGTATTTTACATTTAACTGTGCAAGTTCCCTATCCTCATTGGTCCATTCATTAAATGATAATTCAATTTTAATGCCATTCAAAAGAAGAAAAGGTGTAGAGTAACCTTCTTGTACCAACATCCACATGTGGTAGTACATGGATTATAAAAATGTCGACATATAAATTTTCCAAAAGTCAAATGATATATTATCTAATAAGGGTGGACGAGTTATGGAATAACCCTTCGTAGTGTTACGGTTAGCAAAATGTGCCATGGATCATGTGTCTCTAGGTTTTATAAAATACTATTTTGAGACCCTCGCTCTGATACCACTTGAAAGTATGAGATTCGCCAAGAGGGGGTGAATTGGTATTTTAAAAATAAATCTTAAACAAGACTTTTAATTTTTAAGGATTTTTTAGATTTTTTTCAAAAAGATAATTTAACTAATCAAATGCGGAAGCTAATTATTTGATTATAATTATAAGAATGGTGATGAAATTTTGAATCTCATAATGGAATACTAAAATTAAATTTTTACTAAGGCAGTTATAGCAAAAATTTAATGTAAGAAAAGTAAACTGCAAAAAATAAAAAAGCATATCGAAAATTTTTATAGTGATTTGGTCAATCTTGACCTATATCCACTCCCCGGAGTCCTCATCTCTGAAAGTTGCACTAGTCAAAAGTGACTCTCCTTCTGATCCCACAGCAAGGCAAAGAAGCCTTTATAAAACTCACTTATACCTTCCCCGGTGTGGCAAAGTACCGGATGCTATATCACCCTCCTAGTGATGGCAACGGACCTTCTCATTTTTCTCCCTCTTGGAGAAGGTAGAGAACCTTACCTCCTTTTTCTCCCTCTTAGAGAAGGCAAAGAACCTCAAGGACTTTAACCTAGAAGCTTCTCTCCCTAGAGAGCTCCCATAAGACTCACCAAGGCCACAGGAGGAGCAAGTGTGCAGCTAGCTTGGAGCAACCGTGTGATCCCTGAAAGTTCAAAAGGGATGTTAAGCCCTTTTGAACTAGTCCCGAGGCTAACCAAGAGGGGGGGTGATTTGGTTATTTAAAACAAAACAAAATCTTTTTATAACTTGCAAAAGAAATGAATTAAATCAACGATAAAAAGATCAATCACAGATTTCACCCAAGCAGATAATCGTAATAAAATAAAGTGAGGAAAATAATAAGAAAGAACACACCGGATTTATAGTGGTTCGGTCCAACCTGACCTACGTCCACTTCTCAGAGGCACCCTCCAAGTATTGCACTAAACCAAAAGTGTCTCTCCTTTAGCCCCCACAGCTAGGCGGAGAAGCCCTTACAAAATCACTTCCACCTTCCCCGGTACGGCGGAGTAGCCGGGTCCTTCGACAACAAAGAGATCTTCTTCTTCTCAAAACTTCCCTCGAGATGACCATTGAATCCGATGGTACTTAGGTGCAAGCTTGCCAGAGCAACCGTGTGAAACCCCTCACACTCCCTCGAGAATCCCCCTTCCCAGGCTCTTCTCCCACTCAAACTCTACCCTTTCCTCTCTCCCTTTCAAGCTCTCTCTTCAAGTTTTCTCCAAAAGAATGAAAACTCGATGGCTGCCAAAGACACCTATCAAGTGCCTTGAGAAAGCTTAAATAAAGAGATCCAAAAACCCTTCCAAATTAGTTATGGCGGCAAAGATCATCCAGGATGATCGTCGGATCGTCCAAGACGATGTGCTCCAAAAGACAGCTTCAGAAAACCCTAAAAACTCAATTCTGTCGCCAAAGATCATCCAGGACAATCGCAAGATCATCCAGGACGATCGCAAGATCATCCAAGACGATCGCAAGATCGTCCAGGATGATGTGCTCCAAAAGACGGCTTCAAAAAATCCTAAAAACTCAATTCTACCGCTAAACATCGTCCCGGACGATCGCAGGATCATCCTGGACGATGTGCAGAATTTGACCTGATAGTCCCGTACCATCCTAGGATAGGCCAGGACGATCAGTACAAATTTTGCACAAATCGTCCAGGACGATTAGAGCAAATTTTGACTCTTAAATCCTTGCCTAAATTATCATGGCGGCTAGGGTTTTGAGATCATATTGGATCGTTCAGGACGATATAAATATCGTCCAGTATGATTTGTTCAAAAGTTGAACTTCTGGTTTTGACAGGATCTCACTCCCCCTGAGTATGTGTACACATAGTCACAAATAAGCATACACCCTTACAGGACTTGACTCAAGAAATCAAAAAGTACATCAATGAGAAATACAACAAAGCCTATTCTACTCATTCTTGAGTCTTGAATCTTTCTTGGATTGATGCATGATGTTCCTGAAATATTAGTACACACAAATAAATATATATTTTAAATACTAGGAGATGAACCATAATATTTGTTATCATCAAAATAAGAACTCGTGAGCCCGAGTTGCAACAATCTCCCCCTTTTTTATGATGGCAAATATTTCTGGTTGGACTTGCAAATAACAGTATTTTCTCCTAATCTCCCCCTCACTAAGAAAAGACTTTTAAAAATAGGAAGAAACACATTTTTTGATTTTTTTTTTATTATTATTAAAAAATATACACAATAATTATCACAAATAAAATAGTACAATTACAATATAAATAAACTTCATAAATACAACAGTACGTTCTCCCCCTTTGACATTATCAAAAAGAAGAGGAGCAGAAAAAAACAAAAGTAAAACAAAAATAGACTAAAAGATCGAAAACGGTCTCTGATCTTGTGAAATTTTTATAAAATCAAGAATTTTCTTATAATGAGAAAGCTACCCCTTGATTTTATTCAAAAAGCTAAGTAAGACATGAATTGACTACTCATAACCCAGAAAGGTTAGAAATTTAGAAATTGTTAAACCAAGCTCAGGTTTTAAAAAGGCTAAAAAACTTTTTAAGCCAATATCTAAATCAAGGAACAAATTAGATAAGGAAACAAAAATCTTTCAAAACTTATTTCATGAAATAAATCTAATAGAAGATTGATGCAAAGTAATGAATCAAAAAAATCTTGATTTTCAAACTCAAGTAACGAATCTATCAAAAAGTGATAAGAGTTTTCTAAACTTTAGAGATTTACAAGAATGGAAGCAACTTTTATGGGCTAATTTTGTGCCACTTTTTCAATTGGTTTGGCGCTTTGCGCATCTTTTGATTTTTGATACACTTTGTGTATTCATTTGGCAATTTCGCATCTTTTCAGTTTTGGGCTCATTTTGTGCCTATTTTCAATTTGTTTGGCGCACTACGCATCTTTTATTGCCTCCTTTCTAAATCTTTAAAATCAGCAAACCTTATTCTTATGATAAAGACGAACAACCTGAATAAGATAATCTTAAAGTTGGTTCAATAATTTACAAAAGATTCCTATGAGATAGACAAAATGTTGGAAGATGAAAAAAGTTTTAATTTCAAAAAACAATTTATAATCTGAAACAGATTTTGACTCAAAAGTAAGATAGCCTTATTCAAAGAAATGAGATAGAGAGACAAAATCATGAGTTTTCTTCCTTGATTTTAGAGAAATTAACCACAACTAACAAAGTATTTAGAAAGTACAGGAGGTAAATTTTTCATTTTTAGAAAATAAGATCTTAAAAAAATGATTTAAAATAAGAGGTGTTATATGTGTGCTTGATCAGAGGAATAAAAAATATCAAAAATTTTAAAAGGAAAAATAATAATACTAAAACATAGAAAACACAATGAATAAATAATAGTAACAGAAAAACAAAACAAAAAACATAAACACACAAAAAGAACATTAATTTACATCAGCTTGCTCCTGATCAGATGATTTAGAAGCTAGATCTACTCATGATATTTTTCATTTTGCATTTTCAGCCCTTATTATAATTTGCTTAGCTTTACCCTTTTCCTTTTCAGGAAGGGTTCTTAAGTTCAGACACTGATTTTTCATATGTCCAGGCTTCCTACATCCAAAATAGATAACATCAGAAGAGAACTTTACATTCTTACCATTTTTATCTTTGTTCCACTTTTGATGTTGATGCTTATACTTTAGTAGATTTTTCAATTTGTTTGTTGCTGATGCTAACTCTTCACTTTCATCACTTTTTGAGTTGCTTTTTTCAATGTCTTCAGTTTTCAGCACTATCACTTCACCTGCATCCAAAAGCTTTTGACCCAAACTTTGCTCGTAGGCAATAAGTGAGCCAATCAAATTATCAATAGAATATTCGTTCAAATTTTTTGATTTAGAAATTGCAATGACTTTGGCATCAAATTTAGCAAGTAGAGAACGTAGGATTTTATTAACTTTTTCAAAATTTGAAAGTTCTTTTCCTAAATCCTACTCTGATACCACTTAAAAATTTGATAGGGATGTTAAGCCCTGATGAACTAGTCCCGAGGCTAACTAAGAGGGGGAGAATTGGATATTTGAAACAAAACAAAAATCTTTTTTATAACGTGCAGCTGAAACAAATTAAAACAACGATAAAAAGATCAATCACAAATTTCACCCAAGCAGATAATCGCAATAAAATAAAGTGCGGAAAATAATAAGAAAGAACACACCGGATTTATAGTGGTTCGGTCCAACCTGACCTACGTCCACTCCTCAGAGGCACCCTCTAAGTATTGCACTAAACCAAAAGTATCTCTCCTTTAGCCCCCACAGCTAGGCGGAGAAGCCCTTATAAAATCACTTCCACCTTCCCCGGTGCGACGGAGTAGCCGGGTCCTTCGACAACAAAGAGATCTTCTTCTTCCCAAAACTTCCCTCGAGATGACCATTGAATCCGATGGTACTTAGGTGCAAGCTTGCCGGAGGAACCGTGTGAAACCCCTCACACTCCCTCGAGAATCCCCCTTCCCAGGCTCTTCTCCCACTCAAACTCCACCCTCTCCTCTCTCCCTTTCAAGCTCTCTCTTTAAGTTTTCTCCAAAAGAACGAAGACTCAATGGCTACCAAAGACACCTATTAAGTGCCTTGAGAAAGCTTAAATAAAGAGCTCCAAAAACCCTTCTAAATTAGTTCTGGCGGCAAAGATCGTCCAGGACGATCGCCGGATCGTCCAGGATGATGTTCTCCAAAAGGCAGCTTCAGAAAACCCTAAAAACTCAATTCTTCCGCCAAAGATTGTCCAGGATGATATGCTCCAAAAGATGGCTTCAGAAAATCCTAAAAACTCAATTCTGGCACCAAACATCATCCCGGACGATCGCAGGATCATCCTGGACGATGTGCAGAATTTGACCTGATAGTCCCGTACGATCCTGGGATAATCCAGGACGATCAGTATAAATTTTGCACAAATCATCCAGTACGATATACATATCGTCCAGGACGATTATAATAAATTTTCACTCTTAAATCCTTACCTAAATTATCATGGCGGCTAGGGTTTTGAGATCATATTAGATCGTCCAGTACGATTTATTCAAAAGTTGAACTTCTGGTTTTGACAGGATCTCACTCCCCCTGAGTATGTGTACACATAGTCACAAATAAGCATACACCCTTATAGAACTTGACTCAAAAAATCAAAAAGTACATCAATGAGAAATACAACAAAGCCTATTCTACTCATTCTTGAGTCTTGAATCTTTCTTGGATTGATGCATGCTGTTCCTGAAATGTTAGTACATACAAATAAATATATATTTCAAATACTAGGAGATGAACCATAATATTTGTTATCATCGAAATAAGAACTCGTGAGCCCGAGTTACAAAAATCCCCTCACACTACTTCTGCCTCACGCTCAAGCTTACATTCTCCATCCTCTCACAAAATTTAATTTTCTTCAAAAGCTCCCTCTCAAGAGTTCCTTTGGCTATCACATTCCTCTCTATATTCTTTCTTTTTTTAAACCAACTTAAAACATTATTTTTAGAATAAGCTTCAAGAAACCCTAAAAATTTAAGTTAGCCATCACTATTTGTATAATACAATCCAAGTTCGTACAGTACGATCAGTTCAAAATAACTCCCGTCCAGTATGAAGGAGAATGAACAGTTCATAATTTTTTAATACATTGTATTGTATGATTCGAATATTATACAATATGATTTACTTTATTTATTCTGTTCATTGGGATGAACCCTGGGACGATCGAAAGTCATCTATGTTAATCATCCTGTGTTGTTTAATCATACAATATAGATAGTTGAGTTTATGCAGTTCATCCTTTATGATGTATACACCGTACAGTATGATTAGTTCAAAAATTATAGTTTTATTTGGTATGATCTTCGGTATGACCAAATTTCATCTCTATTCCTTATATAGTATGATCAGTATCATACAGTATGATCATCAATCATTAATTAAACCATAATTTAATTGTCTAATCACATAGGTTAATTTTAACAAGATTTTAAATTTTTGTACAATACGATTAACATCGTACAGTTCGATCAAGATCGTATAGTATGATTAGTTCACAAAAACTAATATTTCTAATTAGCCATTAAGCCTATTTATATATAACAGATTATATAGTATGATTAAAAATTATGCAGTATGATTTATAAGAAAAAAAATTAAACTTAAAAAAAATCTCTCCCCGTATGTGTGTGCATGGTCACCCAATTTACATACACTCTTTTGTGGCCAGACTCAAGAAATGAAAAATAAAGAAAATAAAAATTACAAACTCTTTCACATCTTATTTTACCCAGTCTTGAGTCTTCAGTAGTCTTGAGCAGTGTGTATTCAACCTGATATATTAGTACTCACAGATAAAAATAATATCTAAAATATTGAAGAAAGAATGTAATAATTCAATCAATATTTTTTGTCATCATCAAAATCACAGACTAGGGATCCTGGATTGCAACATATTCCCTACAAATTAATTTAACTCTTCTTACATGGCTAGGATCCAGAACTCATCAGATTGGGCTTAATTTATGTTGGTAGGTTCAGACATTGAGATGAAGGTAGAGTGGTTTACTTCTTTTCTAAGTCCATACCTAGTTTTAACACCTTCAGATGGGTCTCCTAAGATCAATCCTTTAGGATGACTTGAAGAATATCTCCATTCTCTAGGCAGTGTGTTTTCAGATCTACCCTTTCCTCTAGATTTATAGATTCTACTCCTTGGATGACTTTTACTACTTCATTTTCTTCCACCCTAGACCCTATAAAGTTATCAAACTCATCAAATATAACATGAGTGATCTCCTCTACTACCAGTGTCCTTTTATTAAAGACTCTATAGGATTTTCCAAAATTTTAGTAACCTAGGAACACTCCTTCATCAGATTTTGAGTCAAACTTTCCTAGTTGAGACTTCCCATATTATTCAGAATGAATACTTTACATCCAAAGAGATGAAGGTGAGAGAAATTTGGTGTCCTACCCTTAAGGATTTTATAGGGTATCTTGTTCACCTTGGATTTAACATTAGAACATAACAAGCTTTATTCATCACTTCTGCTCAAAAGTATTTAGGAAGTGAGTATTCAGCTAACATGGCTCTAACAGCTTCTACTAGGGTCCTATTCTTCCTTTCAACTACTCTGTTCTGCTGAGGGATCCTAGGAGCTAAGAAATTGTGATCTATCCCTTGCTCCTTATAGAAAGATTCAAAATTTTTATTCTTAATTTCTCCACCGTGGTCACTATGAATGGTTAAGATTTCACAACCTAGTTTCCTCTTAATCGAAGTGAAAAAATATCTAAACTCCTCGAATGATTCACCTTTTTGAGATAGGAATCTAACCCAAGTAAATCTCTAATAATTATCAACAATTACATACCCAAAGACTTTCTCTCCTAGGCTTGAAGTGCTGATAGGTCCAAAGAGATCCACATGAAGAACTTCTAAGGGTTTACTAGTGATAATGTCCTTGATTGAGTGGAAGGAGGATTTGACTTGTTTTCCTAATTGATAGGCATCACACAGGTGATCCTTAATGAACTCTAGTTTTGGAATTACACTCACTAAGTCTTTTTGGGTAATTTTTTTAAGGTTTTTCATGCTTGTATGACACACTCTTCTATACCATAAATAAGACTCATCAATAATTATTTTTAAGTAAAAAGTAGTATCAGATTTAAAGCAATTTAGATCAAGCATATAGACATTATTAATTCTCCTTCCCTACAAAATAGTTTTGTTATTTAAGCTTATTATGCAGTTGGTTGATAGATATTTTTTGCTGAAGCCTTTATCACAGGCAGGCTAATGTTCAGTAGATTATGTTTCAAGCCATCTACAAGTAAAATATTTTTAATGATAATTTTTTTAATTGCTAATTGTACCTAAGCCCATCACTCTCCTGGTGGTGTTATCTCCAAGTGTCACCTTTCCTCTTCCCCTGACCTCCAGCATTCAAAACATATAACATCATAGAAATTCTTATATTTTTAATTATTTTTATCTTTATTCTATTGTTGATGACATTTTTATTTTCTCTTTAAAAAGCTCTTGAATTTCCTAGTCATCAGTGTAATGTCATCATTTTCTAATAAATAAGTGTCACTGTTAGAATCATTAGCCTTTAAGCTATAGTTTTCTCTTTCTTCTTTTCACCTGCATCAAGCTGCCTTTGACTCACTCCTTGCTCATAGGTAAAGAGTGACCCATATAAATTATTAATGGAATAAACATTCAGATCTTTAGATTTAGTAATGGCAGTGATTTTTGCATCATAGGAAGAAGGTAAACATCATAAAATCTTGTTAACTTTTTTATAATTTTTATGCTCTCTTCCTAAAGCATGCCATGAAGTAATAATCTGAGTAAACCTAGTATACATTTCAAAAATAGATTCACTAGGTTTCATGCAAAAAAATTCATAATCATGAAGAAGAATGTTTAATCTAGATTATTTCACTTCCTTTGTTCCTTCATAAGTAATGCAGAGTTTTTCCCAAACTTATTTACTAGTTGAATAAGTAGAAACATGCATATAATCGTCAGATTTTAAAGCACAAAAAAATAGTTCAAATATTTAGCATTTAGTTAGGCTAAATCTTTATCTTCTATGCTCCATTCAGAAAAAGGAAGTTTAGTTTTATCTCCATTTACAAATCTAAAGGGTATAGAATATCCTTCTTGAACTTACATCCACGTGCAATAATCAATTAATTATAAAAAGGTGGACATGTAAAATTTCCAAAAATCAAAAGGAATATTATCAAATAAAGGTAGTCTTATAATTGAATAACTTTCTGCAGCATTATGATTACTAAAGTTATCCATTGATCAATATTCAAAAGTTTTCAAAACTTTAATTTATGAATCGCACTCTAATACCACTTGAAAGTTCATGAGGGTTGTTAAACCCTGAAGAACTAGTCCTGAGGCTAACTAAGAGGGGGGTGAATTGGTTATTTAAAAATTCTTTAACAAAAATGAGAAATTAAAATTCCCTTGATGTGGAAGCAGATTAGTTTCATATTAATTAAAATTTCTAAGATTTTCAACACAGAATAATTCACAGAAAAAATATAGAAATTAAATACAGAAAAGTAAATGGAAAGAACACACCAGATTTATAGTGGTTTGATCAACTTGTCCTTTGTCCACTCCCTGGAAACCATATTTTTTGGTATTGCACTAAAAGTAGTGTCTCTCCTTTTCCACCACAGCAAGGTGGAGAAGCCCTTATAAAATCTTTCCACTGATATGGTGAGGTAGAGTACCTTGAATCTACTCCCTCTTACAGTAGGCAAAGAACCTAAAAATCTTTTTACTCCAACTTAGAGTAGGTAGAGAACCTTAGAATCCTTTTACTCCCTCCTATAATAGGCAGAGAACCTAGATCTGATGCTGATGAAAATCTTCCCCAGAGCCACCATGGAACCAGACAAGCAGCTTGACGAAGATGGTGGAAACCTTGCTTGGAGCAACCTTTGACCTTTGTGATTCCCTCATAAAGATTTCTCTCTCTCCTAAGCTCTCTCTCAAGAAGACTAAACAACAAAAAATTTGCCCAAGGATAAATATAATTGCTTAAATAGTGGGCTTCAAAAAATCCTAAATTTTAAGAAATCCATCTTCTATTCGTACAGTACGATACATGTATCATATGGTATGAATTAAAATTATATTGTACGATTCATGTATCATACAATACGAATAAAAATCATACAGTATGAACTACTTAAAAAGAAAAACTCTCCCAAAATCATTTTTCTCTCCCCCTTATGTGTGTGCAAGGTTACTCAGCAATGATATCCACCCAGTTACATGATATGACTCAAAAAAGAAAAAAATATATAATAAATTAAAAATACAGACTGTAACCCTAGTCTACCCAGTCTTAAGTTAATCAAAATTGCAAGAGAATGGTAGACTGTAATCCTGAAATGTAAGTACTCATAGCATAAAATAAAATATCACAAAAATAATAGAAAGTAATAACAGATAAAATAATATATGTTATCATCAAAATCATAGTGCTTGAACTAGGTTTCCAATAAGAGATCATACTGTACTATTACAATATAATTTGTATATTAAAAAACTGCCTAAATTGTGATTATCGGCTATTTTTTATGTCTATAACTTATCATCCTGTATGATCTAAATTGTCCAGTATGATTAGTTAATTAATCTCACTTAACAATGGGTGCTTAATTAAGGTTTTGTACATAATTATTTATCTAGTATAATATATATTATACTATATGATTAATTAAAAAATAAAAAAATTTTCTAACTCACCAACTCACTCCCTTAAGTATGTGTGTGCACGGTTACTTAGCTTGGGGTCCAACAAAAATATGACTTGACTCAAGAAAGGTAAAAAGTATATTGGAACTGAAATTATAGACAGACTCAACTCTAGTCTACCCATCGTAAGCTGATTAGCATTGTAAGTGAACTTGTGGACATGAAATGTTAGTGAGCTGGGAAACAAATAGATATGCAATCCTAACATTGATAAGAAAATAATAATATTTGTTATCATCAAAATTAGAGTGCTTGAACCCAGATTTGCAACAATCTCTCCCTATTTTATAATGGCAAACATTGTTGTTAAAATATTTCAAAGCCTTTTGACATTTTCTGAAACTCCCCCTTTGAAGATAAAATTTTGAAAGTAAGGAGAGTTTATATTTTTATTTAAAAAAATATAGAATAATAAACATGAAACAAACTTTATTAAAATAAAATATAAAAGTAATTAATAACAAACTATTAATAACAAACTACTACTCTTTTGACATCATAAAAAGGAGGAAACAACAAAAAAGTAAATGACATATAAAAAAGATGTCACAATATCTAGAACTAAAGAACAGCACAAATACGGGGACAAACAAAACACATCAAAAAATAAAATAAAATAAAATAAAATAAACTAGAAAAGAGAAGGATCCTGATTAGGTGGTTGTGGTTGTGGTGGTGGCTGAAAGAAGCATTGAATGGAAGCAAACTGCTCCCCAAATCAGATCATATCTTGGTCATGTTATTACTGCTGCTGTTCTACATAGCTATCAAATCTGACCTCCCACTAATCAAATCTTTGAGCAAGTATATCATACTGAGTCTATTAATTTATCAGTGCAAGTGCTGGACCTCCCTCTTAATCTTCTGGCTCACAGTCATGATAACAAGCATGGCGATGAGTGGCACTTTAAAGAACATGGAAAAAGCTATTGGAATATAAAACTAGAAGATGATCTAGTGGTGCAGGGTATTAAAAATTGTACTTGGATTCTAGGACAAAGGAAATGAAATATCTTAGGGCTAAATTGGTCTATCTCTTATGGTGGGGATCTCGAATGACGGTTAGATGTTCAAGATAACGAGTAATAAGGTCAGCAGCATTGAAGTTAATGTGACTCATAATGAAGTAGGTTGCAAGAGAAAGAGTAGGAGTATTGTTTATCCTATCACCAACTTTAGGAATGATGGAGTTTCTAAGTATGTGCTGAATGATTCGGGCATCCATAACTAAGATGTTGACATGGGGTATGTGGTAGTTGACGTTGGATTCCCTAAGAATAGTATTTACTTATGTCTAATTATACTCAGTGTAAGAAGCTACATGGTGAACTTTCTCACCAGTTGTGGAGAGGTGGAGGAGCACGTAGAAGTCCTGATAAGTAATTTCAATATGCCTTCTATTAATATAAGATTGGAGGGTAGTACCCTCAATATTAAAGTGAAGGCTAGCAAAAATTCAAAAAGAAGTTCTAAATTTTAGGGATAGGTAAGTGTGAGGATGAAGCCAAGAGTGGTGTGGGCAAACAGATTGAGTACCTGGAAGTTCAAAACTTCCTGGTTGATAATTTTGGATGGTGTAATCCCAGCAGTTTTGTACTGCTGATAGGCTTCTTCATCAACAACCTCAGTGAACCAAGGGTTAATAGTTAATCAAGAGGAACTACGCACCAGTACCTAAGATCATTTGCCACAAGCCATTTTAATGAAAGTTCGAAAGGGATGTTAAGCCCTAGTGAACTAGTCCCGAGGCTAACCAATAGGGGGGGTGAATTGGTTATTTAAAAATTTCACGATAACTACAAAAATCTTTTCGATACTTAGCAGTGGAAACAAGTAAACAATAACGAAAAGATCAACCAACGATATTCACCCAAGCAGTTTATATTGAAAAGTAAAATGCAAAACTGAATCAGAAAAGCAAACTAGATTTTATAGTGGTTCGGTAAACTTGACCTACGTCCACTCCCCGGAGCCTCCCCTTCGGGTATTGCACTAAACGAAAGTGACTCTCCTTTTGCTCCCACAGCAAGGCGGAGAAGCCTGTATAAAACACCTCCTTTTCACCACACGGTGAGGCAGAGAACCTGACCTCCTTTCGCTTCCTCCTGAAGCAGGCAGAGAACCTTCGAACTCCTTTTGCTTCCACCTGAAGCGGGCAGAGAACCCGGATCTTCTTGCGAACGATCCTCCCACGAAGAACACCGACTAGACGACAGACGACGAGCAGAGAAGACGACTCTGATCCGTGCTTGGAGCAACCTTAGTGAATCCCTCACTAACTCCCCCTCACAAGATCTCTTCTCTCTCTCCCAACTCTCTCTCTCTCTAGGATTTCTCAGGGAAGGAAGGCAGCAAAAGATTTTTCCAAAAATTGGAAAAAGTTCTTTTAAAGGAGGGCTTAAAATTTGCCCTAAATCTCAACTTGTCGGCCAAGATCGTCCAGGACGATCGGTAGATCGTCCTGTACGATCAGTTCAAATTCAGCTGTTTCAGCCTGGACGATCTGGCTCTTCTGGACGATCAGTAGAAAAAGTTGTTCATATCGTCCCGTACGATCCTGCGATCGTCCGGGACGATTAGTTCAAATTGAAGGAAATCGTCCAGAAGACAGTTCGGGTCGTCTAGAGAAATCTTTGCTGGACGACCAAAAAATGACTTGATCGTCCCGGACGATAGGGTAATCGTCCGGTACGATTAGTTCAAAAAGGCCCCAAATCGTCCTGTACATAGTTCTGGACGTACAGCTGAAATGCACAAGACGATCACGATCGTCCGGGACGATCCTGCGATCGTCCAGGATGATGTGATCGTATCAATTAAATATTAATTGCTTTCCTTAATTACCAGACTAATTTAGGCATGATTGTAGTGAATCGTCCAGGATGATACACGTATCGTCCGGGACGATCAGACCAAAATACTTAAAATAAAACTTGCCTTACTTAATCTGGCGGCTGGGAATTTTTGATTTGAGAATATCGTCCCGTACGATCCAAAGATCGTCCAGGACGATCTGCTTAATCAGACCTTCTTAACTTAGTCGCCCTAATTAGGGTTTCTGTTTTAACTGGATCGTCCAGGACGATGTGGATATCGTCCAGGACGATCTAAACAAATTTTCAACAGAAACTCTAATTAACTTAATCTCTCTCCCTGAGTGTGTGTGTGCAAGGTTACTTAGCTAGGGAATCAGTTACATTACAATTGACTCAATAAAAGGAAAAATCATACATTTGACACACTTGGACCCGATCTTGAGTTGGCTTAAGTGGCTCGCGGTCTTTTGTGCCTGAAACAGATTAGCCAAGCAAAACACACTGGAAACATGTTTGTCATCATCAAAACCAGATTTGCAACAATCTCCCCCTTTTTGATGATGGCAAACATTTGTGAAGTAGTCTGAAAACAAAGGTAAACTAGGAGATCAAACAAAACAAACATTTTTTTTTAATTTTCATTTAACAGCTCAAACAATACAGAAAACATGAAACAGAAAACAGAAACAGACACGACTTCACGACTACAACTGACTCCCCCTTTTGACATCATAAAAAGGAGGAGCGAAAAACATAACACGATAAGAAAACATAAAATAAAACATAAATAGAACAAACTACAAAATAGGAAAATCAGAATTTTTCCTTGATTTTAGATTCAAAAACCAATGACAAGACAATTGACAGCGCTGAAATCCAAAAAAGGTTGGAAATAATCAATTTTCGTAACTCTGACCCCGGGCACCTTATCGATGCAAACCTCTTTCAACACAAAAATCCGATTCAGAATAAAAGACATTAGATTTGAAAAGAAATCCTTTCAAGCCTCGTTCCAGAAAAATATCTGATATAATAGTGTTACAAAGTAAAAAATCAGAAATTAGGATTTTCAAGACTCAAGCTTTTGAAAATATTAAATGGCGCACAGATTTTTCTAAGATATTTAATAATCTGAAAGGAAAGAAAGCTTGTGTTGGGCTCATTTTGTGCCTCTTTTTCAAATTGGTTGGCGTTTTGCGCATCTTTTGATTTTTGATACACTTTGTGTATCCAATTTGGCAATTTCGCATCTTTTCAGTTTTGGGCTCATTTTATGCCTCTTTTTCAAATTATCTGGCGCACTGCGCATCTTTTATAAGCTTTCTCCTTTTCATAATCATTAAAGAGTCTCAGCTGTGAGATTATCTTCCAGACATAGGAGATGACTCTCCGCAGTAAGGAAGAATGATTCACAAAACAAAATCCATACAACATATGATAAATGCAATCACTTGGTTTAGAAAATCAAACTAATGACTCAAGACTTTGAAAAACACTATTGATATGAGGCAGATTACTGTAGGAAGATAAAATAATCTCTATTTCAAAAACTAACATTTTAATTTTGAAAAGGATTTTTATTCAAAAGAAACTACACACCAGTAAAAGAGTTAGAGGAAGAGAAACAATTATCAATGTTTCTTCCCTTTAACAGATTCAGCGAAGTCAATCACTGCTTATCAGCTTCCAAACCAAAACAAGGTAAAAACTCCCAGTGAGCGGTGATCAGATCATGAAAAGCATAAAACAGTAAGTGCAAGATATGAACCCGTAAATAAATAAAAACAGGTAGAAAATCATAGCAAAGTAAATACTCAAATCAAACTAACAAAAAAGGGTAACACAGAAATCAGCAGAAGAAATAAAATCAACTGAAAGTAAATAATCAAACCAAAACTAACTAACAAAAATCAGAAATCAGAATACAAAAACTAACAAACAGAAATTAGAAAACAGAATACAAAAAACTAACTAACCGAAATCAGAATACCAATCATAACAATCATAAATCAACAGTCATCAGAATCAAGCATTTATATCAATCACTCCTAATCTGGTTCTCAAAATGCTGAATGAGTCAAAGGTCAGTGGTTTAGTAAATATGTCAGCCAGCTGATTTTCAGTTGCTACGTGGTGTAGCTCAATGTCCCCTTTTGTAACATGGTCCCTAATGAAGTGATGCCTAATGTCAATGTGTTTGGTCCTAGAATGTTGGATTAGATTCTTAGAGATACAGATGGCACTAGTATTATCACACAGAACAGACATTGTGCCAACAGGTACTCCTAAATCCAAGACTTGCTGCTTCAACCAAAGAACTTGGGCCACACAACTCCCTAAGGCAATGTACTCAGCTTCAGCAGTGGAAAGTGCAACTGAGTTCTATTTTCTACTGGACCAGGAGACTAACGACTGTCCTATAAATTGACAAGTCCCAGAAGTACTCTTCCTATCCACCCTACACCCCGCAAAGTCAGAATCAGAATATCCAATGATCTCAAAAGAGGTGCTGTGCCTAGGGTACCAAATTCCTAGGTTTAGGGTCCCTAAAAGATATCTAAGAATTCTCTTAACAGCAGTCAGGTGGGACTCTTTAGGATCAGCCTGAAACCTAGCACAAAGACAGACACTAAACATGATATCAGGTCGGCTAGCAGTCAGGTAAAGCAGTGAACCTATTATCCCTCTATACTTCTTCTGATCAACAGATTTTCCATTTGAATCCTTATCTAACTGAACTGAGGAGGGCATGGGAGTATTGATTGGCTTGGCTTTGTCCATTTCATATTTCTTCAAAATGTCCTTAGTGTATTTTGATTGATTGAGAAAGGTTCCATCATCCGTTTGCCTTATGCTAAACCCCAAAAAGTAGGACAATTCTCCCATCATACTCATCTCAAACTCTTTACTCATTGTTTTAGAAAACTCTTCACATAAGTACTTATCAGAAGATCCAAAAATTATATCATCAACATAGATCTGGACAATGAGTAAGTCATCTCCTAATCTCCTCAGAAAAAGGGTAGTGTCTACGCTCCCCTTAACAAACTCTCTTTCTAACAGGAATGTGCTAAGCCTCTCATACCAAGCTCTGGGTGCTTGTTTCAATCCATATAAGGCCTTTTTTAATTTATAGACATGATTTGGATATTGGGAACTCTCAAAACCTGGGGGTTGTTCTACGAAAATATCTTCTTTAATTACCCCATTTAAAAAGGCACTCATGACATCCATTTGAAACAGCTTAAATCCCTTATAACAGGCAAAGGCTAGTAGCACTCTAATGGCTTCCAATCTAGCTACAGGGGCAAAAATTTCCTCAAAATCTATCCCTTCTATCTGATTATACCCCTTAGCCACCAATCTTGCCTTATTTCTCACCACCACACCAGAATCATTCATCTTATTCTTAAAGACCCACTTGGTTCCCACAATACTTTAATTTTTAGGTCTTTCTACTAACTCCCAAACATCATTCCTTACAAATTGATTCAATTCTTCCTGCATAGCTAAAATCCAAAATTCATCCGACAGGGCTTGATTGATGTTGGTGGGTTCAGTCATTGAGATAAAGGCAGAATGGTTTACTTCCTTCCTAAGTCCATGCCTAGTCCTAACACCTTCAGAAGGGTCTCATAAGATCAGTTCTTTAGGATGACTCGAAGAATATCTCCAATCTCTAGGCAATGGGGTTTGAGGTTCTACCCTTTCCTCCAAATTTGTATTTCCAACTCCTTGGGTAACCTCAACAATCTCTTCATCTTCTACTTCAGATCTAGACTCCTTAGGATCTGATTCATTAAACACTACATGGGTTGTTTCTTCCACCACCAAAGTCCTCCTATTGAACACCCTAAAGGATTTCCCCACACTTGAATATCCTAAGAACACTCCTTCATCAGATTTGGGGTCAAATTTTCCTAAGGGTGACTTCCCGTTGTTCAGAATGAAAACCTTACAGCCAAAGACATGGAGGTGGGACAGATTTGGTGTTCTACCCTTAATGATCTCATAAGGTGTCTTGTTCAGTTTGACTCTCACATTCACCCTATTCAGCACATAACAGGCAGTGTTCACCGCTTCAGCCCAAAAGTATTTTGGAAGTGAATACTCGGCAAGCATGGCTCTAGCGGCTTCCACTAAGGTCATGTTCTTCCTTTCAGCTACCCCGTTCTGCTGAGGAGTCCTAGGAGCTGAAAAATTGTGACTAATCCCATGATTCTCACAAAAACTTCCAAATCTTTCATTTTCAAACTCCCCTCCGTGATCACTATGGATGGTAATAATCTCACATCCTAACTTCTTCTGAATCCAAGTAGAGAAAGATCTAAACTCATCAAATGACTCAGATTTGTGTGACAAAAACTTAACCCAAGTGAACCTTGAATAATCATCAACAATCACAAAACCATAGACTCTCCCCCCTAAGCTGGCAGTGCTAATGGGTCCAAAGAGGTCCATATGAAGAACTTCTAAAGGTTTAGAGGTGCTAATGTCCTTAACTGAGTGAAAAGAGGACTGGACTTGCTTCCCCAACTGACAGGCATCACACAGGTGATCCTTAGTGAACTTAAGCTTGGGCACACCTCTAACTAAGTCCTTTTAGGTGACTCTCCTAAGGGTTTTCATACTGGCATGACACAATCTCCTATGCCATAACCAAGACTCATCAGCAGCAGTTTTTAAGCAAATTGAATTATCAGATTTAATGCTACTTACATTCAGCTTGTAGACGTTGTTGATCCTTTGCCCCTGCAAAACAACTTTATTATTTAAGCTTAAAATGCAGCCAGTGGGCAGGAATTTGATGTTGTATCCCTTGTCACAGAGTTGACTAATACTCAGCAAGTTGTGTTTCAGTCCATCTACAAGCAAAACATTATCAATCACAAAATTCTTTGAATCACCAATCATACCTGTGCCTACCACCTTCCTGGTGGTGTTATCTCCAAGTGTAACCTTGCCTCCAGCTCTGGCCTCCAGCGAAATGAACTGATTTGCATCTCCAGTCATATGTCTAGAACATCCGTTGTCCAGGTACCACATGCTCTCACGAGGTCTTGTGTGAGAGCACACCTACAAAATCATCAAATGTCAGTCTTAGGAACCCAAACAGGTTTGGGTTCCTTCTTATGAAAAGAAGAATGCGATGCATGCGTGCTGTGCTGTGCAACAGGCAGTTTGGGTCTCCACACCCAATGTGTACTACGGTGAACAGTACAAGTGTGTGATATGTGTCCTAACATGCCACATGAAAAACATCTAACACCAGGAAAAGGATTAACTAAACATCGTGAGTGATAGTGCCTCTTCCTAGTAGTGTATGAAACATTCTTTGATGAACTTGCAACAGAATTTTTAAAAGGTGGCGGTGCATAAAATTGTTCAAAAGTAGGCGGTGTTTTGTTATTTTCAAAAGCACTGATTTTCACTTTCAAAAACTCAATGTGTTTGTTTAAACTTCCAATTTCAAACGTTTTTGCACTTTCAATACTTTCTAACTCAGATGCCAAATCATTCACTTTCTTAAAAGCAAGTTCTAATTCACCATGTGATGTTTTTAACAAGTTATGCTCAACAATTAAATCAGAATGCTTTTTATTCAGTTCATCAAACTCATCTAGTAAAGACATGTGATTGCTATCAATGGTGGAATGATCCTTAATCAACACTTCATGCTCTTTTTGCAAAGTCAGATAATCTAGTTTCAAACTAGCATGGGTTTTCTTAAGCTTCCTATACGATGTATGAATCTTTTCAGAAACTTCAAATAACTGATCGTAAGTAAGCTCACATACCTCTTCCTGGTCCGACTGACCAGGGTGATCATCAGCCATCAGACACAAGTTTGTTTCCTCCTCTTCAGCTTCAGTCTCAGAAGAGTCGGATGCAGAGTCTGCCCAGAACGCCTTCTGAATCCGCTTCTTGTCCTTTCTGAACTTTGGTTTCTCCTCACTCTTCTCCTTGCTTGGGTGAGCTTTAAGTGTGGACAATCAGCCTTAATGTGTCCAGGCTTCCTGCATTCAAAACAAACCGATTCAGATGAACCCTTAAAGTTTTTATTGAACTTACCCTTGTTACACTTCTGATAGTTCTTGTGTTTCTTCCTTAGAAAGCTTTTGAATTGCCTTGTGATTAAGGCAACTTCATCGTTATCAGACCCGGAAGTGCTAGCATCTGAATCTTTGGCCTTTAGTGCCACGGTCTTCTCTTTCTTGCGTTCACCTGCATCAAGTTGCCTTTGGTTCACCCCTTGCTCGTAAGCAATGAGTGATCCAAGTAAGCTGTCAATAGAGTAAGTATTTAAATTTTTGGATTCAGTAATAGCAGTAATCTTTGCATCATAAGAAGCAGGCAAACATCTAAGAATCTTGTTCACTCTTTCGTAGTTGGTAAGTTCTCTACCTAAAGCATGCAAAGAGGTAACAATCTGAGTGAACCTTGTGTACATTTCTGAAATAGTCTCACTAGGTTTCATGTGAAAAAGTTCGTAATCATGTAACAAGATGTTTAACCTAGATTGTTTGACTTCAGTTGTACCTTCGTATGTTATACATAACCTATCCCAGATTTCCTTTCCCGTTGTACAAGTAGAAACACGCATATAGTCTTCAGATTTCAAAGCACAAAAGAAACAGTTCAAACATTTTGCATTCAACTGTGCTAAATCACGATCATCAAACGTCCAATCAGCAAACGGTAATTTAGTTTTCACATTGTTAATCATTCGAAAAGGTGATTCGTATCCGTCCTTAACTAACATCCACATGCGATAATCAATAGATTGCAGAAAAGTAGACATGCGTGTTTTCCAAAAATCAAAAGGAATATTGTCAAACAACGGTGGTCTGGTAATAGAATAACCTTCAGCAGTATTTCGATTGTTACAGTTAGCCATTGGATCAAATTCAAAAGTTTTTAAACAGAAATTTTGAATCCCGCTCTGATACCACTTGAAAGTTCGAAAGGGATGTTAAGCCCTAGTGAACTAGTCCCGAGGCTAACCAAGAGGGGGGGTGAATTGGTTATTTAAAAATTTCATGATAACTACAAAAATCTTTTCGATACTTAGCAGCAGAAACAAGTAAACAATAACGAAAAGATCAACCAACGATATTCACCCAAGCAGTTTATATTGAAAAGTAAAATGCAAAACTGAATCAGAAAAGCAAACCAGATTTTATAGTGGTTCGGTCAACTTGACCTACGTCCACTCCCCGGAGCCTCCCCTCCGGGTATTGCACTAAACGAAAGTGACTCTCCTTTTGCTCCCACAGCAAGGCGGAGAAGCCTGTACAAAACACCTCCTTTTCACCACACGGTGAGGCAGAGAACCTGACCTCCTTTCGCTTCCTCCTGAAGCAGGCAGAGAACCTTCGAACTCCTTTTGCTTCCACCTGAAGCGGGCAGAGAACCCACGAACTCCTTTCGCTTCCTCCTGAAGCGGGCAGAGAACCCGGATCTTCTTGCGAACGATCCTCCCACGAAGAACACCGACTAGACGACAGAAGATGAGCGGAGAAGACGACTCTGATCCGTGCTTGGAGCAACCTTAGTGAATCCCTCACTAACTCCCCCTCACAAGATCTCTTCTCTCTCTCCCAACTCTCTCTCTCTCTAGGATTTCTCAGGGAAGGAAGGCAGCAAAAGATTTTTCCAAAAATTGGAAAAAGTTCTTTTAAAGGAGGGCTTAAAATTTGCCCTAAATCTCAACTTGTCGGCCAAGATCGTCCAGGACGATCGGTAGATCATCCTGTACGATCAGTTCAAATTCAGCTGTTTCAGCCTGGACGATCTTGCTCTTCTGGACGATCAGTAGAAAAAGTTGTTCATATCGTCCCGTACGATCCTGCGATCGTCCGGGACGATTAGTTCAAATTGAAGGAAATCGTCCAGAAGACAGTTCGGGTCGTCCAGAGAAATCTTTGCTGGACGACCAAAAAATTACTTGATCGTCCCGGACAATTAGTTCAAAAAGGCCCCAAATCGTCCTGTACATAGTTCTGGATGTACAGCTGAAATGCACAAGACGATCACGATCGTCCGGGACGATCCTGCGATCGTCTAGGACGATGTGATCGTATCAATTAAACATTAATTGCTTTTCTTAATTACCAGACTAATTTAGGCATGATTGTAGTGAATCGTCCAGGACGATACACGTATCGTCCGGGACGATCAGACCAAAATACTTAAAATAAAACTTGCCTAACTTAATCTGGCGGCTGGGAATTTCTGATTTGAGAATATCATCCCGTACGATCCAAAGATCGTCCAGGACGATCTGCTTAATCAGACCTTCTTAACTTAGTCGCCCTAATTAGGGTTTCTGTTTTAACTGGATCGTCCAGGACGATGTGGATATCGTCCAGGACGATCTGAACAAATTTTCAACAGAAACTCTAATTCACTTAATCTCTCTCCCTGAGTGTGTGTGTGCAAGGTTACTTAGCTAGGGAATCAGTTACATTACAATTGACTCAATAAAAGGAAAAATCATACATTTGACACACTTGGACCCGATCTTGAGTTGGCTTGAGTGGCTCGCGGTCTTTTGTGCCTGAAACAGATTAGCCAAGCAAAACACACTGGAAACATGTTTGTCATCATCAAAACCAGATTTGCAACATTTAAGAAGGAAAAGCTTAAGAGGAAAGTAGAAGATTTAGAGAATTGGAATAGTGTAGAGAATTCAAAGATTTTGGCTATTTAAATAGAATTGGCCATATCATACTAGACGATCATGAGATCATATAGAACAATGTGGTGCAATCAATTTGACCAGATGATCGGTCAAAAAGTTCATCTAATTATCCAGTACAACCAGATATCATACGGGATGATTAGACACATTATGATCATCCCAAGGAGTCAGCATATATGATCGTTGACTAAGTGGATCGTACAGGACGAACACATTGATTATCTTGGATGATTTGTCTTAATGGGTCAACCCAACTACGTTCAAATCATCTGATGACTTCCGTCACATGGATTGTCAAGTATGATGTATGAATCATATGGGACAATCCCCAATAATTAGTTTATATCAGCTGTAGGATGCGCTGTGATCAGAGATTAGAATTTATGTTTAAATCATACAAGATGATATGGATCATCCTAGATGATGTGAACAAAACTTAAAAAATCAAGGAGATGGAATGTAATGTTCAGGAGGGTTTCAACACAAAAATAAAAATATGAAAAGTATTAAATAAAACAAAAACAAGCCAAAATAATCATAAATCAAAATTAAAAACACAAATTTTTTTAATCGATAAACTCCAGCAAATGATAAATTTCCCTTGTGAGTAGATTAAAAAATCAGTAAGAAATAAAATGATAATACTGAAATCCAGAAAGGGTAGAAAACTGATCTTATTAATCCTAGCTCAAACTCCTTATAAGTCAAAATTCTTTTCAAAAAAAAATCTAAATTAGAAAAAAAAATTTAGATAAGAAAAGTGATCTTTTCAAACTTCATTTTAGAAAAATATTTGATAGAATAACATTGCAAAGTAATCAACTACATATCATGATTTTCAATTTCAAATGTTTGAAGATATCAAGTGGCACATGGATTTTCTAAGATTTAAAGATTTGAAAGAGAGGGAAGCTTATTTCTTTGTGGGCTCATTTTGTGCCTCTTTTTTCAGTTATTTGGCACACTATATGCATCTTTTAATTTTTTATACACTTTTGTTTATCTTGCAATTGTTTGGCGGTCATTGAGCATCTTTTCAATTTTGGGCTCATTTTATATCTCTCATCATTTTTTGCGAGCTTGCTTTCTTTCAAAACCTTTAAAAACTTTTAGTTATGAGATTATCTTCCAAATACAAGAGAAGAAAAGCTCACTCTCTAATATAATAAAGAGTAAACCATAAAATAGAATCATATCCATATGATAAATGCAACAACCTGATTAAGAAAACTTGAAAGTGATTCATTGACTTGGAGCATTATTCATATGAGATAGATTATTGTAGGATGATATGGTAAGTCTCTATTTCAAAGTCCAACTTTTAATTTGAAATAGATTTTGCTTGAAAAAGAAAATACACCACTCAAAGGAGTTAGAGGAATAGTGATAATCATAAAATTTTCTTCCTTTAACTGTTTTAGTGGAGTTAAACACTGCTTACTAATTTCTAAAACCAAAAGTAAGGAAAAATGTCATTTTACAAATTCAATATCAAAAGTGAGCATTTATCTGATTCTTTAAAAAAATTGAAGGAAAATAACAGAAAAACAAAACCATAAAATAGAAACACATAAAAAGAAAAATACATATAAATAGAACAAAATAAATAAAGAGAGTAGAAATAGAAAATATCAATTTCAAGCATGAATATCGATCACACCTAATCTGGTTCTTAAGGTGCTGAAGCTTTCAAAAGTCAATGGTTTAGTAAAGATATAATCAAGTTGATTTTTAGTGGCTATATGGTGTAGCTCTATGTCTCCTTTGGTAACATAGTCCCTAATGAAATGGTGCCTTATGTCTATATGTTCGATCTTGGAGTGTTAGATTAGATTCTTTGAAATGCAGATGGCACTAGTGTTTTTACATAGGATTGAAATGGTGCCTACAAGTAATCCTAAATCCAGAATTTATTGCTTTAATTAGATGACTTGGGCCACACAACTCCCTAAGGCTATGTACTCAGCTTCAGTAGTGGACAGGGCAATTGAGTTCTATTTTCTATTAGACCAGGAGACTAAGGACTATACTATGAATTAATATATTCTAAAAGTACTTTTCCTATCAACTTGACATTCTGTAAAACTTGAATCTGAATATCCTATGATTTCAAAGGAGGTGTTGTGCCTAGGATATGAAATTCCTTAGTCTTATTCCTAAGAGATATCTATGAATTCTCTTAATAATAGTAAAGTGGGACTATTTTAGATCAACCTGAAATCTTGCACAAAGATAAACACTAAACATAATATCAAGTCTGCTAGTAGTCAAGTAAAGAAGTGATCTAATTATTCCTGTGTATTTCTTTTGATCAATAGATTTTTCATTTGAATCCTTATCTAACTGAATAGTGGAACTCATGGGAGTGTTGATTGGCTTGGCTTTATCCATTTCATATTTCTTAAGGATGTCCTTAATATATTTTGATTGACTAAGGAAAGTTATATCATCCTTCTACCTTATGCTAAATCCAAGAAACTAGGTCAGTTCTCTCATCATACTCATTTCAAACTCATTACTCATTATTTGTGAAAAATTATCACACAATTTTTTATCAGAAGATCTAAACATAATATCATCAACATAAATTTGGATAATCAGTAGTTCATCTCCTACCTTTTTCAGATAAGGGAGGTGTCTACGCTCCCCTTAACAAAGGTTCTTTCTAGTAGGAATGTGCTTAGTCTTTCATACCATGCCCTGGGTGTTTATTTCAATCTATATAATGCCTTAAACATCCGCTGTCTAGGTACCACATGCTCTCAAGAGGATTTTTATGAGAGTACCCCTACAAAATTATTAATGGTCAAATTTGGGAACCCAAATAAGTTTGGGTTCCACCTTATGAAATGTGGGATGAAATGCTTGCATGCTATGCTATGAATTTTACAATTTTGGTCTCCACACCAAATGTGTTCTATGATGGATAATGCAAGTATAGGAGATGTGTTCTAGCATACCACAAGAAAAATATCTAACACTAGGAAAAGGGTTTACTAATTTATGTGGGTTATGGTGCCTCTTCATAGGTTTGAATGCATGTTGTGATGGTATGTTATGAAACTGTGCAAGAGTAGGAAGTGTTTTATTTTCCTTAAAAGCATTTAGTTTAGCTTGTAAGAAAACTTGTTTGCACTTTTAAGAATTGAAATTTCAATCTTCAATGCATGCTCCCTACTTTCTAATTAAGATGCAAGAGTTTCTAATTCCTTGAATGCATTTTTTAATTCAACATGCAATGTTTTAAGGAAATCATATTCAATAGTTAAATCAAGATGCTTTTTGTTCAAAGTATCAAATTCATCTAGTAAAGCCATGTGATTACTATCCAGAGTGGAGTGATCTTTTCTGATGCTTTCATGCTCCTTCTACAGGTTTAAAAAATTAGTTTTAAGACTAGCATATGATTTCTTAAGCTTCATATATGCAGTATGAATTCTTTCAAAAACTTCAAATAATTCATCATAGGAAAGCTCACATACCTCCCCTTGATCATAATGATCAAGGTGATTATCATTCATTAAGCACATGTTAGTTACCTCCTCTTCTTCTTCAATTTCAGATGAGTCTGAAGCTGAGTCAGCCCAAAAAGCCTTCTGACTCCTTTGCTTGCTCTTCTTAAATTTTTCTTTTTCCTCACCCTTCTCCTTTCTTGGGCGAGTTTTAAGACTTGGGCAATCAGACTTCAAGTGCCCTAGCTTCCTGCATTCAAAACAAATAATATTAGAGGAATTTTTAGAATTTTATTATTTTTACCTTTATTCCATTCTTGATGATGCTTTTGGTTTTTCTTTAAGAAGCTTTTAAATTGTCTAATCATTAATACAATATCATTATTTTTTATCCAGAAGTATCACTATCAGAATCATTAGCCTTTAAGGCTACAGTTTTTTCCTTTCTCTATTCACCTGCATCAAGCTGCCTTTGACTCACCCCTTGCTCATAAGCAATGAGTGACCCAAGTAAGTTATTAATGGAATAAACATTCAGATCTTTAGATTCAGTAATGGCAGTGATTTTTGCATCATAAGTAGAAGATAAACAATGAAGAATTTTTTTAACTTTTTCATAATTTGTAAGCTCTATTTCTAAGGCATGCAGGGAAGTAACAATCTGAGTAAACCTAGTATACATTTTAGAAATAGATTAACTGGGTTTCATCTGAAATAGTTCATAATCGTGAAGCAAAATATTCAGCCTAGATTATTTTACTTTATTAGTTCCCTCATATATTATGTATAGTTTATCCCAAATTTCTTTTCTAGTTAAACAAGTAGAGACACACATGTAATCTTCTGATTTTAAAGCACAAAAAAAATAGTTCAAATATTTAGCATTAAGTTAGGCTAAATCTCTATCTTTTATGCTCCATTCATAAAAAGGAAGTTCAGTTTCAATGCCATCCACTAATCTAAAAGGTACAGATTATCCTTCCTGAACTAACATCCACAAGCGATAATTTATTGATTAGAAGAAAGTGGATATGCAAATTTTCCAAAGATAAAAAGGTATATTATCAAATAAAGGTGGTCATGTGATAGAATATCCTTTCGTAGTGTTATGATTTTCAAAGTTTGCCATTGATCATTTTTTAAAAGTTTTCTAAAACATAATTTATGAATTTTGCTCTAATACCACTTGAAAGTTTGTGAGGGTTATTAAACCCCAAAGAACTAGTCCTGACTCTAACCAAGAGGGGTTGAATTGGTTATTTTAAAAATTCTTTAACAAAATGAAAGATTAAAATCTATTAATGTGGAAGCAAATCACTTTCATGATAATAAAAATCAAATATTTCAAACATAGAACAAATCATAGAAAAATGCAAAAATTAAATGCAGAAAGTAAATAGAAAGATCACACCAGAATTATAGTGGTCTGATCAACTTGACCTACGTCCACTCCTTGAAAATCTCCTTTCTAGGTATTACATTAAAAGTAGTGTCTCTCCTTTTGCCCCCATAGTAAGGCAGAGAAGCCCTTCCAAAATCTTTCTACTGACCTGGTGAGGCAGAGTACCTTGAATCGTTTTACTCCCTCCTGGAGTAGGAAGAGAACCTAAAAATTTTTTTACTCCCTCCTAGAGTAGGAAGAGAACCTTGGAATTCTTTTACTCACTCCTAGAGTAGGCAGAGAACCTTATAATCCTTTTACTCCCTCCTAGAGTAGGCAAAGAACCTGGATCTGATGCTGATAAAAGTCTCCCCCATAGTCACCAAGGAATAAAAAAGTAGCTTAAAGAAGATGGTAGAAATCTTCTTTGGAGCAACCTTTGTGAATCCCTCACAATTCCCCCTCATAAGGGTCTCTCTCTCCCAAGCTCTCTATCTTTCTTCTTTAAGCTCTCTCTCAAGACCACTCAACAACAAAAGATTTTTCTCAAGACCATTGAGAGCTTAAATAGAGAGCCTCCAAAAGAAGCCCTAATTTTTAATTTTCCATCAAATATTGTCTAGTACAATCATGAGATCATCCTATATGATTAGTATAAAATAGTATATTTAGCTAGTATGAACTATATTTGTCTATACGATCAATTCAAGTATTTGAACGGATCATCCCGTACAATCTTTTGATCATCGTGGATTATTAGTTCATGAGTCTGTATTGATCATCTAATATGATAGGCGATGATTAAACATCATCCCATACAGCAATCGGTTTGTACACTATGAAGGTGTGGTATCATCCAAGATGATTAGTTGAAATATTATGGGTTTTTGTTATGTACGATGGGTGACGATTAAATATCATATTTTATTGGGATCTATTCATACAATACGATCATCTCTGATCTTCCTATATGATGTATTTAATCAATTTAACCATAATTAGTCCCTTAATCATAAGATCAATTTAGGTATGATTGTCATAAATCATCTAGTATGATAAAAATCATATTGTATAATTAGAGTACAATTTATATATTAAGAAATTGTCTAAATTATGATTGGCGGTTATTTTTCTTGTCTATAACTTATCATCCTATATGATATGAATTATTTAGTATGATTAGTTAATTAATCTCACTTAACAATGGGTGTCCTAATCAGGGTTTTCTATATAAGTGATCATTTAGTATGATATATATCGTAATGTACAACTAGTTCAAAAATAAAATAAAATTTCTAACTCACTAACTCACCCCCTTGAGTGTATGTGTGCAAGGTTACTTAGCTTGGGGTCCACCAGATACATGGCTTAACTTAAGAAAGGTAAAAAGCATATTAGAATTGAAATTACAGATAGATTCAACCCTAGTCTACCTAATCTTGAGCTGAATGGCAATGCAAGTGAACTTGTGGACCTGAAATGTTAGGGCGATGGGAAACAAATAGATATGCAATCCTAACAGTGATAAGAAGATAAAAATATTTGTTATTATAAAAATCATAATCCTTGGACCTAAATTTACATCAGAATCCAATTCAAGACCCAAAATCTAAAAACCAATTCCTCAAATCCAATCCTAAAACCCACTGGTCCAAAACTAGTTTCCAAGGAAAATTTAAATCCTTTAAATTACTTTCAAATGACATTGGATTCATGATCCTCTAGTTTCATACTGATTAGGCATGTCCCTAGGCTAAACCACTTAGTTTTGAGGCATTCCAAGCCTCCTAACCCCTAAAACTAAATCCATTTCCAAAGGCTACAAAACTTTCAAATATTTAAAACATATGCCACTGGACCTTGCATCTTGTGGAAAATCCATTTCCATGGTTGACCATCGTTTACCACAAAACCTTGAAAACCCTAAAATAACTAAAAATTGAATTTCCCTTAAACTTCAATATGGCCTAGTCAAACTAAGCCATCAAACCTCCTTTAACACATCACGTAAGTGAAATAAAGTGCATAGAACCAAACCCCAAGTCATGATCAATAGTAATTGACCAAGTTAACCTAGGTTGACCACAATACCCTTTTACTCATTTAAGCCACATTTTATATAAGAAGACCCCACTAAATCTTTGAACCACCTCCAATAAGTCCAAAACATCATTTGGAATGAGTTGGACTCAATTTTGATCTTTGGTCAAACATGGTTGACCAAGTCAATCTAAGTTGACCAACACCACCTAAAAATGTAAAAAAATTCAAAACTTATGATTTTGATCAACTTAATAAACCAAATTCATGGGATGGTCCATGGGATCACCATGAATCTCCTAAAAAAATTTTTAGCCCATGGGCCCACTTGGTTTAGCAAAATTTGTTGAACCAAGGGGAATTAAAGTAGTTTTATTGACCTAAATCCTCATCTTTATGAAATTAAATTACAATAACGGTTGTAGTAGGTGTCACATGACCCTATGTACATAGCCCAATAAGCCCAACCAACAATTTAGCTTGGATCAACCAAATGGGCTAGCCTAAACCCTCCAAAAGCCTAAATTCATGTACCCAAACCTAACCCAACAATAGATGGTTGTTGTAGACATATCAAATAGCTTCTAGAATCTCCTTTCCACCTACCCCAAGCAACCCCTTCATTTGTTTTGTCCTACTTGCACTAAATACCAAATTCCCCTTTCAAACTCAAGTGTCCTTGGCCTTGGCCTTCACCTGGCCAAAGGGATTGAACCCCAATAACTCCAACCATTTGGCAAGAATCTAAAGAAGGTTCCAAACCAATATTGGCCTTTAGTTTAGGCCCCATGGCTTAAACTAGGGGAAAAGGGCCCAAACCTTGAATGAAATATTTTTCATCATTCAAAGCCCCCAAAGCCCCAACTTCTCTTCCCTAGAGCACTATATAACTCATGAAGTCTCCCTCTATCTTTTTTCACCCTCCCGTAGGTCCCAAAATCATCATTTAAGAAGAGGGAGATAGAGATAGAGAGAGAGAGAGAGAGATAAGAGAAAGAGAAAGAGAAAGAGATAGGAGAGAGGATAAAGAGAAATAATGATAATTGTAAATAACTTTCAATCTAGTGGAAATCAAGGCTTAAGGTTTTCAAGGAAATTATAGAGGATATCAGTAGGAGTCCTTAGAGCCAAAAAATAAGAAACTTCATCCACTGTTACAACTCGGACTCTTGAGTTTATGGTTTTGATGATAACAAACATTACTAATTGCATCCTTATATCTCCTAGCATTTATATTGTGTATTTATTTCTATGTGTACTAACTTCTCAAGTATGTCATGCACAATTCAATGAAAATTTAGGGCTTAAGATTGGGTAGAATAGGATATGCTGAAAGAGCCTATAAAATTCATTTATGTATTTTATAATTTCTTGAGTCAAGTCCTGTAAAGGTGTATAGAAGCTTGGTGATCGTGCACACACACACTCATGGGAAAAGATAGAGAGAAAAATTGGAAGAGTAATTTTCTAAACTAATCGTATTATATGATAGGTTTTATATAGTACGATTAGCTAATCAAAAAATTATTAAAAAGGCTAATTATATAATTAAAGCTATTTGAACTAATCATATTAGATGATCTTAATCATACAGGATGATCAATTGAAATCATTATCTTAGCCATTATCTTAGCCGCCAATCATAATTTAGGTAATATTTTGAAATATAATTTATGTACTAATCATATTGTATGATATATATTGCACTATATAATATAATTTACTCTTTCCTAAATTAATCTTATAATTAAGGATCAAATTTGGATTAATTAGTCTAGTAAGATCATACTGTACGATTAGACAAATCGTATTGTATGACCCGATCTTTTCATGGGATAATAATTTATCATTGCCAATCATATGAGATGATAATCCAATTTAATTATACTAATCATACTAGATTATCAGCTCAAATACATGAACTAATCGCACTACTCTTTATAATTCGTATAGTACTAAGAGTGGTGATTTGAAGTAATCATACCATATGATCTTGGATCATACTATGCAATCAGAGAAGAAAAAATTGAGCTTTTAGGGCTTCTTAAAGCCCTCTAATTAAGCTTTCTCATAAGTCTTTGTAATAATCTTTTTTCCATTCATTGAGTTGTTTCTTCTAAAAGCTTGAAGAGAGAGCCTGGAGCATGGGAGAGAAAGGGTGGAATTTAAGAGAGGGAGAAGATCCTTGTAGGTTCAAGGGAGTGTGAGAAGGAGTTCCACATGGTTGCTCCGACAAACTTGTATGTGAGTTCCTCCATGAGTCAAGGTTTATCTTAAGGGAAGTTTTGGGAAGAAGATCACTTTAGTGACAAAGGACCTGGTTACTCTACCATATCAGGGAAGATGAAAGTGATTCCAGGTTCTCTACCTCACCAAAAGGGTGAAAAGGATTCTAGGTTATCTACCACACCAGGAGGGTGAAAAAGATTTCAGGTTCTCTGCTGTACTAAGAGGGTGAAAAGGATTATGATCCTCTACCGCACCATGTTGGTGGAAGAGACTTTATAAGGGCTTCTCCGCCTAGCTGTGGGGGCTAAAGGAGATTCACTATAGTGATAGTGCAATACCCGGAGAGCAAGACTCTGGGAGTGGACGTAGGTTATGGTTTGACCGAATGACTATAAATTCTAGTGTGTTTATTTTGTTTTTTATTTTCTGCACTTTATTTCTGTGATAACTGCTTGGTGAAAATTTATGATTAATATTTTGTTATGATGATTAGAATATAATCACCATTATTGAAATTATTTATAAGTTATTTAGCTTCTGCATCAAAGTGAAAGCATTGATTTTGTATTAGTATGCTTAGGGACAAGTTTACTTAGGCTTAACATCATTATCGAACTTTCAATTAGTATCAAAGAGGTACTCAAAATAGTGTTTTAAAAAACCTAAAGGAAAATTATTAACGGCACATTTTGAAATAGGAGCACCGTAGAAGGTTACTCTATTACTCATCCACCATTGTTTGACAACATATCATTTAATTTTTGAAAATTTTGCATGTCTACTTTCTTATAATCAATTAATTTTTAAATGTGGCATATAATTAAACTGGTTATTATGTACCATCAAGAATTGTTAAAGGAGTCAAAACAAACATTCCTTTTACTGAATGGAGTAGAGAAGAATAAATATGCACACAACTGAATGCTAAATGCTTAAATTATTTTTTATGTGCACTTAAGTCTGAAGACTATATGAGAGTTTCTACTTGTACCACTTACAAAAATATTTGTAATAAACTATGCATTACATACGAAGGAACCAGTGAAGTCAAATAATCTAGGTTGAACATATTATTGCATTATTACAAACTTTTTTGCATGAAACCTTACAAGACTATCTTAGACTTGTATACTAGGTTTACTCAGATAGTGACATCATTGCATGTTTTAGGTATAGAACTTTCAAACATAGAGAAGGTCAATAAAATTCTACATTGTCTACCTAATAAATTTGATGCCAAAGTCACTGTTATATGAGAATCAAAATACTTGAATGCTTATCCTATTGATAATATAATCTACTCACTTGTTTCCTACGAACAAAGTGTGAGTCAAAGACTTTTGGATGCAGGTGATGAGAATGTTATAGTACTAAAGGCAAAAGACATAGATAAAAATGGCTTAGGAGAAATGAGAGTGAGGAGTTAGCGTTAACAACAAGAAAATTCAAAAGTCTCCTGAAGTGCAAGCTCAAGTATGAACAAAAATGGAGCAAAAGTAAAAATTGTAAATATGATAAGTTTGCTTCTAAAATTATCTGTTTTGGGTGTAGGAAACCTGGACATCTAAAATATGAATGCCCCAATTTTAAGAAACACCTTATAAAAGAAAAGGGTGAGGATAAGACAATTACAATAAGGGAAAATGAAAAGAAGTAAAAAATTCCTGAGGAGACTTAGCTTTTAACTCATCAGAATAGCAGCAAGACGATGAGGTAATAAACTGATGCTGAATAGTCAAGGTTCAATTAGTAATTCTAATCAGGTATAAAGTTTATTTCTCTGTTTATGTGTTTGTTTCTCTTTTTGTGTGTTTGTTTATTTATTTGTGTGTTTGTTTATCTGATTTGTGATTTATGAATTATTTTTATGTATGATTGAATGTTATAATTTCCTTCAACATGTAGTTCAATTTTAGGTGTTGTATTTTCTCTCCTTTTTGATGATGTCAAAAGGGGGATAAGGTATTTGGTTGCATTTGTTATTTAGTTTCAATTTTTTTCTTAAAAGAATTATGAAAAATTAAAAAAAAAATAAACTTTAAAATAAAAAATAAAAATTTTCCCCTATTTTTAATGTAATTCTCTTAGTGAATGGGAGATTAGGATAAAATAATTTTTATTTGTAAATTTAACCAATAATATTTACCATCATAAAAAAGGGGGAGATTATTACAACTCGAACTCCTAAGTTTATGGTTTTGATGATAACAAACATTACTGATTGCATCCTTGTCTCCTAGTATTTGTATTGTGTATTTATTTTTGTGTGTACTAACATCTCAGGTACATCATGCACCATTCAATAAAGATTCAGGGCTCAAGATTGAGTAGAATAGGATATGATAAAGGAGTCTGTAAAATTTATTTATGTATTTTTCAATTTTTTGAGTCAAGCCTTGTAAAGGTGCATACTAGCCTGGTGACCCTACACACACTCATGGGGATGAGATAGAGAGAAAAATTAGAAGAGTAATTTTCTAAACTAATTGTAATGTACGATCAGTTTTGTAGTGTACGATCAGCTAATCAAAAAATTATTAAAATGGCTAATTGTGTAATTAAAGCTATTTAAACTAATCGTACTGGATGATATTGATCATACAGGATAATTAAATAAAATCATAATCTTATCTGCCAATCATAATTTAAGCAACATTTTAAAATAAAAATTATGTACTAATCATACTGTATGATATGTATCATATTGTATAATATAATTAAACCTTGCCTAAATTAATCCTATCATTAGGGATCAAATTTTGATTAATTAGTTTAGCAAGATCATACTGTGATTGGACAAATTATATTATATGACCCGATATTTACATGGGATGATAATTTATCATCGCCAATCATATGAGATGATAATCCAATTTGATTGTACTAACCATATTGGATGATGATCACGTCGTACTAAACGATCAGCTCAAATACTTAATTGATCATACAGTAATTTATAATTTGTATAGTATTAACTGTGGTGATTTGAACTAATTATTTTGTACTACATTGGATCATACTGTACTATCAGAGATGACAGAATTAAGTTTTTAGGGTTTCTTG